>CM038141.1:145382020-145982020 GCA_021437245.1 Aegilops speltoides
CTATCTATTCCTGCCTTACAATACAAGTCATACATATGGCGGTTTATCTCTACGGGCCTTAAGCTTCCTTTGGGCCTTGGGCCCTTAATAGAACCACCATCTTCAAGTATCGTCTTGGGCTTCATATAAATAATTGCCATAGGTATAACCCGACCCCTCCTAGGCGGGTCATACCTAGTAGTTGTATCCCCAACACTTATTGAAAAATATTATTAGCCATTGAAGCAAATTACTAATACACATGCTCCTACGGGAATAGATTGGTAGGAAAAGACCATCGCTCGTGCCCGACCGCCACTCATAAGGAAGACAATCAAAAATAAATCATGCTCTAACTTCATCATATAATGATAGACTATACGTGCATGCTTCGGGAATCACAAACTTTAACACAAGTATTTATACTAATCCACAATTACTCTCTAGCATGACTCTAATATCACCATCTTTATATCTCAAAAAAAATGCAAGGAATCAAACTTCTCATATATCCAATGAGAGTTCATCAATTTCTACAAAATAAATAACCGCCATGCTAAAAAAAGGTATAAGTGAAGTACTAGAGCAACTGCCTAGCTCAAAAGATGTAAGTGAAGCACATAGAGTATTCTAATAAATTCACGATTAATGTGTGTCCCTCTCAAAAGGTGTGTACAACAAGGATTATTGTGGGAAACTAAAAATCAAAGACTCATATAATACAAGACGCTCCAAGCAAAATACATATCATGTGGTGAATAAAAATATAGCCTCAAGTAAATTTACCAATGGATTGAAGACAAAAGAGGGGATGCCATCCGAGCCATCCCCATGCTTAGATGCTTGTTTGTCGTTGAATATTACCTTGGGGTGCCTCGGGCATCCCCAAGCTTAGGCTCTTGCCATTCCTTATTCTGTAGTCCATCAAATCTTTACCCAAAACTTGAAAACTTCACAACACAAAACTCAACAGAAAACTCATAAGCTCCGTTAGTTAATAAATCAAATCACCACTTTAGGTACTATTGTGAGCTCATTCTAAATTTATATTGGTGTTATATCTACTGTATTCCAACTTCCTCCATGGTTCATACACCCCAATACTGCACATAGATTCATCAAAATAAGCAAACAACACAATGAAAACAGAATCTGTCAAAAAGAGAATAGTCTATACTAATCTAGAAATTTCGTATACTTCTGTAACTCCAAAAATTCTGAAAAATTAGGAAAATCTAGGAAATTTATATATCAATCTTGTGTAAAAAATTCAGAACTTTATCACGCCCTAGTGAAATTTAACAATACTACTACTCGGTGCAAAAGTTTCTGTTTTCAGTAAAATCAGATCAACTATCACCATGGATCATCCCAAAGGTCTTACTTGGCACAAACACTAACTAAAACACTATAACACAATTACTACAGAAGTAAGATGGTGTAATTTTTGAAAAACAGAAGCAAAAACAAAAAAACACAAAATAAAATTGGGTTGCCTCCCAACAAGCGCTATTATTTTATACCCCTAGCTAGGCATAATGCAAAGATCTAGGTATTGTCATCTTCGGTATTTAATCCATAAGTAGCCCTCATAATGTATTCATATGGTAACTTACTTTTCATTCTTGGAAAGTGTTCCATGCCATTCCTTAACGAAAATTGAAACCTAATGTTTCATTCTTTCATGTCAATAATTGCACCAATCGTTCAAAGGAAAGGTCTACCAAGAATAATAGGGCATGAAGGATTACAATCTATATCAAGCACAATAAAATCTACCGGCACATAATTCCTATTTGCAACAATAAGAACATCATTAATCCTTCCCATAGGTTTCTTAATAGTGGAATCCGCTAGATGCAAATTCGAAGAACAATCATCAAATTTATGGAAACCTAGCACATCACTAGAGTTTTTGGAATAGTTGAAATGCTAGCACCCAAATCACACAAAGCATTGCACTCATAATCTTTAATTTTAATTTTAATAGTAGGTTCCCACTCATCATAAAGCTTTCTAGGGATTGAAACTTCCAACTCAAGTTTTTCTTCAAAATATTTCATCATAGCATCAACAATTTATATGTTTAGTAAAAGCCTTATTTCAATTATAAGAATGAGGTGAATTAAGCATGGATTGAAACACGGAAATACAATCTATTAAAGAACAATTATCATAATTAAAATCCTTGAAATCCAAAAGAGTGGGTTCATTGCTACTGAAAGTTTTGACCTCTCCAATCCCACTTTTATCAATTTTTTCATTAATATCTTCACCCTCCAAATTATTGGGATGCCTTCTAGCTAAAGTTGACTCATCTCCAGTCCCTTCTTTACCAAGTTTTATATTAGCAAATAAAGATTCAATAGGAGTCACTCCAATCACTTTAAGATCTTCATCATTATTATCACAAAATCTAGAAGAACATGTTTTTTCTAGCCAATCTCTCTTAGCACGCATCCGAGCAGTTCTATCTCTACTTTAATTAATAGAAATTTTAATAGCTTCTAGACATTCATAATATCAATGTTGGGTGGCATAGACCTAATCTTAAAAGAATCAATCTCATGAGAAATTCTATCAACGTTTCTTGCCAAATCATCAATCTTATGCAATTTTTCTTCTACCATAGCATTGGAAATCTTTTGAGAACTAATGAAATATTTAATATTATTCTTAAGATCAGAGGGTATATCATTATAATTTCCATAATAATTATTGTAGGAATTACCATAATTACTTGAGGAATTACTAGGAAACGGCCTATGGTTGAAGTTTCCTCTATACGCGTATTACCAAAATTGTTCCTACCAACGAAATTCACATCCATAGATTCATTATTATTCTCAATCAAAGTGGACAAAGGCATATCATTAGGATCAATAGGAGCACTCTTACTAGCAATCAATTTCATACATTCATCCATCTTTCCACTCAAAGTATTAATTTCTTCATTCGCATGCACTTTTTTACTAGTAGACGATCTTTCGATATGCCATCGAGAGTAATTTTCCATAATATTAACTAGGAGTTTAGTAGCTTCTCCTAATGTTATTTCCATAAAAGTACCTCCCGCGGTGGAATCTAAAAGATTTCTAGATGCAAAATTCAATCCAGCATAAATTTTTTGTATGATCATCCATAAACTTAAACCATGAGTAGGGCAATTTCTTATCATCAATTTCATCCTCTCCAAAGATTGTGCAACATGTTCATGATGAAGTTTCTTAAAATTCATTATGTCGTTCCTAAGGGTGATGATCTTAGTGGGAGCAAAATACTTGGAAATAAAAGCATCTTTACACTTATTCCATGAATCAATACTATTTTTAGGCAAAGATCAAAACCAAGTCTTAGCACGACCTCGTAGCAAGAACGAAAATAGCTTCAATTTAACAATATCATTATCCACATCTTTTTTCTTTTGCATATCACACAACTCAGAGAAAGTGTTTAGATGGGATGCAACATCTTCATTAGGACTACTGATGTCTACTATGCAACTTTATTCTTGTAGACTCGTGTTGGGCCTCCAAGCGCAGAGTTTTGTAGGACAGTAGCAATTTTCCCTCAAGTGGATGACCTAAGGTTTATCAATCCTTGGGAGGCATAGGATGAAGATAGTCTCTCTCAAGCAACCCTGCAATCAAATACAAGAAATCTCTTGTGTTCCCAACACACCCAATATAATGGCAAATTGTATAGGTGCACTAGTTAGGCGAAGAGATGGTGATAGAAGTGTAGCATGGATAGTAGATATGAGTTTTTGTAGTGCGGACAATAAAAAACAGCAAGGTAGTGAATAATAAAATGGAGCACAGATGGTATTGCAATAATGGATAATGAGGCCTAGGGTGCATGCTTTCACTAGTGCAATCTCTCAACAATGCTAACATAGTTGGGTCATATGATTATCCCTCAGAGTGCAATAAAAAAATCACTCCTGAGTTCCTATTAGCGAAGAACAAAAGATAGAAATTGTTTGTAGGGTACTAAACCACCTCAAAGCTATTCTTTCTGATCAATCTATCCTAGAGTTCGTACTAAAATAACACAAAGCTATTCCTTTCGATCAATATAACCAAGAGTTCATACTAAAATAACAACATATGACACACATCAACCAACTCTAATGTCACCTAGATACTCCAATGTCACCACACTTATCCGTGAGTTAATTCTATGATATGCATCAAACAACTACATGATCATAATATTCAATCCATACAAAGAACTACAAGGATACCCCAAAGTTTCTGTCGGAGAAAAGATAATAAAAACGCGCATCAACCCCTATGCATAGATTACCAGAATGTCACCTCGGGAATCCGCAAGTTGAGTGCCGTAACACACATCAAGTGAATAAATATGATACCCCATTGTCACCTCAAGTATTCATACTGCAAGACATACATCATGTGTTCTCGGATCTGAACATTCAATCGGACAAGACAAAAGTTCAAAGGGTAAAGATTCAATTCATCACAACAAGATAGAGAGGGGAAAACACCATATGATCCAACTATATTAACAAAGCCCCCAATACATAAAGATCGTGACATCTCAAGATCACGAGAGAGAGAGATTAAACACATAGCTACCGGTATAGACCCTCAGCTCCGAGGGTGGACTACTCCCTCCTCATCGTGGTGGCCACTGAGGTGATGAAGATGGCCATCGGTGATGATCTCCCCCTCCGGCAGGATGCCGGAACGGGCTCCCGATTGGTTTTTGGTGGCTACAGAGGCTTGCGGCGGTGGGACTTCTGATCTATGTTCTCCACGAGGGTTTTGGAATATTTGACGATTTATAGGGCGAAGAGGGGGTGTGGGAGGCCACCAAGGTGGGCACAACCCACCGAGGCGCACCTAGGGGCCCAGGCGCGCTCTGCTGGGTTGTGCCCCCCTCGAGGCACCCCCCAGGTGCTGCTTTGGCCCATTGGATGTCTTCTGGTCCATAAAAATCCACAAAAGTTTTATGTGTTTGACTCCGCTTGATATTGATTTCTGCGATGAAAAACAAGCAAAAAATCAATCGCACTGGCATCGGGTCAATAGGTTAGTCCCAAAAATGATAGAAAGTTGCTATAAAATGATTGTAAAACATCCAAGAATGATAATATAACAACATGAATACTTCATAAATTATAGATATGTTGGAGACGTATCAGCATCCCCAAGCTTAATTCCAACTCGTCCTCGAGTAGATAAATGATAAAAGAAATAATTTATGAAGTGTGAATGTGTGCACAAGTTTGATCAATGACAATTTCAATCACTTTTCCTAGCATCATAACAACAATTCTTTCTTATAAAACTTCTCATGTTAAAGTAGGAACCACTTCACATGTTAAGGTTCAAACAACGAATTGTCTTGAAACTCAACAACCTATATTCTTAGTCACCAAACAATTGCAATTCAACTTATTCAACAGAGTCTAAGTAAGAGCTCCACATACTCAACCATCATATAGTCTTGTATGATTGCTAACACTCACCGCATACACATGAGCAAAACATTTCAACTGGACACATACAAAGATAGGGGCTTATAATTTCGCCTCCCAACGTATTAACCTCAAGGGTGATGTCAACAATAATAACTCATGCTACCCATATCCAACTGGATATATGTGCCTAGATATTTCCTCACCACATGATGCTTGCCAAAAGAGAAAAATAAAAAGGAATAGAGAGAAAAACTTTGATTCTCGCATGAAAGTAAATACATAAAAGTAAAAGACATGCCCTTCGCTCTTGCCATGCACTTTTTGGTTGTATGCTCAATCCCTTAGTGCAAGAGAACTTTGTTATATTGCCCCTTATGATCACAACCTTTATTATGCAGTTTGTCGCTTTTATTCTTCGCCATCACAAGTTCGTACAACGCTTAATTTTCTCTTACACTAAATGATCTAACACTTTTAGAAGCAATTTTTATTGCCTTATTGCACCGATGACAACTTACTTGAAGGATCTTACTCAATCCATAGGTAGGTACGGTGGACTCTCAAAACAAGATTTTGGGTTTAAGGGTTTTTGGATGCACAAGTAGTATCTCTACTTTGCAGAATTTTTGGCTAGCAAAGATAGGGGCCAAGCACCACATGTTGAAGGATCTATGACAATATAACTTCTATGTGAATTTGAACAAACATAAATTATTACGTTGTCTTCCTTGTCCAACATCAACAATTTTGGCATATAATATTTTGATGGGGGCTCACAATCACAAAAAGATTTCCAAGATAGTGTATTTGCATGTGAAAGTTCTCTTCCTTATAGTAATCATTCAAGGATTGCTTGTATGACCAATATTGTGATTTTCAAGCTTCAAAATATTTCACTTTCTAAACCCAATGTGAAGCCAACTAGGCATGATATGAACATGTAATTTAAACTTCATGATATTCAATTCATTCAACAATTTACTCATAGGATATAAGTGAAGCACAAGAGTAAATGACAAACTACTCCAAAAAGATATAAGTGCAGATCATGCGAGTAGTTAAGCAAATGGGTAGCCAATTGTGGATTCTCTCTCATTTACAAACTTTCAAACCTAAGTATTTTATATAGACAGCAAACAAAAAAATGACATTCCAAGCATAGCACAACTCATGCGAAGAAGCAAAAACTTAGGCTCAAACGATACTAACCGATAATTGTCAAGAAGAAAGGTGGATGCCTCATCGGGTATCCCCAAGCTTAGATGCTTGAGACTTCCTGGAATATTAACTTGGGATGCCTTGGGCATCCCCAAGCTTGAGCTTTTGTGTCTCCTTAATTCCTCTCATATCACGGTTTCCCTAAATCTCAAAAACTTCATCCACACTAAACTCAACAAGAACTCGTGAGATAAGTTAGTATAAATCAATGCAAAACCTTATCATTCTCTACTGTAGCAAATTACTAAAATTATTATTCAACATTGCATACTAAATGCCTCAGCATATTTAATAGTCCCATCCTCAAATAGAATCATTAAACAAGCAAACATATGCAAACAATGCAAACATAACAGCAAACTGTCTAAATAGAACAGTCTATAAAGAGTGCAATAGGATCTGTACTTATTCAACCTAATAAATTATGAAAATTTAACACAATGTAGAAAATTTATCATAGCTTATTGTGCAAAAAGTTTCAACATTTTATCACATTCTGACTTTTCTCGGGAATTTTTGCAACAGCGACAAACTTCCTGTTTTGAAACAACAACTCATATACTTGCAAAATAAACATGGTGAAGGCTATCGTTGCCACTTCTATTGAAAAGAAAGATCCAAAACATTAGTCTAAATAACAGCAAGTGAATCCTAACAAAATAAAATGATCTCCAAGCAAAACACATTTCAGGTGACGAATAATAATATAGCCTCAAGTAAGGTCACCGATAATGTTGGAGACGAAAGAGGGGATGCCTTCTGGGGCATCCCCAAGCTTAGTTGCTTGGATATTCCTTGAATATTACCTTGGGGTGCCTTGGGCTTCCCCAAGCTTAGGGTCTTGTCACTCTTCTCCTCATATCGACATCTAATCCAAAACTTGAAAATTTCAATCATACAAAACATAACGGAACTTCGTGAGATAGGTTAGTATGATAAAGAGCAAACCATTTCACTTTGGTACTATCAAAGACAAGATTAATAATTGTTTCCACACAATGCCTACTGTAGCACATCATTTCCACAATTTATATTGAGCACTATAAGCCATAGAAACTAGAAAACAAGCAAACTATGCATAGAAAACAGAATCTATCAAAAACAGAACAGTCTGAAGTAATCTGTACACTACTGGAGTTAGGAACTTTGCCGTCAGCCGGTTCTTTGCCTTCAGCTAGCTGATGGCAAAGAGGGTCTTTGCCACCAGCTTGAAGAAAACTGACGGCAAAGAAATTGTTTGCCGTCATCTAGCTGATGGCATAGAGCGGACGACAAAGAGGCAGGGTGGGCCGCTAGCAATAGCCACCTAACATCCACTTTCTTTGCAATCCGCTAGCTGATGGCAAAGAATCTTTGCCGTCCGCTAGAAGACGACAAAGAAACAGGCCAAACTAACGTCCATTAGGTAGGCTCTTTGCCGTCTGCTAGCGGACAGCAAAGAGTTGTGCCCTATCTAACAAAAAGTGGCCAAACAAGTGGAATTCACACAAAGAAAATCTAAACTAAGATGATGACATATAAGATGTATAATGTAAGCAATGCGAGGCGCCATATGCATGATATGACCAACATCAGCATGCTAGGTTAGAGCGAACACCTCAGGTGGTACATCGAAGTGGTTGGCTCCCTCTGAATCCCCATCAGAACAGTTATCTTCCTCTGTGTCGAATATCGGGGTCCGGCAAAACCCTTAAGGTTCGAACTCTGGGGTGCGCATGAAGATCTACTCCCTACTGATCCACATCCCAACGCTTCACCATGAGTCTAAGCTACCCGATGAACAACACGAGGGACACAAGGTTTATACTAGTTCGGGCCACCGTTGTGGTGTAATACCCTACTCTAGTGTGTGGTGGTGGATTGCCTCTGGAGCTGATGATGAACAGTACAGAGGAATAACAGCCTCGCGAGGGGTGTTTTTGTGGTGGTGTGCTTGGAGAGGAATGGCTACGTCTCAGTTGGCCCTAGGTGAGATCTCCATGCCTTCTACTGTGGTGGCTATCTCTATTTATAGAGGCCCTGGTCCTCTTCCCAAATATTGAGCGGGAAGGGAGCCAACAACGGCCATTTTGAAGGGGGACAGCTAGTACAAGTTATCCTGGCTAAAGTTGGTCTTCGACTGCCAAAGGCACTAACGATGACGCCGTCTTGGGCTCCACGGTGACGTCCGTCCTGCCGCACAGCTGGTCTTGGTCTTGTTGCACCGATATGGTAACATTTTCTTGATGCCTCGGTACTCAGTGCCTGCGCTCACCCCCTTTGCACCAAAGAGGAAATGAGGACACTGCGCAGGCTGGCGCCCGCCTGGTCTCGATCGTCATGGCTTGCGTCATGAGCACCTCGCGAGGTACTCCCTGCCTTGATATCTCCGCCTCCTCGCGAGCCTACCTTATGAGGCCGCCCTTGAGGAAGCCTTGCGTTGTCCGCCCCGCGAGGCTTGGCTCCTCGCGAGGGTCTTGAGCTTGGGTTGATGAAGACGGGCCGATGGGCCATCGCTGAGCCATGCAGCAGCCGCAGTGCAGCAAGTCTGGGACCCCATTCCCGTAACGCCGACAAGAGCCCGGGCCCAAGGCGCGCTCGACTTGGCTTAGCAGCGAAGGGAAATGGCAAGTGTGGAGCGCCACGGGCCCCAACAGCCTGCAGCCTTGGTCGCCGCGTGGCGGTTGATTGGACGTGGGCGTCTCCGCTTCCCCATGCTGCCTCGGCAACTGCCCGATTTGATGAGTCCCTGCAGCATGCAAAAAGATTCATGATTACCTGCGATTGTGGAGGCCGATGGTTGGCCTCCTCTGGACTATAAGTCAGAGAGGCGCGAGCCCCCGCAGTACATCTCTTCTCGCTCCGCTCGCTTCTTCTTCCTCACTCCTCCTCCATCTTGCCGCCAATGGCACCGATCCGCTGGTTCTCAGCTGAAGAGAAAGGAAAGGCCCCCCGGGGGGGCCGACCCGCTCCCGCCGAAGAAACGGCCAGTCCCTGGCCGCCGCGATGAGGTTGCGGGGCCAGGGATGTCGAGGCCCTGGTACGAGCGGCCACCTCCTGGGTTTCTGCTACCTCTGTACGCCTGGGCCGAGGGCCCCGGAGAAGAAGACGCTGAGTAGCGCTGCCCACGCCGTCGGTGACGCCAATGAGCCATGGCGGTGCGCGTCGTTACTCCAGGAGTCCACGCCGCGGACTCCTGTCGCGAGCTCGTACTCCACGCCGCCATGCCTCCAGGCTCCTGGATCCGCTTTCCTCCTTTCTTCGCCTTTGAGATGCCGCCGCGGGGACCTCTCGAGCTTTGGCTGCAGCACGCCGACTGCGGCACCCCGTCAACCGGAGCAGAGGTTGATGACGTCGCTCCGGGCAAGGTCTACATGACCCGGGGCTGGGGCGAGATCGCCCGGGTCTGCCGAACAGGAGGTGCCCTCATGATTCGTTTTGAATACGATGGCGCCTCCCTGATGCTCTTCAAGGTCTTCGATGCAGAAGGCCGCCGACTGGAGTGCTGCCCAGAGGAGGCAGCCAGGGCGTCGATGTGGCAAGGGCTAGGCCTGCCACCCGCTTCTCAGAGGGCTCCTCTGGTAGCAGTGGAGATGCTTGGGAGTCCAGCGACTCTCCCGAGCTCCTCGCGACTCCGGAGACGAGCGATGGTAGCTACGTGCCCCCGAGCTCGCATCGCGCTCGGAGCAGAGCGGCTGCATCAGGCCGCCGGCGCGGCTGATCTGGATGGGGTTGGCACCGGCCTCCCGTGTCCCACTGTTGATGATGGCGTCGACCATGAGGGCGCGTGTAGTTGGGGCTCCTTAGGATTCGCAGCTTCTGTTCCCTGCGAGGAATTGAGAAGGTACCCCGTGGGGGCATGTAAAGTGTCCCTAATGTCTTTTGTTATTATTATCCTTATTATGAAGTGGCGCAAATGCTTGTCCTCTCCCAGCTTGGTTCCCCCTTTCTAACCTCGTGACGACTTGGTGCTCTATGCTGACGGGTCCCGGTCCCCAAGCAGGCTTCAGCCATCGCTGGTATGCCAGATCGCGATGCCGTGGACAAGGCCAGGGGGTGATGACTTGAGAGCCAGTAAGAGCTCCTGAGTCACGATGCTCAGGAGCCCCCCTTTTAACGCGCAAGCGGATCGCGCGGGTAAGAGAAGGACAGAGCTCGCGATGCCTCCCGTTTTAGGCCTCAGGTAGCCCCTGTAAACCAACACAAAAAAGCAAGGGTTTCCATTACGATTGCCGGCCGGCCATTGGTTGCTCCGAGAGAGTGGTGAGGGCACTGAGGGCCTGGCGAGGTGACGCTTGCGGGGCTGCCGCGGGCCAGAGCTCGACCACTCAGATTTGTTGACGTTGCAGGGACGGACCCATGCACAAGCGTCGTGCTAGAGCGAGCGGCTCCAAAGGTAGGTGTCAATCGAGCAGGCGATTATCACGGGCAGGTTAAGCATGAAAGGCAAATTGGCTTAGATAACTGCAGGAAGGATACACGCCACTGGGTCAGGCCCGAGCGGCTTGGGGATGATGCAGCCCAAGGGGCGCCCCCAGCAAGGTGAACTTAAAGACATAAGCAAAAGGGATACATGCCCCAAGGACAGACCCACGCAACCTGGGAGTAATGCAGCCCTGAGGGCGCTCCCAGCTGAAATGAACTCAAAAGATGTCACCTGATACCATTGTAGAGCGGGTGTTGAAGTAGCCGACGATGCATGGTGAAGAGGCCGATCCTCACGAGCCACCAGAGCCCTGAGCCTCAGGAGGCTCTGGCGGGCCGGGCGGTTCCTCGAGGACCATCTCCATCTCTGCAAGGACCGCGTGTTGCCTGGCCTCCTGAGCTGCTAGGATGCTCTGCAGAAGACGCTGGTGAGCGGCAGCTGCGTTCGGCAGACCGAAAGGCATGCGAATGTAGTTATGTGGCGGACCCTCGCAGTGTCCCACGCGCGAAGGCCAGAGGCGCTCCTGGGATGCGACTCGGCTGAGCCCTGGGTAGTCAATGCAGATGTGCAACCCGCCATCCTCGCCTGGATGGGGAGCTACGCCAGGTAGGCGGCAATCGCCGCGTATGACTCTCGATTCCTGCAGCTCCTGAGCGGCCTTGGTGATGAACTCCTGCGGGTTGGGCCCTCCTTGCCCCGTGCCTTCCTGAGGGAAACGTGTCGTGAAGCACGGCTCCAAGTGGTGCCCGAGCGCCTCCCTCGTGATCCTGGCAAAGTCTGAGGCCCTCCAGGAGAGAGCCCCCAAGCCTTGCCCGAGGAGGGCACCGGGCGCGCCTTCCTATGCGATGGAGGGAGGCGCCCCTTGCACGGGCGCAGATCCTGATGCGACGCCTCCGGAGATGCCTACCTCCTGAGGCCTTGAGCTAGGTGATGTCTTCTTCTTCTTGGGAACTGCCTCGGGAGGGTTCTCGCTCTTGCAGTCTGGGTCCTCGACTGATGCATCTTGGAAGGCACGCTCGAGAGAGCACACCGCATCCTTCTCTTCGCAGGGGACTGTGATGATTCCGCCGCTTCCTGGCATCTTGAAAACATTGTAACCATGGTGAGTTACCGCCATGAACTTGGCCAAGGCTGGATACCCGAGGATGGTGTTGTACGGCAGGCGAATGTGGGCAACGTCGAAGTCGATGAGCTCAGTACGGTAGTTCTTGCGCTGTCCGAAAGTGACAAAGAGGTGAACCTGCCCTATTGGAGTGGTGGAGCCGTCAGTGACTCCTGAGAAAGGCTGGGTTGGCTGGAGTTGATCGTAAGGCACTTGGATGTTGTTGAACGTCTCGACGGACAGAACGTTGAGTCCTGCACCACAATCAATGAGGGTCCTGGTAACTTGCACATTGCTGATGACTGGGGAACAAAGCAATGGGAGGACACCAGCAGTAGCCGCACACTTGAGCTGATCCGCTGAGCTGAACATGATGGCGCACGTGGACCACCTAAGAGGGCGCGTGGCCTTGTGCTTGGGGAGGACTGCGTTCACCTTGCGAGCAAACTACTTGAAGATGCGCTGAGAGGCTGGGGCCTGGGCGCCGCCCAAGATGCAAGCGATAGCACGCGGCTCTTGGAAGCCCCCGGCCCCCTCGTCCTAGTGGTGGTCGTCATTCCTTCTTGGCGGTGGTGGCAGAGGAGGAAGGCACGCGTTGCCCTGAGGGCAATCCTCGCGAGGTCGATCCTGCCAGCGATCCTCGCGAGGGCGGTCACGCCACTCCTGGTGAGGGCCTCGGTCGTCCCATCATCCTCCACCTCTTCCTCCTCCTCGGTCGTAGCCCCGGTCGTTGCGCTCGGGGCGTCGACCGATGCGTCCTTCTCGAACGGCTCTGAGCTCCTGGAATTTGGTGTTGTGGATGTAGAGGTTGTGGTAGGTGCAGAATCGGTGGAAAGAGGATTTTGGCGCACCCCTACCTGGCGCGCCAAATGTCAAATATCGGGTTCCGACAAAACCGTTAAGGTTCGAACTCTGGGGTGCACACGAAGATCTACTCCCTACCGATCCACATCCCAACGCTTCACCGTGAATCTAAGCTACCTGATGAACAACACGAGGGACACAAGGCTTATACTAGTTCGGGCCACCGTTGTGGTGTAATACCCTACTCTAGTGTGTGGTGGTGGATTGCCTCTGGGGCTGATGATGAATAGTACAAAGGAAGAACAGCCTCGCGAGGGGTGTTCTTGTGGTGGTGTGCTTGGAGAGGAATGGCTCCATCTCAGTTGGCTCTAGGTGAGATCTCCATGCCTTCAACTGTGTTGGCTATCTCTATTTATAGAGGCCCTGGTCCTCTTCCCAAATATTGAGCGGGAAGGGAGCCAACAACAGCCATTTTGAAGGGGGGCAGCTAGTACAAGTTATCCTGACTAAAGTTGGTCTTCGACTGCCAAAGGCACTGACGATTATGTCGTCTTGGGCTCCACGGTGACCTCCGTCCTACCGCACTGCTGGTCTTGGTCTCGTTGCACCGATATGGCAACCTTTGCTTGATGCCTCGGTACTCCGCGCCTGCGCTCGCCCCCTTTGCACCAAAGAGGAAACGAGGACACTGCGCAGGCTGGCGCTCGCCTGGCCTCGATCGTCATGGCTTGCATCACGAGCACCTCGCGAGGTACTCCCTTCCTTGATCTCTCCGCCTTCTTACGAGCCTGCCTGATGAGGCCGCCCCTGAGGAAGCCTTGCGTCGTCCGTCCCGCGAGGCTTGGCCCCTCGCGAGGGTCTTGAGCTTGGGTTGATGAAGACGGGCAGACTGGGCCCTCGCTGAGCCACGCCGCAGCCACAGCAGCAAGTCTGGGACCCCTGCTCCTGTAAAGCCGACACTCTAGAATACAATCTGGAATGGCGGGAGGGGGGCACTTCGCCCACCATGGGGCGGTGTCTGCATGAGTTTATATTCCTACATAACGGTCTTCTCTTTTTCTCTACATGTTCAGTATGATTGTGTACAATAATTGACATGCATAATAATAAAAATAGTTAGATTTTGTAAGGCCTAAGGGGTGCATGCAGAAATCAAGACTGATGGTAGAAAACGAGTGGATATATCCAAAACTAATGATAGCAGGTAGATTATAGCTTCAGTTTAAAAAGATAGACAATGGATCATCTACTGTTTGTTACCCACCCAACATGAACCACATAGAAGACCCCAGATGAACCAGATAGTAGACAGATACTATCAGTTGCTTCCTTGATATGAGACCCACAGGCATTTTAAAACTCAAGTTTGAACGATAAAGTAGCAGGTAATAATAACCGATGTATAACGTAAGCAAACATGAAAGACTGCGACCTCTCTTCCAGAACTGTGTAGTCCTTAGGTTCATCTGCTTAGTCGCTGATGGTAATGTAGTTGGCGTGGCTGCCGGCAACGGGGAAGATGATCTAAGGCGGCGAAAGAAAGTCTACAGGGGGAATCTCTGCTGCAGTGAACGCTTCTGTCGAGGGTGCACCTCAGGTGGGGTGGATGATGACACGTTAGGAGCAAGACATAACACACAGAGTTTTCTTTGACGCCTATCTGAAAACGAAGTAAATCTATAAGGGCTCCTTAGAATTGGAGGATTCTATAAATGCAGGGACAGGAAAAACACAGGAATAGGATATGAATGCATGTGCAAAACAGAGCATTTGGAAACATAGGATTTTTTTCAACCTGGGTGTTTGGTTCACATGAATTGGAAGAACACAGGAATGGAGAAACATGGTCAAATTAAAGTCAAACCACGTGAAAATAAAAAAAGAATCTTATTATGCCAGTAATGCAATTAGTTTTGTTCTTCATGTATATTAATTTGAAAAGGACATCTAAGTGGATATTAAAATTTGTACGTCTTTTCCTTGTAAGAGACACCAAAGGAAAAAAATCCTCCAGTTTTGCTTTGCTTGACTCCTTCTAACCAAATGCACGAATAGTAGTACCATAGTAGTTCCATAGCAAAGGATCCCTGAGGGATCGACATGAATGCAGAGTAACAAAGTGATGCGACGAGTACAACCTCTTTGGCATAGCCTTGTGGACCTCAGCATCATTGGGTTGGACGTGGAAGATGGTGATGCTAGTGTGACTGTCGGAGGCCTCTGGAAACGGCGCTGAGGGTATTGCTCCATTGTGATGGATGGTTCCGTCCTTGGAGCAGCTCCGGGGAGGTGTACGGTGGCGAGGCTGAAGTGGGACAAGATAGACAATGTTAATATGAAGTGGGACTCTAATATCATCTGCAATAGATGATGTAAAATACATCACCAAAAAGTGCTAGATGTAAAATGCATCAGCCGCGCCACGGCCGCTCGGACAGATGCTGTAAGTACTGTTCACTCTGAACTTAACTGAAGAAACTAAACTTTACAGTCGAAACTGAATTTTACTATCAAAACTGATTGAACTAGTAGTAGATCATTACAATAGATGTTTAGGGTGTTCGAGCACTAGTAGCCGAGAATCAGTGATCTAAATCAGCAGACGCTCGAGCAGGGAACGCACTAGCAGAGAGCAAGTTGTGTAGTAGCACCGCGAGCGAGTGCTAAAGCAGCAACTCTGTAGCTGCTAGAGATCGTGCAGCAGCATCAGCGCGAGCGAGAGCAATAGCAGAGCAGCAACACGAACGAGAGCAAGAGAGGAGCAGCAGCGCGACCGACAGCAATAGCAGAGCAGAGCAGCAGCACAAATGAAAGCAAGAGCAGTGCAGCAGCGTGACCGACAACAAGAATAAAGCCGCAGTGCGAGCAAGAGCTAGAGCAGCAGCAGCATCGCGAGCGAGAGCCGGAGCAGATGTAGCTAGTGCTAGTGTGGAAGTCGCCGCCAAGGAAGCAACGACATGGGGGAGAGGTGCCGTGGATGAAGTGGCCGGCGACGACACTGTCAATGCAGACCCGCCATGGCGGCTCGATATCGAGCACCAACATCCCTGTGAGATCGAATAAAAGATAAAATGCAGCAGTGAGTGCAGAACCTCCTTGGTGGCACCGAGTTAGCCTCGTCTTCATCGGAGGAATTGGTGAGGGTGTTGCGGTTCCGGTGGGGCAGGTCAAGACGGTGCTGTGGGGATGGAGGTGGCGCGATAGATGAGGCAAACATCAGGGCAGCTCCTTGGGGGTGGAGGACGGGGCGGCTGATCCGGCGGGATGATGAGATTGATGACGAATCATCCGGTGTGGTGGATGAGGGATGGCGAGCTGTTGCGGTGGACGTTGTCATCGGGGAAGAGTCTCCGGCTAGGCGGCAGTCGGGAGGCCGATGGAGGAGTGTGGGGTTTCACGGGTTTTGGCGGCCTCGGTGTACGAATGGGGGGAACGAAGGGGAAGGTAGGGGGCCATGGCTTAGGGACGCACTTTTCTGAAATGTAGGGTAAGTTACCAGCATACCCCCACCAGTTTTGACGCAGCGACGTCGAGCCGGCATTTCCGACTGAGGTGTAGAAGGGGGATTTCACATGTCTGGGCTGCGGGACCGATTTCGGATGAGGAGGGAGTTTTTGTGCGCGTCAAAATTTCGGGATAACAAGGCGCGACGCGGGTTGAAGAGGCGAGAGTTTCAAAGCAGGTGAGACAAAAGATACTCGAGCTTGAAAATTTCGGGATAACAAGGTGCGGATTCCTTGTTCGGCAAAACAAACTTAACATGTACAAAAAAAACAATTCATACAAGACACAAGAGTGTCATGTCCCCTTTTACTATATTGCTATAAATGCCATTGAAAACCTACAAGAAAAACGTAAAAATGGGATAACAAGATTACCCTGTATAGTACCAAATTGATTCGCACTTCTCTCAACAACAACAAAAAACAAATCAATTCCCACCAAAAGAAAGAGTAATGTCCCTTTTTATATGAATACAAATGCCAGGATCTCGAATTTCAATTTTTGAGTCCATGTTATGTTGAATTCGAATATATCATTAGGTGACCTTGCGGTTTATAATTGATGTAGTCGTACATTTTGATCTTCCATCATATATGAACATTTTACTCCACCCTATGAACATATATATTATCATCTACCATATGGACTAAATTTGAATCAATTTTCCTTATTTGAATACAATTGTTGTCAAGTTATACAATCATTTAAATATTATCTTGATAACAAAAAACATGCATATAGCAGTAATCATATTTCACTATGAACTACATGTACCATACGATCTCCAATTCAAATATTTGTATCCATTTTATTGTAACGACCAGACCTCAAACAGTCTGATCTCTATGCATCAGTGTCATCCCTGGATCGGTAATGCTGACGCGCACAGTATTTGAAGGATTTATAACATAGTAGCAATCACACACTTATTACATCGAATGTCTCAAAAGAGAACTTATTACAATAAATATGGCTTAAGGCCATCTAAATACGATAATAGCGGAAGGCTTGGAAGATAAAGTGAGTCCATCAACTCCAACGGCATCACTGAGTGAAAGATCACGACCTAAGGCACCTTACTCGTAGTCTGAAAAGTCTGCAACATGAACATTGCAGCCCGAAATGGGTTAGCACATGGAATATGCTGGCAATGTAACACAAGAGAGTAATGAACATAATAATGCTATCACTACATGCATATATGGCTGGTGGAAATCTCTATGGTTACAGTTTTGCATAAAACCAATTTTTCCCTACAACAAAGGAATAAATTTTATTTAACTATCATGGTGGTTCTTAAACATTGAGAAGGTTCACCCAACTCAATCCCAATTAAGGATCATCATTAAACCCAATCAAATTAAGAGTGATGAGATCCACATGATAATCCAAGAACTAGATACTCAAAACGTCCATAGCCGGGGACACGACTAACCATGATTAGATTGTACACTTTGTAGAGGTTTGCACACTTTTCCCCACAAGACTTGAATACATCCCTCGTCGGAGAAACGAGACACGGTCTTTCTGAAACAATAACTCTTTACTCTAGGTGGACAGTTACACCTACTTTCCCCTACATCTGCTAGCCCACCACTGAAAAAGGTCTTGCAACGTACTCAACTATGCTAGAGCCCATAATAGCTTGTGGCTGCACACGGAAGTTTCTAGCTTGAATAATCTTATGATCCCTTTGAGCCTGGGTGGCGGTCCAAAGGAGAATCACACGGTACCCAGATTTCCAAAAATACAGTAACATCTGGGTTCCCCAGGTGCCTCAATCCACCCAGATGTGTATTAAAGTAGCCACCTTAAGTTAACCATTAAATAACAATACTCACATCTATCATGGATACACTCACCCAATCCACGTCTACTAGCATAGCATGGCAATTATAAGCAACGTAGAAGTAACTCCCAAAGGTTTGATAATAAACAGGACAATAGGTACTACCTCATCTACTTCCCAAAACCCACATATTAATCAGATCCTAACCATGCAATTGTTTTGAGGTTGATCTAATGCAATAAAACTGGGTAGTAAAGAGGTATGATCAATGTGTTACTTGTCTTGTTGATGATCCGTGAAACCTAGAGACTCGTAGTAGCACGCTTCGCACTCTGGGTATTCTATCGCAAACAAACAAGCATACAATAAGCACTCAACTAGAAGCACAGGTAAAACTCAAATAAGAGATCTAACCAGAAAGTTCAACTTAAGCACTCCGGTTTGCAAAAAGAATCAAATCAAACGAAACAACGAAACTCAAACTGCGAAAGAAATAAGCTTCATTTACTAATATGGACTTATGTCAAAATTCTACAGTAGCAAAAACTTGTTTAAGTTGGTTAAATAGAAAGAGGGCTTCGAGACGAAACTCTAGGCGCTTGAATTTCCAGATTCCGATAAACGAGCGAATAGATAAACTAAAACGAAAATCAGGGCAGAAATCACGATCGAAAATAATCACGGAAATCCCTGGAAAAAGAAAAATTGACGAACAGGCTAACAAACAACCGTTCGCTGGCTGCGGCTAAATGGTGAAAATTGTTCGTTAAAACGAACGAACGAACGGGCGTTCACTAAATAACTACACCGAAAAAAAACCGATCTAAATAAAAAACCAACTGTGGTTTCTAAAAAAACCGACGGTTTTCTTAACGAAAACCACGGCGGCGGGCGGCTACCTCGTCGACTCCGGCGAGGGTGGCGGCGAGTCCGGCGGTGGCGGCGACGGGCGGCGGGCTCAATGGTGGCGGTGGCGGCAGAGACCGGCGGCGGAAACCGGCGGCGACGGCTGCTAGGGTTAGGGTTCGGCGCGGGTGGGCTCGGGTGGGCTGGGGGTCGCGGGTGGTGGCTTATAAGAGGGGGCCGTCCTGGGGAGTCTTGACCGGTTACGGCCCGGAGTCGGTTCGTTTTTTAAAATAATTCCGCAGAGAAAAACAAAGAAAAGAAATACTAAACGAACCCCAAAAATCCTGAAATAATTTTTCCTCATCTTCTAAAAATATAGCAGACAAAGTGAACATTTATTTGGGCCTATAATGCAATTTTGAAAAACAAATATTTTTCCTAATTCGAATAAAATAGCGACAAAACTCCGAATAAAATCTTATTTGATTTTAATATTAAATCTCCAATATTTCTTTATTTTAGGAAAGTCATTTTATTCCCTCTCTTTTATTTTTAAAGAAGAAATATTCGAAGAGAAAATTATTAAAATCAAACAATCCTCTTTTCAAAAATTTGAGAAAACTCAAATATGAAAATAACGAAATCCCCAACTCTCTCCGTGGGTCCTTGAGTTGCGTAGAATTTCTAGGATCAAGCCAAAATGTAATAAAATATGATATGCAATGATGTTCTAATGTATAACATTCCAAATTGAAAATTTGGGATGTTACAATCCTACTCCCCTTAAGATGAATCTCGCCCTCAAGATTTGGGTTGGCTAGAAAATAGGTGAGGGTGGTCCTTCTGTAGGTATTCCTCCCGTTCCCTGGTGGCTTCATCCTCGGTATGGTGGCTCCACTAAACTTTACAGAACTTGATAACCTTGCTGCGTGTGACTCGACTAGCAAACTCGAGAATCTTCACTGGTTTCTCCTTGTAGGTCAAATCACTATCCAACTGAATCGCTTCCAGTGGCATTGTATCTCTCAGAGGAATATCAGCCATCTCTGTGTGGCACTTCTTCAGCTGGAAAACGTGGAACATATCGTGAACTCCTGACAATCCTTCAGGCAACCCCAACTTGTAAGCAACTTCTCCCATACGTTCCAAAACTTTGTATGGTCCCACAAAACGTGGTGCTAACTTTCCCTTAACTCCAAAACGCTTCACTCCTCAAAGTGGGGACACTCCAAGATACACTCTGTCTCCGACTTCGTAAACTGTCTCCTTGCGTTTAGAATCCGCATAGCTCTTCTGCCTGGATTGGGCTACCTTGAGTCTATAACGAATCAGTTTAACCTTCTCTTCAGACTCTTTAATCAAATCCGGTCCAAACAACTGACGGTCTCCAACTTCATCCCATAGCTATGGTGTTCTGCACCTCCTTCCGTACAAAGCTTCGAAAGGGGCCATCTTCAAACTGGTTGGATAACTGTTGTTTGTAAGAGAACTCTGCATAAGGCAAATTGTCGTCCCAACTAGATTCATAATCTAGCGCACAAGCTCTCAACATGTCCTCCAGAATCTGATTGGCTCTCTCGGTCTGTCCATCTGTCCGTGGATGAAAGGCTGTACTGAACTCTAGCCTGGTACCCAAAGTTTTATGCAACTGATTCCAGAACTTTGAGGTAAATTGGGTTCCTCTATCTGATTCAATGGTCCTCGGAACTCCATGCAGACATACGATCCTGGTCATGTATATCTTTGCCAACTTAGCATTGGTGTAAGTAGTCTTCATTGGGATGAAATGAGCTACCTTCGTCAAATGATCGACTACAACCCATATCGACTCATAGCCTGAATGAGTCCTGGGCAATCCCGTGATAAAATCCATGCCTAGATTATCCCACTTCCATTTGGGTATCGACAATGGCTGTAGCAATCCTGTTGGCTTCTGATGCTCTACCTTTACTCTCTGACATACATCACAAACTGCTACATACTCCGCAATATCCTTCTTCATTCTGGTCCACCAGAAACTATCCTTCAAATCCAAATTCATCTTGGTATTTCCTGGATGAATCGAATACGGTGAATCGTGGGCCTCTTGCAGAATCAACTTCCTGATCTTCGGATCATTAGGTACATATACGCGGTCCTCAAACCATAAGGTATCGTCCTCATCCTAGCTTTTCCTTTGCTCATCTTTTCCTTTATCTCGGCAATCTCTTTGTCCGTCTTCTGAGCTTCTCTGATCTTATCCATCAAAGTAGGCTGAATCTCCAATGCTGCTACATAGCCTCTCGGAACTATTTCCAAACAGAGGTCACAAAGATCCTCTGCTAACTCCTTGGGTAACTCTCCGGTCATGAGTGTGTTGACATGACTCTTGCGGCTCATGCATCGGCTACTATGTTAGCCTTTCCGGGATGATAATGCAACCTCATATCATAATCCTTAATGAGCTCCAACCATCTCCTTTGCCTGAGATTCAACTCCTTCTGCGTGAAGATATACTTCAAACTCTTGTGATCCGTGTACACCTCACAATGGTTTTCGATGAGAAAATGTCTCCATGTCTTCAACGCATGCACTACGGCTGCTAACTCCAAATCATGTGTAGCATAATTCAACTCATGGAGTTTAAGCTATTGTGAGGCATATGAAACAACTCTTCCCTCTTGCATAAGCACTGCTCCAAGACCTCGACGAGAAGCGTCGCAATACACTTCATAATCCTTGCGTTGATCTGGCAGAATCAACACTGGTGATGTAACCAAACGTTTCTTCAATTCCTGGAAACTGGCCTCACATTCCTCAGTCCAATTGAACTTGGTGTCCTTCTTCAACAACTCCGTCATGGGCTTTGCAATCTTCGAGAAATTCTCATTGAACCTCTGGTAGTACCCTGCGAGTCCAAGAAAACTCCAGATCTCTCCTACTGACGTGGGTGCTTCCCAGTTTGTCACAGTGACTACTTTGGTGGGGTCAACTGCTATTTCTTCTCCGGATATAACATGTCCGAGGAATCCAACTTCCTTCAACCAAAACTCACACTTGCTGAACTTGGCATATAACTGATGTTCTCTGAGCTTCCCAAGTACCAAACGCAAATGCTCCTAATGCTCCTCTTCATTCTTCGAGTAAACCAGAATATCATCAATGAACACCACGACGAACTTATCCAAAAACTCCATAAACACCTTGTTCATCATGTTCATGAAATAGGAAAGTGTGTTAGTCAGACCAAATGACATAACGGTATACTCATATAGCCCGTACCTTGTGGTAAAAGCTTTCATAGGTATATCCTGCTCTCTAATCTTCAGCTAGTGGTATCCTGATCACAGATCGATCTTGGAAAATACTTTAGCTCCTTGCAACTGGTCAAACAAATCATTGATCATCGGCAGTGGATATTTGTTCTTGCTCGTTACTTCATTCAATCCTCAATAGTCAACAACCATCCTCAACGATCCATCCTTCTTCTCCACTAGAAGCACTGGTGATCCCCAAGGTGACGAACTTGGGCGAATATAGCCTTTATCCAGTAACTCCTTAATCTGCTTCTTAATTTCCTCCAAATCCTTTGTGGGCATCATGTACGGTCTCTTAGATGGCCCTGTGCCTGGCAAAAGCTCAATCAAAAACTCAATGTCTCTATCCGGTGGCATGCCTGGCAACTCTTCTGGAAATACGTCAGGGAAATCCTTCACCACTGGTACTTCCTCCTGTACAACTCATGATAAGGAATTCACTTGAGTCCTCTTCGGCACATGCAGGGATACATACTTAATCCTTCTTCCTTCTAGGGTGGTGAGCGAAATCGACTTACTGGCTCAATCGATGCTTCCTCCATACATCGATAGCCAATCCATACCTAGAATCACATCCAAACCTTGCGACTCCAAAATTATCAGTTCTGAGGGGATAACATGCCTACCTATGGTCAATGGCATCTGAAAACATCCTTGGCTTGCCATATATTCCGCTCCGGGCGAGCTCACTAACATAGGTGTTCTAAGAACTTTGGTGGGCAGTTTATACTTATCCACAAATCCCCTTTATATGTATGAACTGATGCACCAAGATCAAAAAGAACGCTTGCGAGAAATGACTTCACCAAAACTTACCTATTATGAGATCGGGCTGTGCTTCAACCTCCTCCACGTTAACATGGTTCACTTGTCCCCTGTTGAAAGGGTTGGGCTTCTTCCCAGAGCTTCCATTGCCATTTCCATTCTTAGCTTCAGGACATTCATTGGCATAATGTCCAGTCTTTTGGCACTTGTAGCAAGTAATATGACTTAGATCCTTCTTGTAGGGCATTGCTGGGTTGGAACGGTTCTGGCTGTTGCTTCCTCCATTACCATTCCCATTCTTGGGGCCACTATGGTTGTGCGAACTTCCTCCATTGTGGTTGTGACCTCCATGGTTATGCTGAAACGGTCCTCCCGAGTTTGGGGTAAAACAGGGTCTTTGCTGAGCTCCAGAATTGTACTTCCCTTGTCCATACTTCCTCTTGCGGTTGTCAATCTGCTGCTACTTCCCTTCAATCATGAGAGCTCTATCTACCAACTCCCGGTAGTTGTTGAAGGTTGCCACCATCAACTGCATGCTCAGCTCATCATTCAATCCTTCCAGAAACTTCTCCTGCTTAGCTGCATCTGTAGCAATGTCATCTGGGGCATAACATACTGACCTACTAAAATCATCCACATACTGGCCAACTGCACGTCCTCCTTGGCGCAAGTTGCGAAACTCACGCTTCTTCTTGGCCATAGCTCCTGCTGAAACATGGGCAGTACGAAAAGCCTGCTGAAACTGGTCCCATGTAACAGTGTCGAGGGGGTAAGTGGCTGTGAAATTCTCCCACCATGATGCTGCGGGTCCATCAAGCTGATGTGCGGCAAAGCGCACTCTCTCCGCATATGTGCATCCTGCAGTGGTCAACTCCCTTCCAATCTTGCGGAGCCAATCATCTGCAACTATCGGCTCGGTGCTACTGGAGAACGCCGGCGGATTAAGCCTCAAGAAACGGGCTAAGTGATCAACAGGTGGTGGTGGTGGTGGGTTGCTGTTGTTGTTCCCCTGATTCTGATTCTGGACTAGTATCTGCATCAATGCATTCTGCTGCTGGATCAACTAAGTGAGCTCCGGTGGGAAAGCAAATCCATTGTCACGTCTCGGAGGCATCTGAGGGTTTAGAAAAGATGAGAAAATAGAATAGAATGAGGTCTAGAGGGAAAAACACTACCCATATGCACATGAGACAAATCACAAACAATATCACTTCAATCAATTCAAACAAGGGCATACAATGGTCTAACTATCGTTACATAAGTGCTCGGACTATACTATATACATGGGGGAATACTACTACTGATATGGTGGTCGACTAGAAAAATTGATCGATGGAAGACTCCATGATATCTGCTCCAGCTTCATCAACATAGTCATCATCGCTATCATCGGGGTCCGGGTCGGTGTCGTCGATGATGATGTAGTTCTCCGGGCAAGTGGAATCGTCGTCATCTCCTCCTGGCGCGGGGTCTCCCATGAATATTGATGACTCGCAAGTATATGGGATAGTTGTAGCCTCTTTCGATAAGTAAGAGTGTCGAACCCAACGAGGAGCTAAATGTAGAACAAATACTCTCTCAAGTCCTATCGGCCACTGATACGACTCTACGCACGCTTGACGTTTGCTTTACCTAGAACAAGTATGAAACTAGAAGTACTTTGTAGGTGTTGTTGGATAGGTTTGCAAGATAATAAAGAACACGTAAATAAAAGCTAGGGGCTGTTTAGATAAAGAAACAATAAAGTAAATATAGCGAGTGTGGAAAAGTGGTGGTATGAGTTGTGAAATTGTCCCTAAGCAATTGACTATGTTACTAGATCGGTAATCACTATTGCAATTCTATTTGAGGGAGAGGCATAAGCTAATATACTTTCTCTACTTGGATCATATGCACTTATGATTGGAACTCTAGCAAGCATCCGCAACTACTAAAGATTCATTAAGGTAAAACCCAACCATAGCATTAAAGTATCAAGTCCCCTTTATCCCATACGCAAACAACCTAGTTACTCGGGTCTGTGCTTCAGTCGCTCACACCACCCACCATAAGCAAATCATAAACATATTGCAAACCCTACAGCGGGAATCCCTCACGCTTGCACGACACGGAGGGCACAATAGGACAGCACCAATAAAACATGCAACTCAAACCAATCATAGCAATTCATCAATCACCGATAGGACAACGAAAATCTACTCAGACATCATAGGATGGCAACACATCATTGGAAAATAATATGAAGCGTAAAGCACCATGTTCAAGTAGAGGGTACAGCGGGATGCGGGAGAGTGGACCGATGTAGATAGAGGGGGAAGGTGATGGAGATGTTGGTGAAGATGGCGGAGGTGTTGGTGAAGATCGCGGTGATGATGATGGCCCCCGGCGGCGTTCCGGCGCCACCGGAAGCAAGGGGGAGAGAGCCCCCCTTCTTATTCTTCCTTGACCTCCTCCCTAGATGGGAGAAGGGTTTCCCCTCTGGTCCTCTGCTCCCATGGCTTGGGAGGGGCGAGAGTCCCCTCCGAGATTGGATCTATCTCTCTGTTTCTGCGTTCTCCCCTGGTTCTGTTTCACCATTTCGTGTATATATGGAGATCCGTAACTCCGATTGGCCTGAAACCTTCGTCGTGATTTTTTTCTGAATATTAGCTTTCTTGCAGCAAAAGAATAGCATCAACCGCCTTACGGTGGGCTCACGAGGGTAGGGGGAGCGCCCAGGGGGCAGGCGCGCCCCCCTACCTCGTGACCACCTCGGGCACCGTCTCGCGTGGATTTTTCTTCCGTATTTTTCCATATTTTCCAAAAATAAGCTCCGTCCGTTTTTATCCCGTTTGGACTCCGTTTGATATAGATATTCTGCGAAACATAAAACATGCAATGTATATGAACTGCACTGGCATCGGATCAATAAGTTAGTCCCGAAAATAATATAAAAAGTTGCCAAAAAGTATATGAAAGTGAATAATATTGGCATGGAACAATCAAAAATTATAGATACGACAGAGATGTATCAGCATCCCCAAGCTTAATTCATGCTCGTCCTCGAGTAGGTAAATGATAAAAAAGAATAATTTTTTTATGTGGAATGCTACCTAGCATAATCTCGATCATATGTCTAATCATGGCATGAATGTTAAGACATGAGTGATTCAAAGCAATAGTCTATCATTTGACATAAAAACAATAACACTTCGAGCGTACCGATAAAGCAATCATGTCTTTTCAAAACAACAAGGCAAAAGCAAGCTTATCACTACAAAATCATATAGTTTGGACATGCTTCATTTTCGTCACTCAAAATGCCCCCATCATGCACAACCCCGATGACAAGCGAGCAATTGGTTCATACTTTTTAACGCGCTTCAGCTTTTTCAACCCTCACGCAATACATGAGCGCAAGCCATGGATATAGCACTATAGGTGGAATAGAATATAATGATGGAGGTTATGTGGAGAAGACAAAAAGGAGTAAGTCTCACATCGACGCGGCTAATCAACGGGCTTTGGAGATGCCCATCAATTGATGTCAATGCGAGGAGTAGGGATTGCCATGCTTTGGATGCACTAAGAGCTATAAGTGTATGAAAGCTCAACAAAAGAAACTAAGTGGGTGTGCATCCAACTTGCTTGCTCATGAAGACCTAGGGCATTTGAGGAAGCCCGTCGTTGGAATATACAAGCCAAGTTCTATAATGAAAATTCCCACTAGTATATGAAAGTGACAACATAGGAGACAATCTATATGAAGAACATGGTGCCACTTTGAAGCACAAGATATGAGACTCACTACATGAAGAACATGGTGCTACTTTGAAGCACAAGTGTGGAAAAAGAGATAGTAACATTGCCCCTTTTTATTTTTTTAATTTTTTTTTGGGTGGGCTTCTTTGGCCCCCTTTTTTTATTTAGGCTTCTTTGGCCTTTCCCTTTTTTTCTTCTTTTTTTTCCTTTTTTTCATGGGACAATGCTCTATAATGATGATCATCACACTTTTATTTACTTACAACTCAACATTACAACTCGATACTAGAACAAAGATATGACTCTATATGAATGCTTCCGACGGTGTACCGGGATGTGCAATGATCTAGCGTAGCAATCACATCAAAAAATGGACAAGCCATGAAAACATCATGCTAGCTATCTTACGATCATGCAAAGCAATATGACAATGAATGCTCAAGTCATGAATCTCATGATGATGGAAGTTGCATGGCAATATATCTCGGAATGGCTATGGAAATGCCATGATAGGTAGGTATGGTGGCTGTTTTGAGGAAGATATAATGAGGCTTATGTGTGATAGTGCTTATCGTATCACGGTGTTTGGATGCACCGGCGAAGTTCCCAACTCTCGTGGTGAGAAAGGGCAATGCACGGTACCGGAGAGGCTAGCAATGATGGAAAGGTAAAAGTGCGTATAATCCATGGACTCACATTAGTCATAAAGAACTCATATACTTATTGCAAAAGTTTATTAGCCCTCAAAGCAAAGTACTACTACGCATGCCCCTAGGGGGATAGATTGGTAGGAAAATACCATCGCTCGTCCCCAACCACCACTCATAAGGAAGACAATCAAAGAAACACCCCATGCTTCAAATTTGTCACACAATGGTTACCATACGTGCATGCTATGGGACTTGCAAACCTCAACACAAGTGTCTCTACAATCCTCAACCACCCACTAACATAACTCTAATATCACCATCTTTATATCTCAAAACTATTGCAAGGAATCAAACATATCATATTCAGCGATCTACAAGTTTATGTAGGATTTTATGACTAACCATGTGAATGACCAATTCCTGTCATCTCTCTAAATAGATATAAGTGAAGCAAGAGAGTTTAATTCTTTCTAGAAAATATATGCCCACGCTCTAACAAATATAAGTGAATCGAAAGAGCATTCTACAAATGGCGGTTTTCTATTTAAAGAGAAATAGGCAATCCAACTTCAAATGATATAAGTGAAGCACATGAAGCATTCTATAAAGCCACACTCAAAAGATTTAAGTGAAGTGCAATGAGCATTCTATAAATCAACCAAGGACTATCTCATACCATCATGGTGCATAAAATAAACGTGAAAACTAAATGCAAAAGACGCTCCAAGACTTACACATAATGCATGAACGAAACGAATTCGAAAACATACCAATACTTGTTGAAGAAAGAGGGGATGCCTCCCCAGCATCCCCAAGCTTAGACGCTTGAGTCTCCTTGAATATTTACTTGGGGTGCCTCGGGCATCCCCAAGATTGAGCTCTTGCCTCTCTTCCTTCTTCTCACATCGAAACATCCTCGATTAGACACTACATCCACACAAAACTTCAACAGAAAACTCGGTAAGATTCGTTAGTATAATAAAGCAAATCACCACTCTAAGTACTGTTGCAAACCAATTCATATTTTGTTTTTGCATTGTGTCTACTGTAATATAACTTTTTCATGGCTTAATCCACTGATATAAATTGATAGATTCATCAAAACAAGCAAACTATGCATCAAAAACAGAATCTGTCAAAAACAGAACAGTCTGTAGCAATCTGAACATCCACCATACTTCTGATAATTGAAAAATTCTGCCAAAATTAGGAACGATAAACTAGTTGTACAGCAAGACAGTGCAAAAGTAATCAGAACCAATTGACGTTCCAGTTAAAAATATAAAATCGTGCACTACAGCCAAAGTTTCTGTCCTGCACCGTACAAACCAACAAGCATTGTAAACATCCTAAAGGCAAACCTTGGCACATTATTTTTATAATATAGTGGAATTGTACAAGGGGATACTTATTTTTATTGAAAAGTTTCTGTAATTAAGATTCACAAAGTTCCCATGGGCCTGAACAAGTTTAAGGACGTCCCCCACTTTCACAATGCTCGTCTCTCTCGCTTTCACTTCTCTTTTTGAAAAGTTTTGGGTTCCCCTCTTTATTTTTGTTGTTTTTAAACTATATGAAAGCACTCAACAGAAATAAATGACTCTCTAAAACTTCCGGTTTGTCTCCCTGGCAGCGCTTTCTTTAAAGCCATTAAGCTAGGCATTTAGTGCTCAAGTAATGAATCCACCCGGATCCCAAGGTATATCAAAGCCAATTTTAATTAACAATGATTTGTAATTTAGCAGTGAGCACAAAATAACATAAATCATGTAATGACGAAGTCTAACTATCTTCATATGCATCGGCATGTCATAAAAGAACAATTCATGCACACATAGTAAAGGCCAATGCATAGTATAAACAGTTTCTTGCAATTTTATCGTGTGGGAAACATAGAGAGGCGGAGATGTAGTTCCTCTCTCATAACAATTGCAAGTAGGAGCAGCAAGCACATGCATATTATATTCATCAAAATCATCATGTGTAGTAGTAAAAGGCAACCCATCAATATAATCCTTAATAAGTGCAAGCTTCTCCGATATAGTGTAGTCGGGAGAATTCAAAAATATAATAGGACTATCATGTGTGGGTGCAATAGCAACAATTTCATGTTTAACATAAGGAACTATAGCAAGTTCATCTCCATAAGCATAATTCATATTGGCATCTTGGCCACAAGCATAGCAAGCATCATCAAAAAGGGATATTTCAAGAGAATCAACGGGATCATAGCAATCATCACAGCAATCATCATAGCAATCATCATAGCGATCATCCTTCGGTAAGCACGAAGGGGAATTAAATAATGTATGATTTGGAGGGTTACTCTCATTAGAAGGTGGGCACGGGTGATCAATCCGCTCTTCCTCCTTTTTTTCTTCGCTCTCCTCATCATCTTTTTCATCCAATGAGCTCATAGTTTCATCAATTTCTTCTTCCATAGCTTCCTGCAAAATATTAGTATCTTCTTGGACAGCGGAGACTTACATAATAAATTGTTTAACATAGGCATTAGAAGCATAATTCTCATAGCAATATTCAAGTATGGCAAAATTTTCAGATTTGTAAAAAGTAGCATCATACTTTTCAATCAAAATAGCAATTTCAAAAGCACCCTTAAAAGCAACAAATTCTTCAATTTGTTGAACATCATAGTAACTATAAACACCCTTAGCATATGAAGATAAGATCCCATTATCAATAAACTCACATTGGTAGGGAAGGTGTTTTTTAGGGTTTTCAGAACAACAAGTAAAATCATATTCCCAACAGAAATTCCAAGCATAGCATTGTAAACGTTGCAGTTGACTCCATAATAGTTTCCCTTTTCAGATATACGGTGTTGCACATAAGAAGCATGTTCATCTAAAGATTTGCCCTCAACTAAGCTAGTTGGGGTTTCAGCACGAGCACATAGGGATCAAAGATGATCCAAGTAATAAGCTTCAGCAGTGTGATAGATTTTGAGTGGTTCTTCAACCATTGGTTCAGCAGGTACAACTAATTTTTGTGGTATTTTGCATTTCCTACCCATGACTAAAGATACAAAACAACTAAGAACAGCAAATAAAATTACTTAGTGATAAATCAAACAAGCACACACGAGAATATTCACCCCACGCTATTGCTCCCCGGCAACGGCGCCAGAAAAAGGTCTTGATGACCCGCAAGTATACAGGATAGTTGTAGCCTCTTTCGATAAGTAAGAGTGTCGAACCCAATGAGGAGCTAAAGGTAGAACAAATACTCTCTCAAGTCCTATCGGCCACTGATACGACTCTACGCACGCTTGACGTTCGCTTTACCTAGAACAAGTATGAAGCTAGAAGTACTTTGTAGGTGTTGTTGGATAGGCTTGCAAGATAATAAAGAACATGTAAATAAAAGCTAGGGGCTGTTTAGATAAAGAAACAATAAAGTAAATATAGCGAGTGTGGAAAAGTGGTGGTATGAGTTGTGAAATTGTCCCTAAGCAATTGACTATGTTACTAGACCGGTAATCACCATTGCAATTCTATTTGAGGGAGAGGCATAAGCTAACATACTTTCTCTACTTGGATCATATGCACTTATGATTGGAACTCTAGCAAGCATCCGCAACTACTAAAGATTCATTAAGGTAAAACCCAACCATAGCATTAAAGTATCAAGTCCCTTTATCCCATACGCAAACAACCTACTTACTCGGTTCAGTGTTCGTCAGCCACGCCACCCACCATAAGCAAATCATAAACATATTGCAAACCCTACAACGGGAATCCCTCACGCTTGCACGACACGGAGGGCACAATAGGACAGCACCAATAAAACATGCAACTCAAACCAATCATAGCAATTCATCAATCACCGATAGGACAACGAAAATCTACTCAGACATCATAGGATGGCAACACATCATTGGAAAATAATATGAAGCGTAAAGCACCATGTTCAAGTAGAGGGTACAGCGAGATGCGGGAGAGTGGACCGCTGTAGATAGAGGGGGAAGGTGATGGAGATGTTGGTGAAGATGGAGGAGGTGTTGGTGAAGATCGCGGTGATGATGACGGCCCCCGGCGGTGTTCCGGCGCCACCGGAAGCAAGGGGGAGAGAGCCCCCCTTCTTATTCTTCCTTGACCTCCTCCCTAGATGGGAGAAGGGTTTCCCCTCTGGTCTTCTACTCCCATGGCTTGGGAGGGGCGAGAGCCCTCCGAGATTGGATGTATCTCTCTGTTTCTGCGTTCTCCCCTGGCTCTGTTTCACCGTTTCGTGTATATATGGAGATCCGTAACTCCGATTGGCCTGAAACCTTCGCCGTGATTTTTTTTCCAAATATTAGCTTTCTTGCGGCAAAAGAATAGCGTCAACCGCCTTACGGTGGGCTCACGAGGTAGGGCACGCCTGGGGGCAAGCGCGCTTCTACCTTGTGACCACCTCGGGCACCGTCTCGCATGGATTTTTCTTCCGTATTTTTCCATATTTTCCAAAAATAAGCTCCATCCGTTTTTATCCCGTTTGGACTCCGTTTGATATGGATATTCTGCGAAACATAAAACATGCAATGATATGAACCGCATGAGGCATCGGATCAATAAGTTAGTCCCAAAAATAATATAAAAAGTTGCCAAAAAGTATATGAAAGTGAATAATATTGGCATGGAACAATCAAAAATTATAGATACGATGGAGACGTATCAAATATTCCTAGCTTCTTCTTCAGATCATCATTCTTCTCCACGAGTATCGTCATTTCCTCCTCATATCCATCGCGTGTAGTCTTGAGTTCTTCTTCTAGCTCCGTGATCCTGGTCATAACCTTCTTCAGATCTATCATGCCTCCGCACATCTGGTTCTCCTGGCGACGAATATGCTGGTTTAACTCCTGGATGAAAGCTGCAATAGATCTATCCTTCCTAGTGCTGATCATCTCCCATTGCTCATCTCGGCGCCCAAAAATCTGGTAGATAGTATCCTTGAGATCCTTGTGGTAAACTTCTCCAATGCGTCCCATGGTGATGTGTGTTGCCATGCTCTTGCCTAGACTCCAGGTTGGTGCATCAAAGGAAAACTCTATGGGCTCAGTGACTGGCATGAACGTCCTTCCTGGAACATGAACTCGAATCATCCAACGCTCCTCTTCTGGTAAAGTGGCAATGTAGGGCCCGGTGAAGCTTGGTAGTCCGATATTCAGGAATCTAGTGACTTCCTTCAAGTGGCGTCCAAAAGGTGTATCTTCATCCGGTTGCGCAAACTTGTTCCTTGCATCTGCCATCCTAAAGAGTAGAAAAGGGAGAGGAGTCAGAAATGAGAACAGAGTAGTGATCTAGGGCTTTAGCTTAGTGGTCGTGTCCTACGGTCGGCAGGTGCTCGATACTATCTTGTAGCCACCGGACCTCAAAGCGATCGATCTCGTGCATCGTTGTCATCCTCGATGTAATGCCGACACGCACAAGCTTGAAGGATTTATAATAGCGTAGCAATCACACACTTATTACATCGAATGTCTCAAAGGAGAACTTATTACAATAAATATGGCTTAAGGCCATCTAAATACGATAACAGTGGAAGGCTTGGAAGATAAAGTGAGTCCATCAACTCCAACGGCATCACTGAGCGAAAGATCACGACCTAAGGCACCTTACTCGTCGTCTGAAAAGTAAGCAACATGAACATTGCAGCTCGAAACGGGTCAGCACATGGAATATGCTGGCAATGTAACACAAGAGAGTAATGAATAGAATAATGCTATCACTACATGCATATATGGCTGGTGGAAAGCTCTATAGTTACAGTTTTGCATAAAGCCAATTTTCCCTACAACAAAGGAATTAATTTTATTTAACTATCATTGTGGTTGTTAAACATTGAGAAGGTTCACCCAACTCAATCCCAATTAGGCATCATCATTAAACCCAATCAAATTATATTAAGAGTGATGAGATCCACATGATAATCCAAGAATTAGATACTCAAAACGTCCATAACCGGGGACACGGCTAACCATGATTAGATTGTACACTCTGTAGAGGTTTGCGCACTTTTCCCCACAAGACTCGAACACATCCCTGGTCAGAGAAATGAGACACAGTCTTTCTGAAACAATAACTCTTTACTCTGGGTGGACAGTTACACCTACTTTCCCCTAGATCTGCTAGCCCACCACTAAAAGAGGTCTTGCAACATACTCAACTATGCTAGAGCCCATAATAGCTTGTGGCTGCACACGGAAGTTTCTAATGAATAATCTCATGATCCCTTTGAGCCTGGGTGGCGGTCCATAGGAGAATCACACGGTACCCCAGGATTTCCAAAAAATACAGGCAACACTGGGTTCCCCAGGTGCCTCAATCCACCCAGATCTGTATTAAAGTAGCCACCTAAAGTTAACCATTAAATAACAATACTCACATCTGTCATGGATACACTCACCCAATCCACGTCTACTAGCATAGCATGGCAATTATAAGCTACATAGAAGTAACTCCCAAAGGTTTAATAATAAACAGGACAATAGGTACTACCCCATCTACTTCCCAAAACCCACATATTAATCATATCCTAATCATGAAATTGTTTTGAGGATTGATCTAATGCAATAAAGCTGGGTAGTAAAGACGTATGATCAAAGTGTTACTTGCCTTGCTGATGATCCGTGAAACCTAGAGACTCGTAGTAGCACGCTTCGCACTCCGGGTAATCTATCGCAAATAAACAAGCATGCAATAAGCACTCAACTAGAAGCACAGGTAAAACTCAAATAAGAGACCTAACCAGAAAGTTCAACTTAAGAACACCGGTTTGCAAAAAGAATCAAATCAAACGAAACAACGAAACTCAAACTGCGAAAGAAACAAGCTTCGTTTACTAATCTGGACTTAAGTCAAAATTTGACAGTAGCAAAAACTTATTTAAGTTGGTTAAACAGAAAGAGGGCTTCGATACAAAAACTCTAGGCGCTTGAATCGCCTGATTCCGATAAACGAGCGAAAAGATAAACTAAAACGAAAATCAGGGCAGAAATCGCGATCGAAAATAATCGCGGAAATCCCTGGAAAAAGAAAAACTGACGAACAGGCTAACAAATGACGTTCGCTGTCTGCGGCTAAATGGTGAAAATCGTTCATTAAAACGAACGAACGGGCGTTCGCTAAATAACTAAACCGGAAAAAAAATAAACCGATCTAAATAAAAAAACGACGGTTTTCTTAACGAAAACTGGGGCGGCGGGCGGCTACCTCGTCGACTCCGGCGAGGGCGGCGGTGGGTCCCGGGTGGCGGCGACAGGCGGCGGGCGACGGCGGGGCTCCGGCGGTGGCGGCGGCGGTGGCGGCTAGGGTTAGGGTTCGGCGTGGGTGGGCTGGGGGTCACAGGTGGCGGCTTATAAGAGGGGGCCGGCCTGGAGAGTCCTGGCCGGTTACGGCCTGGAGTTAGTTCGTTTTTAAATAATTCCACGTAGAAAAACAAAGAAAAGAAATACTAAACGGACTCAAAAAATCCTAAAATAAATTTTCCCCGTCCTCTAGAATATAGCGGACAAAGTGAACATTTATTTGGGCCTCTAATGCCATTTTGAAAAACGCATATTTTTCCTAATTCGATAAAATAGCGACAAAACTCCGAATAAAATCTTATTTGATTTTAATATTAAATCTACAATATTTCTTTATTTTGGAGAAGTCATTTTATTCCCTCTCTTTTATTTTTAAATAAGAAATATTCGAAAAGAAAATAATTTAAATCAAACGATCCTCTTTTCAAAAATTTGAGAAAACTCAAATATGAAAATAATGAAATCCCCAACTCTCTCTGTGGGTCCTTGAGTTGCGTAGAATTTCTAGTATCAAGCAAAAATGCAATAAAATATGATATGCAATGATGTTCTAATGTACAACATTACAAATTGAAATTTTGGGGTGTTACATTTATTTTGAATTCAAATCATTGTACATTGGTCTAGGTAGCGAGATGTTTGCGATAATCTAAACCTTGTTTTCATATGTATAATTTTTGGTTGAATTGGGACAAGTTTTGGTATAGGCTTCTTGCAAAACCGGAGAATCTCTCAACAAGCCTCGTGGTTTCGAGAGGGAACGTGTCACCTTTGTGTGCGAAACGATATACGCTGCCTCCCCCTGATTTTCTTTAGAAAGGCAACAAAGAACTATATGAGTGCCCTGTTAAATTTTGGAATTATTCTGGGTTCGTTTGGCATTTTCATAAATTAATTGAGTTTCTGGACATTTAATGTGCATAATCCAAATTTCAACTGCAAGCACATGCTCTGGTGCACCAAAGTTGGTTGAAGACATGTGTGTCCTTGGTTGAATTTCTGGGTCCCATGCAAGAAATGAGAATGATATTCAAACATCTGGGCGTCGTGACTCGGCCGAGAACATCGAGAAACTTGGATATTAAATTCATGTAAATCCAAAACTCGCCTAGAAATCGTGAAACTTGGCATGGTGTCATGTCATGGCACTAACATGATGTGGTAAAACATTGGGCCGACTTGGAACAAGTTTTGGTATAAGCTTCTTGCAAACCGGAACTTCTCTCAAGAAGGCTCGTGGTTCTGAGAGGGAACGTGCCACCTTTGAGTGCGAAACAATATACGCTGCCCCCCTTGAGTTTCTTTACAGAGGCAACATAGAACTACATGAGTGCCCTGTTAAATTTTGGAATTATTCTGGGTTCGTTTGGCCTTTTTTATACATTAATTGAGTTTTCGGTCATTTAATGTGCATAATTAAAATTTGAACTACAAGCACATGCTCCCGTGCACCAAAGTTGGTTGAAAAATCACATGTGTGTCCTCCGGTGAATTTCTAGGTCCCATGCAAGAAATGGGAATGAAATTCAAACATCTCGGCATCGTGGATCGGTCGAGAACATTGAGAAACTTGGTTTTAAAATTCTTGTAAATCCAAAACACGCCTAAAAATCATGAAACTTGGCATGGTGTCATGTCATGGTACTACCATGCTGTGGTAAAAAAAATTGGTCGAATAGGAACAAATTTTGGTATAAGCTTCTTGCAAACCGGAGCTTCTCTCAAGAAGGCTCGTCGTTCTGAGAGGGAACATGTCACCTTTGTGTGCATAATTCAAATTTGAAATACAAGCACATGCTCCAGTGCACCAAAGTTGGTTGAAAAATCACATGTGTGTCCTCGGGTAAATTTCTAGGTCCCATGCAAGAAACGGGAATGAAATTCAAAATTATGGGTGTCGTGGCTCGGCTGGAAACATTGAGAAACTTGGTTTTTAAATTCCTGTAAATCCAAAATAGGTATGAAAATCGTGAAACTTGTCTTGGTGCCATGACATGGCACCAACATGCTGTGGTAATTTTGATGTCCAATTTGCGAAGGCGCACACATTAACAATCAACAAAGTCATTTTGGAACAAGTGTTGTCACATTACAATCGAAATACAAGTATTATTGAAACCGTGGGCGTTCTATTTACCATTTACATGCCGCCACGCGTCCCCCTTTTTTATTACCTAGCAGTCATCGTGCAAGGTAGCTATTCGAGTACAAGAGGTGTGCGATCAGACCCCTGCGCGTGCTTATCGGGAGGAGAGCCCTTTGACCTCCATTTGTCATCCACCTCTCTCCCAAGGTCTCCATTAATGGTGCCCGAGCCTCTGCTAAATGGCATGGCTATGTCTCACTCGACTGAGATTTACGAGAGAAAAAAGAAAATCTGAAAAGCAAATTTTGCACAGATCTTGATGTAAGATCCCACGGACCTATATAGCATCTACTGGGACTTATAGCAAGACTGATTAATATATAAGGACAACGACAGTGGATAATAATTGTCTTACATAATTAGGAAGGTAATTAAAAAAGCCACATGCGGCTACACCCGACATACACAAGGGCAAAATAAGAAGGAAGACAACGATCTGGCTCGCTGATATCTACTTTCTTGATGTGTTGCTGCAGGCCGCGGGAACTAGTCTCCACGGCGAACGGCGATGAGCTCTTTCATGTCCTCAAGATGCTGCTTGAGAGAATCCACCAGCCTTTGGCGCTCGATGCGGAGCATGTCATTCTCGTCCATAAGTTTCTTGACGATGACGCCGGTCCTCTTCAACAAGGCACTGGTCTCCTCCTGCTGGTCTGCACTTCGGACGATTTTCGCACTCAGCAGGTCGTGCTCAGCCCAGAGCCTCTCATTTCCCTTCGTTAGTTGCCGGATGACGCCGGTAGCATGTTCAAACGAGGCTTTAATGTCACCCTGCAACCTTGCCCAACCGGAGATTTGATCCATCTTGCTACGGATGATCGCATCATGCTCCTACAAGAGTTGTCGCCTGCCCGCGCGACATTTTCCCAGGCCGCTGCGACGCGACAGGACATCTCTACTGCATTCTCGGTGCGGTGGGACATCTATGCTGCTTGTGGCACGGCCGGACCAGTCTGCTGCATCGACGGCGTGGCGGGACCTCCGTGATGCTTCGGCGGCACGGAAGGACCTCTATGCTGCTATTTCCGCGCGGCGGGACATGTCGGCTGCTTTCATGGCGAGGCAGGACATCTCTCGTGCTTTTGCTTCCATGCTCGCCTCTCCCTGGTGGTAATCTCTCGACCCAGAACTCACGCTGGCCATGGCAGACACAGGGGAAGGATGCTGAATTACTTGTTTGTTTTTATGGATGAGGACTTGAGGAGGAATGTGCAATCATCTTGGCATAGTAGTATTTATAGCCGAGTACTAAGACGCTCCTAAGTGGGAAACTGTTTAGGTTGAGATCGGTTTGAATAGGTTTGCAATTAAATATAGCATAGTAGTAGTAGTAATTTGGAATGTGACGAGACACAAGCTCAAAATTTATTGATGGTTCTATATTCGAAGTGCGGCACTATTCCTGGATGGCGTAACGTGGGCACGTGTTCTCGGCCGTGGTGTAGCATATGTCATGGCAGTTCTTTTTCTCTGCTGTTACGTGCAATAACTGGAACCATCGGATACATATCTTATGGTTATTGGGGCGTTTGACAGGAATAGCCTCATGGCGAGCTATAGACTAGTCCTTTTTTTCATATGCATTACACCTATCTCTCGGGACTTCTCGCAGCACCATCTCTAGCTCCCTAGGTCGATGCCACCCACATACACTTGTACTTTGAGTTTAGTACGTTATACAGGAAGAGAAGAGGTGCACGCACTCACTCGTACTCTCTCACACACGCATCTGTAGCTACGAATTTTAGTGTTCTCAACCATCCGATTGGATCTATCATAGGTTTCACATTGCTCCTTGGCCCTGAGATTGAGAAGTTTAAAATGCAGAGGCTAAGCTGGAGGCGCGAGGTTTTGGTTAATGTGTGGGCCGCACATGGCACCAACACGACACGAGCTTTGTTTGCCTAGTGCACAGTTGGGTGAGTTGTCCAACATAACCAGGCCCTGCTTGGTATCTGCGCCTCGACTTATGCGCAGAGAAATTAGGATCGGAGGGACTACTACTAGTAGTGGTACTACTTTGATGTGTCGCATCAACTCACACAAGTATGAAACACTTTGTGAACAAACAAGCATATAAGCTCCCTCCATCCGAAAATACTTGTCATAAAAATGGATAAAAAGGGACGTATCTAGAACTAAAATACGTCTAGATACATATCCTTTTATCCATTTTGATGACAAGTAGTACTTCTTACCCAAAGGAACTTTATATCCAACACACACAAAATATCCGTTCTACTGTTGGAAATTACTGAACTGATGTTGAAGTAATTGCTGCATCGCCACCAAAACCCACCATCTCTTAAGCTAAAGTAGACCGAGCTAATCCCTATATTAGCATATTACTAAGATAAACAGAAGGCACTGTAGAAACATTTAGGATGTGAGCTTGTCAATCTGAATGTGGAGGGACACTAGCTTAGCCCCGGCCAGCAGCTTGGGCGGAACTGTGAAGAAGGTCAGCTCCTGCACGACGACGTCGCAAGGATCCTTGCTGCTTGTCACCTCCATTTCCACCTTCACGGCGTCGGTCCTGCCTTTGGGCTCCCCCGGTGGGCCGTTCGCCCATAGCTTGGCCACATAGTGTGGTAGTGGGGACGCCCCCGCTCTGATGCAAACAACCGACACGGTAATAGGCGCGTTGATATCGAGCACGCCGCCGACCAAGAAAAACGCGCGACCTTCCTCCTCCCTGAATAGCATGAGCCATGGCTCCGACAGTGGCACTTGCAGCTGGAACACCTTGTCGTACTGGATCCTGTGCACGGGCATGGGATGTGCGGTGCTGATGTGGTGGGAGAGCGCCGGCGGCGGGCCTTCGTAGCCGCAGACGGGCACAGGGCATTTGCAGGGCACGAGCGGACACACGCTCTGGTGATCGGCGAGCTTGTGGTAAGTGACGTAGAGCCCACAACCTTCGTGCGGGCACTCGACCCTCACCTACGAGAGGATGGAGTCCACCGCCGTGTTCCACACATCGAAGCCACCATCACGCTCGCATTTCTGGCATTGCCGCCGGTTCCCGAGGCGCTCGACGTGGTAGTCCGCGCATGCCAGGTGCCCTCCCTTGCACTGCACAAATCAATCGAACAACACATCAATCAAGAAATCTGCACCTTGCTCGATCAGCCGAACGGACGAGGTGTGTTCGAACCTCATACACTGGAGGCTTCAAGGGGCGGAGGCACAAGGGGCGGTGGAGCAAGGTGAGGTCCATCGAGACCAGAGAGAGTTCCATCATAGGGTCCTATTCGGCCTGCATGATCTCGCCCTCGTGCACAACCATCTCTCGCTTTAGGGCCGGGGCATGACAAAGCTTTACCGTCACATATTCATACTACTTCAAGGTGCATTAAATCAACACATGCAAGTATCAAAAGGAGAGTCACGTCATGCATGCATGCATTGTAATTAATGCATCGGTAAACGCAAATTATTGAAATATATCGAATGCAGTGCTTTGGTGTGTCGCGTCAACTCGTACAACAACGAGAAGTTTGATTATCCTCTCCCTCGCGGACTGATCTCCGGTGCCTTAATTGCACCTGCCTATGGATGTATGATAGGTGGGCCACCCACCTATTGGGCCCACCTGTCATACACGCAAAGGCAGGAGCACTAAGTCAATGAAGTTGCGTCCCTCCCTCGCCCATGAGCGTGGTGGCTGGCAGGACTAGGAGAAGCTTTCGCTACACACTCTCCCTCCCGCACGCGGTGGACATGCGGCAGTTCAATCAGTGTCAGATAGCCAGAAGCGTACTGTAGTACTCCTCCACTGCATTAGTACTCCATTTTTCGACTTCTCGAAGAGGCGAAGAGCCAAGCGCAACCCGGATGCTCGTGTGGTAGTTTCATGTGTAGAGTAGCCTAGGATAGCGTGTACCATGCCTGTAAGCTTAAAATTGTTGGGGTCGGCTCCATGCTATGTGGCCATCTCGAAGCTTTTTTTACTAAAATAACATTCTGGCCCTACCTGTCATCCTGGTGATTGTAGTTTGCACGCTCATCTGGTGAAGACAGGAATATATATTTTAATTTGTGGTGGGTAAATGTTAGAGGTTGCAGCAAATATATTGTACACTGCGGGTCTGTCGTGGGAAACAAACACCTATGGGGCAGGGCCCCTTTCGGTCCGGCAGGGAGCGGGGATCGCACGAAGAGCGGATCGAGGCGAGCACACGAGTGATTTTACCCAGCTTCGGAGCTCTCCGGAGAGATAAAACTCCTACTGCTGCTTTGTGGTTGTATTATGCTCTTGCTCGAGCGTGGGAGTGTTCGGTTTCAATGAGTCGAACCCTTCTACGTTGCGCATGGGCCTCCTTTTATAGTCTCAAGGGGTCACCGACAGGTGGCAACACATGCAGGGGTAAAAGTGTAAAAGGAGGGGTTGGTACAACTGCTTCTATAGTGGATCCTACCTACCTCTGACAACAGGGGACAAGAGCATTTAATGCCCATCCGCGTTGCCCAAACAGTGTAGAAGAGCGACCGTTAGGGACGCCTCCGCTTGCCACAATGGCCATCTAGTCATCTTCGCTCTCCACCTCGCACCGCTTGGCTACACAGCCTCTCGGCACGTGCGCCTGGAACGATCCCGTGGCAACACGTCGTCGGATGTGCTGGAGCGTGCACGAGTGGTGGCCCGCTGGCAAGCGCCTTTGCATGTCGTTGTCTTGTCGCTACCGAAGCTTGTCGCCGCCGGTCTTGCCGGATCTTGCGCGTCGCGGCAAGTTCCTTGAATTGCCTTGGTTGGCCTTCCCGGCAAGCTCCTCTTGCCGGGGCCTTATCCTTCCAGGTTAAAACACTTTTTTCTTGAATGGCATCACAAGGGACCACGGAGGACCTTGGCGGGCACCCGGCAAGCCTTGCCGCGGGACGCTGCAACTGCCCGTGCACAAGTTCGGGATACTAAGGTACCCCTACTTTAGTACACCGACAGAGCCCCGGCTGGGCCACACACGGTGCCGAAGCGCTGTTGGGCCAGGCCCAAACAGGCACGGCACGCGCGCCCGGGTCCACACCGATCCGACCAGATTCACCGCGCCTCCCAGAACGGCACGCGTCGAATGCGGCGTCATGGGAGAGATCGTGGGTGATTCTTTATTCAGAAAAAGCGTAACGTTCGCCTCCTCCTCTTTATAAGCAGGGGAAACAGGGGCAGTTCCCCCACCTTCACCATTTGCGGTTCCAATCTCAGAAATCTCCGCCGCTCCCCTCCGCTTCCAAAGCCGAAAGAGAGCAGCGCTCCGCCCCCCGTCGCCACCGTCGCCGCCAACGCCCTCGACCTCCCCCCACCGCCTCCGCCATGGCTCCGAAGACCGGGAAGGGTGCGAAGTCGGCCGAGGCGCTGCAGCTTGAGGCGCTGCGGAAGGAGCGGGCAACCTTCCCCCCCGAGCTCTCCGCGAAGGAGCTGAGGGAATGGTTCTATCTCTTCTGGTCAACGGAGACGCGGGCGCATCCGCGCACCAAGGTACTCTCCGCCGCCGCTTCTACTTCGAAACGGGCTCCAAAGGGATACCCTTTCTTCACGTTGTTCTTCTACTGCGGGCTCTGCCCGCCCTTCTCTGATTTCTTTTTGTGACATCATGAACACCTACGGGTTCCATCTCCTTGACTTCACCACCAATGCTGTCCTGACCATGGAGGTTTTCGCACATCTCTGTGAGAACTTTGTCGGAATCCATCCAAACGTAGCCCTCTTCTGCCACTTCATGCCCCGGGTCGAGAGAGGAGAGCCCTTAGCTGGCGGGATCGCCTGGATCTCGAGAACCGGCAAGAAGGAGACGTATCTGGATGGGGAGCTCTGTAGCAAATGGGATGAGTGGAGAGCGGAATGGTGCTGGATCGTTGAGGAGAACCGCAGAGCTATTCACAGCCCTGCGCCAAACCCCAAAGAAGGCGCTGCAATGATTGAGCGCCTCGGCGGCGGACGATGCTAGGTCAAGATCGCCACCACCCGGATCTAGCGACTCAGCTTGCGGGCATCAGAGGCGCGGTTGGCGCGGACTTCTTCGCCGCCGACGCTTCTCTGCAGGAGAAGGGGCGGCCCACCTGGCTTTTCAGGGGTCCGGCGGACATCATGAGGTTGCGTCCGGGACTCAACTTCAGTTTCACTGTCTTGGAGTTAGATGCGATGCTCAAAGAGCTGTTCAAGCACGACCCCAATCATCTCGAGTGGTTCAGGCTGCCGCAGGGCGTCGTCCCGTTGTGCAATAATTCTTCGCTTGATCACATCCGCGCAATGATGCCGGAGTGCGACTCGCATGGAATCATTCCAACTTGGCAGGAGCCCGCCGACGAGGTCGTACAGCAATTCTTCGATAGCTTGGTGGAGGTAGCGGTCCGCGCTGATGAGCAGAGGATCCTTACCCGCGACACCACCGAAGACGAGATGCGGCTTATCGCCACCAGGGCGGAAGAGGCGGCGGCGGCTGCCGCCGCGGGCGAGTTTGGGTTTACCGTAGAGGAGGCAGAGGCAGCCGCGGCAGCAAGCCTTGCCGATCGAGATGAGCTTGTCGGGGAAATCGTCGGCGAGGGAGGGCCCGAAGCCGAATCGAGCGGGCCTGCCGAGGATGCAAGCGGCCGGCCGTTTTCAATCAACTTGCCACAAGCGGAGCTCCCAGTGCAGCCCCCAGCTCCAACAAGAAGGCGCCTCCGCAGGACCGGAGACATAGCAGGGCGATAGGCAGGTCAACAGCCGCCGCGCCGCGGGACACGCTCCACCGCGGCAAGCACCGTTGCCGGGGGAGCATCTCACACCGCGCCGCAATCGGAGCGGGTCCTCTCGGCCGCCGCTCGATCCTGCCGCAGCTCCGCCAAGCGCCAAGGATCCTACCTCCGTCCCGTCAGGCTGAAGAGTACAGATTCAACCTCTCCGCGCTCAGCTCCGACGAGGAGGAAGAAGAGGAGTAAATTTCTCTGTTGTGTTTGTATTTCTTCAATTCTTGCGGTTTCTTGTCTTGTATCTGATCTGCTTTCTTTTGAACCTTGTTCCTTTTCAGGACTCTGGCCCAGAGAGCGGTGAAGAGAGCCAAGGTCCCCGTGGTTGTCGTCGAGGACGATCCCGTCGTGACGACAGAGGGCGCGTCCGAGACCACCTTGTCGAACCCGGCAATCACTCCTTGAAGCAGCCCCCAGCGCAGCCCCCAGCGTAAGTACATAGTCTTACTTCCCGTTGTTGGGTGCGCATAGGTGTTTTTTCTTTGCTGATATCTTGTCTGTTGGTTTGCCTGTGTAGGAGCAGAACAGGCTCACCAGGAGCAACCGGAAGCCGCTCCTGAGGTGCTATCTGCTTCAACTACGCCGCCAAGGGAGGATTCCCCGGCAAGGGAGCGCTCTCCGGCAAGGGAGAGGTCCCCGGCAAGGGGTAGTTCTCCGGCAAGGGGCGGGATCAGCGATCCCCCGGTGGCGGAGCCCATGACTACAGAGCCCAGCACAGGTAATCCTTCTTGTCGGAAAACTTCCCTTGGGTTCTTCTTTTTCTGATCTTCTTTCTGGATATTTACTTGACTTTTTCTCCCTCTTCCTATCTTCAGATCCTCCTTCCACGGAGCCGATGGAGACCGAGGCCACTGGCGAGGAGGACGTGCGCGGCAATACTGATGACGCCGCCGACACCGAGGAAGAGGCCGGCACTGATGATCCTACTGGCGAAGAGACCGCCAAGGCCGCTGGCGCAGGAGCTGGCGAGGGATCCGGCGATCGCACTGACGACCCTGGGGCCGCAGGAGCGCAAGGCGCTACGCCGACCACCGATCCTTCCGCTGCTGACGCAGCGCCAGGCTCCCAAGAGCCCTAGCCCAGCGCCTACTTGAAGGCCGGCGACGGTATCTTCATCAAGCTCCCCTGGTCTTCGAGCTCCAGGGCGCCGGTCGAAGGAGAAGTTTTTGATGGAGAAGTGCTTGCCTCCGCTGGGTTGTCAATGGTCGATGTGCCAAGCAGCAGCAGCAGCGAGCCTGAGGAGGAACAGCTGCTGCGGAGGTTGTTGTCGCTCTACCGCGCCTGACAAGCCAAACTGGAGTCTCGGGAAGCGCTTGTCGCGCAAGCGGGAGTTGACATTGAGAAGCATGCGGAGGAGCTCTAGAGTCGCAACCAGGAGGCCTTCCGATCCATCGCAGAGGAGAGGGCGCAGCTTGCCGAGGCGCGGAAGTCCTTCCTCCTCGAGAAGGCAGAAGCCGAAGAGCAACAGCGGCTGTCCGCCAAGGAGCTGTCCGTGCGGGAAGGTGAGCTAACGCAACGGAATGTAAATCTGGACAACTATGAGGAGGAGCTTGCCGCGCGCGAGCAATCGCTTGGCGGGGCCCTCAAGGAAGCGAAAGACGCTGCCGCAGCTGCCGAGGCCGCCAAGAAATAGTTGGAAACGAAAGTGGCGCAGCTGGAGGCTGATATGAAGAAGAAGGATGAAGAGCTTGCCGCGCTCCAACGTGAGCGCGAGAAGGACGCCCTCGCTCACGGTGAACTGCAGGGCCAACTCGCCGAGAAGGGCAAGGAGCTGAGCGCCGCCAAGGACTCCAATGCCGATCTGGAGTTGAAGCTGACCACCCTGACCGAGACGTTGGACAGCGCCAAGGAGCGGGAGGTGGCCCTGAAGGAGGAGATCAAGGGCAACGAGGCGCTGCTGACGAGGGCCGCCGAAACCCAGAACACCTTCAGAGAAACTGTGGAGCTCTAGACGGAGGGCCTCGTGAACATTGCCGCGGTCATTGACGAGGAGCTGGCGCAACTGGAAATGGTGGGCTTCGGGTACTCCTCCTACGAGAACCTCCAGCCCAGCGCCAAGCTCACTCTGTTCTTCAAGGGCGTGGCGACGGCCCTCCAGCAACTCCGGGAAAGGATCCCAAAGCAGCTGGCCGATGAGTCGCGCACGATCTGCGCCAGAGTCCTGGAGAAGGTGTTGGTGAAGGTGGTTTTCCACAACCCAGGCCTCAACCTCACCAACGTCCTCAAGAAACTGCCGGCGGGTGCTGATCTTGAAGAGCTCAGGGCCCTTGTCGCACCCATTGTGGACAAGGTGAATGAAGTCAAGAGGGTTGACGGCGATCGCGTAGACTAGGCCGCCCTTTTCTTCCTTTCCTTGCCGCTGCTAGACATGTTATGGGAACAATCTATTAGGGTGCGACAAGTTATCTTTGTAATATAACTTTATCTTGGGCAGTATTTGCTATGTTATTTCATTTACTTGATTCCTTCCTTTGTATGTTTTTACCCTACGCTTTTAGGGATCTTGCCGGCGCAGGCACCCTTGCCACGAGCGCTGAGTGCGGAACATCAGCAGCCTGCTGGCGGTGCTACCTCCGGCAAGAAACCTTGTCGCAGCTAGTCGTAGCACACTTAAGTTGTTGAGCGGACTCAAAACAAAGTAAGGGCGCAACTAGCCACGAGCTGGTTCCTCCGCGCACAGGTTTTCCATACAAAGCACGGTCGTTCAAGGAAGATAACTTTAAAAAATTTAAAACTGATTGTGCTCAAACTTTGCCAACTTAGCTTTTCTGTCGTTTGCGTCCCGGCAAGGCGATACTTTCTTGAACGACGCCTTGTCCACACCATTATCTTCTCCTCCCCAGTGAACTTGTGGGCGAAGGAACCTTCCTTTTTCTTGAGAAAAAGAAAGAAGAGAAAATAAAGATATGGAGCCTTAAAGCTCGTTATTGCTTACCGGGGGCACGTGCTGCACAAAGTGTCAGATAATACATGCAAGAAATGAAAAAGCATGAAACTCGACAAGATGTGCGGAGCATATGATCTTTATTTATGCACGGGATCTGCGCCCGGTTTTGTACAAAGGGCTACATGCAACAGCGGCAAGGCTTGTACAAAAGGTGGTTGCCGGAACAGGTTCCGGCAACCGCGCCTTATGGGTAAAACTTACGAAGATGCTCAATGTTCCAGGAGTTGCTCACCGGAGAGCCATCTTCGGTCTCAAGGCGGACAGCGCCAGGCCTAGTGACTCGCTTTACCCAATAAGGGCCTTCCCACTTCGGCGCCAACTTGTTGGAATTCTTGGCGGATTGAACGCGCCGAAGAACAAGGTCGCCTTCCTCGAGACTTCTGGCATTAACTTTGCGGCTATGGTAGCGGCGCAAAGCTTGCTGGTATCGAGCAGCTCGTACAGCAGCCTGAAGACGATCTTCCTCGAGGAGCAGCGCGTCATCTTGTCGCAGCTGCTCTTGCTCAAGCTCATCATAAGAGAGCACTCGAGGTGATCCGTATACGAGTTCCGTGGGGAGAATTGCCTCTGCTCCATAGACTAGAGCGAAAGGTGTCTAGCCAGTGGCTCGATTTGGTGTCGTCCTGATCGACCAAAGAACCACCGGCAGCTCCTCAATCCAATTCTTTCCGCACTTGTGCAACCTGTCGAAAGTCCTAGTCTTGAGCCCGCGCAGCACTTCAGCATTTGCCTCTCCGCTGACCGCTGCTTCTCGGTGAGCAATGAAGTTTAAGCGCACCTTGGCGCCAAGATATTGGACGATCGCATGAAGGCGGCTCGTGAATTGCGGTCGTTGTCGTGATGATCCTGTTAGGGACTCAAACGGCAAACAATCGACCAAGAACTTGATCGCCGACCGTGTTGTCACCTTCCTCACCGCTTCCACTTCCGGCCACTTTGTGAACTTGTCGATTGCAACGTACAAGTACTCAAAGCCCCCGACAGCTCAGGGAAAGGGCCCGAGGATGTCGAGCCCCCAGACCGAAAATGGCCAGGATAAAGGGATTGTCTGGAGAGCTTGAGCTGGCTGGTGTATCTGCTTCGAATGGAACTGGCATGCTCCACATTTGGTTACTTGTGCAGTTGCATCCTGGAGGACTGTTGGCCAAAAGAAACCTTGCCGGAATGCTTTGCCGGCAAGTGCTCTTGCGCCAATGTGGTGACCACATATGCCTCCATGTATCTCCGCCAACAGCTTCGCCCATCTTCCGGGAATGCACTTCAATTTCACTCCGTTGAATCTTTCTTACAGACAAGATGTCATCGACAAACTGGTACATACTTGATTGCCGGGCTACTCTCTCCGCTTCTTCTTGCTCTTCGGGAAGTTCCCCTGGCTGAAGGAAATGAACAATTTGCTGTGCCCATGCTGGAGCTTGCGACTCGACAACAAGGACTAAAGGCACATATGCTGCTGCGGGAATATCCGCTTCTACGGCACGAACCTGCGGCTCAGCTGGAGCTTGATGTTCCCCGGCAAGCTTGTCGGAGCAAAACTTGTCAGGAGCATCTGCTTCAACGAAACAAACCCTAGGGCTTGTCGGAGCAGACTGCTCCTCAGCACTCTTGGTGTTGATCTTGGGGACCTTCTTGGCGGCGGCTTCGGGGAGCTCTGCCGGAAAGCAGTCACCGGAAATCAACTTCCTCTTCTTGCTCTGTCCAGTTGATGGTGTTACAGATGGTTGAGTCAGCTTGAGCACAAAGATTCCTGGTTCCACAGGCAATTTTAATGCAGCGCATTTTGACAGGCCATCGGCAACGTTGTTCTGGGCTCTCGGAACATGCTCCATCTGCAGGCCGTCAAAATGCTCTTCCAACTTTCTCACTTCATCAATGTAAGCTTCCATCAACGAACTCTGATAATCTTTGTTTACTCGGCGGACGACAAGCTGCGAGTCACCCCTAATAATAAGCTTTTTGATCCCAAGGTCGGCCGCGATCCTGAGTCCGGCAAGCAAACCTTCATACTCCGTAGTATTGTTTGTCGCATGCTCCTTGGGAAAGTGCATCTGGACCACGTACTTGAGGTGCTCTCCGGTGGGTGCGACAAGTAACACGCCCGTGCCGGCGCCTTGCAGCGAAAAGGCACCATCAAAGTACATGATCCACTCTTTACTTGCTTCCTTGACGGGGATGCTCTTCTCTGGAGTTTCTTCATCAGGTATTGGCGTCCATTCTGCTATGAATTCTGCCAATGCTCGGCTCTAGATAGTTGATGTACTCTCAAACTTGAGGCCAAAGCTTGACAGTTCCAAAGGCCCACTGACAATCCTACCGTTGCTTCGGATTCTGCAATATCCTCTTCAACGGAAAGCGAGTGACAACTGTGACTTCATGTGCTTGAAAGTAATGGCGCAGCTTCCTCGAGGCCATAAGAAGGCCAAAAAGCAATTTCTGCACACCAGAGTACCTTAATCTAGCCCCCTGTAGAAGGGAACTAACAAAGTAAACTGGGCGCTGCACCATCTTTTTCTGCTTCTCTTCCTGTGGCTGCACAGATCCATCCTTGTCGGGACCAGAGCTTGTCGGGGAAGCCCCCTGCTTGTCGCTGGACGCGCTTGCCATGGTCGCTGGCTCATCATCCGCCTCCCTTTCTGCTACTAACGCAGCACTAACCACTTGATTGGTTGCCGCTAGGTATAGCAGCAACTTCTCTTGCGGCTTAGGTGCGACAAGTATCGGAGTGGAGGACAGGTATCTCTTCAAGTCCTGCAGCGCAGCCTCCGCTTCCGGAGTCCATTTCATTGGACCTGCCTTTTTCAATATTTTGAAAAACGGCAGGGCACGCTCAGCAGACTTAGAAATGAACCTGCTGAGAGCAGCCATGCATCCGGCAAGCCTTCGCACATCCTTGACGCGCTTCGGTGCTTCAATTTGCTCAATGGCCTTGATCTTGTCGGGATTGGCTTCAATCCCCCGCTGAGGTACGAAGAACCCGAGAAGCTTGCCGGAAGGGACTCCAAACACACACTTCTCGGGGTTGAGCTTGAGGTTGATCTTACGCAGATTTGCAAAGGTCTCGTCCAAATCTTGGATCAAAGTTGCTCTGTCTTTGCTCTTGACCACTATGTCATCCATGTAAGCTTCTACATTTACGCGGCAATCTGTTGCTCAAAAGCTTCGTGAACTGCCCTTGCAAATGTTGAACCAGCATTCTTTAGTCCGAAAGGCATCCGTACAAAACAGTATGTGCCACATGGAGTGATGAATGCGGTTTTCTCCTCATCCTCTTCTGCCATGAAGATTTGATGATATCCTGAATACGCGTCAAGAAATGAAAGCAAATCACATCCTGCCGTGGAGTCGACAATCTGGTCAATGCGCGGCAAGGGAAATGGGTCTTTGGGACAAGCTTTATTAACATCGCTGAAGTCAATACAAAGCCTCCATTTCCGCTCGCTTTGCGCACGACTACAGGATTGGCCAGCCACGAGGATGGAGCACTCTCCGACAAGGCCTGTTGCTTCCAACTTCTTGATCTCTTCGCGATGAATTCTTGGCGCCCATCGCTTGCTTTCTCGAATTTCGCTTGACGGGCCGCGTGAGGACAGACGGCAAGGTGGTGCTCAATTACTTTCGGGAACACCGGGATGTCAAACGGTTGCCATGCAAACACGCCGACATTCGCTCCCAGAAAGCAACGAGCGCCGCTTTCCTATTTAGGGTCAAGCGTGGCATCGATGATGAAGGTACCACCAAATGCCGCCCTCCTTGGCGCCACTTTCTTGGTCTCTGGTGAAGCTGTCTTTGTTTTCTTACACTTGCCGGTGGAGCTCGATGGTGCGTCCTCGATGGTAGCGCAGCACTCCGAAGAGGTGCGCTTGCCGGAGTGGGCATCAGAGCTCCTGCCGGACTTGGTTTTCTTCTTCCCCCCGGGAGCTTCAGCAGAAAGTGTCTTGCGATCGGCTGCGGCTGCTGCCTCCCGGTAGATCTTGTCGGTGCAGATAAGGGCATCTTTCTTGTCGCCAGGGACAGAGATGACACTTATCGGACCTGGCATCTTGAGCACGTTGTAGGCATAGTGAGAGGCTGCCATGAACTTGGCGAGCGCTGGACGACCGAGTATCCCATTGTAGGGCAATGGGAAATCAGCAACGTCAAAAGTGACTTTCTCTGTTCTGAAGTTCAGCTCGCTGCCAAATGTCACTCGCAACATGATCTTCCCCTTCGGCTTGCTCCTTCCCGGATTGATTCCTTGGAATGTGCCGGTCTCTTCAAGCTCGCTGTCGGGGATCTGGAGCTTCTTGAGTACTGCGGAGGAGATCAGATTCAAGCCGGCGCCGCCGTCGACCAGCATCTTTGTGACCTTGAGGTTGCGGATAGTTGGTGAAACCAACATCGGCAAGCACCCGACCGCAGTTATGCGATCAGGGTGGTCCTCAATGTCAAAGATGATAGGCGTGTTGGACCATTTCAGAGGCTTGCGTGACTCAACCGGTGGCTCGCTGCATTAACTTCCCGCACCCATCGCTTGAGCTGGCGGTGCGGCAGGCGCAGAGAAGCACCGCCGTCAACGCACGTAACCTCGGTTGCTTTTCAAACTCCCGCTCGCCGGCCTCGCCATCATCCATATCCTCATCTTCGTCTTCATCTTCATCCTTGTCGCGGCCGCGGGGAGGCCTGTCTCCTTGCCGCTGCTTGGCCTTGCCGCGGAGTCCTCTCCTGCCGGGACGCTTCTTGCCGGACCCGCCCGTACCTTCCTGGGCCTTCTCCTTGTCGCGTCGCTTGTACTCAGCTTTCTGCTGCTCGACAAGCTGCTCAACTTTCTTGCAACTTTGGAGATCATGGCCCTTGGTATGGTGGATCTTGCAGTATTGCTTGTCGGAGCCGCCCTGCTTGTCGGCGGCCGCCACAGGTTCTACTTCCTTGGCGCCACCTCCGTTGTCGGACTGCTCGACAGCTACCACATCTTTGCCTTTCCTTCTTTTGTTGTTCTGCCGCCGGTTTTTCTTTGCCGGGGCAGCATCATCACTGTCAGATCCTCCTGCTCCTGTGTTCGTCCGGGAGTTTCTCCCTTCAAAGATAAAGCGCACTTGTCGGCCAGGGCATATAGCTCACTGAAATCTCTAATCTTGCACATCGCCATCTCCTCCCGCATCCTACGGTTACGCATGTTCTGATGAAACGCGCTGATAACCGCGGCAGGGTGGACATCTGGGATGTTGCGCTGCACTTGGCTGAATCTCTGAATGTACTTGCGCAAGGGCTCTCCTTCCTTCTGGGCGAGCAGATGAAGATCGCTCTCCTGGCCATGGGGTTTGTGGCTCCTGTGAAGGCGCCGACAAACTGATGGCACAGATCTGCCCATGAGGAGATGGAGTTGTCCGGCAAGTGCATGAGCTAGGATCTGACGTTGGGTTTGAGTACCAGTGGGAAGTAGTTGGCAAGGATCTTCTCGTCGCGCCCCCCGGCAGCTTGCACCGCGATGGTGTAGATGTTGAGGAACTCCGACGGATGCAACCTACCATCATACTTCTCTGGTACATCTGGCTTGAAGTTCTTGGTACTGGGCCACTGGACTTGCCGCAGCTCACGAGTAAACGCAGGGCAACCTACCACGTACGGCAAGTCACCTGGTTCCCCTGGTGCATGCATGTCAACAGTGGGCCCAGCATGCTGGTCTGATTGACGCCGCGCTTCTCTTCGATGTTCGATGCGAGTACGAGCGTCCTCTTGCTGTCGTTCTTGAAGAACTTGGCGCTGATCGCGACGAGCTCGCGGATCTGATGACGCTATGGAGTCAGTGTCGAGGTTGACCCGGCGAGTCGGCGATCTTGGCCTTCGGGGCGGGGAGTGCACGGTGGTTGCACCCCTGCCGGTCTTGTCGCCATCAGCTCGCGTCCGGCAATCTTGCTGCGGCTGCGATGCATTCGGCTGCCGTGGAGTGTCGCCGTTGGCGAAGCCGATGAGGCCCTGGATGGTGGCCCTCCAATCATCGATCTTGTCCGCCGTTGGAGGGTAGTCCAGGAGTAGCTGGGCTCGGGCCAACGCTTCTTCTAGAGTCTTCGGTGGCGGTGGCGAACGGTGCGAGGAGCGGGATATGCTCGGACTTCTAACTATGTTAGAAGGAGCAGGATCCTGTCCAGGAGACCGTGTCTTGCTCGTGCCAGCAGGTTGGTGTGCATGCTGGTCTTGAGCATCTCGAGATCCGCCAGCTCGATTTTGGTCCAACGAGCGTATGGTACGGCGAGTACCATGACGCTGTTGGCCCTGCACCTCCTGAGACGGGCGCGGTGCGTGTACGGACGCCGAGGTTTGGGCAGCCTTGTCCTTGGACCTGGCGGCAGCGTGAACTCCCTTGTCGGCGCCCGTTCCTCCGCCGGCGTCTACCCCACCGCCCGCTTGCTCCGGTGGCAGTGGGATCGACGTGGACGGGGCTGCCACCTCCGAAGCCTTCTTCTTCGGTGGCATGTCGATGAAGATGATGAAACAAATGAAGGTCTGGCTCGCATGAACGCCGGATCGGGTTCACACAATCTCGACGCCCCCTACCTGGCGCGCCAAAGATGTCATGGGAAACAAACACCTATGGGGCAGGGCCCCTTTCGGTCCGGCAGGGAGCGGGGATCGCACGAAGAGTGGATCGAGGCGAGCACACGAGCGATTTTACCCAGCTTCGGAGCTCTCCGGAGAGATAAAACTCCTACTGCTGCTTTGTGGTTGTATTATTCTCTTGCTCGAGAGCGTGGGAGTGTTCTGGTTTCGAATGAGTCGAACCCCTTCTACGTTGCGCATGGGCCTCCTTTTATAGTCTCAAGGGGTCACCGACAGGTGGCAACGCATGCAGGGGTAAAAGTGTAAAAGGAGTGGTTGGTACAACCGCTTTACAATGGATCCTACCTAACTCGACGACGGGGACAAGAGCATTTAATGCCCGTCGCGCCGCCCAAACAAAGGCGTAAAAGCGACCGTTAGGGACGCCCGCTTGCCACGATGGCCATCTAGTCATCTTCGCCGCCACCCGCACCGCTATTACTACAGCCTCTCGCCACGCGGCGCCGAACGATCCCGTGGCGATCGCCGCCGATGCGCTGGAGCGTGGGCACAGAGTGGTGGCTTCGCCACGGCAAGCGCCTTGACACGGTCGTTGTCTTGTCGCGCCCGAAAGCTTGTCGCTCGCCGGGTCTTGCCGGGACGCGCGACGCGTCGCGGCAAGTTCCTTGAATATCCTTGGTTGGCCTTCCTGGCAAGCTCCTCTTGACGGGGCCTTGTCCTTCCCAGTTAAAACACTTAGTTCTTGAATGGCATCAAAAGGGACCACGGAGGACCTTGGCGGGCACCCGGCAAGCCTTGCCGCGGGACGCTGCAACTGCCCGTGCACAAGTTCGGGATACTAAGGTACCCCTACTTTAGTACACCGACAGGGTATTTCAGCCAAGTTTAGAGGCAAGCATGTGGGGCCGGTGCTAGGATGTGTTGCATCAACTCGTCCAACGAGGAGAAGCTTGATTTACTACTACACGCCTTCTCCCTCGCCCATGCACGCGGTGGCTCGTAGACGAGGATAGGCTTTGCTTATAGTACTACAACAAGCTATCCCTCTCGCTCGCGGTGGATAGACATGCAGCAGTGGATTCGATACTGTAGAAGCAGTCATAGTAACATCATTGTTCGTCTTCTCAAATAGGCGAAGAGCCAAGCGCAACCTGAACGTGGCAGTTGCAAACCATGGAGCATGCATATAGCCAGGCTCTTGCATGAGACAAAATTGCTATGTGATCCCACTATTGTAGTACGTACTTGCTAGTATAGCCCTGTAAACCAGAAAGGAGTATTTGCCTTTCTATAGATTTCAACAAGTGACTAGACTACACCGAGTAAATCTGCACCGTAAATAAATACGTAGTTCTCTCGTTTTCCTCTCCGCCTTGGTTGTGGTGCACAATATTGAGTATAATGACTAGTCTCTTTTTGACAGCATTTACGTTTTTATAACACAGTATAGACGCAAGCGCTCATATACACATGCATACACTCACCCTTATGAACGCACACACGCACACCCTACCCCTATGAGCACCTCCGAAAGACTGAGTCGGCACTATCATCTTGAAATTTATGAAGTCACCATAGGCACCTCGTCGTCGACGGGAACGTCTCCTAACACGCGATAGACACGAGCGGCAGTCGCCTCCATAGGTGCTTGAATGCCAACGAGGGAGAGGGTAGCGGTTCCCGAGACGTTGAACGGTCAATGATGCATCCTCAATTACATGCAGAGGGAATAAACTGGAGAAGCAGAATAGAGCCAACACGATGTGAATGCAATGGAGTTTGGACTCTCATATAAAGGCGCCCCACCACTCCAATCCATCTACTCCTAGTCTCTGTGCAACACTGCTCACTCCAATCCAAGACCAAGTGACTAGAAGCCACAAGCACCTATGGAGGCGATGGACGCGAGCGGCAGTCGGCTGTGCCAAATCATCCAAGGCGTCGGCCTGCGGCCCCGCACCGCGCAACATTTCCAGACGGTGCTGGCGACCACCGGCATCGTAGCCCTTGCCGATGCTGGATTCGCCTCTCGCATGGACGACATGATGGTCAACTCCATCCGCAAGTTCACCGCCGTCAAGAAGCGCGCGGACGACCTTGCCGTACTACTCCAGCCCGCGTGCCCAGGCTCCTCATTGCCTGCCACCCTCATCGGCATCCATGGTTACGAACTCTTTCAAGCCCTGGTGGCCGTGCAGGTGTCGGAGGTCACGACGAAGAATGTCACCTTGAGGTCGCGCTCGCCGCGCAACGCCTCGCCATGCAAGAAACCGTTGACCTGCACATCCACGTCTAGAGGAAATCATCTACATAGGCCACTACAAGGCAAGCAAGGACCAAAAGACGTTGGCCTTCTTCCAGCGGCTGGAATGTTTGGACGCCATTGTTCAGAAGCACGTCGACCTGGGCATGAAAGCCGCTGCTACTTAGCTGCCGTTCGATGGGCTGGCGCCCTGAGTCGAGGAGGTGGACGTCGTTGATGGATGCATCTCTTCTTCTTGCCTCCTGTAACCAGCACTGCATCGCCTTGTGGCCTTAATGTTTTATTAGTATAGTACTCCCTCCATTCGCAAATATAAGTTTTCTAGAGATTCCAGCAAGTGACTACATACGGAGCAAAATGAGTGAATCTACACTCTAAAATATGTCTACATACATCCGTATGTTGTATTCCATTTGAAATAGTATCTAAAAAGGCTTATATTTAGGAACGTAGGGAGTATATGGCATTTTTATTCCAGTCGTAACGTTTTCACTGTGAGGTGGGGCCGCAGTTGAGCAAACCGACCATCGGCAAATTCCCACCCAGCCCACATGGTGTCGGCCGAGTTTAGAATTAGAAGAGAGAAACGAGGGAGAAGAGCTAGTTGTAGCATGGACGCTGTTGTTAGATGGGACTCGTGTTGATAGAATAGGAGTACTGAGCACTCATACATCTTTTTTTAGGGAAAAAATCGTCGTATGTCTAGTACCACTAGTTGGGTGCGTGAGACCTATAGCTGTCATCACTTTAGGTCTCCTTTTCGAACCGCAGCTACGCTTCACAGTACATATTTTTTCACACATTTATCCTCCTATATGTACTCCTAGGCTATTTCCACATTCTCCCTTTCGCCGACATATGGGACATAGAGCATATGGGTCATAGTGGATGCACGACTCGGAGCATATGCTAGGGTACTTTTCATTTCAGACCTCACGAATTACATGCAAAACCCTTGCAGAAGAATAAGTAAATAAATGAATTACTACATAAAACCAGATTATTTTCGTAGAAACTGGAGCACGTTCATTAAATTTTGGACATAACACGTTTATAAAAAATGACCGGACCTAAACCAGTCTAAGGGCCTCTTTGAATTTTCCCACAAAAAAGGGCCTCTTTGATTCGCAGGATACTGAAAACACAGGAATGGGGAAAGTATGATGGCGATGAACCGAGACGAGGAGAACTCTAACTTAGTTAGAGGTTAGAGTTAGATTCTAACCCTGAACTAACTCTAAACCAAAGAGGTGTATGGATGGCAGGGTTAGATTAAGAATAAATGCTCTTTCTCAATCATTTGACTACTTTGGACCCTATTTCCTGCTGGATTTGGTGTGGCCGGCTCTTGTGTGGCCTCCTCTCGCTCATAATTGACATAAACGAACCATCTTTACAAATCAAGCATGCAAAACATGATAAATTTTACTTTGTCCATACAAATGGGATATCCCACTTAAACATACAAGTCGCCAATCAAGCTTCACAAAAAAATACACTCCATGAAACAAAGCATGAGCTAACTCATCACGGAAGTCATTCACACTAGGGAGGGAGCCCTGAGCCCCTCACTCACCCAGGGAGGAGCTTGTCATCATCGCACTGGAGGAAGGCTCTGTAGAGCCCAAGCCCCGGGAACCCCTCCGACGCCGGCGCTTGCGAGTTGAGGTCGACACCAGCATGTGTAGCAAGGCCGCTTGCCGACGACTGTGAACTCAATCTTTGGGCCTCTAGAAATAATGCAAGCCTGAAACTGAAATACCTAGAAAGGTGAACTGAGTCTCTGGGCCTCTAGAAATAATGCAAGCCAGAAACTGAAATACCTAGAAAGGTGAACTGAATCTTTGGGCCTCTAGAAATAATGCAAGCCTTAGACTGAAATACCTAGAAAGGTGAACTGAATCTTTGGGCCTCTAGAAATAATGCAAGCCTGAAACGGAAATACCTAGAAAGGTGAACTGGATCTTTGGGCCTCTAGAAATAATGCAAGCCTAAAACTAAAATACCTAGAAAGGTGAACTGAATCTTTGGGCCTCTAGAAATAATGCAAGCCTGAAACTAAAATACCTAGAAAGGTGAATTGAATCTTTGGGCCTCCAGAAATAATGCAAGCCTAAAACTAAAATACTTAGAAAGGTGAACTGAATCTTTGGTCCTCTAGAAAGATTTATTACCTCCTCAAGCAGCATCAAACAATTCCATGCGTGCACCACAAATCTATACCAAGTTTGATCAGGATCTACTTTTCCAAATCAAAATTAGCGCTAGAGCAAGCAAGATTAATGATATGGCTCTGAGATAGAGAAGGAACGAACAAACTCACCCCTCTCATGACCTCCCTCGAAGATGCGCCGCCGCCGTGCACGACAGAGGGAGAAAACGACCGGTGAAGCGGGAGCGGGGCGACCTTCGAAGGCCGGAGGGAGAGGGCGGCCGGAGGAGGGCGGCGGAGGCCGGAAGGAGAGGGCGTCCGGAGGAGAGAGAGGGCGAGAGGCAGAGCGGTGCTTGGGCGGGCGGCCCGTTGGGGAACAGAGAGGAGTCGTGCGAGGGGGGTGGCGGAGGGAGCGATCTGGTGCGGGCAGGGGAGATTTTTTTTGTTCTCTTTTAGTGGGCCTGAGGATAACTAACCCAATTAGAAACTCTCCACCGGGCTAGTTTTTTTAGCTGGGTTAGAGCAAACTAGCTCAAACTAACCCCTCCTGTTTCGATAATTTGAGGCTATTTCAACCCAAACTAGCTCGAACTCATGGATCCAAACAAAGAGGAGTAGTACTGTACATGCTATAGTCTGGACCGTAGCACATTGTTTTTATGGCCATATCACCACATTATTTTCTACTGCTGGTTCACTGGGCTGCCGTGGTTCGTGATACGTCTCCAACGTATCTATAATTTTTGATTGCTCCATGCTATTATATTACACCTTTTGGATGTTTATGGGCTTTATTTTACACATTTATATCATTTTTGGGACTAACCTACTAACCGGAGGCCCAGCCCGTATTGCTGGTTTTTTGCCTATTTCAGTATTTCGAAGAAAAGGAATATCAAACGGAGTCCAAACGGAATGAAACCTTCGCGAGCGTGATTTTTGGAACGAACGTGATCCAGAGGACTTGGAGTACAAGTCAAGAAGCAGCCGAGGTGGCCATGAGAGGGTAGGGCGCGCCCACCCCTACAGGGCGCGCCCCCTGTCTCTTGGGTCCCTCGGGCGGCCACCGACGTACTTCTTCCTCCTATATAAGCCTACATACCCCCAAAAACATCCAGGGAGCCAACGAAACACAATTTCCACCGCCGTAACATTCTGTATCCACGAGATCCCATCTTGGAGCCTTCGTCGGCGCTCCGCCTGAGGGGGAATCGACCATGGAGGGCTTCTACATCAACAATATAGCCCCTCCGATGAGTTGTGAGTAGTTTACCACAGACCTTTGGGTCCATAGTCATTAGCTAGATGGCTTCTTCTCTCTTTTTGGATCTCAATACAATGTTCTCCCCCTCTCTTGTGGAGATCTATTCGATGTAAACTCTTTTTGCGGTGTGTTTGTCGAGATCCGATGAATTGTGGGTTTATGATCAAGTTTATCTATGAGAAATATTTGAATCTCCTCTGAATTCTTTTATGTATGATTGAGTTATCTTTGCAAGTCTCTTCGAATTATCAGTTTGGTTTGGCCTACTAGATTGATCTTTCTTGCAATGGGAGAAGTGCTTAGCTTTGGGTTCAATCTTGCGGTGTCCTTACCCAAAGGATGTAAAGGGTTGCAAGGCACGTATTGTATTGTTGCCATCGAGGATAAAAAGATGGGGTTTATATCATATTGCATGAGTTTATCCCTCTACATCATGTCATCTTGCTTAAGGCGTTACTTTATTCTTATGAACTTAATACTCTAGATGCAGGCAGGAGTCGGTCGATGTGTGGAGTAATAGTAGTAGATGCATGCAGTTGTCGGTCTACTTGTTGCGGACGTGATGCCTATATACATGATCATGCCTAGATAATCTCATATTTATTCGCTTTTCTATCAATTGCTCGACAGTAATTTGTTCACCCATCGTTATAATTATGCTATCTTGAGAGAAGCCTCTAGTGAAACCTATGGCCCCCAGGTCTATCCTTTATCATATTTGCTTTCAATCTACTTTTATTTGCATCTTTACTTTTTGCATCTATATTATAAAATACGAAAAAAAAAATATTTATCTTATCATATTATCTCTATCAGATCTCACTTTCGCAAGTGGCTGTGAATGGATTGACAACCCCTTTATTGCGTTGGTTGCGAGTTCTTTGTTTGTTTGTGTAGGTGCGTGGGACTTTTGAGGAGCCTCCTACTGGATTGATACCTTGGTTCTCAAAAATGAAGGGAAATACTTACACTACTATTGCTGCATCACCCTTTCCTCTTCAAGGAAAACCAACGCAAGCTCAAGATGTAGCAAGAAGGATTTCTGGCGCCGTTGCCGGGGAGGTCTTCGCTCAAGTCAAGACATACCAAGTACCCATCACAAACCCATCTCCCTCGCATTTACATTATTTGCCATTTGCCTCTCATTTTCCTCTCCCCCACTTCACCCTTGCCGTTTTATTCGCCCTCTCTTTCCCAATCTCCTCCTCTCTTTCGCTTGCCTTTTTTGTTTGCTTGTGTGTTGGATTACTTGTTGCCATGGCGCAAGATAATACCAAATTGTGTGATTTCTCGAATACCAATAATAATGATTTCCTTAGTACTCCGATTGCTCCTCTTAATGATGTTGAGTCTTGTGAAATCAATACCGCTTTGCTGAATCTTGTTATGAAAGATCAATTCGCCGGCCTTCCTAGTGAAGATGCCGCTACTCATCTAAACAACTTTGTTGATTTGTGTGATATGCAAAAGAAGAAAGATACGGATAATGATATTGTTAAACTGAAGTTATTTCTGTTTTCACTTAGAGATCGTGCTAAAGTTTGGTTTTCGTCTTTGCCTAAAAATAGTATTAATTCTTGGAATAAGTGCAAAGATGTTTTTATCTCTAAGTATTTTCCTCCCGCTAAGATTATCACTCTTAGGAACTATATTATGAATTTTAAACAACTTGATCATGAGCATGTTGCCGAATCTTGGGAAAGAATGAAATTGATGATTCGCAATTGCCCTACTCATGGTTTGAATTTATGGATGATCATACAAAAATTTTATGCCGGTTTCAACTTTGCTTCTAGAAATCTCTTAGATTCGGCCGCGGGAGGAACATTTATTGAAATCACGTTAGGAGATGCTACAAAACTTCTTGAGAATATTATGGCTAATTATTCTCAATGGCACACCAAAAGATCTTCTAGTAAAAAAGTGCATGATATAGAAGAAATCAATGTTTTGAGTGGAAAGATGGATGAATTTATGAAATTGTTTGCTACTAGAAATACTCATCTTGATCCCAATGATATGCCTTTGTCTACTTTGATTGAGAATAATAATGAATCTCTGGATGTAAATTTTGTTGGTAGGAATAGTTTTGGAAACAATGCTTATAGAGGAAACTTTAATGCTAGACCGTTCCCTAGTAATTCCTCTAATGATTATGGAAATTCCTACAATAATTCTTATGGTAAATTTAATAAGATGCCCTCTGATTTTGAGAACAGTGTGAAAGAATTTATGGTTTCTCAAAAGAATTTTAATGCCTTGCTTGAAGAAAAATTTCTCAAAGTTGATGATTTGGCTAGGAACGCTGATAGACTTTCGCTTGATGTTGATTCTCTTAAACTTAGATCTTCTCCTCCTAAGCATGAGATCAATGAGTCTCTCAAAGCAATGAGAATTTCCATTGATGAGTGCAAGGAAAGAACCACTAGATTGCGTGCTAAGAAAGATAGCTTTATAAAGGCGTGTTCTTCTAGTTTCCATGAAAATAATGATGAAGATCTTAATGTTATTGATGCGTCTACTATTAGATCTTTGTTTTGAAATATGAATCTTGATAATTATGGGACTGAAGATGAGTCAACTTTACCTAGAAGGCGTCCCAATAATTCAGAGTTTTTAGATCCTGATGCTAAATTTGGTAAAAGTGGGATTGGAGAGGTCATGACTTTAAATAGCATTGAACCCACTATCTTGGATTTCAAGGAATTTGATTATGATAATTGTTCTTTAGAAGGTTGTATTTCCTTGTTGCAATCCGTTGTTAATTCTCCTCATGCTTATAGTCAAAATAAAGCTTTACCAAACATATCGTTGATGCCTTGATGCAATCTTATGCTGAAAAACTTAATTTGGAAGTTTCTATACCTAGAAAACTTAATGATGAGTGGGAACCTACTATAAAGATTAGAATTAAAGATCATGAGTGTTTTGCTTTGTGTGATTTGGGTGCTAGTGTTTCCACGATTCCGAAAACTTTATGTGATATTCTAGGTTTCCATGAACTTGATGATTGCTCTTTAAATTTGCACCTCGCGGATTCAACCATTAAAAAGCCAATGGGAAGTATCAATGATGTTCTCATTATTGCAAATATAAATTTATGCCCGTAGATTTTATCGTTCTTGATATAGATTGCAATCTTTCTTGCCCTATTATTCTTGGTAGACCTTTCCTTAGAACGATTGGTGCGATTATTGATATGAAGGAAGGGAATATTAGATTCATATTTTCATTAAAGAAAGGCATGGAGCACTTTCCAAGAAATAAAGTCAAATTACCTTATGAATCTATCATGCGAGCTACTTATGAATTTAGTGCCAAAGATGGCACTACTTAGATCTATCTTCGCTTTTATGCCTAGCTAGGGGCGTTAAACGATAGCGCTAGTTGGGAGGAAACCCAATTTTTTTTGTGTTTTTTGTTTTTGTTCCTGTTTAGTAATAAATCTTGCATCTACCTTCTAATTAGATGTGTTTTTATATTTTAATTAGTGTTTGTGCCAAGTAGAACCTATAGGATAACCTATGATGATAGTTGATTTGATTCTGCAGAAAAACAGAAACTTTGTGCGCACTAAATTAGTTTTGTTAAATCACAGAAACGTGAGTTTGCTTTGATTATTTTTGCTTCTGATCAATAGATAAATTTTCCAGGACTTCCTATTTTGGTAGGAGTTTTAGAGTTCCAAAAGTTTGCGTTAGTTACAGATTGCTACAGACTGTTCTTTTTTTGACAGATTCTGTTTTTCGTGTGTTGTTTGCTTATTTGGATGCATCTATGGCTAGTAAAATAGTTTACAAACCATAGAAAAGTTGGAATACAGTAGGTTTGACACCAAAATAAATAAATGAGTTCATTACAGTACCTTATGTGGTGGTTTTGTTTTCTTTCATTAACGGAGATTATAAGATTTCCTGTTGAGTTTTGTGTTGTGAAGTTTTCAAGTTTTGGGTAAAGCTTTTATGGACTATGGAATAAGGAGTGGCAAGAGCCTAAGCTTGGGGATGCCCATGGCACCCCAAGATATTCAAGGATATCCAAAATCCTAAGCTTGGGGATGCCCCGGGAAGGCATCCCCTCTTTCGTCTTCGTTCATTGGTAACTTTACTTGGAGCTATATTTTTATTCACCACATGATATGTGTTTTGCTTGGAGCGTCGTGTATTATATTAGTCTTTGCTTTTTAGTTTACCACAATCATCCTTGATGTACACACCTTTTGGGAGAAGCCTACTTGATTATAATTTGCTAGAATACTCTATGTGCTTCACTTATATCTTTTGAGCTTGATAGTTTTTGCTATAGTGCTTCACTTATATCTTTTAGAGCACGGCGGTGACTTAGTTTTGAAGAAATTGCTAGTCTCTCATGCTTCACTTATATCTTTTTGAGAGTCTTTTAGAACAGCATGGTATTTGCTATAGTTACAAATTTGGTCTTAGAATGATGAGCATCCAAGTTGGGTATAATAAAAACTATCATAGAAAGTGAATTGGATGCTATGATCAATTTGATGCTTGATAATTGTTTTGAGATATGGAGGTAGTGATATTAAAGTCATGCTAGTTGAGGTGGTTGTGAAAAATGCTTGTGTTGAGGTTTGTGATTCCCATAGCATGCACGTATGGTGAACCACTTTGTGATGAAGTTGGAGCACAATTTTATTTATTGATTGTCTTCCTTATGAGTGGCGGTCGGGGAGGAGCGATGGTCTTTTCCTACCAATCTATCCCCCTAGGAGCATGCACGTAGTGCTTTGTTTTTTATGACTTCTAGATTTTTGCAATAAGTATATGAGTTCTTTTGACTAATGTTGAGTCCATGGATTATACGCACTCTCACCCTTCCACCATTACTAGCCTCTCTTGTGCCGCGCAACTTTCGCCGGTACCATACACCCACCATATACCTTCCTCAAAACAGCCACCATACCTACCTATTATGGCATTTCCATAGCCATTCCGAGATATATTGCCATGCAACTTTCCACCGTACCGTTCATATGACACGCATTACTTTTGTCATATTGCTCTTTGCATGATCATTTAGTTGACATTGTATTTGTGGCAAGGCCACCTTCATAATTTTCATACATGTCACTCTTGATTCATTGCATATCCCGGTACACCGCCGAAGGCATTCATATAGAGTCATATCTTGTTCTAGCTTTGAGTTGTAATTCTTGAGTTGTAAATCCATAAAAGTGTGATAATCTTCATTATTAGAGCATTGTCCCAGTGAGGAAAGGATGATGGAGACTATGATTCCCCCACAAGTCGGGATGAGACTTCGGACTTTATGAAAACAAGAAGAAAAAAGAAGAAAGGCCAAAAAAAGGAAGGCCAAAGAAAAAAAGAGGCCAAAGAAAAAAAGAAAAAGAAAAAAAGGAGAAAAAAGAAAAAGAAAAAAATAAAATGAGAGAAAAAGAGAGAAGGGACAATGCTACTATCTCCTTTTCCACACTTATGCTTCAAAGTAGCACCATGATCTTCATGATAGAGAGTCTCCTATGTTGTCACTTTCATATACTAGTGGGAATTTTTCATTATAGAACTCGGCTTGTATATTCCAATGATGGTCTTCCTCAAAATGCCCTAGGTCTTAGTGAGCAAGCAAGTTGGATGCACACCAACTTAGTTTCTTTTGTTGAGCTTTCATATATTTATAGCTCTAGTGCATCTATTGCATGGCAATCCCTACTCACTCACATTGATATCTATTAATGGGCATCTCCATAGCCCATTGATACGCCTAGTTGATGTGAGACTATCTTCTCCTTTTTGTCTTCTCCACAACCACCATTCTTTTCCACATATAATGCTATGTCCATGGCTCACGCTCATGTATTGCGTGAAAGTTGGAAAAGTTTGAGATTATTAAAGTATGAAACAATTGCTTGGCTTGTCATCAGGGTTGTGCATGATTAAATACTTTGTGTGATGAAGATAGAGCAACAGCCAGACTATATGATTTTGTAGGGATAACTTTCTTTGGCCATGTTATTTTGAGAAGACATGATTACTTTGATTAGTATGCTTGAAGTATCACTATTTCTTATGTCAATATGAACTTTTTTTGAATCATTTGGATCTGAAAATTCATGTCACAATAAAGAAAATTACATTGATAATTATGCTAGGTAGCATTCCACATCAAAAATTCTGTTTTTATCATTTATCTACTCGAGGACGAGCAGGAATTAAGCTTGGGGATGCTTGATACGTCTCCAACGTATCTATAACTTTTTTTTGCTCCATGCTATTATATTAACCCTTTTGGATGTTTATGGGCTTTATTTTACACATTTATATCATTTTTGGGACTAACCTACTAACCGGAGGCCCATCCCGTATTGCTGTTTTTTTGCTTATTTCAGTATTTCGAAGAACAGGAATATCAAACGGAGTCCAAACGGAATGAAACCTTCGGGAGTGTGATTTTTGGAACGAACGTGATCCAGAGGACTTGGAGTGCAAGTCAAGAAGCAGCTGAGGCGGCCACGAGAGGGTAGGGCGTGCCCCCTGTCTCGTGGGCCCCTCGGGCGGCCACCAACGTACTTCTTCGTCCTATATAAGCCTACGTACCCCGAAAACATCCAGGGAGCCAACGAAACACAATTTCCACCACCGTAACCTTCTGTATCCGCAAGATCCCATCTTGGAGCCTTCGTCGGTGCTCCACCGGAGGGGGAATCAACCACGGAGGGCTTCTACATCAACACCATAGCCCCTCCGATGAGTTGTGAGTAGTTTACCACAGACCTTCGGGTCCATAGTTATTAGCTAGATGGCTTCTTCTCTCTTTTTGGATCTCAATACAATGTTCTCCCCCTCTCTTGTGGAGATCTATTCGATGTAAACTCTTTTTGCATCAGTATTAACTCTCTGAGAATCTTTCTCAATTCTCTTAGGATGGCCTTCAGGATACAAGGGTTCCTGGGTCATTTTGCCTCCTCTAGTCATAACTCTAACAGCATGATCATTGTTCTTACTATTCATCTTACTGAGCAAATCATTCTGTGCTTTGAGAACTTTCTCTACTTGAGTTTTTACCATGGGAGCATGTTTACGAATAATCTTGAGATCATTAACAGTTCTACACATGTAGTCACCAAACAATCAAGCATATAAGCATTATGTTTCAATTTTATACTAACATAAGCATTGAAATTTTCTTGCTTAATAGTAAAATTATTGAACTCTCATCCAAGCATTGACTAGCAGACTTATTATGAGGAATATCACCTTCATCAAATCTATAGAGAGAATTTACCTCTACTACCTGTGTCCGGCTATCAAGACCATGTATTTCTTTAATAGGCGCTAAATTCTTAACATCTTTAGCTTTTATACCTTTTTCTTCCATAGATTTGTTTGCCTTTTGCATATATTCATAACTGAGAAATAGAATACCTATTTTCTTCAGAGTTGGCTTAGGAGGTGGCTCGGGAAGTGTCTAATCATTGTCGTTGCTCAATATATTATTCAATAGCACTTCAGCGTGTTCAAGAGTTCGTTCCCTGAAAACACAACCAACAGAACTATCTAGGTGGTTCCTAGAAGCATCGGCTAGTCCATTATAAAAGATCAAGTATTTCATTTTTCTTGAGAGGATGATCAGGCAAAGCATTAAGTAATTGGAGAATCCTTCCCCAAGCTTGCGGGAGACTCTCTTCCTCAATTTGCACGAAGTTAAATATTTCCTGTAAAGTAGCTTGTTTCTTATGAGCATGATTTTCTTTCCAGAGAAGTAATATATCATATCCTGGGGACTACGCACACAACTAGGAGCAAGATAATTAAACAATATCTTAGCATATCCCTTTAATGAGAAAGGAAACAACTTGAGAATATAGTAATAGCGACTTTTTTCCTCATGAGCAAATAGGGTGGCTATATCATTCAATTTAGTAAGATGTGCCACAATAGTTTCAGATTCATAACCATGGAAAGGATCATATTTAACCAAAGTAATTAACTCAGGATCGACGGAGAATTCATAATACTTATCAGTAACAAAGATAGGTGAAGTAGCAAACTTAGGATCATATTGCATTCTAGCATTCAAAGATTTTTCTTTCCACTTGCATAAAAATTTCTTTAGATCATCCCTATCTTTACAAGCAAGAAAGTCCCTAGATACCTCTCCATCCATAACATAACCCTCAGGTATAATAGGAAGTTCATATCTAGGAGAACCAAGTGTTTCAAAGTTTTCAGTTTCAGAAATATCATCACTTTCAGCATTCTCAATATCATTAAATCTAGCAATTTGTTCATCAAGAAATTCACCAAGTGGCACAGTATTATCAAACAAAGTAGTAGCATCATAAGCATCATTCATAGCAGAAGTAGCATCATCAATAATATGCGACATATCAGAATCAATAGCAGGGGTAGGTGTCGCAAGTTTACTCAAAATAGAAAGCGAATCAAGTGCAGAGCTAGATGGCAGTTCCTTACCTACCCTCGTAGTAGAGGGAAAATCTTGGTTCTAGTTTCTTTTAGATTCCTCATAGTGATCAATAGATATAAATCCCAAGTGACTCACAGAATAGAGCTATGCTCCCCGGCAACAGCGCCAGAAAAAGGTCTTGATAACCCACAAGTATAGGGGATCGCAACAGTTTTCAAGGGTAGAGTATTCAACCCAAATTTATTGATTCGACAAAAGGGGAGCCAAAGAATATTCTCAAGTATTAGTGATGTCTACTACACAACCTTCTTCTTGTAGACGTTGTTGGGCCTCCAAGTGCAGATGTTTGTAGGACAGTAGCAAATTTCCCTCAAGTGGATGACCTAAGGTTTATCAATCCATGGGAGGCGTAGGATGAAGATGGTCTCTCTCAAACAACCCTGCAACCAAATAACAAAGAGTTTCTTGTGTCCCCAACACACCCAATACAATGGTAAATTGTATTGGTGCACTAGTTCGGCGAAGAGATGGTGATACAAGTGCAATATGGAAGATAGATATAGGTTTTTGTAATCTGAAAATATAAAAACAGCAAGGTAACAAGTGGTAAAAGTGAACGTAAACGGTATTGCAATGCTAGGAAACAAGGCCTAAGGTTCATACTTTCACTAGTGCAAGTTCTCTCAACAATAATAACATAACTGGATCATATAACTATCCCTGAACATGCAACAAAGAGTCACTCCAAAGTCACTAATAGCAGAGAACAAATGAAGAGATTATGGTAGGGTACGAAACCACCTCAAAGTTATCCTTTCCAATTGATCTATTCAAGAGTCCGTAGTAAAATAACATGAAGCTATTCTTTCCGCTCGATCTATCATAGAGTTCGTACTAGAATAACACCTTAAGACACAAATCAACCAAAACCCTAATGTCACCTAGATACTCCAATGTCACCTCAAGTATCCATGGGCATGATTATACGATATGCATCACACAATCTCAGATTCATCTATTCAACCAACACAAAGTACTTCAAAGAGTGCCCCAAAGTTTCTACCGGAGAGTCAAGATTTAAAACGTGCCAACCCCTATGCATAAGTTCACCGAACCCGCAAGTTGATCACCAAAACATACATCAAGTAGATCACGTGAATATCCCATTGCCACCACAAATAAGCACGGCAAGACATACATCAAGTGTTCTCAAATCCTTAAAGACTCAATCCGACAAGATAACTTCAAGGGGAGAACTCAATTCATCACAAGAGAATAGAGGGGGAGAAACATCATAAGATCCAACTATAATAGCAAAGCTCGCTATACATCAAGATCGTATCACCTCAAGAACACGAGAGAGAGAGAGAGAGAGAGAGATCAAACACATAGCTATTGGTACATACCCTCAGCCCCGAGGGTGAACTACTCCCTCCTCGTCATGGAGAGCGTCGGGATGATGAAGATGGTCACCGGTGATGGATTCCCCCTCCGGCAGGGTGCCGGAACGGGCTCCCGAGAGGTTTTTGGTGGCTAGAGAGGCTTGCGGCTGCGGAACTCCCGATCAATAGTGCTCCTCGATGTTTTTTGGGTATATGGATATATATAGGCGAAAGAAGTCGGTCAGGGGAGCCACGAGGGGCCCACAAGGGGTGGGGCACCCCTAGGGGGGTAGGGCGCGCCCTGGACCCTCGTGGCCACCTCGTTGCTTCCTTGACGTCTACTCCAAGTCTCCTGGATTGTGTTTGTTCCAAAAATAACTCTCCCGAAGGTTTCATTCCATTTGGATTCCATTTGATATCCCTTTTCTGCGAAACACTAAAATTGGCAAAAAACAGCAATTTGGGGTGGGCCTCCGGTTAATAGGTTAGTCCCAAAAATAATATAAAAGTGTATAGTAAAGCCCATTAAACATCCAAAATAGGTAATATAATAGCATTGAACAATCAAGAATTATAGATACGTTGGAGGCGTATCAAGCATCCCCAAGCTTAATTCCTGCTCGTCCCCGAGTAGGTAAATGATAAAAATAGAATTTTTGATGTGGAATGCTACCTAGCATATTTCTCAATGTAATCTTCTTTATTGTGGCATGAATGTTTAGATCCAAAAGATTCAAGATAAAAGTTTAATATTGACATAAAAATAGTAATACTTCAAGCATACTAACAAATTAATCATGTCTTATGAAAATAACATAGCCAAAGAAAGCTTATCCCTACAAAATCATATAGTTTGGCCATGCTTCATTTTCGTCACACAAAATACTCCCATCATGCACAACCCCGGTTTCAGCCAAGCAATTGGTTCATACTTTTTAACGCGCTTCAGCTTTTTCAACCCTCACGCAATACATGAGCGTAAGCCATGGACATAGCACTATGGGTGGAATAGAATATGATGATGGAAGTTGTGTGGAGAAGACAAAAAGGGAGAAAGTCTCACATTGACGCGGCTAATCAACAGGATATGGAGATGCCCATCAATTGATGTCAATGCGAGGAGTATGGATTGCCATGCAACGGATGCACTAGAGCTACAAATGTATGAAAGCTCAAAAAGAAACTAAGTGGGTGTGCATCCAACTTGCTTGCTCACGAAGACCTAGGGCATTTTGAGGAAGCCCATCATTGAAATATACAAGCCAAGTTCTATAACGAAAAATTCCCACTAGTATATGAAAGTGAAAGCATAGGAGACTCTCTCTATGAAGGACATGGTGCTACTTTGAAGCACGAGTGTGGTAAAAGGATAGTAGCATTGCCCCTTGTCTCTTTTTCTCTCATTTTTTGGTGGGCTTCTTTGGCCTCTTTTTTTTTCATAAAGTGCGAAGTCTCATCCTGACTTGTGGGGGAATCATAGTCTCCATCATAGTTTCCTCACTTGGGACAATGCTCTAATAATGAAGATCAGCACACTTTTATTGATTTACAACTCAAGAATTACAACTCAATACTTAGAACAACATATGACTGTATGTGAATGCCTCCGGTGGTGTACCGGGATATGCAATGAACCAAGAGCAACATGTATGAAAGAATTATAAGGTGGCTTTGCCACAAATACGATGTCAACTACATGATCATGCAAAAGCAATATGACAATGATGGAACGTTGTCGCGGGGGAGACCTATGGGGCCGGGGAGGCCCCTTCGTGAGTGCGGTACGAGGGCGGAGGAGGCACAGAGAGCAGATCGAGGCGGTGCGCGCGGGCGATCTTTACCCAGCTTCGGGTCGCGATGGACGCGTAAAACCCTACTGCTGCTTGGTGTTGTATTTGATCTTGCTCAAGAATGCGAGCGTATGAAGGTGTTGTGTTGGGTGAGTCGAACCAGCCGAACCCCCTCTACGTTGTGCATGGGCCTCCTTTTATAGTGCCAAGGGGTCACCAACAGGTGTCAACGTAAGAGAAAGGGGTAAAAGTGTAAAAGAGGTGGTAGTTGGAACAGTGCGGGAACAGTGCAGCTACAGTGCTTGAACAGTGTTTTCTACCTACTTTTGACAGAGGGGGACAAGGGCATTTAATGCCCGTCGCCGTCGACCCCAAAAGTTCCCGCTCTTGCATCTCCGTCTGCCACGGCGATGGATCCACCACCGTGGAGTGCCACCGCACCCCCTAGGCCGCGCGGCCACCCGCCACGCGTCTCTGGAGAAGGCTCAAGGCGACGCGTGGGCAGATGAGCTGGAGTGCGGGCACACAGCGTAGCTCTCCCGGCAAGTACCTTGCCGGGGTCTTGATCTTGCCGGGCCCGGGAGCTTGTCGGCTCAGAACTTGTCGCCCCGGCCTTCGCCGACGCGCGATAGCGCCGAGGCGTGTCTTCTATGATGTAATCTTCTAGTCTCCCGGCGAGCTCCTCTCGCCAGACCTTGCGTGAGTGATGTAGTCTTGAGCTCGAACGGCCTTCCGGCAAGCTCCTCTTGCCGGGTCTCGATCTTCTGTCTTGTACACTTTGTTCTTGAATGGCTCGATATGGAGCAGAATGGTCTCCGCAAGCACATGGTAGATCCAGCGCTGGAGCTGCGATCGCCGTGCATAAGTTGGGGTACCGAGGTACCCTACCTTAGTACACCGACAGAGCCCCGGGCTGGGCCACACACGGTGCCGAGCGCTGTTGGGCCAGCCCAAAACAAGCAGACGGCACACGCGCCCATGGCGCGTCAATCCACTTCAAGATCTGCCGCCTCCCCGCGCAACAGCACGCGTCGATTGCGGCGTCGTGGGATGGGACGTGCCCACGTTCTTTAATGAGAAGAGCGGAGCGCCCCCCCACTTCCCCATAAAACAGAGGGAGCAGGCGCGGTTCCCCTCCTTCGCTTTCATTGCTTCTTCTTCCTTCTCCAGAGATCCTCTTTGCGCTCCGCCTCCGCATCTCCTCCGCTGTTTCTTGCGTTTGCGGCGCTGTCGGATCCTTCGTCCTCCTTCCCTCGCCGCCTCCGCCATGGCCCCGAAAACCAGGAAGGGGAAGGAGAAGGCGGAGAAAACCAAGAAGGAGAAATCCGAGCAGGCGGAAAAACTCGCCCAGATGCGGAGGGAGAACGTCGTCTTCCCGCCGCGGCTCGGCGTGCAAGAACTCTGGGGCAAGTATTTCTTGTTCTGGGCCAAGAGGACCACGGCGCATCCTCGGACCAGAGCTCATTCGGCCGCCACCATGGACTACTATCCTGGCGGGTACTATTTCTTCGCAGCCTTCTTCCACTGCGGTCTTTGTCCTCCTTTTTCTGAATTCTTCTGCGACATCATGAACACATACGGCTTCCACCTTCTTGATTTCACCCCCAACGCCATCCTCACAATGGCGGTTTTCGCACATATGTGCGAAAACTTCATAGGGATACACCCAAATGTAGCTCTGTTCAGGCACTTCTTTACTCCTAGAGCAGAGCCCGGCTCCCCCCTTTCCGGAGGGATTTCTTGGGTTTTCCGTCTGAACTTGAAGGAGTCGTACTTGCCGGGGGAGCTCGCGGCAAGTGGGAAGAGTGGCGTGCACTGGTGCTGGATCGTCGAAGACGAGCCGCAGCCCTTCACTGCGCCGCGCACAACGCCCATCGTGCGCGGCAGAGACTGGAGCGAGCTGGACTCGGACGACATCAAGCTCGACGTTGCCCTCATCCGGATTCTTCGTCTTCGAGAAGCGAGGCTGTCCGTTGCAGAGGTAGGCGCCGACTTCCTCCGCCGCTGCATTGCCCCTCTCCAAGACAGGAAAAGGCCGGCCTGGGAGTACGGCGGCGCAGGGATATAATGAGGCTGCGCCCGGGCTGAATTTTAACTTCACGACGCTGGAGCTGAGGGGATGGTCAGGAACTCTTCAACACGACCCGCCCATCCAGAGTGGTTCAGACTTCCCGGGAGTGGTGCCCTTTGCAACAAAGACGGCTCGGGATCGCCTCGCCATGATGCCCGCGGCGACTTCGCACGGCGTGGAGCGCACATGGATTCCGCCGAGCCAATAGACGCCTCAACTTCTTCGACACCCGAGGAGGTGGCGAAGAACAAGGACGAGACCCGGGCTGACACGGGACACCACGGACCAGAGCTCGCAGACATAGCTTCTCGGGCCGAAGAGGCCGCTGCAGCTGCAGCGGCAGGAGTGTTCGGCTGTACGCCCGAGGAGGCAGAGGCTGCAGAGGAGTCCTACCAAGCGGAGGCGGCAGAGATCTGCAGACTGCTGCGACTTCCTCCCGGCACGCTCGCCGGGGTCCCCTCCCTGAGGCACTCCGGGATCCCCGGAATCGCGGTCGAGGCCGCGGCAAGAGGTGGCGCTGCCGGAGGGAGCGGAGGCGCCGGAGGGAGTGGAGACGCCAGAGGAAAAGGGGTCGCAGCGCAGGGCGCTGGGGTTGGCGAGCCAGCCGGCGAGGAGGAGGATGCCGGCGGGTCCACGGACCTTTATGCCGACGACCTTTCCTCGTCGTCGGAGACCTCGCCGCCCCGGGCGAGCCCCAAGCGTTCTCCGCTGAAGCGCCTCCGCAAGGCGGCGACGGAAGCGAGTACGCAGGCCCCCCGGCAACTACCGGCTCGCCGGGCAGCGCAAGCTTCCCGTGGGAGTCGAGCCGCCTGGGCGACCGGGCGACCAGCCACGGCGAAGCGACCAGCAAGAGAGCCACAGCAAAGGCGCCTCGCGGGTCAGCGCCGAGCGGACGTGGGTCTTCTCGGAGCGGAGCGACGGCTCCGCCCGCTTCTCGGGCCCCGGCTGCCATGGGGGCTGGGTCTTCGCAGCCCCCAGCCCCGAGGACCGCCAAGCGCCCGAGAGGGCCTTCGCCCCCTGCTCCTCGCGCCGACGCGACCCAGGTGGCGTATGATTTCTCCGCCTTGAGCAAAGACGACGAGGAGGAACAGGAGTAAGTACCCGAGATCTTCATCTTATTAAATTTCGCCTTGATTATTGTTGAGGCTAATCTTGTTTTTTGTGTTGATTACAGGACCATGACTGAGCGGGCGTCGAAGAAAGCCAAGGTGCCCGTGGTCGAGGTCGCGGACGACTCGCCCGCCGAGGCGACCGGGGACGTGCCGGAGCCAAGCTTACCGGACCCGAGGCTGTCCCGAGAAGCAGCCCCCAGCGCAGCCCCCAGCGTAAGTCTGGGTCCCGCACCTTCGCTTGCCGGGCGCGTCTGAAGGTTTTGGTCTTGTGCTAATATCTTGACGTGTCTATCTTGTCTTGTGCAGAGATGGAGCCGCAGCGGCAGGAGCATCCGGAGGCCGCCCTCGAGGAGCCGGCAGCCCCGCCGTCCCCGCCAAGGTCGAACTCCCCGGCAAGGGAGAGCGTCCCGCCAAGGGCGGGTACTCCGCCAAGAGCGAGCAGCTCGGCGAGGGCGGCTACTCCGCCAAGGGATAGTTCCCCGGCAAGAGAGCCCGCCGCTGACGACATCTGCCAAGGTAAGTTCTGCGACTTTATCTTCTTGGCGTTGTCTCTTTTTGGATATTTGCTTAAACTTCTTTTGCTTTCTCTTCTTCTTCTAGATCCTCCTCCTCCCCCCGAGCAGATGGAGACGGAAGTCGTCATTGAGGAGGAGGAGAACGTGCAGGGCGGCGGCGGCGACGCCCCTGTCGTCGAGGACGCGGCGGGAGTCGCCGGGCCACATGTGCCAGAGACCGCTCCGGCTGCAGACGCAGCGGCCGGAGAGGGGGATGGCGATCGCACCGCCGACCCGGAGGCGGCGGGAGCATCAAGTGCAGCGCCGGTCACCGACCCCTCTTCCGGAGAGGATCGGTCCGGTTACTATTTGGAAGCCCCCAACGGTGTCTTCATCCAGGTACCGTGGGGTTCCTCGTCGCGAGCTCCCGCGGAGGGCGAGGCTTTCGATGGGGAGATCCTCGCCTCCGCGGGCTTGAAGATCGTCGAGGGGCCCGGCGGAAGCGACGGGCCCGATGAGGAGAAGCTGCTTCACCAGCTCCTGGCCCTTTATCGGGCCAGACAAGCGAAGCTCGCTTCCCGGGAGGCCCTTGCCGCCAAGGCCACCGAAGAGATGGAGAAGCGCGCGGCGGAGCTCAGCGCCGCCAATCAGGCTGCTCTCCGCGAGGTGTCGGAGAAGCGCGAGCGACTCGACGGAGAGTACGAAGGGTGGTTCTTTGGAGAAGGCCAAGGCAAGAGCAGAACGGCTCGCCGGGTGGAGCTGTCCCGCGAGAAGGAGAACTCATCCAGCGGAAGGTCAACCTCGATGTTCATGAGGAAGACCTTGCCGCCGGGAACGAGCCCTTGGCGGGAACCGAAGAGGCGAAGACGCCATGGCTGCCGCAAAACCGCTAAGGAAGAGCTTGCCGCCAAAGTCGCGCAGCTGGAGGAGTTTTGAAGGCGCAGCGAGGAGAAGATCACAGCGCCATCACGGAGCGCGAGAAGGATGCCCACACCAACTCGTAACTCAGGGTGCCTTTCCAAGAAGGGCGATTTAATTGAAGGCCGCCAGGACTCCATCGAGGGTCTCGAGCTTCAAGTCTCTGCGTTGAAGGACTCGCTGACGCCGCCGGACCGGAAACCAAGCTGAGGAGGAACTCGCGAGGAGCGAACTTTGGTGGCAGCGCCAACAAAGCAGCCGAGGACTTCCGCCAGATCGCCGAGATATGGACCGAGGACTTGGTATCTTCGCTCGCCATCGACCAGAGCTGCTGGCGCCAAGCTGGAGCACCTCATCTACTCCCGGATCCAAACCTTGCTCACAGCGCCAAGCTCAGCCTCTTCTTGGGGATCGCGCGGCCCTTGCAAATCTCGGGAGAAGATCCTCGCAGCTTGCCGAGGAGACTTCGCCCGGTCTTGCGCTGGAACCATGGAGCGCGGCCGACGAAGATCGATACGCAATCCCGGCGTGAACCTCACCAACGTTCTTCGCAGCTTGCCGGCCGACGCAAACATGGAGGCTCTGAAGGAGCAGGTCGCCCACATCATCGCCAAAGTGAACAAGATCTCCAGGATGGAGGGCGACCGCATAGACTAGGCCTCCTTTATTTCTTTTAGTTGCTGCATAGGTTGTTGTGAACTCGTTAGCCATCGCGACAAGTTATTCCTTGTAAGATATTACCTTTATTTTGATCAGCAGATGCAGTGTTATCTCCCTTGTTCTGATCCTCAACTTTGTATGTTTCTACCTTATGCTTCTAGGAGATTTGCCGGCAAGGGGCCCTTGCCGCGAGTGCTGAGTGCCGAACTCGAAGCAGCCTGCTGGTCAAGGTCTTACCGGCAAGCAACCTTGCCGTGGCTTGTCGCAACGCATTTAGCTTGCTGAGCGGACTCGAAAACGAAACAAGGGCGCAACATTTTGTCGCAGCTCACTTAAATCGTTGAGCGTGCTCGAAAACAAGATAAGGGTGCGGCTATCCACGGGTAGGTTCCTCCGAGCACAAGTTTTCCATGCAAAGTGTGGTTGTTCAAGGAAGGCAACTTAAAATTTAAAATTTTGAGCCGCTCAAATCCTGATAACTCAGCTTTCGTGATCTATGCACTTTCCGGCAAGCTTCTCTTTCTTGAACAGCACTTGGTTCATCCTCCATTTCCTTCCCCCCCGGCAAACTTGTGCACGAGGAACGTTTCTTCTGCTTAAGAGACAAGGAAAGAGAAGAAGGAAAAAGCTTTTGGCCTTTCGGCGTGCTATTGCTTGCCGGATATGTGTGTTGCACAAGAGATGCCAAAGAACACATGCAAATGGCAAAGAAAAGCATGGAAAAGGCAATCAGCGCAAAACACAGAAACTTTATTGCTGCACGGGGTCTGCGCCCGGCTTTGTACAAAGGGTTACATGCAACGGCGGCAAAGCTTTGTACAAAAGGTGGTTGCCGGAGCGGATCACGGCAACCGCGCCTTATGGGTAAAACTTGCGAAGATGCTCTATGTTCCAGGAGTTGCTCACTGGTAAGCCTTCTTCGGTCTCGAGGCGACAGCGGGCCTCGTGACTTGTCTCACCCGATAAGGGCCTTCCCACTTCAAGGTCAACTTGTTGGAATTCTTGGCGGACTGAACACGCCAAGAACAAGGTCGCCTTCCTCGAGACTCTGGCTCTAACCTTGCGGCTATGGTAGCGGCGCAAGGCTTGCTGGTATCGAGCAGCTCAGACAAAGAGCTCGAGACGCCCTTCCTCGAGGAGCAATGCGCCATCTTGCCGCGATTGCTCTTGCTCGAGCTCATCATAAGCGAGCACTCGAGGAGATCCGTGATACGAAGTTCCGTGGGGAGAACTGCTTCGCTCCATAGACTAGAGCAAAGGTGTCTGTCCGGTGGCTCGACGGTGTCGCTCGATTGACCAAAGAGCCGCCGCAGCTCCTCTATCCAATTTCTTCCGCACTCGCGAGCCTCGTCGAAAGTTCTTGTCTTGAGTCCGCGCAGCACTTCAGATTGGCCCTTTCGCTTGACCGCTGCTCCTTGGGTGAGCAATGGAATAACAGACCTTGGCGCCAAGGTCTTGGACGATCGCATGAAGGTGCGGCTAGTGAATTGTGTACCGTTGTCGGTGATAATCCCGTTAGGGATCCCAAACGCATACAATCGACCAAGAACTTGATCGCCGATCGGTTGTCACCTTTCTCATCGGCTCCACTTCTCGCCACTTTGTGAACTTGTCGATTGCTACGCATAAGATTCAAAGCCCCGACAGCGGGGAAGGGCCGAGGATATCGAGCCCCTGCACCGAGAAGGGCCAGGATAAAGGGATTGTTTGAGAGTTTGAGCTGGCCGATGAATCGCTTTGCATGGAATCGCACGCTTCACACTTGGTTACTAGTGCGCTTGCATCTTGAGGGCTTCTTGCCAAAGAACCCTTGCCGAAAGCTTTCGGCAAGCGCCTTTGCGCCAATGTGGTGGCCGATATGCCTCCATGTATCTCGCCAACAGCTTCATCCATCTTCCCCGGAGATGCACTTTAGTCTCGACACCATTGAGTTTTCTTCTCAGACAGCTCGTTGTTCACGAACTGGTACATACTTGATCGTCTGGTTATCTTTTCTATTTCTTCCGGTCATCGGAAGTTCTCCGCTTGCAGAAACGGACGATCTGCTGCGCCCATGCCGGAGCTCGGGCTCAACGGCAAGGACTAAAGGCATGAGGGCCGCCGGGAACCTCGGCTTCTACGGCAAGGGTCTCTGCTCGCGAGCTGAAGGTCCTCGCAAGCTCGCCGGGGCGAGGCTTGTCGGGAACACTTGCTTCAACTGTACAGATCTGATGATCCGCAGGAGCAAACTGTTCTTCAGCGTTCTGGCCGTTGATCTTGGGGACTTTGGCGGCGGCCTCAGGGAGACCCGCCGGCAAGTAGTCGCCGGAGACCAACTTTCTTTTCTTGGACTGTCCAACTGATGGCGTGATGATGGTTGAGTCAGCTTGAGCAAGAAGGTCCTCGGTTCCACAGTAACTTCATCGAGGCACACTTTGAAAGGCCATCCGCGATTTCATTACGAGCTCTCGGGACATGCTCCATCCGCAAGCCTTCAAAGCGCCTCAAGCTTCCTCACTTCATCTACATAAGCTTCCATCAAAGGACTCGATAACTCTTGTTAACTTGCCGACCACCAACCGAGAATCTCCCCGACAATTAACTTCCTAATCCCAAGTTCGCCGCAACTCGAGACCGGCGAGCAAACCTTCATATTCAGCAGTGTTGTTTGTCGCTTGCTCCCTTGGGAAGTGCATCCGATAACGCATTTGAGGTGCTCTCCGTGGGCGCGATGAGCACCACGCCGCACGGCGCCTTGCAGCGAGAAGGCACCATCAAAGTACATTACCCATTCACTTGTCGCTTCTTGCGGGTGTACTTGTTTCTTGGACTTCTTCATCAGGCGTTGGGGTCCATTCCGCTATGAATTCTGCCAAAGCCCGACTCTGTATGGTTGAAGTACTTTCAAACTTGAGTCCAAAGCTCGACAGCTCCAAAGGCCCACTCAACGATCCTGCCTGTTGCCTCCGGGTTGTGCAATATCCTCTTCACGGGAAGCGAGTGACCATCTGTTATCTCGTGTGCTCGAAGTAATGGCGCAGCTTTCTCGAGGCCATGAGGAGGCCGAAGCAGCTTTGCACACCAGAGTATCTTGATCTAGCCCCCTGAAGAAGGGAGCTTACAAAATATACTGGGCGCTGCACCATCTTCTTCCGCACTTCATCCTGTTCCTGCGCAGAGTTGTCCTTGTCGGGGCCAGAGCTTGTCGGGGCAGCCCCCTGCTTGTCGCTGGGCTCGCTTGCCGGTGGTGTAGCCTCCTCGTCGGACTCCCTCTCCGCTACTAGCGCAGCACTAACCACTTGGTTGGTTGCCGCTAGGTACAGCAGCAACTTCTCTTGTGGTTTAGGTGCGACAAGTATTGGGGTGGAGGATAGGTATCGTTTCAAATCTTGCAGCGCTGTCTCCGCTTCTGGAGTCCACTTCATGGGGCCTGCCTTCTTCAAGATTTTGAAGAAAGGTAGGCGCGCCTGCAGACTTTGAAATGAACCTCACCGAGGGCGGCCACACAACCCGCGAGTTTTCGACATCCTTGACTCGCCGGGGCCTCGATCCGCTCAATGGCTTTAATCTTGTCGGGTTGGCTTCAATCCTCTCTATGATTATTAAAGAACCCGAGAAGCTTGCGGAGGGAACTCCAAAGACGCACTTCTCGTGGTTCAACTTTAGCTGTATCTTGCGCAGGTTCTGAAATGTCTCTTCCAAATCTTGAATCGGTGTATTCTTGTTTTGCTCTTCACCACGATATCATCCATGTAAGCCTCTACATTTCGTGGATCTGTGGCTCAAAAGCAGTATACACTACCCTTGCAAATGTTGATCCTGCATTCTTCAAATCCAAATGGCATGCGATGAAGCAATAGGTGCCGCATGGAGTGATAAACGCAGATCTTCTCTTCATCCTCTTTGGCCATAAAGATCTGGTGATAGCCCGAGTATGCATCAAGAAAGCGAGTAGCTCACATCCGCAAAGGAGTCAACAATCTGGTCGATGCGCCGCAAGGGAATGGATCCTTGGGACATGCTTTATTCACATCGGTGAAGTCTATACACAGCCTCCATTTCCCGTTGGCCTTGCGCACGCACGACCGGGTTTGCTAACCACGCCGGATGGATCACACCTCCGACTAGGCCTGCTGCCTCTAGCTTTTTGATTTCTTCGCCGATGAATTCTTGGCGCCCACGGCTTGCTTCCTCACTTTTTGCTTGACGGGTCACAAGATGAGGGCAAACGGCAAGCTTGTGCTCAATTACCTTCACGGGAACACCGGGATGTCGATGGTTGCCATGCAAACACATCAACATTCGCCCGCAGAAGGCAACGCAGCCGCTTCCTATTTGTCGTTGCGTGGCATCGATGGTGAAGGTACCACCAGTGCCGTCCTCCTTGGCGGACACCTTCTTGGTTGCCGGCGGAGCGGCCATTTCCTTTTTACTTTTGCCGGTGGAGCTCGACGGGACGTCCTCGACAGCAGCGCAGCACTCCGAAGAGGTGTGATTGCCGGAGTGGGCCCCGGAGCACTTGCCGGACTTGGTCTTCGTCTTCTTCCCCCCGGGAGCTTCAGCGGCAAGTGTATCCTTGTCGGCTGCTGCTGCCGCATCCCGGTAGATCTTGTCGGTGCAGATAAGCGCGTCTTTCTTGTCGCCGTGGATGTGATGACGCTTATCGCCCCGCATCTTGAGCACGCTAAGCATAATGGGAAGCTGCCATGAACTTGGCGAGGCGGGACGGCCGAGTATTCTGCCAGATGGCAACGGAATATCGGCAACGCCGAAAGTAATGCGCCGATCCTGAAATTGAGCTCCCGCCAAAGGTCACCGCAGAGTGATCTTTCCTTGGGCTTACTCCGTCCCGGTTGATTCCTTGAAAGAACCGGTCTCTTCGAGCTCGCCATCCGGGATTTGGAGTTTCTTGACCACAGCAGAGGAAATCAAGTTCAGCCCGGCCCGGCGTCAACTAACATTTTGGTGACCTTGAGGTTGCGGATGGTGGGCGAGACCAGCATCGGCAAGCACCCGACCGCTGTGGTGCGGTCAGGTGATCCTCAAGATCAAAAATGATGGGCGTGTTGGACCATTTGAGGAGCTCGCGCGACTCCATGGGCGGCTCTGCTGATTTACCTCGCGCACTCCACCGCTTTAGCTGGCGGTGGGAGGTGTGCGGAGGCGCCACCGCCGACGCACAGACCTCCGTGGCCTTCGAACTCCTGCTCGCTGTCATCCTCGCCTTCCATGTCTTCGCTGTCGTCTTCATCCTTGTCGCGCTCCGGGAGGTCGATCACCTTGTCGCCGCTTGGCCTTGCCGAGCGCCCTCCCCGCCATTGAACGGCCGCTTGCTCGGTTCTCCCCGCCACCTTGGGCCCTCTCCTTGTCGCGCCTCTCGTACTCAGCTTTTTGTTGCTCGACGAGATAGTCGACGCGCTTGCAATTATAGAGATCGTGGCCCTTGGTGCGTGGATTTTGCATTATCGCTTGCCGGGCCGCCCCGCTTGTCGGTTGCCGCCATAGGCAGGCTCCTTGCCGAGTCGCCAGCCCGTGTTTGCTTGGCGGGAGCCTCCTTGCCGGACTTCTCGGCGGCAAGTACCACTTCCTTGTTCTTTTTCGACTGTTTTGTCGCTTGGCGCTTCTTTGCCGGGCGGCGTTGCCGAGTCGCTTCCTCCCGCCAAAGATCCTCCCGGGAGCCTCCTCCTTCTTCGCGCAGGCATTTATCGCCGAGCATAGAGCTCGCCGATATCCCGAATCTTGGTCATCGCCATCTCTTCACGCATGCGGCGGTTACGCGACGCTCGGTGGAACGCGCTGATAACCGCGCAGGTGGACATCGGGATGTTGTGCCGCACACGGCTGAAGCGTTGATATACTTGCGCAGGATTCTCCCTCCCTCGGGCCAAAATGTGGAGATCGCTCTCTGGCCGTGAGGTTTGTGGCCGCCAATGAAGGCGCCAACAAACCGATGGCAAAGGTCTGCCCAAGAGGAAATGGAGCCTTCCGCAAGTGCATAAGCCAAGAACGAACGCTCGCCTAAGCATGAGCGGAAGTAGTTCGCAGAATCTTCTCGTCGTGCCCCGCAGCCTCGCACCGCGATGGTGTAGACACCGAGGAACTCCGAGGGTGCGTCTTGCCGTCGTACTTCTCCGCACGTCGGGCTTGAAGTTCTTCATCTTTGGAGTTATCGACGCCGCAGCTCGCGGGTGAACGCTGGCAGCTGCGCGTCAGACGGCAAGTCGCCTCGGTTTCACCGGGCGGCGTCGACAAGGCTCCAGCTCTACTGTTCGATTGTCGCCGAAGTTTCGGCGGCGTTCGATCGTAGTTCGGCGTCTTCTTGCCGCCGATCATCGAGGACTGGCGTTGATCCCGACGAGCCTGCTGGTCCGACGATGCCGTGGAGCCGCTGCGTCGGCGTTGTTCCGCGGGCGGCGCTTCGCTCACGGCGGGGAGTGCACGGTGGTTGCACCCCCGGCGGTCTTGTCGCCGCCGGCCTTCGTTTTCTCGGCTGGCCGCGGCCGCGAGGCCACTGGCTGTTGCGGACGGTCGTTGTTGGCAAAGGCGATCAGGCTCTGGATGGTAGCCCTCCAGTCTTCGGCCTTGTCCGCTGCTGGAGGGAAGTCGAGGAGCATTCGCGCTTGTGAGCGCTTCGCAGGAGTGGAGGGAAGCGGAGCGAAGCGGTGCGGGAGGGACGCGCGGACTCCTAACAGTGTTAGAAGGAGCAGGGTCCTGCCCCGGCGCCTTTGCTTTGCCTGTGTCTGGACGGGGGTCCGGAACATCCCGCGAGCCTCCGGTACGTCCCTGCTCTAGTAGGCGGATACCACCTCCCGTGGTACGGCGCTGCTGGTCGTCTGGCGCCGAGATGGACGTGGATCCACGGAGACGAAGCGCGGTCATCCGCCGTCCCTCGATTCGTGGCGCTGCGAGTACCCTCGCCGGTGTCCACCTTTCGACGGTGTCCCTCCGCCACCGCTGGCTCCGGTGGCGGCGGGTGAGACGCAGACGGGTGCGCGACTCGAGGCCCTCGTCTCGGGCCATGGCGCAGCTTGTCGGCGAAGTCGCCGATTTAAACCGAGAGGTTGATGAAGAGCGCGGCCGCGCGAACGCCGGATCAGGTCCGCACAACCTCGACGCCCCCTACCTGGCGCGCCAAAGATGTCGCGGGGGACACCTATGGGGCCAGGGAGGCCCCTTCGTGAGTGCGGTACGAGGGCGGAGGAGGCACAGAGAGCAGATTGAGGCGGTGCGCGCGGGCGATCTTTACCCAGCTTCGGGCCGCGATGGACGCGTAAAACCCTACTGCTGCTTGGTGTTGTATTTGATCTTGCTCAAGAATGCGAGCGTATGAAGGTGTTGTGTTGGGTGAGTCGAACCAGCCGAACCCCCTCTACGTTGTGCATGGGCCTCCTTTTATAGTGCCAAGGGGTCACCAACAGGTGTCAACGTAAGAGAAAGGGGTAAAAGTGTAAAAGAGGTGGTAGTTGGAACAGTGCGGGAACAGTGCAGCTACAGTGCTTGAACAGTGGTTTCTACCTACTTTTGACAGAGGGGGACAAGGGCATTTAATGCCCGTCGCCGTCGACCCCAAAAGTTCCCGCTCTTGCGTCTCCGTCTGCCACGGCGATGGATCCACCACCGTGGAGTGCCACCGCACCCCCTAGGCCGCGCGGCCACCCGCCACGCATCTCTGGAGAAGGCTCAAGGCGACGCGTGGGCAGATGAGCTGGAGTGCGGGCACAGCGAGCTCTCCGGCAAGTACCTTGCCGGGTCTTGATCTTGCGGGCCCGGAGCTTGTCGGGCTCAGAACTTGTCGCCCCGGCCTTCGCGGGGACGCGATAGCGCCGAGGCGTGTCTTCTATGACGTAATCTTCTAGTCTCCCCGGCGAGCTCCTCTCGCCAGGACCTTGCGTGAGTGATGTAGTCTTGAGCACTGAACGGCCTTCGGCAAGCTCCTCTTGCCGGGTCTCGATCTTCTGTCTTGTACACTTTGTTCTTGAATGGCCTGATATGGAGCAGGAATGGTCTCCGGCAAGCACATGGTAGATCCAGCCGCGGGGAGCTGCGACTGCCCGTGCACAAGTTGGGGTACTGAGGTACCCCTACCTTAGTACACCGACAAACGTGTCATAATAAACGGAATGGTGGAAAGTTGCATGGCAATATATCTCGGAATGGATATGGAAATGCCATAATAGGTAGGTATGGTGGCTGTTTTGAGGAAGTTATAAGGAGGTTTATGTGCTCTATAGCGTATTGTATCATGGGTTTTGGATGCACCGGCGAAGTTTGCACCAACTCTCAAGGTGAAAAAGGGAAATGCACGATACCGTAGAGGCTAGCAATGATGGAAGGGTAAGAGTGCGTATAATCCATGGACTCACATTAGTCATAAAGAACTCATATACTTATTGCAAAAGTTTATTAGCCATCGAAGCAAAGTACTACTATGCATGCTCCTAGGGGAAGGGTTGGTAGGAGTTAACCATCGCGCGATCCCCGCCCTCCACTCATAAGGAAGGCAATCAAAAGAACACCCCATGCTACAAATTTGTCACACAACGTTCACCATACATGCATGCTATGGGACTTGCCAACTTTAAAACAAGTATTTTTCAATTTCATAATTACCCAACTAACATGACTCTAAAATTGCCACCTTTACATCTCAAAAATAATTATCAAGTATCAAATTTCTCATAGTATTCAATGCACTCTATATGATAGTTTTTATTATACCCAACTAGGATGCCCATCATATTAGGACTATTTTTATAACCAAAGCAAATACCATGTTGTTCTAAAAGACTCTCAAAATAATATGAGTGAAGCATGAGAGATCAATAATTTCTACAAAATAAAACCACCACTGTGCTCTAAAAAGATATAAGTGAAGCACTAGAGCAAATGACAAACTACTCCGAAAGATATAAGTGAAGATCAATGAGTAGTCAAATAATTACGTAACTATGTGAAGACTCTCTAACATTTAAGAATTTCATATCTTGGTATTTTATTCAAACAGCAAGCAAAACAAAACAAAATGACATTTCAAGGATAGCACGCATCATGTGAAGAAGCGAAAACTTAGGTTCAACCAATACTCACCGATAGTTGTTGAAGAAGAAAGGTGGGATGCCTACCGGGGCATCCCCAAGCTTGGATGCTTGAGACTTCTTGAAATATTATCTTGGGGTGCCTTGGGCATCCCCAAGCTTGATCTTTTGTGTCTCCTTAATTCCTTTTATATTACGGCTTCCCTACATCTTAAAAAACTTCATCCACACAAAACTCAACAAGAACTCGTGAGATAAGTTAGTATAAATCAACGCAATAACCTTATCATTCTCTACTGTACCAAATCACTAAAATTATTATTCAACATTGCACACTAAATGCCTCTGCATACTTAATACTCCTATCCTAAAATAGAATCATTAAACAAGCAAACATACGCAAACAATGCAAACATAACATCAATCTGCCAAAACAGTACAGTCTGGAAAGAATGCAAGATTGATCATACTTCCCTAACTCCAAAAATTATGAGAAAAATACTACACTAAATAAAATTTATCAGATCTTTTTTTGCAAAAAATTTCAACAGTTTATCATATTTTGACATTCCTAGGGTATTTTTGCAACATCGATAAACTTTCTGTTTTCAAACAGCAACAAGTATACTTGCAAAATAAGCATGGTAAAGGCTATCCTTGACATTTTTATTGAAACTATAGATGCAAAAAATTATTATAAATAACAGCAAGCAAATACTAACAAAATAAAATGACGCTCGAAGCAAAACACATATCATGTGGTGAATAAAAATATAGCTCCAAGTAAAGTTACCGATGAACGAAGACGAAAGAGGGGATGCCATCCGGGGCATCCCCAAGCTTAGGCTCTTGGTTGTCCTTGAATATTACCTTGGGATGACTTGGTAATCCCCAAGCTTAGGCTCTTTCCACCTTATTACATAGTCCATCGAACCTTTACCCAAAACTTGAAAACTTCGCAACACAAAACTTAACAGAAAACTTGTAAGCTCCGTTAGTATAGGGAAATAAATCATCACTTAGGTACTGTTGTGAACTCATTCTAAATTCATATCGGTGTAATATATACTGTATTCCAACTTCTCTATTCTTCATACCCTCTGATACTACTCATAGATTCATCAAAATAAGCAAACAACACATAGAAAACAGCATCTGTCAAAAACAGAACAGTCTATAGTAACCTGTATCATTAGAATACTTATGGAACTCCAAAAATCCTACCAAATTAGGAAAACCTGAGAAACTTGAGTACCAATCCATAGCAAAACGAATCAGATCAAAAGCACGTTTCTGTGAATAATCAAAACTAATTTACTGGGTGCAAAACTTTTTGGTTTTCAGCAGGATCAACACAACTATCACCGTAAGCTATCCTAAAGGTCTTACTTGGCACTTTATTGAAACAAAAGATATAAAACATGATTACTACAGTAACATAATCATGTGGACACACAAAAACAGTAAAGTTAAATATTGTCTTGTTTCCCAACAAGCGCTTTTCTTTAATGCCTTTCAGCTAGGCATGATGATGACAATGATGCTCACATAAAAGATAAGAATTGAAACATAAGGGGAGCATCATGAAGCATATGACTAGCACATTTAAGCCTAAACCGCTTCCTATGCATAGGGATTTTGTGAGCAAACAACTTATGGGAACTGTAATCAACTAGCATAGGAAGGCAAAACAAGCATAACTTCAAGATTTTAAGCACATAGAGAGAAAACTTGATATTATTGCAACTCCTACAAGCATATATTCCTCCCTCATAATAATTTTTAGTAGCATCATGAATGAATTCAACAATATAACCAGCACATAAAGCATTCTTTTCATGATCTACTTGCATAGAAATTTTACTACTCTCCACATAAGCAAGTTTATTCTCATCAATAGTAGTGGGAGCAAACTTAACAAAATAAATATCATGTGAAGCATAATCCAATGGGAAAATAAAATCATGATGACAAGTTTCATGGTTATCTTTATTCTTTATAGCATACATGGCATCACAATAATCATCATAAATAGGAGGCATGCTATCATCATAATAAATTTGCTCATCAAAACTTGGGGGACTAAACATATCATCTTCATCAAGCATAGCTTCCCCAAGCTTGTGGCTTTGCATATCATTAGCATCATGGATATTTAAGGAATTCATACTAACAACATTGCAATCATGCCCATCATACAAAGATCTAGTACCAAACATTTTAATGCATTCTTCTTCTAGTACATGAGCACAATTTTCCTTCCCATCATTTTCACAAAAGACATTAAAAAGATAAAGCATATGAGGCAACCTTAATTCCATTTTCTTTTGTAGTTTTATTTTATAAACTAAACTAGTGATAAAACAAGAAACTAAAAGATTTGATTGCAAGATCTAAAGATATACATTCAAGCACTAACCTCCCCGGCAACGGTGCCAGAAAAGAGCTTGATGTCTACTACGCAACCTTCTCCTTGTAGACGTTGTTGGGCCTCCAAGTGCAGAGGTTTGTAGGACAGTAGCAAATTTCCCTCAAGTGGATGACCTAAGGTTTATCATTCTGTGGGAGGCGTAGGATGAAGATGGTCTCTCTCAAGCAACCCTGCAACCAAATAACAAAGAGTCTCTTGTGTCCCCAAGACACCCAATACAATGGTAAATTGTATAGGTGCACTAGTTCGGCGAATAGATGGTGCTACAAGTGCAATATGGATGGTAGATATGAGTATTTGTAATCTGAAAATATAAAAACAGCAAGATAACAAGTGGTAAAAGTGAGCGTAAATGGTATTGCAATGCTAGGAAACAAGGCCTAAGGTTCATACTTTCACCAGTGCAAGTTCTCTCAAGAATAATAACATAACTGGATCATATAACTATCCCTCAACATGCAACAAAGAGTCACTCCAAAGTCACTAATAGTGGAGAACAAACCAAGAGATTATGGTAGGGTACGAAACCACCTCAAAGTTATCATTTCTGATCGATCTATTCAGGAGTCTGTAGTAAAATAACATGAAGCTATTCATTCTGTTCGATCTACCATAGAGTTCGTACTAGAATAACACCTTAAGACACAAATCAACCAAAACCCTAATGTCACTTAGATACTCCAATGTCACCTCAAGTATCCATGGGCATCATTATACGATATGCATCACACAATCTCAGATTCATCTATTCAACCAACACAAAGTACTTCAAAGAGTGCCCCAAAGTTTCTACCGGAGAGTCAAGACGAAAACCTGTGCCAACCCTATGCATAAGTTCACTGAACCCGCAAGTTGATCACTAAAACATACATCAAGTAGATCACGTGAATATCCCATTGTCACCACAGATAAGCATGGCAAGACATATATCAAGTGTTCTCAAATCCTTAAAGACTCAATCTGACAAGATAACTTCAAGGGGAAAATTCAATTCATCACAAGAGAGTATGTAACGCCCCGGATTCGATGCGCCAGGTGTCTGCCAGTTATTCGCCTTCGTCGCCATGTCATTTGCTTGCGTGTTGCATTTTATCATGTCATCATGTGCATTTCATTTTGCATACGTGTTCATCTCATGCATCCGAGCATTTTCCCCGTTGTCCATTTTGCAATCCGGCACTCCTATGTCCTCCGGCGTTCCCTTTTTGTCTCTCGTTGTGAGCGGGTATTAAACTTTCTTGGAATGGCCCGAGGTTTGCCAAGCGGCCTTGGTATAGCACCGGTAGACCGCCTGTCAAGTTTCGTGCCATTTGGAGGTCGTTCGATACTCCAACGGTTAACCGGGGAACCGTAAAGCCCTCTTTGAGTTGCAGCCCAACACCCCTTCCAAAGTGGCCCAAAACCCATCTAACTCCCCTCCATGCTCTCGGTCGTTCGATCATGATCGCGTGGGCAAAAACCGTGCTCCATTTGGACTCTCCTAGCTCCCTCCACCTATAAAAATGTCTCCCCCTCTCCATTTCCGGATCATTCCCCCCTAACCCTAAAAATCGCCCTCGCGCCGCCACCGGACACGTCCGTCCGCGCCGGACGCTTCGCCGCCTTCGCCCGTAGCCAATGGGAGGCTCCCACGTGGCGCGCCGCCGCCACCTCGCCGCCTGCCCATGGAGCCCATCCGAGGCCAGCGGGCCCAGATCCGCCGCCGCCGACCGCCCGCGCCGGGTCCCCATGGCCGCCGCCTCCTCGGCGCGCCCGCGCCTCGGCTTGTTGCGCCGGCGAGCTCCGTCTGACCGCCTCGCCTCGCCTCCGCCGCCACTCCGCCTCCAGCACCAGCGCCGCCGTGCCCGCCATCTCTCGCTTTGCCCCTCCGCGCCTGCCTGCGCCTCCCGACGCCCGGCTCTGTCTCTCGCTGGCCTGCACTCGCCCGGTCGGAGCGAGGCGCACTGTCGTCTCCCGCCGCCCGCGCCTCCTCGCGGCCGGATCCGGCCGGATCCGGTCGGGGAGAGGCCCCTCCGCCGGCCCCCGTCGTCGGAGCGACCCCGCCGGCCGGTCCCGAGCTCCTCCGGCCATCTACCTCCTCTCCGACGTCGATCTCCGGCGAGATCCGGCCTGCCTCGTAATCCGTGCCCGCAGGTTGACTTAGCCCCCGAAATTGCATGTCCTAGATTTCTTGCATAATCATGCCATGTTCGTCATGCTATATCTCTGCATCCGTAGCTCCGTTTCGTGCGTATAATATGTCAAATTGTTCGTCTCAACGAGTGTCGGGGTCCGGACGCGTATCCGTGGCCTCGAGCACCTATGGGGCACTCGGGGGCCCCTTCTGGTTCGGCGGGGGGAGCGAGAGTCGCGCGCAGAGCGGATCGAGGTCGAGCACGCTGGGAGACGGGCGATCTTTACCCAGCCGGGGCTCTCCGAGAGATAACACCCTACCGCTGCTCGAAGTTGTTATAGAATCTAGCTCGAACGTGCGAGCATATGGTGGTGTTGCGGTGTCGAATGAATCGAACCCCTTCTCGTGCGCATGGGCCTCCTTTTATAGTCTGAAGGGGTACCCACGGTGGCAGCGTGGGAAGAGGGGTAAAACGTAAAGCGCAGGTTGGTACAGGCACAACAAAGGTGCCCTACCTAACTCTGACGACGGGGACAAGGGCATTAAATGCCCGTCCGGTCGCCCAACAGTGCAAGTGGAGTGACCGTTAGGTGAGCCTCCGGGTGCCACGACGGCGCCTCTGTCAGCTCCGTTTGCCACCTCGCTCTGCATGGTTGCGTAGTATCCCGCCACGTGCTCTTGGGGCGGCCTGGTGATGACGTCGCGTGGTGCGCTGGAGTTGGGTGGCAGCCTTGCGCGGCAAGTGCCCCGCCATGTCCTTTGTGTCGTGCGGCAAGCTTGCCATCGAACTTGCCGGGCGCGGGCGCCGTGGCAAGTTTTCTGGTGATGCCATGGTTAGCCCTCCCGGCAAGCTCCTCCTGCCGGGGCCTTCGTTTTCTGGGCTGGTACTTTGTTCTTGAATGGCAGTGATAAGGAGTGGTGGGGAGCCTTGCCGGGCGTCAGGCGAACCTTGCTGCGGGGTGCTAAGACTGCCCGTGCACAAGTTCGGGGTACTAAGGTGCCCCCCTACTTTAGTACACCGACAGGAGCCCCCGGGCTGGGCCAGACACGGTGCCGAGCGTTGTTGGGCCAGGCCCAAGACAGTGCACGGGCACACGTGGCCCGAGTCCCGCACAGCAACGGGCTTTCCGCCCCCCGCGCTCTTCCGTAACGGCGCGCGTCGATTGCGGCGTCGTGGGAGACGTGGGCGGCGTGCGCGGTCTTTAGGGCATCCACCCCCGTGATCGTGGTACAGGGCGAGGTCACCTCACCCGTCGCTCCGGCCCCGCTCACTCGCCACGCGGCCTTCATGCATGGGGGTCGTGGGCGGCGAAGGTGGGAGACCGAGCCGTCACGGGCGGAGATGGTGAGTCGGCCCCGCTCCTCTGCCCTCCTCGCTTTCTGATTGGCCAGGCGGGGCGGTCGAGCCCCCACCTTGCCCTTTAAAAGGGGCGAAAGGGGGGTACGATGGTCTCACACTTCCTCTCTTCCCTTCGTCTTCAACTTCCGTTACTCTTCCTTCCATCTGCCATGGAGGGAGGGAATCCTGGTCCTTCCACGGTGGCAGCGAGGGTCGCCTCCAGGCAGCACACCTCTTCCTATCCCGCACCTGTGGCGGCGGAGCCAGCCACAAGGGGGAGAGGGAGGGGGCAAGGCCGCGGACGAGGCCGAGGGTGTGGTCGAGGCGGTCGGGGGAGAGGCGGCCGGGGCGACGTGCCTCCCCCGTCTCCGCCGGCGGCTCCTTTCCTCGAGGCGGTCCATACTGGAGACGATCCCTGGGATTTCTTCATCAAGCTGCGCCGGCGCCTCGTCGCCGCCTCCGGCCGCCCGGCCCGTTCAGCGGGCGATGGAACCGGACCGCCGAGGTGATGGAGTTGCGCATGAGGGGCTGCGGGATCAGCGGCACTTTCGGGTGAGTGTCGTGTCCCCAGCCCGGCGTGATGTGCCGACCGAGGGTGGAAGGCGTTCGCCGCATCCACACTGACGGCGGGGTTTGCCCTCCATTTCAAGTTAATGAAGGGTGACCTTCTCGCCGTCAAGGTCTTCGGGACTCGGGACCGGGCGAGATCTTTGTGTGGACAGCTCCTCCGATAGCGAAGGTCCCTCCTCGGCGAGAGTGGCGAGGAGGAGAGCGGCAGCGACGGCGACGAGGATGGCGGGTCCGACTAGGCGTCGGATGCTGCCTCATGGCCACCGGCGACCCCATCATCTGGGTCGCGGCCTCCTGAACTCCCCGGGCCGTCTCCTTGGGCGGCCAAGGGAGGCTGCGGAAGAGGAAGAGGGGTGGCGGCAAGGCCGTCAAATCGGAGTACGAGGGCGAGGAGCCCTCGTCGTGTCTTGACGTCCCACCACCCCGTCTTCAAGCTCTGCCTCCGGCGCCTCCGTCTCCGCCAAGCTCCTGGCCGGCCCCCGGGAAGTTCTCTTGGTGTCTTCTGGCGCCCGTAGCTCTCCTAGGCGCCCCTTTTTCCCTTCCCGGCGAGCTTCTCTTGTCGGGGCCTCCTTGACCTACCTCCTAAACTCCTGAACAGAGAAACAGGAGAGGGATTACGAGCATCTTATCTTTCAATTCGTAAGCCCTCGGGCCTTAGTTGTATTTAAAATATGTAATCCTCTCTACCATGTTTTTCATCCTCCATGGACTTGTATTAAACTGGGATGTTTTTAATGAAAAGAGGGGAACGCTTGTCGAACAGAGTCCTTTACTTGATTTCGTGCCTTGTATGCTCCTATCCTACGCTTTCGGGAAACTTGCCGGCGCGAACACGCTTGCTAAGTGCGGGACATCAGCAGCCCGCTGGCGGTGTTGCTTCCGGCAAGCGACCTTGCCGGGCCAGTTGCAGCGCACTTGTGTTTGTTGAGCGGACTCGGAAACAAACCAAGGGCGCAACCGGGCCGCGACTCGGCTCCTCCGCGCATGGGTTTTACAAGGCACACTCGTTCAAGGACGCAGCCTCGCCTTCCCCGGTCCAAAAGAGGATGCATGACGAGGGATGAAAAAACTTATCTGACTCCACAATCCCCCGGCGACATTAGCTTGTCGGGGAGGAACCTTGGCCTTCGCAGCTTCTGGTAGCTCTGGCTCCGCCGAGACCCAGATGCTGGCGTGCTTTCTTTGGCCCTTGTCACGACGCTTGTGACGCGGGGCCCCGTCCGCTTCTGAAGGGTTTCGGTACTTGCAGCCCCAAATGGGTTGGCTTGCCGGGGCCAGGGCACTCTTCTGGTTTCTCCTTGTTACTGTAATTATAGCCATGGAGACAGCTGAGATAGGACTGCAACAATCTCACTGTCTATATATATATATATATATATATTTGTGTGACTTCGCAGAACGATGACGTGCCTTGCCCTTCGTACGTTCATACTCTACGCTGCTAGGGAACTTGCCGGTGCTAACACACTGGCTGAGTATGGAACGTCAGCAGCCTGCTGGCGGTGTTTTCTCCGGCAAGAAACCTCCTCGGGCCAGCTGCAGTGCACTCGATTTGTTGAGCGGACTCGGAAACAAATCGAGGACGCAACTCTGCCGTGAGTTGGCTCCTCCGCGCACAAGTTTCTCATACGAAGGGCGCCTTACGGCAAGGCTTGCTACGTCACGCCCTCTACCTGTTATATCCTTTGTGCGTTTTTACCCTACGCTTCTAGGGAACTTGCCGGTGCTAACACACTTACTGAGTACGGGACATCAGTAGCCTGCTGGCGGTGTTGTTTCTGGCAAGAAACCTTCTCGGGCCAGTTGCAGTGCACTTGCGTTGTTGAGCGGGCTCGAAAACAAAGCAAGGACGCAACTTAACCACGAGTTGGCCCCTTCTGCGTGCAGGCATCGTATACAAAGGACGAACATGCAAAGGGGCATAACATAAAAGGAACATGGAACTAACGGGTGTCATGTACAAAAACTCGGATGACTTAGCTCTTTTTTTTAACGTCCTGCCGAGGTCGCACTTCTTCCCCGATCCTTTCCCCTTGTATGTTCTTGTCCCTACACTGCTGGGGAATCCACCGGCGCAAACACGCTTGCTGAGCGCAGGCATCGCGTTTTGCGGCGGTGTCGCTTTGTGGCGGGAGAACTTGTCGGGCTGGTTGCGGCGTGCTTTTATCATCGAGCGGGCTCAAGACGAATCAACGGCGCAACTTAACCACGATTCGTCCCCCGTTCGGTTACGCATACAAGGTATGGACTTTCGTGAATACGACCCAAAGTTCGAAGCTTGGCATCTTTCTCGCCCTCTTGGCGGTGGACTGTTTGGCGGAGCTCGATGGCGCGTCCTCGACGACAGCGTGGTACTCCGGGGAGATGCGCCTGCCGGAGTGTGCGCCAGAGCCGGAGCCGTCCCTGTCGGGCTTAGTCTTCGGCTGGTCTATCTCCGCCTTCTCGCACTTGCCGGTGGAGCCCGATGGCGCGTCCTCGACGGAAGCGCAGCGCTCCGGGGAGATGCGCTTGCCGGAGTGGGCACGAGCTGTCCTTGCGGACTTGGTCTTCTTCTTCCCCGGGAGCTTCAATGCAAGTGGCTCGCGCTCGCGCAGCAGCAATGCTTCCCGGTATATCTTGTCGGCGCAGATGAGTGCATCCTTCGCCGCCTTGGATAGAAATGACGCCATCGGGCCAGGCATCTTGAGCACATTATGCAGCGTGGTGAGAGGCCGCCATGAACTTGGCGAAAGGGTCGGCCGAGTATCCCATTGTAGGGTAAAGGGATATCAGCCACGTCGAATGTGACCCTCTCAGTCCTGAAGTTCAGCTCGCTGCCGAACGTCGCCGGCAATGTGATCTTCCCCTTAGATTGGCTCCTTCCCGGATTTATTCCTTGGAAGGTGCCAGTCTCTTCAAGCTCGCTGTCGGGGATCTGAAGATTCTTGAGCACTGCGGAGGAAATCAAATTCAGGCCGGCCCCGCCGTCAACCAACATCTTTGTGACCTTGAGGTTGCGAATCGTTGGTGAGACCAACAGCGGCAAGCACCCGACCGCGGTGATGCGGTCAGGGTGATCCTCAACGTCGAAGACGAGGGGCGTGCTGGACCACTTCAGAGGCCTGCGCGCCTCGACGGACGGCTCCACTGCATTCACCTCTCGCACCCACTGTTTGAGTTGGCGGTGCGAGGTGTGCAGGGAGGCGCCACCGTCGACGCACAATACCTCTGTCGCTTTCTGAAACTCTTGATCCTCAGTCTCATCTTCCTCCATCTCATCATCTTCATCTTCCTCCTCTTCCTTGTCGCGGCCACGGGGAGGCCTGTCTCCTTGCCGCGCCTTGGCCTTGCCGCGGCTCCCTCCCCGGCGGGAGGCTTCTTGCGGATCCTCCGCCACCTCCTGGGCTCTCTCCTTATCGCAAGGCCAGACTCAGCTTTCTGCAGCTCCGCCATCTGCTCTACTTTTTGCAGGTTTGGAGGTCATGGCCTTTGGTGCGGTGGATCTTGCAATAGCGCTGACGGAGCTGCCCTCGCTTGTCGGCGTCGCACTGACCTCGCCGAGTCGCCGGTCTTGGCTTTGTCGGAGCCGCCTCCGTTCGGAATGCTCAACAGCTAGCACATCCTTAGCTTTCCTCTTCCTATTGTTCCGCCTCCGGTTCCTCCTTGCTGGGGTAGCGTCTTCGCTGTCAGATCCTTCTGCTCCGGCGACCTCTCCGGGGATTTTCCGCCCCTCTTCAGCCCGTGCACACTTGTCGGCGAGAGCGTAGAGCTCGCTGACATCTCGGATCTTTATCATCGCCATCTCCTCCCTCATCCTGCGGTTGCGCACGTTCTGATGAAACGCGCTGATAACCGCGGCAGGGTGGACGTCGGGAATGTTGCGCTGCACCTGGCTGAATCTTTGTATATACTTGCGCAGGGGCTCCCCCTCCTTCTGGACGAGTAAATGGAGGTCACTTTCCTGGCCATGAGGCTTGTGGCCGCCCGTGAAGGCGCCGACAAACTGATGACACAGGTCCGCCCATGAAGAGATGGAGCCGTCCGGCAAGTGCATGAGCCAAGATCTGACGTTGGGCTTGAGTACCAGTGGGAAGTAGTTGGCGAGGATCTTCTCGTCGCGCCCTCCGGCAGCTTGCACCGCGATGGTGTAGATTCGAGGAACTCCGACGGGTGTATCCTGCCATCATACTTTCGGGCACATCGGCTTGAAGTTTTTAGTTTTGGGCCTTTGGACTTGCCACAACTCGCGGGTGAATGCAGGGCAACCTGCCGATACTGGCAAGTCGCTGGTTCTCCGGTGCGTCTTGTCGACGGCAGCGTGCGGGCGCGCTGGTCGATTGACGCCGCGCTTCTCTCCGGCGCGATCGAAAAGTCGAAGCGTCTTCGCGTTGCCGTTCTTGGAGAACGTGGCGCTGATCCCGGCGAGTTCGCGGGTCTGATGACGCGGTGGAGTCTGCGTCAAGGTTGGTTCGGCGAGCTGGCTATCTTGGCTGTGGGGGATGGAGCGCTTGAAGCGGTACCCAGCCGTCCTGTCGGCGCCGTCTGCGCCGGGCGTTTTGTCGGGCCTCGACGCGTTCGATCGCCGGGGTTTGTCGCCATTGGCGGCCGACGAGGCTGTGTATGGCTATCCTCGGATCGTCGATCTTGTGTGGCGCTGAGGGAAGTCAGAAGCAGCTGGGCTCGGGCGGCGCTTCCTCTGCGATCTTGGGCAGCGGTGGTGATGGGCGGCGCGAGGCGAGGCGTGCTCGGACTCCCAATCGGGTTGGGAGGAGCAACACCTCGTCCAGCGATCCGACTTCACTCGCACCCGGCATGCGTTCGTGCATGCTGCCCGCGAAGCGCCCTGCGACCCACCGGCAGCCTTGCTCCAACGCGAGCACGGTGCTCGGAGCACCAGGGCGTCGTTGGCCTTGAACTTCTTGGGACGGGCGCGGCGTCTGCACCGTCGCCGACGCTTGCGGGGCCTTGTTCTTGGATCTGGTGACGACACGAGACCCACCGGCGGCACCCACTGCCCCGCCGGCATCCACCCCACCGCCTGCTTGCTCCGGCGGTGGCGGTAGAGTTGATGCAGACGGAGCGGCCACCTCCGAAGGCTTCTTCTTCGGTGGCATGTTGACGATGACGCTGATGTAGTGCGCGTGGAGACCGGATCAGATGCTCACGAACTCGACGTCCCCCTACCTGGCGCGCCAAAGATGTCGGGGTCCGGACGCGTATCCGTGGCCTCGAGCACCTATGGGGCACTCGGGGGCTCCTTCTGGTTCGGCGGGGGGAGTGAGAGTCGCGCGCAGAGCGGATCGAGGTCGAGCACGCGCGGGGAGACGGGCGATCTTTACCCAGCTTCGGGGCTCTCCGGAGATAACACCCCTCTGCTGCTCACGAGTTGTTATAGAATCTAGCTCGAGCGTGCGAGCATATGGTGGTGTTGCGGGTGTCGAATGAATCGAACCCCTTCTACGCGCATGGGCCTCCCTTTTATAGTCTGAAGGGGTACCCACGGTGGCGGCAGAGGAAGAGGGGTAAAAGCGTAAAGCGCAGGTTGGTACAGCGAGTGCAACAAAGGTGCCCTACCTAACTCTCGACGGCGGGGACAAGGGCATTAAATGCCCGTCCGGTTAATGTGATGCAAGTGGAGTGACCGTTAGGTGAGCCTCCGGGTGCCACGACGGCGCCTCTGTCAGCTCCGTTTGCCACATCGCTCTGCATGGTTGCGTAGTATCCCGCCACGTGCTCTTGGGGCGGCCTGGTGATGACACGTCACAGGGTGCGCTGGAGTTGGGTGGCAGCCTTGCCGCGGCAAGTGCCCTGCCGCGGTCCCTTTGTCGTGCCGGCAAGCTTGCCGGCCACTGGAACTTGCCGGGGCGCGCGGGGCGCCGTGGCAAGTTTTCTGGTGATGCCATGGTTAGCCCTCCCAGCAAGCTCCTCCTGCCGGGGCCTTCGTTTTTTGGGCTGGTACTTTGTTCTTGAATGGCAGTGATAAGGAGTGGTGGGGAGCCTTGCCGGGCGTCAGGCGAACCTTGCCGCGGGGTGCTACGACTGCCCGTGCACAAGTTCGGGGTACTAAGGTGCCCCCCTACTTTAGTACACCGACAACGAGTACTTCATTTCATCTCATTGCATCATTTTCGTTTGAGTCCATCTTGATGCCCTAAATGCTGTTGGAAGAGTGCATGTTGATGTTAACCTGCTGAAACTGTTATAACTTGCTCATTTGTCATTTTTGCCATGATTGATGTGTGCATCCTATGAGGTTGATATCTTCATGTGTTTTGATCTATGTCATGCCATCTTTCCAGGGGTGTATGCCTTGTATTTGTGTGATCAATGTGGTGACTAGCACAAGCATGCAAACTATGCTTCGTGATATTGCTGATTTTAGTCCCTGTTCTTGTTATTTTGATGCCATGTAAACTTGATGCTACAAAGAGATCCATGCTTATTTTGAGATACTTCAGTAAGGGTGTTTTGAACATATGGTTATTGTCTATCCAGTCATGCCCTTTTTTGCAATTATGGAGTAGTCTAGCATGTCATTTTGGTGCTCTACTTTTGCTTCAAAATGTTTCCTGGCAGATTGTTTACTTGTTATTCAATATGGCCAAGCTTGCTATAGTTGATCCTTGCATGCTATGGACTTGTTCTTGCCTTGGTTGGTTACATAAACATGTCTTCTTGATGATGATATGCTTATCTTGTCATTCAATGACTTGTGGTGAGTGAATCAAGCTTGTTAAGTAGTGTACTTGCTGTTGCTGTTTTCCTGACAGATTCTGTTATATTTTGTTGCTATGTAAACATGCTTCTACTAATCATTCTATGCATAATCTGGAGATGTTCTATAAATATGTTTTGATCTACATGTCATGCTCTATCCATTCATGCCCCTGGTTGCAATTATAGCCTGCTTTAACATGTTGTTATCTTGCTCCAAAGTTGCTTGATATTGTTGCTGTCAGCCTGTTAACATTAAGTTCACTAGTTCCCATGTGTTTTGCTAGTGATCCATGCACCCTATGAACTTGCTCTTGCCATGCTTAGCTTCATAAACATGTCTTCTTACTGTTGGGTGCCTTTCCATGTCATGTATTGCTCTGTGGTGAGTGGTTCAAGCTCACCAACATGCCTACTTATTATTGTTCCTGCCATGTATGAATCTGTAATATAACTTGCCATGTTTACATGGGTGCCATCTTATCTTCTGATCCTTTTTGGCTCATCGTTAGTAAGGGTCTTTTGATCTATGCAATTAGTAGATTCATGACATGCCTTTGTTTGCAATGATAAGTTCCTGTAACATGTTGTTTGATAGCTCTAAACATTGCAACCTGATGTTATTTCTGCTAAAGTCTGAAACTGTTATTATTTGCAATATCTCCATGTCCTTTTGAGCATGTTCTAGTTGTTTCTGGAGATAGCTCAGTGTTCATGTTTTATTGTGCTTTACCTGTACTTCATGCCCATGCCTTTTGTTATTATGTTGGGGTCCTGTAGCATATTGTTTTGATGCTTGCAATATGCCTAGTTGTTGTTATGGACAGATTGTTGCTATGACTTGTATAGTGTGTGTGTGTTGCACCGTTGCTCCGTTTTGAGTGTGCTCTATATGAAACTTGCTTGATTTTGCATGTAGTTTCATATTATCATGTTGCATCCTTGTTTTGAGGTGTTTGCTTGATGTTTGTATGCATTTTGCATCAATGCCATGTTTAACTTGTTTTGCTCATATCTTCTATGCCGTAGCTCCAAATCTAATGAACTTTATATGTAACTTGACTAGAATTTCATGTAGATCATCTTGGTGCATCTTAACTTGTTGTTTAACAACTTGAACATAATGTTTATTCAGTTCTGGACCAATTTCGAAATTTGCATATGAGGACTTACCGGAATCGTTATATGTTGTTTCCGGCCTCATTTAAACTTGCCTTGATGTGTTGTTCTTGTTTGCATCATCTCTTGCCATGAGTACCTTCATGTAGCGTGGTCATGCATCATGCTTGTTGTGCATCATGCCTTGTTCATGTGTGGTGTGTTTACCATGTTGTGTGCTTCTTCTCGATAGTTCCCGTTTTGTTGCGATCGTGAGGATTCGTTCGTCTACGAGTGGTTCGTCTTCGTGGCTTCATCTTCTTCATGGACTCGTTCTTCTTCCTTGCGGGATTTCAGGCAAGATGACCACTACCCTGGATCTCTCTACTATCATTGCTATGCTAGTTGCTTCGTTCTATCGCTATGCTGCGTTACCTATCATTTGCTCTTCAAGCCATCCCATATTGCCATGAACCTCTAACCTTTGACACCATTCCTAGCAAACCATTGATTGGCTATGTTACCGCTTTTGCTCAGCCCCTCTTATAGCGTTGGTAGTTGCAGGGGAAGTTGAAGTTTGCTCCATGGTGGACAGGGTTTATGTTGGGATATCACAATATCTCTTTATATTATTAATGCGTCTATATATTTGGTAAAGGGTGGAAGGCTCGGCCTTATGCCTGGTGTTTTGTTCCACTCTTGCCGCCCTAGTTTCCGTCATACCGGTGTTATGTTCCCGGATTTTGCGTTCCTAACGCGGTCGGGTGATTTATGGACCCCCGACGAGTTCGCTTTGAATAAAACTTGTCCAGAAGGCCCAACCTTGGTTTTACCATTTGCCTCACCACCACCTATCCCTTTCCCTTGGGTCGCCAACCCAAGGGTCATCTTTATTTTAGCCCCCGGGCGGTGCTTGTCTAAGTGTTGGTCGAACCGAGCCCTTCTTGGGCCACCTCGGGAAACTTCAAGTCTGGTTTTACTCAGTAGCTTTGTCTCATCCGGTGTTGCCACGAGAGCGAGATATGTGCAGCTCCTATCGGGATTGTCGGCGCATCGGGCGGCTTTGCTGGTCTTGTTTTACCATTGTCGAAATGTCTTGTAAACCGGGATTCCGAGACTGATCGGGTCTTCTGGGAGAAGGTCTATTCTTCGTTGATCGCGAGAGCTTGTCATGGGCTAAGTTGGGACACCCTGCAGGGTTTAAACTTTCGAGAGCCGTGCCCGCGGTTATGTGGCAGATGGGAATTTGTTAATGTCCGGTTGTAGATAACTTGACACCAGATCCGAAATAAAACGCATCAACCGCGTGTGTAGCCGTGATGGTCTCTTCTCGGTGGAGTCCGGGAAGTGAAAACGGTTTCTGGGTTATGTTTGACGTAAGTAGGTGTTCAGGATCACCTCTTGATCATTGCTAGCTTCACGACCGTTCCGCTTGCTCTCTTCTCGCTCTTCTTTGCGTATGTTAGCCACCATATCATGCTTAGTCGCTGCTGCAACCTCACCACTTTACCCCCCTTCCTTTCCCATTAAGCTTTGCTAGTCTTGATACCCATGGTAATGGGATTGATGAGTCCTCGTGGCTCACAGATTACTACAACAACAGCTGCAGGTACAGGTTTATGCGATGATCATGACGCGAGAGCGATGCTTGCTTGCGTTGAGTTCTTCTTCTACTTCTTCTTCGATCAGGGGATAGGTTCCAGGTCGGCAACCTGGGCTAGCAGGGTGGATATTGTTTGAGTTTCTCTTTGTGTTTCATCCGTAGTCGGATGGTTCTCTTATGTAAGATGATGTTGTATTCATGTGGCATTGTATGCCTTTTGTATGTATCCCCATCTATTATGTAATGTTGATGTAATGATATCCACCTTGCAAAAGCGTTCCAATATGCGGGTCTATCCTTGGTGGGACCTTCGAGTTCCTTTTGAATAGGGTCGCATATTGGGCGTGACAAGTTGGTATCAGAGCCTCGACCGACCTTAGGAGCCCTCCTTAATTGATCGTGTACTTTGGCCGTTGTTGAGTCTAGAAGAAAACTATTTTCTGAGTCTAGTTATATCGGAGAGTAGGAATTCTTTTTACTCCTCAGCCCCCTTCGTCGCTCTGGTGAGGAATCTTGACTTAGGTGTTTTGAACTATTCCTCTTCCCCTTCAAATTTTCTTTAGGATCACGCAGTTGGTTTTCCGATCGTTGGTTCTCAGCTCTTTTCATCCGGTGCATTTCTCGTCAAGTTGACTAAAGCCTCTTCATCTTTGAGTTCAATCCTCAGTTGTTTTCTTTTCCCACCTGCCCACCCCTTTTCATCTCGGAACCGGAGTCCATAATCGAGTGTCCATCCTACTTGTGCGAAGTCTTTGCTTTCTCTCCTCAATGATTTCAACCGGTGTTTTCTCTTCTAGATATTCGTCGGTTTCCCCTTCCAGTTGCTGTGTTTTCCCGCCCTCCCACCCTTTTTCTTCCCGGCGTCTGAGTCTCTTTCGACCATCAATATCATTCGTACGGAGCCTCTTCAATCTTTCCTCAATCATTTCAACCGGTGAATTATCATCTCGTTCATCATTCTTCATCTCTTTTTCTTTTCCGGTGGACCCAATTCAAGTTTTCGGGTTGTTCACATTCTTTTCCTTGGATCAAGTGTTCTCCTTGCTCATTTGCCTCTCGCCAGATTATCCTTCTGGAGTGTTCAAGACATCTCAAGAGAATTGTCTGTGTTCGAATTAATTCGAGGTTGTCACCTCATTCAAATATTTCAATTGTTCCGGTGCATCATCTTTCTCTTCAACATTCCTTTCCAATGTTGTTTTTCTTTTAGTGGGCCCTAACCCACAGGTCCTTTTCCAGGATCTTACCTGACTCTTCTTATTTCCCCGGAGTTATTCTAATTCTTTTCAAGTGTGATGTAAGAATGGATCCCATCAGTCACTTGCCTTTTCCTAGATCGATTTCAAATCATTTTCATTGTTGCCTCAACCTCTTAGCTTTTCATTCTCCCGGAGTATCTCAGTAATTTTGGTGGTTTTTCTCATCGTCATTTGAAGACCGAAGAAGAGGATTTCTGTTAAATCTTGTCCGTTCTCCCGGAGATTCGCGGTGTTAGCTCGATGTTATCCTATCAAATTGTTTCAAGTCATGCAAATTCTTTTTATCCATCCGGAGCATTTCAGGAGTTGCTTTCTCTCTCGATTATCCGGAGGCCATCTTTTCGGAAGATTTCTTCGTTCTAAGTTTTTAGTTTCGTTTGTCTCAATATTCTTCCGGTGCGTCGTTCAAGTGTCCTTCAATAAGTTCGCGATCTCTTTGTTCTTTTGCATCTAAATCCCCTCAAGCATTTTTGTTCTTCTAATTCTTCCCGATGATTCATCCTCTTTCATCAGTCATTTTCGAATTCTCACGGTGGTTCTTTCAGATTCTTTTCCTTGTTTATAATATTAATCCATTCGTTCGTTTCAATCCTACCGATGATTCATGAAGACCTTCTCAAGTTTGTGATATGTCACTTCTCAATCCTTTCTCAAGAGGAATAAGTAGTATGCAAGAATCCATTGCTCGTCATCAATCTAAGTTGATGAAGGATAAGCATACAATAAATCTTATTCTTATTTCTTCCAAATGAGTAATCCCTTCCTTCTGAGTTTGTTCTTGATGAATAAATTCTAGTTCCAAGTGTTTTCATCTTTTCTTTTCCGGAGTTCCAAGTTTTCCGCATTATCATCGGAACCTCCATCTAAATCATCGCAATGCTCATCTATTCTTTCATCCTTCATTTCTATCTCATCATCTTTTGTTACCGGAGTTTTTCATGGTGGGTCTTCATGATTTAATTCATTCTTCAAGAGCTCATCAAGTTTCATTCCACCTTCTTAAGTTCTTGTTCTATCCTCTCCATGTTCAGTCAGAGTTCTTCCTAAATCCTTTCAGTCTTATTCGTTTCTTTTCTCATTCTAACCACTCCGGTTAGAACGAGTCATTTCATAGTATATCTGATTCTGTGAGCTTTCGATTCTCGTCATTCTCGTCATTCCTCTCTTCTTCTCGAGAGCTCTTGATTCTTTGCTTCTTCTATTGAGTTCTTGTTTCACCTAATTCCTTTTTTTTTCCTTCCGTCTCGGTCCTAAGATCTCGGGACGAGATCTCTTGTTAGTGGAGGAGTGTTGTAACGCCCCGGATTCGATGCGCCAGGTGTCTGCCAGTTATTCGCCGTCGTCGCCATGTCATTTGCTTGCGTATTGCATTTTATCATGTCATCATGTGCATTTCATTTTGCATACGTGTTCGTCTCATGCATCCGAGCATTTTCCCCGTTGGCCGTTTTGCAATCCGGCACTCCTATGTCCTCCGGCGTTCCCTTTTTGTCTCTCGTTGTGAGCGGGTATTAAACTTTCTCGGAATGGCCCGAGGTTTGCCAAGCGGCCTTGGTATAGCACCGTGACCGCTGTCAAGTTTCGTGCCATTTGGAGGTCGTTTGATACTCCAACGGTTAACCGGGTAACCGTAAAGCCCTCTTTGAGTTGCAGCCCAACACCCCTTACAAAGTGGCCCAAAACCCATCTATCTCCCATCCATGCTCTCGGTCGTTCAATCACGATCGTGTGGGCGAAAACCGTGCTCCATTTGGACTCTCCTAGCTCCCTCCACCTATAAAAACGTCTCCCCCTCTTCATTTCTGGATCATTTCCCCCCTAACCCTAAAAATCGCCCTCGCGCCGCCACCGGACACGTACGTCCGCGCCGGACGCTTCGCCGCCGCCGCCCGCAGCCAATGGGAGGCTGCCATGTGGCCCGCCGCCGCCACCCCGCCGCCCGCCCACGGAGCCCATCCGGGGCCAGCAGCGAATCCGCCGCCCGCCGCCCCGCCCTCGCCCGGCTGCCCGCCGCATGCTGGTCCCCGTCGGCCGCCGCCTCGGCGCGCCGCGCCCTCCGCTTACCGCCCGGCAACTCGCCGAGCCGCCTCGCCTCACCTCGCCGCCGCCCGCCTCCAGCACCAGCAGCGCCGTGCCCGCCGTCTCCTGCGCTGCGCCTCGCGCCCGCCTCGCCTCGGCGCCCAGCTCCGTCTCCTCGCAGCAGCTGCGCCTCGCCCGGCCGGGAGAGGCAGCGCCGTCGTCTCCGCCGCCCCGCGCCTCCTCGCGGCCGGATCCGGTCGGGGAGAGGCCCCTCCGCCGACCCCGTCGTCAGAGCGACCCCGCCGGCCGGTCTCGAGCTCCTCCGGCCATCTCCCTCCTCTCCGGTGTCGACCTCCGACGAGATCCGGCCTGCCTCGTAATCCGTGCCCGCAGGTTGACTTTGCCCCCGAAATTGTGCAAGTCCCAGATTTCTTGCATAATCATTCCATGTTCGTCATGTTATATCTCTGCATCCGTAGCTCCGTTTTGTGCATATAATATGTCAAATTGTTCGTCTCAACAAGTACTTCATTTCATCTCATTGCATCATTTTCGTTTGAGTCCATCTTGATGCCCTAAATGCTGTTGGAAGAGTGCATGTTGATGTTAACCTGCTGAAACTGTTATAACTTGCTCATTTGGCATTTTTGCCATGATTGATGTGTGCATCCTATGAGGTTGATGTCTTCATGTGTTTTGATCTATGTCATGCCATCTTTCCAGGGGTGTATGCCATGTATTTTTGTGATCAATGTGGTGACTAGCACAAGCATGCAAACTAGGTTTCGTGATATTGCTGATTTTAGTCCCTGTTCTGCTGTTATTTTGATGCCATGTAAACTTGATGCTACAGAGAGATCCATGCTTATTTTGAGATACTTCACTAAGGGTGTTTTGAACATATGGTTATTGTCTATCCATTCATGCCCTTGTTTGCAATTATGGAGTAGTCTAGCATGTCATTTTGGTGCTCTACTTTTGCTTCAAAATGTTTCCTGGCAGATTGTTTACTTGTTATTCAATATGGCCAAGCTTGCTATAGTTGATCCTTGCATGCTATGGACTTGTTCTTGCCTTGGTTGGTCACATAAACATGTCTTCTTGATGATGATATGCTTATCTTGTCATTCAATGACTTGTGGTGAGTGAATCGAGCTTGTTAAGTAGTGTACTTGCTGTTGCAGTTTTCCTGACAGATTCTGTTATATTTTGTTGCTATGTAAACATGCTTCTACTAATCATTCTATGCATAATCTGGAGATGTTCTATAAATATGTTTTGATCTACATGTCATGCTCTATCCATTCATGCCCCTGGTTGCAATTATAGCCTGCTTTAACATGTTGTTATCTTGCTCCAAAGTTGCTTGATATTGTTGTTGTCAGCCTGTTAACATTAAGTTCACTAGTTCCCATGTGTTTTGCTAGTGATCCATGCACCCTATGAACTTGCTCTTGCCATGCTTAGCTTCATAAACATGTCTTCTTACTGTTGGGTGCCTTGACATGTCATGTATTGCTCTGTGGTGAGTGGTTCAAGCTCACCAACATGCCTACTTATTATTGTTCCTGCCATGTATGAATCTGTAATATAACTTGCCATGTTTACATGGGTGCCATCTTATCTTCTGAGCCTTTTTGGCTCATGGTCAGTAAGGGTCTTTTGATCTATGCAATTAGTAGATTCATGCCATGCCTTTGTTTGCCATGATAAGGTCCTGTAACATGTTGTTTGATAGCTCTAAACATTACAACCTGATGTTATTTCTGCTAAAGTCTGAAACTGTTATTATTTGCAATATCTCCATGTCCTTTTGAGCATGTTCTAGTTGTTTCTGGAGATAGCTCAGTGTTCATGTTTTATTGTGCTTTACCTGTACTTCATGCCCATGCCTTTTGTTATTATGTTGGGGTGCTGTAGCATATTGTTTTGATGCTTGCAATATGCCTAGTTGCTGTTATGGATAGATTGTTGCTATGACTTGTATAGTGTGTGTGTGTTGCACCGTTGCTCTGTTTTGAGTGTGCTCTATATGAAACTTGCTTGATTTTGCATGTAGTTTCATATTATCATGTTGCATCCTTGTTTTGATGTGTTTGCTTGATGTTTGTATGCATTTTGCATCAATGCCATGTTTAACTTGTTTTGCTCATATCTTCTAGGCCGTAGCTCCAAATCTAATGAACTTTATATGTAACTTGACTAGAATTTCGTGTAGATCATCTTGGTGCATCTTAACTTGCTGTTTAACAACTTGAACATAATGTTTATTCAGTTCTGGACCAATTTCGAAATTTGCATATGAGGACTTACCGGAATCGTTATATGTTGTTTCCGGCCTCATTTAAACTTGCCTTGATGTGTTGTTCTTGTTTGCATCATCTCTTGCCATGAGTAGCTTCATGTAGCATGGTCATGCATCATGCTTGTTGTGCATCATGCCTTGTTCATGTGTGGTGTGTTTACCATGTTGTGTGCTTCTTCTCGATAGTTCCCGTTTCGTTGCGATCGTGAGGATTCGTTAAATCACGAGTGGTTCGTCTTCGTGGCTTCATCTTCTTCATGGACTCATTCTTCTTCCTTGCGAGGATTTCAGGCAAGATGACCGCTTCTACTGGATCTCTCTACTATCATTGCTATGCTAGTTGCTTCGTTCTATCGCTATCTTGTGTTACCTATCATTTGCTCTTCAAGCCATCCCATATTGCCATGAACCTCTAACCTTTGACACCATTCCTAGCAAACCATTGATTGGCTATGTTACCGCTTTTGCTCAGCCCCTCTTATAGCGTTGCTAGTTGCAGGGGAAGTTGAAGTTTGCTCCATGGTGGACAGGGTTTATGTTGGGATATCACAATATCTCTTTATATTATTAATGCATCTATATATTTGGTAAAGGGTGGAAGGCTCGGCCTTATGCCTGGTGTTTTGTTCCACTCTTGCTGCCCTAGTTTCCGTCATACCGGTGTTATGTTCCCGGATTTTGCGTTCCTAACGCGGTCGGGTGATTTATGGGACCCCCCTGACAGTTCGCTTTGAATAAAACTTGTCCAGCAAGGCCCAACCTTGGTTTTACCATTTGCCTCACCACCACCTATCCCTTTCCCTTGGGTCGGCCAACCCAAGGGTCATCTTTATTTTAGCCCCCCCGGGCCAGTGCTTGTCTAAGTGTTGGTCCGAACCAAGCTGCCTGCGGGGCCACCTCGGGGAAACTCGAAGTCTAGTTTTACTCGTAGCCTGTCTCATCCGGTGTTGCCCTGAGAACGAGATATGTGCAGCTCCTATCGGGATTGTCGGTGTATCGGGCGGCTTTGCTGGTCTTGTTTTACCATTGTCGAAATGTCTTGTAAACCGGGATTCCGAGACTGATTGGGTCTTCCTGGGAGAAGGTCTATTCCTTCGTTGATCGCGAGAGCTTGTCATGGGCTAAGTTGGGACACCCCTGCAGGGTTTAAACTTTCGAGAGCCGTGCCCGCGGTTATGTGGCAGATGGGAATTTGTTAATGTCCGGTTGTAGATAACTTGACACCAGATCCGAAATAAAACGCATCAACCACGTGTGTAGCCGTGATGGTCTCTTCTCGGCGGAGTCCGGGAAGTGAACATGGTTTCTGGGTTATGTTTGACGTAAGTAGGTGTTCAGGATCACCTCTTGATCATTGCTAGCTTCACGACCGTTCCGCTTGCTCTCTTCTCGCTCTTCTTTGCGTATGTTAGCCACCATATCATGCTTAGTCGCTGCTGCAACCTCACCACTTTACCCCCCTTCCTTTCCCATTAAGCTTTGCTAGTCTTGATACCCATGGTAATGGGATTGATGAGTCCTCGTGGCTCACAGATTACTACAACAACAGTTGCAGGTACAGGTTTATGCGATGATCATGACGCGAGAGCGATGCTTGCTTGCGTTGAGTTCTTCTTCTGCTTCTTCTTCGATCAGGGGATAGGTTCCAGGTCGGCGGCCTGGGCTAGCAAGGTGGATATTGTTTGAGTTTCTGTTTGTGTTTCATCCGTAGTCGGATGGTGCTCTTATGTAAGATGATGTTGTATTCATGTGGCATTGTATGCCTTTTGTATGTATCCCCATCTATTATGTAATGTTGATGTAATGATATCCACCTTGCAAAAGCGTTCCAATATGCGGGTCTATCCTTGGTGGGACCTTCGAGTTCCTTTTGGATAGGGTCTCATATTGGGCGTGACAGAGTAGAGGGGGAGAAACATCATAAGATCCAACTATAATAGCAAAGCTCGCGATACATCAAGATCGTATCACCTCAAGAACACGAGAGAGAGAGAGAGAGAGAGAGAAAGATCAAACACATAGCTACTGGTACATACCCTCAGCCCCGAGGGTGAACTACTCCCTCCTCGTCATGGAGAGCGCCGGGATGATGAAGATGGCCACGGTGATGGATTCCCCCTCCGGCAGGTCTTGAGCAGACTCCGAGAGGTTTTGGTGGCTCAGAGGCTTGCGGCACGGAACTCCCGATCTATGGTGCTCCTCGATGTTTTCGGGGTATATGGATATATATAGGCGAAATAAGTCAGTCAGGGGAGCCACGAGGGGCCCACGAGGGTGGGGGTGCGCCCAGGGTCGTAGGGCGCACCCTGGACCCTCGTGGCCACCTCGTTGCTTCCCTGACATCTACTCCAAGTCTCCTGGATTGCGTTTGTTCCAAAAATAACTCTCCCGAAGGTTTCATTCCGTTTGGATTCCATCTGATATCCCTTTTCTGTGGAACACTGAAATAGGCAAAAACAGCAATTTGGGGTGGGCCTCCGGTTAATAGGTTAGTCCCAAAAATAATATAAAAGTGTATAGTAAAGCCCATTAAACATCCAAAACAGGTAATATAATAGCATGGAACAATCAAAAATTATAGATACGTTGGAGATGTATCAATTAGTAGCTGAGTTTTCAATTCAACCACACCTAAAAGACTTAATATCTGCAGCAAAGTGTTTATTAGCAATTAGTATGGAAGTAACCGTAACTGTAGCAAAAGTAATAGTAGCAGCTTTGCAGTGATTGTACAGCAGTAGCAGTGAAAGTAACTTAGCAAAGATAAATATGAAAATAACTCGCAGGCACAGGATAGAGAAGGACAATTGTGTCGGATGATGTTCATCATGTAGCAGTTATGACCTAGGGTGGCACGGAACTAGCTCCAATTCATCAATATAATGTAGGCATGTATTCCGTGTATAGTCATATGTGCTTATGGAAAAGAACTTGCATGACATCTTTTGTCCCACCCTCCCGTGGCAGAGGGGTCCTAATGGAAACTAAGGGATATTAAGCCCTCCTTTCAAACAGAACCGGAACAAAGCACTAGCACTTAGTGAATACATGAACTCCTCAAACTATGGTAATTGATACGTCTCCAAGGTATCTATAATTTTTGTTTGTTTCAATGTATTATATTATCTGTTTTGGATGTTTTATACGCATTATTATGCTATTTTATATCATCTTTGGGACTAACTTATTAACCTAGAGCCCAGTGCCACTTTCTGTTTTTTCCTTGTTTTTGAGTTTCGCGGAAAAGGAATATCAAACGGAGTCCAAACAGAATAAAACTTCACGATGATTTTTCTTGGACCAGAAGACACCCAGGGGACTTGGAGTCCAAGTCAGAAAAGCCGCGAGGCGGCAGCAAGGGTGGAGGGCGCGCCCTAGGGGGCGCCCCCCTACCTTGTGGGCCCCTTGGGACTCGTCTGACCTAGCCCTTCGTCCTATATATTCACATATATTCCAAAACCCACCAGGGAAGCCATGAAACCACTTTTCCACCGCTGCAATCTTCTGTACTCGTGAGATCCCATCTTAGGGCCTTTTCCGGCAATCTACCGGAGGGGGATTCGATCACGGAGGGCTTCTACATCAACCCTATTGCCCTTCCGATGAAGTGTGAGTAGTTTAACTACGACCTACGGGTCCATAGCTAGTAGCTAGATGGCTTCTTCTCGCTTTTTGATTCTCAATGCCATGTTCTCCTCGATGTTCTTGGAGATCTATCCGATGTAATCTTCTTTTACAGTGAGTTTGTCGAGATCCGATGAATTGTGGATTTATGATCAGATTATCTATGAATATTATTTGAATCTTCTCTGAATTCTTATATGCATGATTTGATATCTTTGTATTTCTCTTCGAACTATCAGTTTGGTTTGGCCAACTAGATTGGTATTTCTTGCAATGGGAGAGGTGCTTAGTTTTACGTTCAATCTTGCGGTGTCCTCACCCTGTGACAAAGTAGGGGTAGCGAGGCACGTATTGTATTGTTGCCATCAAGGATAAAAAGATGGGGTTTTCATCATATTGCTTGAGTTTATCCCTCTACATCATGTCATATCACTTAATGCGTTACTCTATTCTCTTGAACTTAATACCCTAGATGTTGGCAGGAGTAGGTCGATGTGTGGAGTAATAGTAGTAGATGCAGGAAGGAGTCGGTCTACTTGACACAGATGTGATGCCTGTATGCATAATCATTGCCTTGGATATCGTCATAACTTTGCGCTTTTCTATCAATTGCTTGATAGTAATTTGTTCACCATCGTGTTGTTTGCCTTCGTGAGAGAAGCCTCTAGTGAAACCTATGGCCCCCGGGTCTATTTTCCATCATATTAGTTTCCGATCTACTATTTTGCAATCTTTTATTTTTGGATCTATAAACCAAAAAACCCTAAAATATTTTATCTATTTAGTTTGATCTATCTCTATCAGATCTCACCTTTGCAATTGACCGTGAAGGGATTGACAACCCCTTTATCACATTGGGTGCAAGTGTTTGATTGTTTGTGCAGGTGCATAGATTGGGGACTTGCTTGTACCTCCTACTGGATTTATACCTTGGTTCTCTAACTGAGGAAAATACTTATCTCTACTTTGCTGCATCACCCTTTCCTCTTCAAGGGAAAAACCAACGCAAGCTCAAGAAGTAGCAGGAAGAATTTTGGGCGCCGTTGCCGGGGAGGTCTACATCAAACCTACCATGTACCCATTGTCGGTGTCAAAACCGGCGGATCTTGGGTAGGGGGTCCCGAACTGTGCGTCTAAGGCTAATGGTAACAGGAGGCGGGGGACGCAATGTTTACCCAGGTTCGGGCCCTCTCTATGGAGGTAATACCCTACTTCCTGCTTGATTGATCTTGATGATATGAGTATTACAAGAGTTGATCTACCACGAGGTCGTAGAGGCTAACCCTAGAAGTTAGCCTATGATTATGATTGTTGTTGTCCTACGGACTAAACCCTCTGGTTTATATAGACCAGAGGAGGGCTAGGGTTACAGTCGGTTACAGAGAAGGAAATCTACATATCCAAATTGCCAAGCTTGCCTTCCACGCAAAGGAGAGTCCCACCCGGACACGGGACGAAGTCTTCGATCTTGTATCTTCATAGTCCAATAGTCCGGCATAAGCATATAGTCTGGCTATACGAGGACCCCCTAATCCAGGACTCCCTTAGTAGCCCCTGAACCAGGCTTCAATGACGATGAGTCCGGCGCGCAGATTGTCTTCGGCATTGCAAGGCGGGTTCCTTCTCCAAATACTCCAAGGTAGATTTTGGACACATGAATCGTGTCCGACCCTGCAAAACAAATACCACGCACCACCGTGGAGGGCAAAATATTCCACGAATCTAATCTGCTGATAACTTTTACCCAGCATGACATCATGCCGCGTCCCGATTATTATCAGAACCGTTTTTCCCAACCTGGCATTGCACGTCCTGCGAGGCGGTTTTGTTGGCACGTCTTGTCGAAGCAAAGATCGTGTTCCCCTTATCACGGGATTCTCATCTATACGGGCGTGGGTAACCCAACCGTGCCGTTAGTATGACTCCTCGGTTTTAGGCAAGTTCCAAACGTTCGCGCGGAGGACGCTTGACATTCATCCTCTTTATAAAGAGGCCAAGACCTACCCTTTTCTTTCCATGCCTGATCCTTCCATTCTCCTACCTCGAGTTCCAACACCCAAGGTTTAGTCCACGCACTCTGGACCTTCAATCATGTCCGGATCCAACCCTCAAGGTCGGTGGATGGCCTCTTCTGTCATAGAGGAGGACATCAAGAAGCTTAGGGAGGCTAGGTATCTGACCGCTGAAATCCTTCACAGGCTTCCTGCCCAAGGGCAGGTTGTTCCTACTCCCAAACCCAACGAGAGCGTTGTATTCATCTCCCACTTCATCCGAGGGCTAGGCTTCGGTCTTCATCCCTTCGTTAGAGGGCTCATGTTCTATTACGGGCTAGATTTTCATGATCTAGCTCCATATTCTTTCCTTCACATCTCGTTGTTTATCGTCGTGTGTGAGGCCTTCCTCCGCATTACCCCACACTTCGGCTTATGGCTCAAGACCTTCAATGTGAAGCCGAAGATGATCGATGGGCGACATGCGGAGTGCGGAGGTGCTATAATAAGCAAAGGTGTCGACGCCTGATACGTCTCCAACGTATCTATGATTTTTGATTGTTCCATGCTATTATATTACCCCTTTTGGATGTTTATGGGCTTTATTTTACACATTTATATCATTTTTGGGACTAACCTACTAACGGAGGCCCGGCCCGTATTGCTTTTTTTGCCTATTTGATATTTGAAGAAAAGGAATATCAAGCGGAGTCCAAAGCGGAATGAAACCTTGAGGCGTGATTTTTGGAGCGAGCGTGATCCGAGAGGACTTGGAGTGCAAGTCAAGAAGTAGCCGAGGCCTCCACGAGATAGGAGGGCGCGCCCCCTGTCTCGTGGGCCCCTCAGGCGACCACCGACGTACTTCTTCCTCCTATATAAGCCTACGTACCCCGAAAACATCCATGGAGCCAACGAAACACAATTTCCACCGCTGTAACCTTCTGTACCCGCGAGATCTCATCTTGGAGCCTTCGCCGACACTCTGCCGGAGGGGGAATCAACCACGGAGGGCTTCTACATCAACACCATAGCCCCTCCGATGAGTTGTGAGTAGTTTACCACAGACCTTCGGGTCCATAGTTATTAGCTAGATGGCTTCTTCTCTCTTTTTGGATCTCAATACAGTGTTCTCCCCCTCTCTTGTGGAGATCTATTCGATGTAAACTCTTTTTGCCGTGTGTTTGTCGAGATACGATGAATTGTGGGTTTATGATCAAGTTTATCTATGAATAATATTTGAATCTTCTCTGAATTCTTTTATGTATGATTGAGTTATCTTTGCAAGTCTCTTCGAATTATCAGTTTGGTTTTGCCTACTAGATTGGTCTTTTTTCCATGGGAGAAGTGCTTAGCTTTGGGTTCAATCTTTCGGTGTCCTTACCCAGTGACAGAAATGGTTGCAAGGCACGTATTGTATTGTTGCCATCGAGGATAAAAATATGGGGTTTATATCATATTGCTTGAGTTTATCCCTCTACATCATGTCATCTTGCTTAAGGCGTTACTCTGTTCTTATGAACTTAATACTCTAGATGCAGGCAGGAGTCGGTCGATGTGTGGAGTAATAGTAGTAGATGCAGGCAGGAGTCGGTCTACTTGTCACGGACGTGATGCCTATATACATGATCATGCCTAGATAATCTCATAATTATTCGCTTTTCTATCAATTGCTCGACAGTAATTTGTTCACCCACCGTAATACTTATGCTATCTTGAGAGAAGCCACTAGTGAAACCTATGGCCTCGGGTCTATCTCTTATCATATTTGTTTCCAATCTACTTTTATTTGCATCTTTACTTTTTGCATCTATATTATAAAATACCAAAAATATATTTATCTTATCATACTATCTCTATCGAGATCTCACTTTACATGAAGTGGCCGTGATGGGATTGACAACCCCTTTATTGCGTTGGTTGCGAGTTCTTTGTTTGTTTGTGTAGGTGCGTGGGACTTTTGAGGAGCCTCCTACTGGATTGATACCTTGGTTCTCAAAAACTGAGGGAAATACTTACGCTACTATTGCTGCATCACCCTTTCCTCTTCAAGGAAAACCAACGCAAGCTCAAGACGTAGCAACACCTTATGTCCAAAGGGTTCCTTCCCGGAAGTGTCTGACCTATGGCAACGGGAGTGGTTTTATATCACAGCACCCCGAGGTACAAAGTGGGCAGCCGCCCCGGCCTTCTGCTCTGCCCCTTCGCCACAGCTTGCATCATGGGTCAACAAGGGGCTGGACTGGGGACTGATTAATGATGTGCTAACACTGCAAAGCCGCATCCGAGATCTCCTCAAGAGGGATATCAGTCTCGTCAAAGTAATTCAAGTAATGTTAGTTCGTCGGGTCTTGCCATGCCAACGTCGATCTCTTCGTATGTGGGAGTTCAACCCGGAAGGACCGCGAACCATTCAACACTTCTTCGGCGTGACGCTCAAAGGGATGTATGGATTATTCTTCGGATCACGAATAAAGTGTCCGGCCACAACAGAGGATGCGGGTCTCAACTGCAACCGTCCAGATACCCAAGTAAGTAACTCCGCGACCGAACATGCTGATATTATATTTGTCACAACATTATTCTGAAAAACCACCCTTGGCCAGGATTGGATAAGAAAGGCAGAAAGGATCAGGTGTTCGGCCCCTCTTCCCGAAGGCTCACCAGATCCTATACTAACTAGGATGCTGGCTCGCGCACCTTATCAAGTGCCATCAGGGGAGGACGAGGGGAGGAATAGGGAAGCTGAAAGCGGGCTTCATGCTGGAGGTACATTATGCACCCTAACCAGGGGAATTAGTGCCCCCGCGTTGGAGGATGATCGGGGAGGAAAATCTAGAATTCCCTCTCCATGGGAAGAAAAGGGCCGCCCCTGAAGACTTGGAAATGGAGGTTTCCAAACGAGGGAAGAAACCTTCACCAGGGGGCCCTACCCCGGATGGCATCCTTACCGCACAGCGCCCACAAGGGGGCCAGCCGTTGACCGAGCCGTAAGTGAACAAAGGCACTTTATTAAGCATGCCTCGCTCTTTTCCTGAGAATAACAATCGAGACTTATGTTTTGCAGTCCGGCTCATAGCCCTTCTCCACAATGTTCGTCCTCGGGGGATCTTCTTCCGGAGATGATGGAGAGTGAAACGCCGCCTCCTGCTTCCCCGCCCCATGAGGCGAACGACCCTGAGGTGTTGTCCCGGAGGATATCTCCCGATCCGCAAAGGCCAGAAGGTAACTCTTCGGTCGCCCGAAGTCTAGAGTTCTCGGCTCCTAAGGAGACCAACATAAAAAGCCCGGGGTTGTCCAATGTACAACCAGACACATTGATGGGTCTTTTGCAGCAAGCAGATATATCAGAGGCACATCGTATCTTAATGGTACGATGATGGAGAGGATTTCATCCTCGAAAAGAGGGTTGAATGACGCTTTTACGAGCCTGCTAAGAGGCTTTGAGGTACGCAAAGTGATATATATATTTTTGATTGTACCGTACACGCAAGGTGTGCTTTGTATAGATAGTAGCCATGAGACTCTGGTTGCCGTCCGGACGAGGCAAGCAGAGGATCATAGTCTCAGGTAATGATAGCGCCGCTTTTGTGCGCGGGCGGCTGTAGATCCGGCGGCTGACCGGACTGCTGAATTTGCCGAACTGAGGCGGCAACTTGACGTGGCGGATGCGGACACCAGCTTGTGAACAAGTGGCTTGACGAGGCACGGGGTATGTATATTTGGGTGGTCAGCAAATATTAATAAGAGCATGATGCTAGTATTTATAGTATGCTTTGACTACAGATGGAGCTGCCGCCGTGGAGACCCTTCGGGCAGAACTTGCCCGGGCCAAGGAGCAACCCAGGAGAAGTGATGCGGCCGCCCTGAAGGTAGCCGAAGAATTAAAAGCCGAACAGGCTGCTCATCGCCGGAGTGAGGATAAAATATCCAACATGGCTCTTGAGTTGCAAAATGCCGCCAGCCGAAATGAGCTTCTCTAAAGGGAAAACCAAAAGAAAACGGCTGACCTAAAGAAGGCCTTGCAAGTAGCAAAGGAAACTCGCTCTAAAATCAGAGCAGCGCAGGAGGAACTTCGGCAAGCCGGTGATATTGCGGCTGGGAAGCCCTTTTTATTGCGAATGAAGTTTGGCGATCCGAAGTATGCCCCTCTTGATCAACTGTGGAGTTCTTCAGACGCATACTTGGATTTAGCAAAGAGTGTTGCTGATGCGACGGAGTATTTCAAAGATCGAAAAGATCATGAGGTGGAAAGATTATTCTAGTCGCAGTTCAGTAATCCAAGGCATCCGTTGCTATTGAATGAGCAAATGGTCGTGTGGGCCGAGCTCCATAGGTTGTCCGGGCTTGCCACGAAGGCTGTCGTGGATCATTTGTGGCCGAAGGAACCAAGTCCGGATAGTTATTTTGATTTGGTGCAATGATTTATTCGTGTTGTGCTGTATATCGACGCTGTCAAGAGGTCGGCGTGCATAGAGGGTGCGCGGATGGCTCTTGCCTGTGTTAAGACGTATTGGGCGAAGATGGAGGCCACCGATATCGCAACCAGGGGTCCGCCCGGAGGCCAGGACTCGCCCGAGCACTATTTTGAAGAAGTCTTAGAAGGTGCCCGTTTAATAGAGGCTCAGTGCTCAAAGAATACCATGTTCCAGTGACATGTGTCTTTATTGTAAAAACATGCTTTTGATAGTAAAGGCTATTTTTATACTTTTGCCCATAAAGTATTGTAGTGCCTCCTGTGCGGCCGCTTATGTATATATGTATATAACCTGAAAGTTTGCAGTCGTCGGCTTCAGCCCCCTCACATATAATGCGGGGGTGTTCGGCAAAGCGCGTAATCACACTTGATCCAACGTCTTGGTCCATTAAGGAGGTGGTGGCGCGGCGAACGAGGCAATCGGACTATATAGATTTAACACTTTCACTTAGCCATAGGAGTTTGATGGTGGGGCTACTATATAGCCCCTGGTATATCCACGTTCATCCGAATACGGTGCGCGTATATACATGACTGGGAAACTGGTCCTTCGTTAATGCGGAGGAATCGCAAAGATTCCGCTGAGTCATCGAGTGGTTGACCAGTCTCTCGCTTTATCATGACAGTCAGTTTTCGGCTTTCTCTAGTGAGGTGCTCATCTGGATGAACCAGGGCACAATCGCAGTAGTTCTCCCGGTGCCACCTTAGCCGATAGAGTGGAACGTAAGGCAACAAAACACAGGAGCCGGGCAAACCCAACTATTGACATAAGACATGATTCGGAGCTGATGCATATAAGGCCAAACTCGCGACATCGAACACTCCCGAAGGTATTCAGACTTTACAACATATACTGGGTTGAGTACCGCCCTCGATAATGAGCCCTGAATTTCCAGGTATGTGCATTAATCTGGCATGACGAAAGAGCGTCTGTGGTGAGAGCATAGATCCCAAAGCTTGCCAATAACTCCAGTATCCCTCTTGGTTATTTTGAGTGCCCGGAGGGTGTGAGGCAACAAGAGACAATAAAAATAAGGTTTACACAGGGTCTTAATCTAAAAAGAAACCTTTGAACGGGGCCCTATTGCACGTCTGTGCCTTTGTCTCCGTTGTGTTATATCCTGGAAGGGTGTAGCATGATGGTCATCTGTAAAAAAAGGAAAAGCCCATGTGAAAGAATCTAGTGTGACTGTGAGAAAAGTTGGTTATTCTTAATGAACCATGAGAATTCAATCTATTGTGTATTAATAGGGTCGAGCCGAACTATGGACCCTTTTACATGCGGGCAGCCCTAGCACCACATATGGGGGCGTATACGTTGACCAAGCTCAGGTTTATCTGGGCTGCTACAACTAGTGGTGCGCCGGACATGTCTAGCCATGTCCGTGGTCTCGAAGACCGATCAGTTATTCGGGTTGGAGAGGCCGTTCAGTGGTTCGGCTGCTAGAGCCACCACATATTCTTCCGCACGCAAGGAACGCTCTGTATTTTCGCTGATTGTGATGACGCCACGTGGACCGGACATCTTAAGTTTAAGATAAGCGTAATGTGGTACTGCATTGAAACGAGCGAAGGCCGTTCTTCCGAGTAGTGCATGATAGCCGCTTCGGAACGGAGCAATGTCGAAGATTAGTTCTTCGATTCGGAAGTTGTCGAGAGAACCAAATACGACCTCTAATGTTAGAGAGCCCGTGCAGCGGGCCTCTACGCCTGGTATTACTCCTTTAAAGGCAATACTGCTTTGGCTGATTCTTGATGGGTCTATCCCCATCTTGCGGACAGTGTCCTGATATATCAGATTAAGACTACTGCCACCGTCCATGAGGACTCGGATGAGATGGTATCCGTCAATTATTGGGTCAAGCACCAAGGCAGCCGAACCTCCATGCTGGATACTAGTCGGATGATCCCTGCGATCGAAAGTGATCGGGCAGGCCGACCATGGGTTGAATTTGGGGGCGACGGTCTCTACAGCGTATACGTCTTGGAGTGCGTGTTTGCACTTTCTCTTTGGTATGTGGGTTGCGTAAATCATGTTCACTGTTTTGACCTCTGGTGGAAATTTTTCTGTCCCCCAGTGTTCGGCTGGCGAGGTTCATCCTCGTCTTCACTTGGCGGCTCCCTCCTTGTGTTCGGCGTTTAGCTTGCCGGCCTGCTTAAAGACCCAGCATTCTCTGTTGGTGTGATTTGTAGGTTTCTCGGGGGTGCCATGAATCTGACAGAATCTATCTAGAATTTTATTTAGGATGAACGGTCCATCTCTGCTGCCTTTAAATGGCTTTTTCCGTTGACCGGGTCGAGAGCCCCTGAATCCGATGTTTACCGCCGTGTTGTCTGGGCTGTCTTCATTATTTCGACGCTTGTTTTTATTGCGTCGCGGCTTCCCATTGCCATCCCTGATTTCTGATGTGCCTAGATCGCTGGTGCCGCTGCGGGCCAACCAATTGTCCTCGCCCGCGCAAAAGCGGGGTCATAAGAGTCGTTAGGGCTGCCATTGTCCTCGGCTTTTCCTGGTCGAGGTGTCTGGCGAGCCATTCGTCCCGGACACTGTGTTTGAAAGCTGCTAAGGCTTCAGCATCCGGACAGTCGATGATTTGGTTCTTCTTGGTGAGAAATTTGTTCCAGAGCTTACGGGCTGACTCTCCGGGTTGTTGAATAATGTGACTCAAATCGTCTGCATCCGGAGGTCGGACATATGTCCCTTGAAAATTAGCCCTGAAAGCGTCCTCGAGTTCCTCCCAACTTCCAATTGAGTTTTTGGGGAGGCTTCTCAACCAGTGTCGAGCTGCTCCTTTCAACTTGAGGGGCAGGTATTTGATGGCGTGGAGATCTTCTCCATGAGCCATATGGATGTGAAGAATAAAGTCCTCAATCCAGACTTCCATCATATGCCTCGATGTTTACAGGTTTAAATCCCTCTGGAAATTCATGATCCAGCACCTCATCGGTGAAGCACAGGGGGTGTGCGGCGCCCCTGTATTTGGATGTGTCATGGCGTGTGTCCGACGGATGTAGTGTTCGGTGTTGATTCTGAGCTGGTAGGTGATCAGTATAGACGGTTTGGTGGCCGTGATCTTGTGTAGGAACACGTTTCCTAGATCTATAGATGGACCCGGTCATACCAGCTATTTTGTCCAGGTGTTCATGTAGATCATGTGCTGACTTGTGTGTGGCATCATTAGCCGCTCTGTCTCAGCCACAGGATGGTCGGTCCGGCAGATCGACCATATTGTTTTTCAGCAGGATGGGCTCTATAGCCTCGTCGTCGAATTCGGGCAGCAGCTTGCGCTTTGGATAGCTCTTTGTGTGGCGATCACCGCCGTATATTTCGTTAGTGTCGAGCACTTTTTTCCATCTGTGGTTGAGCGTATCCTGCGCGGCTTTAAGCCGTTGCTTCTGCTTCTTCAAGCTCCTCGCAGTAGCAATAAGCCTTTTGTGGAGGTGCTCTTGTTCCAAGTGTTTTTCCGGGATGATGTGTGCATCGTCGTCCGGACTGTTCTCCTCTCCGGAGACAGGCTTATAAGTTTTGTCTTCGGCATCGTTGTGATTGGACAGCGGCTCCGGACTATGTTTGCCGTCCCCTGGCTTATCCTGCTCCATCGCTGGGTCTACGAGGTCGTCGTTATCTTTAGCACCGTCCGGGGTATTACTCTTTCTTGTGCCGGTATCGTTGTTTTTGCTATGGTGGGCTTTAGAGCGGCGTCGCTGACGTCGGCGCTTTGTTTGCTTCTCGAGAGGATTATCCTCCGTTGCATCATCGCCATTGCTTTCTTTGGGTGTGTCCACCATGTATATATCATATGATGAGGTGGTTGTTCAACGCCCTGGGGGCGGTGGTTCCCGTTTTTCTCCGGTATCTTCATCCATACCGTTGATGTCTTTGGAGTCGAAGTCAACCATGTTGGTTAAGTCGTCGACGGTGGCTATTAAGTGGGTGGTGGGTGGGCAACGAATTCCTTCGTCATATACTTCCCACTCAAGCCGGACATAGTTCGGCCAAGAGTCTCCTAACAGGGAGAGATATTTTAATGAGTTTAGCACATCGCCCGGGGGCAAGTGCTGAAAGATATCCGCGAAGCTAACTCCAAGATTAGTGCCTAGTCGGATCCGATGGGCATGGATGCCCGCGGTTCGGAGCCTATGGCCGGAGACAAGTCCGAGGGTCCGTTGATACAGGTCCCCTTGGAGGTGAGACCCGTGTTCGGCTCTATTGCCGCTAAGTGTGCGGCCTTCGTGGCGGGGTCCATTCACCCGTCCTCGGATGGCACGATCTGCTCTGAATTTAAAGCCATGGCAGTTGCATGTGCGAACTCCTGAACACCGTCCGACGGCCGATCTAGGTCATGCTCGTCGTGACTGTAGGGCGTACCTGTCATGGGCTTGAACCCGTCAAAGATCAAGTCTCCGTGGATGTCGGCGGTATAGTTCAAGCTTCCGAACCTGACCTGATGGCTAGGGGCGTAGCTATCGATCTGCTCCAGATGGCCAAGCGAGTTGGCCTGTAGTGCGAAGCCGCCGAATACGAAGATCTGTCCGGGGAGGAAAACCTCGCCCTGGACCGCATCGTTGTGGATGATTGAAGGAGCCATCCAGCCTTATGGTGACGACACAGTGGAACTCTCATTGAAAGTACCAATGTCGGTGTCAAAACCAGCGGATCTCGGGTAGGGGTCCCGGCGTGCGTCTAAGGCTAATGGTAGCAGGAGGCGGGGACACGATGTTTACCTGAGTTCGGGCCCTCTCTATGGAGGTAATACCCTACTTCTGCTTGATTGATCTTGATGATATGAGTATTACAAGAGTTGATCTACCACGAGATCGTGAGGCTAACCTAGAAGCTAGCCTATGATTATGATTGTTGTTGTCCTCAGACTAAACCCTCGGTTTATATAGACACCATAGGGGGCTAGGGTTACCTGAGTCGATTCTGAGAAGGAAATCTACATATCTGAATTGCCAAGCTTGCCTTCCACGCAAAGGAGAGTCCCACCCGGACACGGGACGAAGTCTTCGATGTTGTATCTTCATAGTCCAATAGTCCGGCATAAGCATATAGTCCGATTGTCCGAGGAGCCCCTAATCTAGGACTCCCTCACCTATCATAAACTCTCATCTATTGATTACATTATTTTCCATTTGCCTCTCGTTTTCCTCTCCCCCACTTCTAAAATGATTTTCAGAAAAACACAAAAAGATTTGCCTTGTTATTCGCTCTTCTTCCGTTCGTCTTTTCATTTGCTTTTTGATTGCTCGTGGCTAGTCCTTCCATCATTGTTTGCTCTCCCGAGAATGAGGTCCTTAATTTTAATCAAATGGAGGGAGAAAATTTAAAGGATGCTTGGTATAGAATTTCCAATGCTCAGAATAGATCCACTCGAAAGCAATCTACTACCGTTCTCCTTCGCAATTTTTACGAGGACGTTACTCTTTGGAACAAATATGTTTTAGATACCATTATCGGGGGAAACTTCTTGGGGAGCCATACTTTTGATGCTTATAATGCTATGATAGATTTGTTAGGCCCACTACCTCTTATGGTTAATGAAACTGTTTTAACCTTGGAACATGTGATGCAAAGGCTTGATATTATTGAGAATAAAATTGCTCCCATAGAACTGATTAAAAACTTGGATAAAAATATTCATAATCAAATTACTCAATGTGTATCTAAGGTAGGAGTTACTTTAAAGAATCTTAGGGAAAAGGAACCCACAATTAATGAAAAGATAGATCAAGATTCTACTAGAATTGGCAAACTAGAAGATATTATTACCCACCTGGGTTCCGCTTTTTCCTCCGTTAAAACCACTCAAAATTTTCCTCCTACTAAGGCTACAAAATTTCTATGTTCCTAAGAATAAGGGTGAATCTTCTAGTAAATAAAACGAAAATCTCAAAATGATAAGTGTACACCCTAATCTTTTCGATATTATTAAGGAACCAACTACCACAAGCGAATTTCTTGATTTCTTGCCTAGGAGTTTGATCATTGATAAAACTAAAGAATCTCCTAAGAATTATAAGAGTGCAATTGAAGAGCTGCATACTAAAGATGACAATACCTAGATCTATTGCATTATGCGTAGCTAAGGGCGTTAAACAATAGAACTTGTTGGGAGGCAACCCAATTTTATTTTTGTTCTTACCTTTTTGTTTCTATTTTTCAATAAATTTTTCATCTTGCCTCTGGTTAGATGTGTTTTATGCTTTAATTAGTGTTTGTGCCAAGTAAGACCTTTGGGATGGCTTGTTGGAAATATGCCCTAGAGGCAATAATAAATTGGTTATTATTATATTTCCTTGCTCATGATAATCGTTTATTATCCATGCTATAAATGTATTGATAGGAAACTCAGATACATGTGTGGATACATAGACAACACCATGTCCCTAGTAAGCCTCTAGTTGACTAGCTCGTTGATCAATAGATGGTTACGGTTTCCTGACCATGGACATTGGATGTCGTTGATAACGGGATCACATCATTAGGAGAATGATGTGACGGACAAGACCCAATCCTAAGCCTAGCACAGAGATCGTGTAGTTCGTATGCTAAAGCTTTTCTAATGTCAAGTATCTTTTCCTTAGACCGTGAGATTGTGCAACTCCCGGATACCGTAGGAATGCTTTGGGTGTACCAAGCGTCCTGGCGTGGCTGGGTGGCTATAAAGGTGCACTACTGGTATCTCGAAAGTGTCATTGGGTTGTACGAATCGAGGCGGGATTTGTCACTCCGTGTAAGCGGAGAGGTATCTCTAGGCCCACTCGGTAGGACATCATCATAATGTGCACAATGTGACCAAGGGGTTGATCAAGGGATGATGTGTTACGGAGCGAGTAAAGAGACTTGCGTAGCGAGATTGAACAAGGTATCGGTATACCGAGCGATCGAATCTCGGGCAAGTACAATACCGTTAGACAAAGGGAATTGTATCGGGATTAATTGAGTCCTTGACATCGTGGTTCATCCGATGAGATCATCGTGGAACATGTAGGAGCCAACATGGGTATCTAGATCCGCTGCTTGTTATTGACGGGAAGCGTCTCGGTCATGTCTACATGTCTCCCGAACCGTAGGGTCTACACATAAGGTTCGATGGCGCTAGGGTTATAAAGGAAGTTTGTATGTGGTTAACGAATGTTGTTGAGTCCCGAATGAGATCCCGGACGTCACGAGGAGTTCCAGAATGGTCCGGAGGTAAAGATTTATATATGGGAAGTCCTGTTTTGGTCACCGGAAAAGTTTCGGGTTTTTCCGGTAACGTACCGGGACCACCGGGAGGGTCCCGGGGGTCCACCAAGTGGGGCCACCAACCCTGGAGGGCTGCATGGGCCAAGTGTGGGAGGGGACCAGCCCCATGTGGGCTGGTGCGCCCCCCCCCCACAGGGCCCAAGGCACAGGGAAGTGGGGAAGGGGGCAAACCCTAGGGCAGATGGGCCCTAAGGCCCACCCTAGGTGCGCTTCCCCCCTCTCCCCCTTTTGGCCGCCACCAGATGGCGTCTGGGGGCTGCCGCCACCCCTGGGGAGGGAACCCTAGAGGGGGCGCAGCCCCCTCCCCTCCTCCTATAAATAGTGGGGGTTTTGGGGCTGCCCAACACACGAGAACCTCTCCCTCTTGGCGCAGCCCTACCTCTCTTACTCCTCCTCTCCCGCGGTGCTTGGCGAAGCCCTGCAGGATTGCCACGCTCCTCCACCACCACCACGCCGTTGTGCTGCTGCTGGATGGAGTCTTCCTCAACCTCTCCCTCTCTCCTTACTGGATCAAGGCATGGGAGACGTCACCAGGCTGTACGTGTGTTGAGCGCGGAGGTGCGTCCGTTCGGCACTAGGATCTCTGGTGATTTGGATCACGGCAGTACGACTCCTTCAACCCCGTTCTCTTGAGCGCTTCGCTTAGCGATCTACAAGGGTATGTAGATGCACTCTCCTTCCCTCGTTGCTGGTTTCTCCATAGATAGATCTTGGTGACACGAGGAAAATTTTGAATTTCGCTCGTTCCCCAATGATGGCATCATGAGCTAGGTCTATTGCGTAGATTCTTTGCATGAGTAGAACACAAAGTAGTTGTGGGCGTTGATGTTGTTCAATATGCTTACCGTTACTAGTCCAATCTTGATTGGCGGCATCGTGGGATGAAGCGGCCGGACCGACCTTACGTACTCTTCGTGAGGCAGGTTCCACCGATTGACATGCACTTGTTGCATAAGGTGGCTAGCGGGTGCCAGTCTCTCCCACTTTAGTCGGATCGGATTCGATGAAAAGGGTCCTTGTGAATGGTAAATAGCAATTGACATATCACACTGTGGTTTTTGCGTAGGTAAGAAACGTTCTTGCTAGAAGCCCATAGCAGCCACGTAAAACATGCAACAACAATTAGAGGACGTATAACTTGTTTTTGCAGGGTATGCTATGTGATGTGATATGGCCAAGAAGAATGTGATGAATGATATGTGATGTATGAGATTGATCATGTTCTTGTAATAGGAATCACGACTTGCATGTCGATGAGTATGACAACCGGCAAAAGCCATAGGAGTTGTGTTTATTTATTGTATGACCTGCGTGTCATTGAACAACGCCATGTAATTACTTTACTTTATTGCTAACCGGTAGCCATAGTAGAAGTAATAAGTTGGTGAGACAACTTCATGGAGACACGATGATGGAGATCATGGTGTCATGCCGGTGACGATGATGATCATGGAGCCCCGAAGATGGAGATCAAAAGGAGCAAAATGATATTGGCCATATCATGTCACTATTTGATTGCATGTGATGTTTATCATGTTTATGCATCTTGTTTACTTAGAACGACGGTAGTAAATAAGATGATCCTTACAACAATTTCAAGAAGTGTTCTCCCCTAAGCGTGCACCGTTGCTAAAGTTAAATCGTTTCAAGCACCACGTGATGATCGGGTGTGATAGATCCTTACGTTCACATACAACGGGTGTAAGACAGTTTTACACATGCAAAACACTTAGGGTTAACTTGACGAGCCTAGCATGTACAGACATGGCCTCGGAACACAGAGACCGAAAGGTCGAGCATGAGTTGTATGGAGGATACGATCAACATGAAGATGTTCACTGATGATGACTAGTCCATCTCACGTGATGATCGGACACGGCCTAGTTGACTCGGATCATGTAATCACTTAGATGACTAGAGGGATGTCTATCTGAGTGGGAGTACATAAGATGAACTTAATTATCCTGAACATAGTCAAAAGGTCTTTGCAAATTATGTCATAAGCTCGCGCTTTAGTTCCACTGTTTAGATATGTTCCTAGAGAAAATATAGTTGAAAGTTGACAATAGCGATTATGCGAACAGTAGAAAGCTTATGTCCTTAATGCACCACAGTGTGCTGAACTCCAAACGTCATTTGTGGATGTTGCGAACATCAGACATGCACGTTTTGATAACTACGTGATAGTTCAGTTAAATGGTTTAGAGTTTAGGCACCAAAGACGTTTTCGAAACGTCGCGGAACATATGAGATGTTTCGAGAGCTGAAATTGAGATTTCAGGCTCGTGCCCACGTCAAGAGGTATGAGACCTCCGACGATTTTCTTAGCCTGCAAACTAAGGGAGAAAAGCTCAATCGTTGAGCTTGTGCTCAGATTGTCTGAGTGCAACAATCACTTGAATCGAGTGGGAGTTGATCTTCCAGATGAGATAGTGATGTTTCTCCAAAGTCATTGCCACCAAGCTGCTAGAGCTTCATGATGAGCTATAACATATCGAGGATAGATATGATGATCCTTGAGGTATTCGCGATGTTTGACACGCGAAAGTAGAAATCAGAAGGAGCATCAATTGTTGATGGTTGGTGAAACCACTAGTTTCAAGAAGGGCAAGGGCAAGAAGGGATACTTCATGAAGCGGCAAATCAGCTGCTGCTCTAGTGAAGAAACCCAAGGTTGAACCCAAACCCGAGGCTAAGTGCTTACGTAATAAGGGGAACAACCTTCGGGTGGAATTACCCTAGATACTTGGTAGATGAGAAGGCTGTCAAGGTCGATAGAAGTATATTGGATATACATTATGTTAATGTGTACTTTACTAGTACTCCTAGTAGCACCGAGGGTATTAGATACCGTTCGGTTGCTAAGTGTTAGTAACTCGAAATAAAAGCTACGGAATAAGCGGAGACTAGCTAAAGGTGAGTGACGATATGTGTTGGAAGTGTTTCCAAGGTTGATGTGATCAAGCATCGCACACTCCCTCTACCATCGAGATTTGGTGTTTGCGTCGAGCATAGACATGATTGGATTATGTCTATCGCAATGATTATTCATTTAAGGAGAATAATGGTTACTCTATTTATTTGAATAATACCTTCAATGGTCTTGCACCTAAAGGAATGGTTTATTGAATCTCGATCGTAGTGATACACATTTTCATGCCAAAAGATATAAGATAGTAATGATAGTACCACTTACATGTGGCCTTCGCCATGTAAGTCATATTGTTGTAAAAGCATGAAGAAGTTCCATGTTGATGGATCTTTGGACTCACTCGTTTTGAAAAGTTTGAGACATGCGAACCATGTCTATTGGTGTATCGCATGAAGAAACTCCATGCAGATGGATCGTTTGGACTCACTTGATTTTGAATCACTTGAGATATGCAAATCATACCACATGGGCAAGATGACTAAAAAGCCTCGTTTTTGGTAAAATGGAACAAGATAGCAACTTGTTGGAAGTAACACATTTTGATGTGAGCAGTCCAATGAGTCTTTGAGGCATCTTGATGAATATCGTTATGTTCTTACTTCACAGATGATTCGAGTAGATGTAGAGTATATTTACTTGATGAAACACAAGTCTGAATTATTGAATGGTTCAAGTAATTTGAGTGAAGTTGAAGATCATCGTGACAAGAGGATGAAATGTCTATGATATGATCATAGAGATGAGTATCTGAGTTACGAGATTTGCACATAATTAAGACATTGTGGAAATTGTTTCACAATTAATACACTGGAACACCATAGTTTGATGGTGTGTCCGAACATCATAGTTGCACCCTATTGGATATGGTGCGTACCATGATGTCTCTTATCGAATTACCACTATCGTTTATGGGTTAGGCATTAGAGACAACCACATTCACTTTAAATAGGGCACCACGTAATTCCGTTGAGATGACACCGTATGAACTATGGTTTAGAGGAACCTAAGCTGTCATTTCTTAAAGGTTTGGGGCTGCGACGCTTATGTGAAAAGTTTTAGGTTGATAAGCTCGAACCCAAAGCGGATAAAATGCATCTTCATAGGACACCCAAAACAGTTGGGTATACCTCCTAATTCATATCCGAAAGCAATAGGGATTGTTTCTTGAATCGGGTCCTTTCTCGAGGAAAAGTTTGTCTCGAAAAGTTGAGTGGGAGGATGGTGGAGACTTGATATGGTTATTGAACCGTCACTACAACTAGTGTGTAGCAGGGCACAGGAAGTTGTTCCTATGGCACCTACACCAATTGAAGTAGAAGCTTATGATAGTGATCATGAAACTTCGGATCAAGTCACTACCGTACCTCGTAGGGTGACAAGGATGCGTCTTGCTTGAGTCGTCAGATAATCTTGTCTTGAAGGTCATGTTGCTAGACAACAATGAACCTACGAGCTATGGAGAAGCAATGGTGGGCCCAAATTCCGACAAATGGTTAGAAGCCATGAAATCCGAGATAGGATCCATGTATCAGAACAAAGCATGGACTTTGGTGGACTTGCCCGATGATCGGCAAGCCATTGAGATAAATGGATCTTTAAGAAGAATAGGGACGTGGACGGTGATGTCACCGTCTATTAAGCTCGACTTGTGGCAAAGAGTTTTTCACAAGTTCAAGGAGTTGACTACGATGAGATTTTCTCATCCGTAGTGATGCTTAAGTCCGTCGGAATCATGTTAGCATTAGCTGCATTTATGAAATCTAGTAGATGGATGTCAAAACGAGTTTCCTTACCAGTCTTCGTAAGGAAAGTTTGTATGTGATACAATCCGAAAGTTTCTGTCGATCCTAAGGATGCTAAAAGATATGCTGGCTCAAGCGATCCTTCTAAGGACTGGAGTAAGCATCTCGGAGTTGGAATGTACGTTTTGATGAGATGATCAAAGATTTTGGGTTTATACAAAAGTTTATGAGAAACTTGTATTTCCAAAGAAGTGAGTGGGAGCACTATAGAATTTCTGATGAGTATATGTTATTGACATATTGTTGATCAGAAATGATGTAGAATTTCTGGAAAGCATATAGGGTTATTTGGAAAGTGTTTTTCAATGGAAAACCTGGATTAGGCTACTTGAACAATAAGCATCAAGATCTATAAGATAGATCAAAATGCTTAATGGTACTTTCAAATGAGCACGTACCTTGACATGATCTTGAAGGTGTTCAAGATGGATCAGTCAAAAAAGTTGTTCTTGCCTAAGATGTAAGGTATGAAGTTAAGACTTAAAAGCTTGACCACGGCAGAATAGAGAGAAAGGACGAAGGTCGTCCCATATACTTCAGACGTAGGCTCTATAGTATGCCATGCTATGTACCGCACCGGAAGTGTGCCTTGCCATGAGTCAGTCAAGGGGTACAAGAATGATCCAGGAATGGATCATTGGACAGCGGTCAAAATTGTCCTAGGAGTAAATAAGGACATGTTTCTCGATTATGGAGGTGATAAAGAGTTCGGCGTAAAGGGTTGCGTCGATGCAAGCTTTAACACCTATCCGAGTGACTCTGAGTAGCAAACCGGATACGTATAGTGGAGCAACCATTTGGAATAGCTCCAAGTGGAGCGTGGAAGCAGCATTTACAGAATGACCTAGAGATTTGCAAAGTACATATGGATCTGAAAGTTGCAAACCCGTTGACTAAAACCTCTCTCAAAAGCAAAACATGATCAAACCCCAGAACTCATTGAGTCTTAATCACATGATGATGTGAACTAGTTTAATGACACTAGTAAACTCTTTGGATGTTGGTCACATGGCGATGTGACATGTGAATGTTAATCACATGATGATGTGAACTAGATTATTGACTCTAGTGCAAGTGGGAGACTGTTGGAAATATGCCCTAGAGGCAATAATAAATTGGTTATTATTATATTTCCTTGTTCATGATAATCGTTTATTATCCATGCTATAATTGTATTGATAGGAAACTCAGATACATGTGTGGATACATAGACAACACCATGTCCCTATTAAGCCTCTAGTTGACTAGCTCATTGATCAATAGATGGTTACGGTTTCCTGATCATGGACATTGGATGTCGTTGATAACGGGATCACATCATTAGGAGAATGATGTGATGGACAAGACCCAATCCTAAGCCTAGCACAGAGATCGTGTAGTTTGTATGCTAAAGCTTTTCTAATGTCAAGTATCTTTTCCTTAGACCATGAGATTGTGCAACTCCGGATACCGTAGGAATGCTTTGGGTGTACCAAAGCGTCACAACGCAATGGCGGGTGGCTATAAAGGTGCACTACAGGTATCTCCGAAAGTGTCATTGGGTTGTACGAATCGAGGCGGGATTTGTCACTCCGTGTAAACGGAGAGGTATCTCTGGGCCCACTCGGTAGGACAGCATCATAATGTGCACAATGTGACCAAGGGGTTGATCACGGGATGATGTGTTATGGAACGAGTAAAGAGACTTGCCGGTAATGAGATTGAACAAGGTATCGGTATACCGACGATCGGATCTCGGGCAAGTACAATACCGTTAGACAAAGGGAATTGTATACGGGATTAATTGAGTCCTTGACATTGTGGTTCATCCGATGAGATCATCGTGGAACATGTGGGAGCCAACATGGGTATCCAGATCCCGCTGCTTGTTATTGACCGGAGAACGTCTCGGTCATGTCTACATGTCTCCCAAACCCGTAGGGTCTACACACTTAAGGTTCGATGACGCTAGGGTTATAAAGGAAGTTTGTATGTGGTTAACGAATGTTGTTGAGTCCGGATGAGATCTCGGACGTCACGAGGAGTTCGGAATGGTCCGGAGGTAAAGATTTATATATGGGAAGTCTGTTTTGGTCACCGGAAAAGTTTCGGGTTTTTCCGGTAACGTACCGGGACCACCGGGAGGGTCCCGGGGGTCCACCAAGTGGGGCCACCAACCCTGGAGGGCTGCATGGGCCAAGGGTGGGAGGGGACCAGCCCCAGGTGGGCTGGTGCGCCCCACAGGCCCAAGGCGAGGAAGTGGGGAAGGGGCAAACCCTAGGCGAGATGGGCCTAAGGCCCACCCTAGGTGCGCCTCCCCTCTCCCCCTTCAGCCGCCACCGGATGGCATCTGGGGTTGCCGCCACCCCGGGAGGGAACCCTAGAGGGGGCGCAGCCCCCTTCCCTCCTCCTATAAATAGTGGGGGGTTTTGGGGCTGCCCAACACACGAGAACCTCTCCCTCTTGGCGCAGCCCTACCTCTCTTACTCCTCCTCTCCTTGGTGCTTGGCGAAGCCTGCGGGATGCCACGCTCCTCCACCACCACCACGCCATTGTGCTGCTGCTGGATGGAGTCTTCCTCAACCTCTCCCTCTCTCCTTGCTGGATCAAGGCATGGGAGACGTCACCGGGCTGTACGTGTGTTGAACGCGGAGGTGCCGTCCGTTCGGCACTAGGATCTCCGGTGATTTGGATCACGACAAGTACGACTCCTTCAACCCCGTTCTCTTGAACGCTTCCGCTTAGAGATCTACAAGGGTATGTAGATGCACTCTCCTTCCCCTCATTGCTGGTTTCTCCATAGATAGATCTTGGTGACACGTAGGAAAATTTTGAATTTCTGCTACGTTCCCCAACATGGCTTACGGTGATAGTCGATTTGATCTTGCTGAAAAACAGAAACTTTTGCGCCCAGTAAAATAATTTTTATAATTCATAGAAGTGTGCTTTTGATCTGAATTTTTTACATAAGATTGATATACAAGTTGCCCAGATCATCCTAATTTTTCAGAATCTTTTTAGTTACACAAGTATACGAAGTTTCCTGATTACTACATACTGTTCTGTTTTTGACACATTCTGTTTTCTATGTGTTGTTTGCTTATTTTGATGAATCTATGGGTAGTATCGGGGGGTATGAACCATGGAAAAGTTGTAATACTGTAGATATTACATCAATATAAATAAAAAATGAGTTCACAATAGTACCTTAAGTTGTGATTTATCTTCTTATACTAACAAATCTCATGAGTTTTCTGTTGAGTTTTGTGTTGTGAAGTTTTCAAGTTTTGGGTAAAGATTTGATGGACTATGGAATAAGGAGCGGCAAGAGCCTAATCTTGGGGATGCCCCGGAAGGCATCCCATCTTTCGTCTTCATCTATCGGTAAATTTACTCAAGGCTATATTTTTATTCACCACATGATATGTTTTCGCTTGGAGCGTCTTGTATGATATGAGTATTTGCCTTTTAGTTTGCCACAATCATCCATGTTGTACACACCTTTTGAGAGGGACACACATGAATCTTGATTTATTAGAATACTCTATGTGCTTCCCTTATATCTTTTGAGCTAGGCAATTTTGCTCTAGTGCTTCACTTATATCTTTTTAGAGCACGACGGTGGCTTTAATTTATAGAAATTGTTGCTTCACTTATATTATTTTGGGAGTCTCTCTAAACAGCATGATTTTCTTTGGTTATGAATTTAGTCCTAATATGATGGGCATCCAAGAGGGATATAATAAAAACTTTCATGTAAAGTGCATTGAATACCATGTGAAGTTTGATTCCTTATGATTGTTTTGAGATATGAAGATGGTAATATTAGATTCATGCTAGTGGGTAATTGTGGGTTGGTAGAAATACTTGTGTTAAAGTTTGTGATTCCCATAGCATGCAAGTATGGTGAACCATTATGTGATGAAGTCGGAGCATGATTTACTTATTGATTGTCATCCTTTGTGTGGAGGTCGGGATCGCGTGATGGTTAGCTCCTACCAACCCTTCCCATAGGAGCATGCGTCTATTACTTCGTTTCGATAACTAATAAATTATTACAATAAGTATGTGAGTTCTTTATGACTAATGTTGAGTCCATGGATTATATGCACTCTCACCCTTCCACCGTTGCTAGCCTCTCTAGTACCGCGCAACTTTCGCCGGTGCATTAAACCCACCACCACCTTCCCCAAAATATCCACCATACCTACCTATTATGGCATTTCCATAGCCATTCTGAGATATATTGCCATGCAAATTTCCACCAATTCGTGTATTATGACACGCTTCATCATTGTCATATTGCCTTGCATGATCATGTAGTTGGCATTGTATTTGTGGCAAAGCCATCTTTCATATTTTTTATACATGTCACTCTTGATCCATTACACATCCCGGTACACCGCCGGAGGCATTCATATAGAGTCATATTTTCGTTCTAGAATCGAGTTGTAATTCTTGAGTGTAAGTAAATAAAAATGTGATGATCTTCATTATTAGAGCATTGTCCTATGTGAGGGAAGGACGAAGGAAGCTATGATACCCTTACAAGTTGGGATGAGTCTCCGGACTTTATAAAAAAATAAAAGAGGCCAAAGAAGCCCATAAAAAATAAAAGAGGCCAAAGAAGCCCACCAAAAGAAAAGAAAAAGAGAAAAGAGAGAAGGGGCAATGTTACTATCCTTTTTCCACACTTGTGCTTCAATTTAGTACCATTATCTTCATGATAGAGAGTCTCCTATGTTGTCACTTTCATATACTAGTGGGAATTTTTCATTATAGAACTTGGCTTGTATATTCCAATGATGCTTGATACGCCTCCAACATATCTATAATTTTTTATTGTTCCATGCTATTATATTATCTGTTTTGGATGTTTTATATGCATTATTATGCTATTTTATATTATTTTTGGGACTAACTTATTAACCTAGAGCCCAGTGGCAGTTTCTATTTTTTCCTTGTTTTTGACTTTCGCAGAAAAGGAATATCAAACGGTGTCCAAATAGAATAAAACTTCACGATGATTTTTCTTGGACCAGAAGATACCCAGGGGACTTGGAGTCCAAGTCAGAAGAGTCGCGAGGTGGTGGCAAGGGTGGAGGGCGCACCCTAGGGGTGCGCCCCCTACCTTGTGGGCCCCTTGGGACTCATCTGACCTAGCCCTTTGTCCTATATGTTCACATATATTCCAAAACCCTCAAGAGGAGCCATGAAACCACTTTTCCACCGCCACAACCTTCTGTACCTGTGAGATCCCATCTTGGCACCTTTTTCGGCAATCTGCCGGAGGGGGATTCGATCACGGAGGGCTTCTACATCAACCCTATTGCCCTTGAGATGAAGCATGAGTAGTTTAACTCAGACCTACGGGTCCATAGCTAGTATCTAGATAGCTTCTTCTCTCTCTTTGATTCACAATAGCATGTTCTCATCGATGTTCTTGGATATCTATCTGATGTAATCTTCTTTTACGGTGTGTTTGTCGAGATCCAATGAATTCTGGATTTATGATCAGATTATCCATGAATATTATTTGAATCTTCTCTGAATTCTTATATGCATGATTTGATATCTTTATATTTCTCTTTGAACTATCGGTTTGGTTTGGCCAACTAGATTGGTATTTCTTGCAATGGGAGAGGTGCTTAGTTTTGGGTTCCTTCTTGCGGTGTCCTCACCCAGTGACAAAGTAGGGGTACAGAGGCACGTATTGTATTGTTGCCATCAAGGATAAAAAGATGGGGTTCTCATCATATTGCTTGAGTTTATCCCTCTACATCATGTCATCTTACTTAATGTGTTACTCTGTTCTCTTGAACTTAATACTCTAGATGCAGGCAGGAGTCGGTCGATGTGTGGATTAACAGTAGTAGGTGCAGGAAGGAGTCGGTCTAATTGACACGGACGTGATGCCTATATGCATAATAATTGCCTTGGATATCATCATAACTTTGCGCTTTCCTATCAATTGCTCGACAGTAATTGGTTCACCCACCGTATTATTTGCCTTCACGAGAGAAGCCTCTAGTGAAACCTGAGTCTATTTTCCATCATATTAGTTTTTGATCTACTATTTTGCAATATTTTATTTTTAGATCTATAAACCAAAAACCCATAAATATTTTATCTTTTGTTTAGTTTTATCTATCTCTATCAGATCTCACCTTTGCAATTGACCGTGAAGGGATTGACAACCCCTTTATCGCGTTGGGTGCAAGTGTTTGATTGTTTGTGCAGGTGCATAGATTGGGGACTTGCTTGTACCTCCTACTGGATTGATACCTTGGTTCTATAACTGAGGGAAATACTTATCTCTACTTTGCTGCATCACCCTTTCCTCTTCAAGGGAAAAACCAGCGCAAGCTCAAGAAGTTGCAGTAATCACAGGAAAGAATCCCAATTATTGTCACCTTGGGGGTATGTGGATCATAACTCGTAATAGGTGTATACAACTTGCAAGATAGGATCAAGAACAGAAATATATTCATGAAAACGTAATAGGTTCAGATATGAAATCATGGCACTCGGGCCCTAGTGACAAGCATTAAGCATAGCAAAGTCATAGCAACATCAATCTCAGAACATAGTGGATACTAGGGATCAAACCCTAACAAAACTAACTCGATTACATGATAAATCTAATCCAACCCATCACCGTCCAGCAAGCCTAAGATAGAATTACTCACGCATGGCAGTGAGCATCATGAAATTGGTGATGGTGGAAGGTTGGTGATGGTTATGGTGACAAATCCCCTCTCCGGAGCCCCAAACGGACTCCAGATCAGCCCTCCCGATAAAGAACAGGAGGCAGCAGCGGCACCATATCGTAAAACGCGATGAATCCTTCGCTCTGTTTTTTTCTCCATGGATGTGAATAAATAGCGTTGGAATAAGGGTCAAGAAGGTCCAGGGGCCCACAAGCCACCTAGGCGTGCCCCAGGGGGTTCACCCCCAGGCTTGTGGCCAATGGGTGGACCCTCTCTGGTTGATTCTTTCGCCAATAGTTTTTTATATATTCCAGAAATATTCTCCATAAATTTTTAGGTCAATCCAAGAACTTTTATTTCTGCACAAAAATAACACCATGGCAATTCTGCTAAAAACATTGTTAGTCCAGGTTAGTTTCATTCAAATCATGCAAATTAGAGTCCAAAACAAGGGCAAAAGAGTTTGGAAAAGTATATACGATGGAAAAGTATCATGTATCAGGAGAACATCGGGGAGGTGCTGCCGAAATTTTGCGTTTGATCCGGAGCAGAGCATGGGAAAACGAACCTAATCTACACATACTCGGGTGGATTAGGACCTATCTTTACCTATTAGAGTGTAGGTTGCATGGACGTAATAAAATTGACAAACTAGATTAACTGATGAATATATACATGGTGAATTATATATATGTATATGTATATGTATATGTATATGTATATGTATATGTATATGTATATATATATATATATGTGTGTGTATATTTCTTGTGTGTCTAGTAGCTAGGCAAGATGTGTGATCATGCGTGGATGTACAACGGTCACACTAGTCAGAAAGACATGACCAATGAATGGTTAACAAAAACCAAGGGGTTTGTGAGAGCCCCATTTGCAAATGGCCAGAGGAAAATCTAGTGCCTCTGTGTCTGGTGCGAGAATTGGCACAAGAGGACAGAGGATGGAATGGGCAAACACCTGCAGAAGAGTGGTTTTATGCCCGGTTATATGGTGTGGACATTTCATGGTGAGTCTGCCCAATGTGCCAGAGCTGAGTTTGTTCGTCGTTGCACCGACAAGCATGGTACCGGGATGGAAGACATGATGCAATACTTTGATGATGCTTAGGATTCATACGATGAGATGGAGGAATCTGCAAAGACCTTCAATGAAATGTTGGAGTCTTCAAAACGTCCTCTCCGCGAGCACACTGAGCTTTGTCAGCTGGATGCCATATCACAAGTAATGGCTTGGAAGGCTCAATTCAACTTGGGCAGAGAATGCTATGATGCGATGATGACAATATTTGGACGCTTTCTACCCAAAGGCCATGTAAAGCCTACAAACTTGTAACAGTCGGACAAAATCCTCCATGCACTTAAGATGCCCTATGAGAAGATACATGCCTGTGAGAAAGGATGTGCCATTTAGGCTTGAGTATGTGGACTTGAACTATTGTCCCATTTGCAAGTCTTCCAGGTATGTTGTGGTAGACAACGGTATGGGTGAGAAGACGCAGATCAAAATCCCTGTTAATGTTCTTTGGTATATGCCAACCGTACCAAGACTTCAACGTCTTTTCATGGTCGAAGAGACGTCTAGACAGATGGCATGGCACAAAATGGGCAAAAGAACTAAGCTAGATGCAGATGGGAATCTGATGATGGTACACACATCGGATGGTTCCGCGTGGAAGCGCTTCGATGCATCAGATGAGCAAAAAGCGGCAGATCCAAGTCATCCTCGAGTCGCCATCGACCCTGATGGGTTCAATGTATTTGCTCTAACGGCAAACCAATACAGTTGTTGGCCCGTATTTGTCATTCCACTTAATCCCCCCGGATAGATTATGCAAAGAAAGAACATTTTCCTGATGTTATTAATTCCAGGGCCCAACTATTCGGGGAAGAATATGAATGTGTACATGCAGCCGCTTAAGGATGAATTGCAAGAAGCTTGGGATAATGAGTTCAAGACATAAGATGCCGCTAGCAAACAAAACTTCATAATGCGTGTCTGGTGCATGTTATCGATGCATGACTTGCCAGCGTATGCACTATTCGTTGGCTGGTGCGTGCATGGAAGGTTCCCGTGCCCTACATGCAAGGTATCTTTTCAGTTCCGTTGGCTGCAGGAGGGTCACAACTTTTCTTGCTTCGAATTGCATAGACAGTTCCTGGATCCTCGCCATAAGTTCAGGAAAGACGAGAGAACTTCATCAAAGGTAGAGTTGTCAAAAACTCTGCACCACCTGCGTTGACAGGCCAAGAGACCCTAGATCAGTTAAATGCTCTCGAGCCAGATCCAGAGTGTCCAGGGCATTTCAAGGGGTATAATTTGGAACATGCCTGGACTCACAAGACATGCTTGTGGGATCTGCCTTACTTCAAAGGCCTCCTCCACCCACACAACATTGACGTGATGCACACTGAAAAGAATATCGCCGAGACCCTTCTTGGTACATTGTTCGGCATAGACGGGAAGTCAAAGGATAATACTAAGGCTAGAGTCGATCAGGAGGCTCTATGTCATAGACCGTTACAAAACATGCAAGAACAAAAAGGAAAGAAGAACTGGACGAAGCCAAAGGCATGGTTCAATCTTGGAAGGCCAGCTATGAGGGAGATTATCTTGTGGGTGAAATGCAATTGATGTTCCCCGATGGGTATGCAGCGAATCTAAAGAGGGGAGAGAGTCTTGAAAATTTGAAAATATTTGGTCTCAAGAGTCATGACTGGCACATATGGCTTGAGCAGGTAATATCGGTGATGTTACGTGGCTTTATCCTTGAGGATTAATGGCTAGTACTGGCAGAGCTGAGCTATTTCTTCTGTGTTCTTTGTGCGAAAGAACTATCGCATGTCGTTGTCGGTGTCCTGGACTTGGGGGTATCCAGTCTTGCCTGCCTGCGGCCCACCACGTGGCTCCATCGACGGCCTGGTATAGCCCATCTTTAGCATCAACACCACAAGACCCTCACGAGGGGCCAAGCCTCATGAGGCGGACGTGCCAAAACCCCTGAAGGAGCAGGCCTCCTCAGGAAGGCTCCGGAGGGGCGGAGAGATCTATGCAGCTACCTCATGAGGCTCAGCTGACATGAGCCATGACAACCAAGGCCAGGCGGGCGCCAGGCAGGTGCAGAGCGCAAGTTTCCTCTTTGGTGCAAGGGAGGCAAGCCACATGCACGGAGTCCCGAGGAATCAGCCAAAGGTTTCCATTCTGGTGCAACAAGACCAAGACCGCCAAGACGGCAGGACGGAGGTCATCACTGAGCCCACCGCGGCATTACGACCAGAGGCTTTTCGCAGGCGAAGGCTACTTTTGTCAGGATAGACTGTACTACTTGTCCCCTTTCAAATCCCGCCATTGTGGAATCCCTTCCCGCTCATATTTGGGAAGAGGACCAAGGCGACTATATATAGGACTTAGCCACCACCATATAAGGGGACCGAAAACCAGATCAAGTAGAACACCACACCAGCTCAAGAACACCTCACCTCCTGAGGCTTGTTCATCCTTGTAACTAGTTCATCCATAGCCCCTCGAGGCAATCCACCACACAACACTAGAGTAGGGTATTACACCATAACGGTGGCCCGAACTAGTATAAATCCCTGTGTCTTTGTGTCTCTGTGAGATCTTTGTGCTAGGCTAGGGAGGATTGCAAGTAGGCATGCTGGGCAGGTTGAGATCTCCGCACGCACCCCAGTGTTCAAACCTCTCACGGGTTGCCAGATCCCAAAATCTGACATTTGGCACGCCAGGTAGGGGTGCGTTGGATCCTCTCTTCCGTCATTCGACTCGTCTCTGCTCCGACATCTCCATGGTCGACACGCGCAGGGCTCGCGCCGAGCGTCGGGCTCTGCGATGCGCCGCCGCGTCGCTCAGGCGGCTCCGGCGGGTGACGGCTGCGCTCGCTGCGCTCCTTCTCTGGTGGCAAACGCCGCCACTGGCCCTGATGGCCACGAGCATCAAGCTTCATCACTGCACCCGTCAGTGCGCCGTGACGGCCACACCGCTACTCCGTCGCTCACCCCGGCAGCTTTGTCATCCCATGAGCGTCGAGGCCAGGTGGACGCGCAGGCTAGTCTGCTCACGGCGCGGGAGCTCCTTCGCTACCGCATCGTGGGTGATCTCTATGAGGAGTGGCTCGAGTGCATCATTGAGCTCATCAACGTCGCGCACGGGGGCTCCGACAGGCCGGCTCGCTCGTTGCGTCAGCATCCACCCGCAGCGGGCGATGTCGTGCACGGGGCTCCTCCTCCGCTTTCGGCCCGGGGTGCCATCGTCGAGGTAAGGCATATGGCTCCATGGCGCGACCCGCAGCGCCCGGCGCCGGCTCAGGACGATGTGAGCTGCCAGGTGGTTCAGCGCCCCCAAGGAGAGGCACGTGTGCTTCCAGCGCCCCAGCACTAGGCTCACGAGCCGCCACAGGAGGTGGCAGCGCACGTGCACCAAGACTACCTTCCACCCCCTCGACGACCTCCGGTGGCCACGGCAGGATGCCGTGCGTTCACTGCAGAGCTCCGCAACATCGTCTGGCCGAGCAAGTTCAAGCCTGACCTGCCTCCATGCTACGACGGCACCGCAGACCCCGCCAAGTTCCTACAGCTCTACGAGCTGAGCATCAAGGCAGCCAATGGCGACGAGAAGATCATGGCAAACTGGTTTCCAATGGCCCTCAAGGATGGCGCATGTTCTTGGCTCCTGAACCTGACCGAGGGGTCGGTTTCTTCCTGGGAGGAGATACGCAGCCGCTTCATCGCCAACTTCCAGGGCACTCGCGACCGTCCTCCTGCCGCGGGCGACCTACATCGCGTCAAGCAGTAGCCTGGAGAGACCTTGCATAAGTACATCCAGCACTTCAACAATGTCCGCCTCAAGATCCCCAAGGTATCGGATGAGGCCATTATCTCTGCGTTCACCGATGGCGTCCGTGACGTCAAGATGAAGGAGGAGCTCGCCATCCACGAGGACCTCTGCACTGCTCTGGAAATATTTAACATGGCGAACAAGTGTGCGAGGGCTGAGGAGGGACGCCTCTCCCTCCTCGAGATCCCTGATGCTGATCCGGAAGACAAGAAGACCAAGACCAAGGATACGAAGCGCAAGGGGCCGGCCGTGCTTGCGGCAGAGCCAGAGACCAAGCGCGGCTACGATCACCCCGAGTCATCCAAGGGAAAGCGGTCGTTCTGTGCCTTCCACAACGTCTATAGCCACAACACCAACGACTGCCAGGACCTCAGGGCTCTCCGTGACGGGCGCCTCGGTCAATGCCCCGAGCGCAATGATCGAGGCTACGGTCGTGGAGGTGGCTGAGGTGGAGGACGCTGGGACGGACGCGACCGCCGTCAGGAGTGGCGCAACCAGCCTTGTGAGGACCACTAGCAGGACCAGCCTCGTGAAGGCAACTGGAGTAGCCTTGTGAGGACCGCCCTCAGGGCAACGCAGCCTTGCCTCCTCTACCTCCACCACCAAGAAGGAACGAAGATCACCATCAGGACGAGGGGGCTGGGGGCTTCCAGGAGCCGCAAGCCATCGCCTGCATCTTGGGCGGCTCACAAGGCCCAGCTTCTCACCGTGTCTTCAAGCGGTTTCTTGCCATGAGGTCATCTGGCGCTCCCAAGCAGGCGACTTGCCCTCTCAAGTGGTCCAAGTCATTGTCGGTGTCAAAACCGGCGGATCTCGGGTAGGGGTCCCGAACTGTGCGTCTAGGCGGATGGTAACAGGAGGCGAGGACACAATGTTTTACCTGAGTTGAGGCCCTCTCGATGGAGGTAATACCCTACGTCTGCTTGATTAATATTGATGATATGGGTAGTACAAGAGTATATCTACCACGAGATCAAGGAGGCTAAACCCTAGAAGCTAGCCTATGGTATGATTGTTGAGATGTAATGTTGTGTCCTACGGACTAAAGCCCTCCGGTTTATATAGACACCGGGAGGCTAGGAATTACAGTCGGTTACAATGGTAGGAGATCTACATATCCGTATTGCCAAGCTTGCCTTCACGCCAAGTAAAGTACCTTCCGGACACGAGCCGAGTCTTCAATCTTCTATCTTCGTAGTGCAGGAGTCCGGCGGATATCGATAGTCCGGCTATCCGGACACCCCCTAGTCCAGGACTCCCTCAGTAGCCCCTGAACCAGTCTTCAATGGCGATAAGTCCGGCATGCATAATGTTCGGTATTGCAAGGCGGGTTCCTCCCTTGAATAATCCGGAGAAGATAATGAACACCAGGATGGTATCTGGCTCTGCAAAATAATTTCCACATTCCAACGTAGAGAGAATAAAATACACACTTAGTTCAATCTGCTGACGTATTACGCAGCGTGATGTCACACCGCAGCCAAGCCCTCGTTTGAATCGTTTTTATTATTCCGCCTCAGCACGTTCAGCGAAGCGGTTTCCTTGGCACGTCCCGTTGAAGCAGAGATCATGTTCCCTTTTATTCCGGGATGCTCATCAATACGTGCGTGGGTAACCCAACCGTTCCCGTCGCCACGCCTCCTCTATCGAAGGGGAATCTCAAACGGTCATGGAGACGGCCCTTAGTATTTCCTCCTCTTTATAAGAGGACCAAGGTCTGTCCTTGTCTTTCAACCTCGCATCGAATCTTTCCTCTGCTCCCAGTTCCAACACCAAGAGCTTCAGACTCGAGCACTTCGGATCTACAGCAATGTCCGGCTCCGACCTCCAGGGCCGGTGGGTGCCCTCCTCCGTCACGGAGGAGGACATATTGAAGTTGCGTGAGGCCAAGTACACAGCCTCGAGGTTTCGCACAGGTTGCCTGCCTGGGTAGGCCGTGCCAGCCCGAGCCCGGCGAACACGTTGTTTCGCATCTCACCTCCGTCGGGATTAGGCGTCCAGCGGATCCTTTCGTGAGGGGGCTCTGTTCTTCTGGGCTGGACTTCCACGACTTGGCTCGAGTCCATCCTCCATATCTCCGCATTTATCATTGTCTGCGAAGCCTTCCTCGCGTCATCCCCCACTTGTCTGTGGCTGAAAACATTCAAGGTGGGGCGAAGATGATCGGGGCATCAAGCGGAGTGTGGCGGGCGCGACCATAAGCAAGAAGGTCGATGCCCGTGGCTCGAAGGTTCCTTCAAGAGGAGCAGGGATTGTGGCAGCGGAGTGGTTCTACATCACCGCTCCAAGGGCGCAAGCAAAAGCCGCCGCCCTCCTTCCGCCGGGACCTCCACGGCAGCTAATGTCGTGGGTCGACCAAGGGCTCAACTGGGGTCGTCAGGGCGTGCCCGCTGCGAGGCGGATTCGAGACCTCCAAACAAGGAGATCGGCCTGGTCAAGGTGATGCAAGTCATGCTAGTCAGGCACCTCCTACCACGCAAACATCGTCCTCTCCGTCTATGGGAGTTCAATCCGGAGGGACCTCGTATTCTCCGGCATTTTATGGGCGCGACACCCATGGAGATATACAAGCTGTTCTTGGACCGCAGTGGCGTGTCGGATTCGCCGAGGGCGCAGGCTTAAGCGCGATCGCCGGATACTCGGGTAAATAGCTCGAGCTCGGACGTTCTATCTGTATGCCTTTCAAAAGATCATCTCTAACCCTTTTATTCTTTATAGGAATGGGTGGCGCGATCAAGGCTGATAAGGTGACCGGCCCCCCTCGAGAGACTGCATTGGAGCCCGTGCTGGTCGAGAATGTTGGAGGTTGCACCCACGAAGGGGCGGACGGGGAGATAAAGGAGCTAATACGCCGTCCAAAGGCGTGAAGAGGAGGAACCAAGGATTCCTCCTTGAGAGGAGAAAGGACCGCCTCCGAAGATCCGGAGGTCGAGCCCCTAAGCGTGGGAAAAAAATCCCACCGAAGTCCGGCGTCCGGAGAGAATTTGGACGCGCAATCATCGCCCAAGGACCAGCCCTCCAGCGAGTCGTGAGTATGAAAGAGGAAGTTTAATAAGGAAGTACCTTCGCTTATGTACATGAGGTAACGAAATATTCATATCGCGGTTCGAATCTGCGGCCGTCTCGGATGAGTTCGTCCTCGGGGATCTTCTTCGAAGATGATGGGAAGCGTCGCCTCCGTCTGCCAGCGCCGCCGGATGAGGCGAGCAAGCCCGAAGTGTAAATCACGGAGGCGTCCCGAGTCGGAGGGCCAAGAGTTCAACACCCACTAGAGTCCGGCGGGAGAGGCGAAGAGTTTGCTTGAGAGGCGTCCATTTGAAGATCACCGTGCGTTAATCGTCACGGTGGTTGGAAGGATTTCAAATTTGAAAGTGGACTGCGTGATGCCGCCATGAGCTTCTTGGCGGGATTTGAGGTATGCAAAATGATGCACCCTTTATCTTTTGACGATTGTGCATATAAAAATGTGCCTGTATAGATAGTAGCCCCGAGACTCGGTAGGTTGTCGAGGGCGACAGCGTGCGAGGATCGAAAATCTAAATATCTCGGGTAGTGAATACGCCGTTACGATGCGGTGGCGGATAGTCGAGGCCAGCGGACTAATCAATTCTTGAACTGAGTCGGCAATTTGGACATGGCGAATCTTGACATCGCACTTGTCAATCAGCGACTTGCGAGTCGCAAGGTAAATAAATTTCCATGGCCGGTTTATTGAGTGGGTTAAAGCCCTCCTCGATAAGTTATATCTGTTTATCTGAGACGGTCTTGCTCTTGTGGAGACTTGGGCGAGCTTGCACAAGCTAAGGAGCAAGCCGAAGGAGTGATGTGGCTGCCGAGGGCGGCGAAGAAGTTGAAGGTCGAAAAGGCTGCGCCTTTGCCTAAGCGAGGTGGAGGTGGCGAATTGGCCAAGAATTTAAAGGATGCTACCGACCGTAGCGAGGCTCTTGAAAAGGAGCGCCTATCGGAGCGGGAGGACCTGAAGAAGGCCACCGCCGAAGCCAAGGATGCCCGTTCTACAATGCGGGCTATGAAGGAGGAGCTGCGCCAAGCCGGACAAATCACGGCTGGCAAGCCATTTCTTATGCGTCGCCGGTTCATGGATGCCAAGTACGCTAAATTTGAGCGGCAGTGGAGTTCGGAGGATCCTTATATGGACTTGGCTGCAAGTGCGGCTGACGCCATTAAGCACTTCCGGAGCCAGGGGATCACGAGGTGGAAGAGTTATATTGGACTCAATTCCACGGTCCGGATCGCCCTCTTCATTGTCGGACAGAGTTGGCGAATGGGCGAACTGAATAGACTGTCGGGCTGGCTATGGTGACATCGTGGCCCATGTGTGGCGAGAGGTCCAAGCGACAAGCTATTTGACTTCTTGCAGCAGTTCCTTGGGCGGTGCCGCATATCAAGAGATGAAGCGGTCGGCTGCATCGGTAGCGGATGGCTCAGCCCGTGTAAAAGCGCGGTGTTCGGAGATGGATGCCACCGCTGTTGCTGCCCGGTGTTCGGATGGGAACGGCTTCTGCCGAGCATTATTCGGGGAAGTTATGCGTGGCGCTTCGTATAATAAGTCGCGATGCTCAAAGAATGTAACGTTCAATTGAGCGCATTAAATTGTATATCAATGATTATAGTATGAATGCTTTTTATACTTGTGCTTCCAAGTAGTAAAACTTCTCCTATGCGGCCGTTTGCGTATACTTGTGTATAACTTTGAAAGATGTAGTCTTGACTTTAGCCCCTTGCACAAGGTCTGGGGTGTTACATAAAATAAGCGCTTTTCACACTTTAATCCGGCGTCTCGGTCTGTTATAAGGAGGTGGTAGCGTAGCGAACGAGGCAATCCGGACTATAGTGCTTTATTTCTTTCACTTAGCCAATGGAGCTCGAGGTGGGGCTACGATATAGCCCCTAATGACACCGCACATCTCCGGATTCGAGTGCGTATGTGCTGACCGAAGCGGCCCTTAAATCAGCGAAATTCTAAACATTCGGTAGTCGATCAAGTGGTGACCGGACTCTCGCTATATCATGACGATCGGTTTTGGCTTTCTCTCTTGAGGTGCTCGCCCGGCCAGGCGGGGCACACTGTCGCGATAGTTCTCTGGTGCGCGTTAGCGGGTGATCTGAGCGTAAGGCAGCAAAACAGGGCAGGCAAACCCAACATTTGACCAAAGACATGATTGGAGCTGATGCATATAATGCCCAACTTGAGATGCGAACACTCCGAAGGTGTTGGACTTTATGATATGGGCAGAATTATGCCTAAGCCCCTTTGTCAGTGCGGGCATTGTCTTCGGCGGCCAATGCCAAAGCGTCGGGCTCCGCTTGGCTATAGGAGGAAGCCAAGGAGATTAACAACAAGAGAGCGATAATAAAAGGTCTCGTAGGGTCTTAATCTGAAAAGAATCCTTGCGGCGGGTCCCTCTGCGTCTGCGCTGTGTCTCCATTGCGCCGTTATCACGGGCCAGATGCGCACGTTTGTTCATCTGTAGAAAAGAGGAACATTTTAGTTTTAAAAACTGTTCGATGCGGAAGATATGCAAAAAGAATAAATGCAAATAATTAAAGCTAGGTTTATATGAAACCGATGTTGGTTGTCTTGCGCAGCCCTTATTAAAGGGTATGCGGCTAGGGAGCCCCTAGCTTGCCGAGTCGGATTCGTCTATCGAGTCCGGGGTCTTTAAAGTGACCCTCGCCTGAAATGGTGCCATGTGGACCGGGCATCTTAAGTGTAAGAGGCAGCGTAATGCGGTATGGCGTTGAAGCGGACAAAAGCCTTCGTCCCAATAGTGCTTGATATTCACTTTTAAATGGGGCGATATGGAAAATTAACTTTTCACGTCGAAAATTGTCCGAAACGTCGAGTAATATCGAGCATATGCACTGCCGTAAGGACTGGCGTCACTCCTTGGAAGGAAATTAAATTTTGGGAATAATCCCGGATTGTGTGATCGAAAGTGATTGGTTTTGATACCCAATCTCTATGGTTCCGCGTTTGGGCTGGACCATCTGAAGCTCTTTTTTAGAAAGTGCTCTTTTTAGGAAGTTGTTTCTCCGTATCCTCACATAAAGTGAGTTTCTGCTTTGACCCCTTGTGGGAAAGTCTTTTGTTTTCGGTTCCTGCTGGCGGGGTTTATCTTCTTAAGCTTGTCGCGTCGAGCCTTGTGTTCGGCGTTTAGTCGGCGGACTGTTTGAAATCCCAACAATCCTGTGGGTGTGATTTGCGGGCCTTCCGAAGTCTTTGTGGATTTGACATATCCGACCGAGATTTTGTGTAGGTTAGAAAGTTAAATCGTTGTCATCCTTGAGGTTGAGCTTTATTATTTGGCCGTGAGCTTTTAAATCCGGCGTTGTTGCCGTGCTCTTTGGGCTTTTCTCTTTATTCGGCGTTGTTCTTTTCTGCGCCGTGATTTTCCATTCCATCTCTTATCTCGGATGTACTTGGGTCGTTGGTCTTGCATCTTGCCAACCAGCTGTCCTCTCTAGCATGAAGCGGGTCATGAGGCTTGTTAATCGGTCATTGTCCTCGGTTTCTCTTGGCCGAGGTGTCTGGCGAGCCATTCGTCTCGGACATTGTGCTTAAAAGCTGCTAAGGCTTTGGCGTCCGGACGATCGACTATTTGGTTCTTTTGGTAAGGAACCTATTCGAAATTTCTCGTGACTCTCCGGGCTGTTGAGTTATGTGACTTAGGTCATCTGCATCCGGAGGCGGACATAAGTCCCTTGAAAATTTGCTCGCGCCTCCTCGAGCTCTTCCCAACTTCCTTGATGTTTTACGGGAGGCTTTTGAGCCAATGACGGGCTGGCCCTTTGAGCTTGAGGGTAGATATTTTATGGCGTGGAGATCGTCTCCTCTAGCCATATGTATATCAGATATATAGTCTTCTATCCAGACTCGAGTGCATTGTTCCATCGTAGGCTTCTATGTTTATGGGTTTAAACCTGCTTTGAATTCATGATCCGGCACCTCGTCGATGAAGCATAGTGGGTGTCTGGCGCCCTATACTTGTATGTGCCGCTATCGTCGGACAGCTTGCGTGTTCCTTTGCTTATTGGGGCTTTCCTTTTGGGTCCGTAGATGGACTGGCTGGACCATTTGACGGTGGGGGCTTTATGGCCTCTTCGTGGTCAGGAGCAGCTTGCGCTTTGGGTAGCTCTTGATTGGTGGCTGTTGCCGTGTTTGTCTGCGGTTTTGAGTACTTTGCTCCATCTTATTGGGCGCGTCTTCCGCTGTGTTGAGCTTCCGTTTTCCTTCTTGAGGCTTCTTGCTGTAGCGATGAGCCTGCGTTTACAAAAGATCTTGTTCGATGGGCTCTTCGAGTTAAATGCGTCATTGGAACTTGTTTCGTCTTGGAGGGAGGTACATAGTTGTGATCCTCAACCTTTTCTTCTACCGCCCTTTCATGAGGGCTTGCTTACGCATCCTCCTTTGCTGAGTCTTCTTTGGATGGGTTTGTCTTGACACTCTCCGAGTGTTATTATCTCCGTGCGGATTCTCCATTCTTGTTGTGGCGGGATTTAGGCGGCGCCTTGGCGCTTGGCGTTTAGGCTGCTTCTTCAAAGAATCTTCCTCCGCTGCTTTTTTCGCCATCCCCTTCCTTTGGGGTATCCACCATGTAGGCGTCGTATGACGAGGTGGCCTTCCGGTGTCCGTGGGCGCTGGGTCTGATCATCTCGGCATCATCGTCCATAAGCGTCGATGTCCTCGGGTCGTAGTCTAGCATGTCGGTTAGATCCTCGGCGATGGCTACAAAGTGGGTGGTGGGTGGGCTCGAATTTCTTCGTCGTTCGAACTCCATCCGTCTGGCCATAGTCGGCCAGATTCTCTGATAGCGAGAGATGCTTCAGAGAATTCAGGATATCGCCAAAAGGCGAGTGTTGAAAGATGTCCGCGGCGGTGAATTCCATAACCGGCGCCCAATCTGGCTTAATTGCGGGCGCGGGAGGCTCGGAGTCCGGCGAGGAGTCCGGCGCCTCGGGATCACGAGTTTCGCAAGGGACAAAATCGGTATTCGGCTCCATCGCCGTAGATGTTGAAGCCCCGAGCGGCGTCTATCCACCGACCCTCGTCATGGGCAATCGATTCCGGGCTAATAGCGGGGCGGATTCAGAAAAGCGACCACCAAAGCCTTGTCCGTGGCGAGCTAGATCATGCCCATCGTCGCGGTCTTGTGGCGCTTAGCTATGGCTCGAGTCCGTCGAAGATCAAGTCTCCGCGCCATCGGTCGTGAAGTTTAAACTTCGAATCTGACGGCCAGGGGCGTAGCTTCGTGTCGGTGTCAAAACCGGCGGATCTCGGGTAGGGGTCCCGAAGCGTGCGTCTAGGCGGATGGTAACAGGAGGCGAGGACACAATGTTTTACCGAGTTGAGGCCCTCTCGATGGAGGTAATACCCTCGTCTGCTTGATTAATATTGATGATATGGGTAGTACAAGAGTAGATCTACCACGAGATCAATGAGGCTAAACCTAGAAGCTAGCCTATGGTATGATTGTTGAGATGTAATGTTGTGTCCTACGGACTAAAGCCCTCCGGTTTATATAGACACGGAGAGGCTAGGGTTACAGTCGGTTACAATGGTAGGAGATCTACATATCCGTATTGCCAAGCTTGCCTTCCACGCCAAGTAAAGTACCTTCCGGACACGAGCGGAGTCTTCAATCTTCTATCTTCGTGATGCAGGAGTCCGGCGGATATTGATAGTCCGGCTGTCCGGACACCCCTAGTCGAGGACTCCTCGGTAGCCCTGAACCGGTCTTCAATGGCGATAAGTCCGGCGTGCATAATGTTCGGCATTGCAAGGCGGGTTCCTCCTTGAATAATCCGGAGAAGATAATGAACACCAGGATAGTGTCGGCTCTGCAAAATAATTTCCACATTCCAACGTAGAGAGAATAAAAACACACACCGATCAATCTCTGCGGCGTATTATGCGGCATGACATCACCGCAGCCAAGCCCTCGTTTGAATTGTTTTATTATTCCACCTCGGCACGTTTAGCGGCGGCTTCCTTGGCACGCGTCTGTCGAGCGAGATCGTGTTCCCTTTTATTCGGGATCCTCATCAATACGTGCGTGGGTAACCCAACCGTTCCGTCGCCCGCCTCCTCTATCGAAGGGAATCTCAAGCGGTCACGGAGGCGGCCCTTGGTATTATTTCCCTTTATAAGAGGACCAAGGCCTGTCCTTGTCTCTTAACCTCGCATCGAATCTTTCCTCTGCTCCCGGTTCCAACACCAAGAGCTTGAGACTCGGCGCCGGATCCACAGCAATGTCGGCTCCGACCTCCGGGGCGGTGGGTGCCCTCCTCCGTCACGGAGGAGGACATATTGAAGTTGCGTGAGGCCAAGTACAGCCTCTGAAGTCTCGCATAGGTTGCCTGCCCTGGGCAGGCCGTGCCAACCCGAGCCCGGCGAATGTGTCATTTTCGCATCTCACCTCCGTCGAGATTAGGCTTCCAGCGGATCCTTTCGTGAGGGGCTCTGTTCTTCTCTGGGCTGGACTTCCACGACTTGGCTCCGAGTCCATCCTCCATATCTCCGCATTCATTATTGTCTGCGAAGCCTTCCTCCGCGTCATCCCCCACTTGGCTGTGGCTGAAAACATTCAAGGTGGAGCGAAGATGATCGGGGCGTCGGCGGAGTGTGGCGGGCGACCATAAGCAAGATGGTCGATGCCCGTGGCTCGAAGGTTCCTTCAAGAGGAGCGAGGATTGTGGCGAGGTGGTTCTACATCACGCTCCAAGGGGGCAAGCAAAAGCCGCCGCCCTCCTTCCGCCGGGACCTCCGACAAGCGATGTCGTGGGTCGACCAAGGGCTCAAGCTGGGGCCGTCCAGGGCGTGCCCCGCTGCGAGGCGGTTCGGGACCTCCAAACAAGGGAGATCGATCTGGTCAAGGTGATGCGAGTCATGCTAACTAGGCACCTCCTACCACCGCAAGCGTCGTCCTCTCCGTTTATGGGAGTTCAATCGGAGGGACCTCGTATCCTCCAGCATTTCATGGGGGCGACACCCTTGGAGATGTCTGAGCTGTTCTTGGACCGCAAGTGGCGTGTCGGATTGCCGAGGATGCGGGACTAAGCGCGATCGTCCGGATACTCGGGTAAATAGCTCGAGCCGGACATCCTGCTTGTATGCCTTTCAAAGATCATCTCTAACCCTTTTTATTCTTTACAGGAATGGGTGGCGCGATCAAGGCTGATAAGGTGTCCGGCCCCCCTCGAGACGCCTTGGAGCCCGTCTTTGGTAGAATGTTGGAGGCGCACCCATAGAAGAGGCGATGGGGAGATAAAGGCTAATACTTCGTCCAAAGAGCGGCTGAAGAGGAGAGGACCAAGGATCCCTCCTTGAGAGGAAAAGAGGCCGCCCGAAGATCCGGAGGTCAAAGCCCCTAAGCGTGGGAAGAAATCCTCACGGGAGGTCCGGCGTCGGAGAGAATCGGACGCGCAATCATCGCCAAGGACCAGCCCTCAACGAGCCGTGAGTATGAAAGAAGAAGTTTAATAAGAAAGTACCTTCGTTTATGCTACATGAGGTAACGAAATATTTATATCGCGATTCGGATCTGCGGCCGTCTCGAGATGAGTTCGTCCTCGGGGATCTTCTTCCGGAGATGATGGAAGCGATACGCCTCCGTCCGACGCGCCGCCCAGATGAAGCGAGGCGAGCCGAAGTGTAAATCACGGGGGCGTCCCAGTCGGAGGGTCGAAGAGTTCAACACCCACGAGCCGGCGGGAGGCGAAGAGTTTGCTTGAGAGGCGTCCATTTGAGAAGATCACCGTGCGTTAATGCGTATGGTGATTGGAAGGATTTCGTCGCTGGCGGATTGCGTGATCTGCCATGAGCTTGCTGGCGGGATTTGAGGTATCGAAAATAGCGTACCCTTTGCTTTTAACAGTTGTGCATATAAAAGATCGCCTGTATAGATAGTAGCCCACGAGACTCGGTAGGTTGTCGAAGGCGACAGCGCGTCGAGGATCGAAAATCTAAATATCTCGGGTAATAAATATCGCCGTTACGATATGGTGGCGGATAGTCAAGGGCCAGCGGACTGATCGGTTTGCGAACGAGTCGACAGCTGGACATGGCGAATCTTGACATAGCACTTGTCAATCAGCGACTTGACGAGTCGCAAGGTAAATAAATTCTCCATAGCTGCTTTATTGAGTGGGTTAAAGCCCTCCTCGATAAGTTATATGTTGTTTATCTGAGCAGTCTTTGCTGCTGTGGAGAGACTTGGGCGAGCTTGCACAAGCTAAGGAGCAAGCCGAAGAAGTGATCTTGGCTGCCGCGAGGCGGCCGAGGAGTTGAAGGCGAAAAGGCTGCGCCTTTGCCTAAGCAGGCGGAGGTGGCGGATTGGCCAAAATTAAAGGATGCTACCGACCGTGGCGAGGCTCTTGAAAAGGCGCCTATTGGGCGGGAAGACTGAAGAAGGCCACCGCCGAGACCAAGGATGCCCGCTCGCAATGCGGGCTATGAAGGAGGAGCTGCGCCAAGCCGGAGAAATCACGGTGGCAGGCCGTTTCTTATCGTCGCGGTTTATGGATGCCAAGTATGCCCAATTTGAAAGCGGTGGAGTTGGAGGATCCTTACATGGACTTGGCTGCGAGTGCGGGTGACGCCGTTAAGCACTTCCGGGCCGGGGGATCACGAGGTGGAAGAGTTATATTGGACTCAATTCCACGGTCCGGATCGCCCTCTTCATTGTCGGACGAGTTGGCGAATGGGCGAACTGAATAGACTGTCGGGCTGGCTATGGCCGACATCGTGGCCCATGTGTGGCGAGAGGTCCAAAGCGACGAGCTATTTTGGCCCTCTGCAGCAGTTCCTTGGGGCGGTGCCGCATATCAAGAGATAAGCGGTCGGCCTGCATAGAGGGCGCGGATGGCTCTGGCCCGTGTAAAGCGCGATGTCCGGAGATGGATGCCACCGCTATTGCTGCCCGAGGTTCGGATGGGAACGGCTTCTGCCGAACATTATTTGAGGGAAGTTATCTTGTGGCGCTTCGTATAATAAGTCGCGATGCTCGAAGAATGTAACGTTCAATTGAGCGCATTAACTTGTTTATGAATGATTATAGTATGAATGCTTTTTATACTTGTGCTTCCAAGTAGTAATACTTCTCCTTGCGGCCGTTTAAGTATACTTGTGTATAACTTTGAAAGATCGATCTTGACTTCACCCCTTGCACAAGGTCTTTGGGGTGTTCATAAAATAAGCGCTTTTCACACTTTAATCCGGCGTCTCGGTCTGTTATAAGGAGGTGGTAGCGTAGCGAACGAGGCAATCGGACTATAATGCTTTATCTCTTTCACTTAGCCAATGGAGCTCGAGGTGGGGCTACGACATAGCCCCTAATGGCACCGCACATCTCCGGATTCGAGTGCGTATGTGCTGACGAAGCGGCCCTTCATCAGCGAAATTCTAAACATTCGTAGTCGATCAAGTGGTGACGGACTCTCGCTATATCATGACGATCGGTTTTGGCTTTCTCTCTTGAGGTGCTCACCCAGCGGCGGGGCACTGTCGCAGATAGTTCTCCTGGTGCCGCGTTAGCGGGTGATCTGAGCGTAAGGCAGCAAAACACGAGGGCAGGCAAACCCAACATTTGACCAAAGACATGATTGGAGCTGATGCATATAGTGCCCAACTTGAGGCGCGAACACTCCACGAGGTGTTTGGACTTTATGATAATGGGCAGAATTATACCTAAGCCCCTTGTGTCCAGTGCGGGCATTGTCTTGCGCGGCCAATGCCAAATCGTCGAGCTCCGCCTCGGCTATAGGAAGAAGCGAGGCTGATTAACAACAAGAGCGGTAATAAAAAGGTCTACGTAGGGTCTTAATCGAAAAGAATCCTTGCGGCGGGTCCCTCTGCGTCTGCGCTGTGTCTCCGTTGTGCCGTTATCACGGGCCAGATGCATACGTTGTTCATCTGTAGAAAAGAGAGGAACATTTCAAAAACAGTTCGATGCGAAAATAATGCAAAAGAATAAGCGTAAATAATTAAGGGTAGGTTTATATGAAACCGATGTTAGTTGTCTTGCGCAGCCCTTGTGAAAGGGTATGCGGCTAGGAGCCCTACTTTCTTGAGTCGGATTCGTCTATCCGAATCCGGGGTCTTTAAGTGACCCTCGCCTTTGAAATGGTGCCATGTGGACGGGCATCTTAAGTGTAAGAGATGCGTGTCTGCGGTATGGCGTTGAAGCGGACAAAAGCCTTCGTCCTAATAGTGCTTGATGTTCACTTTTAAATGGGGCGATATGGAAAATTAACTTTTCTCGTCGGAAATTGTTCGGTGATCGAACACGACTTGATAATATCGAGCACTGTGCACTTGGCGTAAGGGCGGGCGTAACTCCTTTGAAGGAAGTGCGGCTGTGTCGAATTTTGGTAGGGTCTATCCCCATCAAAGCGGATTGTGTTTGAATATAGCAGGTTTAAGTCACTGCCTCCGTCCATTAGGGCGTTTGTGAATTGTAGTCCGTCTATTATCGGATTCAATATCGGGAGTCCGTCCGTGGTTTGAACACTTTTGGAATAATCGGTGGTGAAAGTGATTGGTTTGATATCAATCTCTATGGTTTTGTGGGGCGGACCGTGCGAAGCTCTTTTAGAAAGTGCCGCCTTTGTTTTCCGTGTCCTCACATGAAGTGAGTTCTTGCTTTGACCCCTTGTGGGAAAGTCTTTTGTTTTCGGTGCCTGCTGGCGGGGTTTATCTTCTTAAGCAGCGCGTCGAGCCCCTTGCGTTCGGCGTTTAGTCGGCGGACTGTTTGAAAACCAACAATCCTGTGGGTGTGATTTGCGAGCCTTAGAAGTCTTGTGGATTTGACAGATCCGACCGAGGATTTTGTGTAGGTTAGACAGTTAAATCATTGTCGTCCTTGATGGGTTGAGCTTTATTATTGCCGTGAGCTTTTAAATCCGGCGTTGACTGCCGTGCTCTTTGGGCTTTTCTCTTTATTCGGCGCTGATCTTTTCTGCGCCGTGATTTTCCGTTCCATCTCTTATCTCGGATGTACTTGGGTCATTGGTGCTGCTTCTTGCCAACCAGCTGTCCTCTCTAGCATAAGCGGGTCATGAGGCTTATTAATGCGGTCATTGTCCTCGGTTTCTCTTGACCGAGGTGTCTGGCAAGCCATTCGTCTCGGACATTGTGCTTGAAAGCTGCTAAGGCTTGGCGTCCGGACGATCGACTATTTGGTTCTTTTGGTGAGGAACCTGTTCCGAATTTCATGCTGACTCTCGGGCTGTTGAGTTATGTGACTTAGGTAAATGCATCCGGAGGCGGACATAAGTCCCTTGAAAATTTGCTCTAAGCGCTTCCTCGAGCTCTTCCCAACTTCCAGCAGTGTTTTACGGGAGGCTTTTGAGCCAATGGCGAGCTGGCCCTTTGAGCTTGAGGGTAGATATTTTATGGCGTGGAGATCGTCTCCTCGGCCATATGTATATGTAATATATAGTCTTCTATCCAGACTCGAGTGCATTGTTCCATCGTAGGCTTCTATGTTTATGGGTTTAAACCTGCTGGGAATTCATGTTCCGGCACTTCGTCTGTGAAGCATAGTGGGTGTCTGGCGCCCTGTGCTTATGCGTGCGCTGTCGTCGGACACTTGCGTGTTCCTTTGCTTATTGGGGCTTTCCTTTTGGGTCCATAGATGGACTGGCTGGGCCATTGGACGGTGGGGGCTTTATGGCCTCTTCGTGGTCTGGGAGCAGCTTGCGCTTGGGTAGCTCTTGGTTGGTGGCTGTTGCCTTGTTTGTCTGCGGTTTTGAGCACTTTGCTCCATCTTATCCGGGCGCGTCTTCCGCTGTGTTGAGCTTCGCTTTTCCTCCTTGAGGCTTCTTGCTGTAGCGATGAGCTGCGTTTGCAAAGATCTTGTTCGGCGGGCTCTTGAGTTAAATCGTCATCGAGCTTGATTCGTCCTCGGAGGAGGTACATAGTTGTGATCCTCAACCTTTTCTTCGCCGCCCTTTCGTGAGGCTTGCTTCTACATCCTCCTTCGCTGAGTCTTCTTTGGAGGGTTTGTCTTGACACTCTCCGGTGTTATTATCTCCGTGCGGATTCTCCATTCTTGTTGTGGCGGGATTTAGGCGGCGCCGTCGGCGTTTGGTTGCTTCTTTAAAGAATCTTCCTCCGCTGCTTTCTCGCCATCCCCTTCTTTTGGGTATCCACCATGTAAGCGTCGTATGACGAGGTGGCCTTCCAGTGTCCCGTGGGCGCTGGGTCCTGATCGTCTCTGGCATCATCGTCCATAGCGTCGATGTCCTCGAAGTCGTACTCTAGCATGTCGGTTAGATCCTCGACAGTGGCTACAAAGTGGGTGGTGGGTGGGCTCCGAATTTCTTCGTCGTCCGAACTCCAACCGTCCTGGCCATAGTCCGGCCAGGATTCTCCTGATAGCGAGAGATGCTTCAGAGAATTCAAGATATCGCCAAAAGCGAGTGTTGAAAGATGTCGCGGCGGTGAATTCCATAACGGCGCCCAATCTGGTTTAATTGGCGAGTAGCGGGAGGCTCGGAGTCCGGCAAGGAGTCCGGCGCCTCGGGATCACGAATTTCGCGGGGGACAAGATTGGTATTCGGCTCCATCGCCGTAGATGTTGAAGCCCCCGGGGCGGCGTCTATCCACCGACCCTCGTCATGGGCGATCGGCTCCGGGCAAGTAGCCGGGGCGGATTCAAGTCTGACCGCCAAAGCAACTTTGTCGTGTGGCGAGCTAGATCATGCCCATCGTCACGGTCTTGTGGCGCTTGGCTGTGGCTCGAGTCCGTCGAAGATCAAGTCTCCGATCGTCGGCCGTGAAGTTTAAACTTCGAATCGACTGACGGCCGGGCGTAGCTTCGATCTGCTCGGATGGCCAGAGAGAGTTGGCCCGCGATGCAAAACCGCCGAATATGAAGATCTGTCCGGGAGAAAAGTCTCACCACTGGACAGCGTTCAAAGATTGAAGATGCCATCGAGCCTATTGGTGGCGACGAGAGGAACTCTCAATGAAAGCACCAATGTCGGTGTCAAAACCGGCGGATCTCGGGTAGGGGTCCCGGCTGTGCGTCTAGGCGGATGGTAACAGGAGGCGAGGACACAATGTTTTTACCAGGTTCGGGCCCTCTCGATGGAGGTAATACCCTACGTCTGCTTGATTAATATTGATGATATGGGTAGTACAAGAGTAGATCTACCACGAGATCAATGAGGCTAAACCCTAGAAGCTAGCCTATGGTATGATTGTTGAGATGTAATGTTGTGTCCTACGGACTAAAGCCCTCCGGTTTATATAGACACCGGAGAGGCTAGGGTTACAGTCGGTTACAATGGTAGGAGATCTACATATCCGTATTGCCAAGCTTGCCTTCCACGCCAAGTAAAGTACCTTCGGACACGAGCCGAGTCTTCAATCTTCTATCTTCGTGATGCAGGAGTCCGGCGGATATTGATAGTCCGGCTGTCCGGACACCCCTAGTCGAGGACTCCTCACTCACCCGAGTCCGTCGAAAGCGTTGAAGGTTGAAGATGCCATCGAGCCTATCGGTGGAATACGCGAGGAACTCTCAATGAAAGCACCAATGTCGGTGTCGAAATGCCATCGGGCGGATCTCGGTAGGGGGTCCAATGAAAGAATGCGGATCTAGGCGGATGGTAACATGGAGACGAGGGACACAATGTTTTTACCTGAGTTCAGGCCCTCCCGATGGAGGTAATACCCTACGTCCTGCTTGATTAATATTGATGATATGGGTAGTACAAGAGTAGATCTACCACGAGATCAAGGAGGCTAAACCCTAGAAGCTAGCCTATGGTATGATTGTTGAGATGTAATGTTGTGTCCTACGGACTAAAGCCCTCCGGTTTATATAGACACCGGAGAGGCTAGGGTTACACAGAGTCGGTTACAATGGTAGGAGATCTACATATCTGTATTGCCAAGCTTGCCTTCCACGCCAAGTAAAGTACCTTCCGGACACGAGCCAGAGTCTTCAATCTTCTATCTTCGTAGTCTGGGAGTCCGGCGGATATCGATAGTCCGGCTATCCGGACACCCCCTAGTCCAGGACTCCCTCATACGCCATCACCTTTGACTCCTCAGACCGGCTCAAGTGCACGGCCACCGCTGGCGCGCTCCCCATGCTTTGCTCTCCCGTCATCAGCAATGTAACTGTCACCAAGACCCTCATCGATGGCGGAGCAGAGCTCAATGTTCTCTCTGTTCAGACATTCTACAGACTCTAGGTTCCATACTACCAGCTGCACCCCACCAAGCCATTCTCAGGAGTAACCGATGGATAGACACACCCGATCTGGCAACTTCGCATCCCAGTCACCTTCGGCGAGCGCAACAACTACTGCACCGAGCTCATCGACTTCGACGTCGCCGACATCCGCCTGCCCTACAACGCCATCCTTGGGTACCCAGCACTGGCCAAGTTCATGGCGGCCATGCACCACGGCTACAACATCCTCAGGATGCCAGGAAGTGGCGGCGTCATCATGGTCGCCTGTCAGGAGAAGGATGCGGTGTGCTCCCTTGAGCGCGCTTTTCAGGCTACAGCAGTTGAGAACCCAGAAGACAAAGACGGAGCCCTCCCTCCCGAGGTCGCCCCCAAGACAAAGAAGTTGCAGCTGGGCCAGGGGTCTCGCGAGGAAGCAACATCTGAGGATGCAGCGCTAAGCCTCGCGTCTCCGGACATGGCACCTTCACCCATCGCATAGGAAGGCGCGCCCAGTGCCCCCTCAGGCTAGGCTCGGGGGCTCTCCTCTGGATGGCCTCAGACCTAGCCCATATCACGAGAGTGGCGCTTGGGCACCATGTGGAGGCGCTCTTCAGAGCACGCTTCCCAGGAGAAGGCAGCAGGCGTGAGACACTAGGTGCTCAGGAGTTCATCAGTGAGGTAATCGAGGAGATCCAGGAAGGAAGGTTTCTGCAAGACGATCGTCGCCTGCCACGAGGTGGAGCTCGCTGCCCTAGCGAGGGTAAGGAGTTCCACGTATGTGTCGACATCCCTGGGCTCAACAGGGCCACATCTCCGCAGCTCATGTGGCCGTCTCATGTCGGTTGATGCAAGCGACCACCTCACAACTATGTCTGCATGCCTTTTGGCCTGGTGGGCGCGAATGAGGCGTTCCAGCGCTGCATGAGGAACGCTCAGGCGGCTCGAGAAGCCAGGCACCAGGCGATCCTGGCGGAGATGGAGGAGCGCCTTCAGGAGCCTCCCGGTCCGTCTGAGCCTCCCGAGGCCCGGCACCAGAGCGGCTCATGAGGAACGGCTTCAGCAGCGCGTGCTTTTCAACAACGGTACCCGGTGACATCTCCCTAGTTCATTCAGTTTGGGGGCGCCCTCGGGCTACATCATCCCCAGGTCATGTGGGTCTGTCCCTACATCGTGTATCGTTTTGCACTCACCAGGGTTATCTAATCGTTTCCGTGAGTTTATCTATGATTGTCACCTCATGACCCGCCTCATGGCCCTGATGCGTCTGACTAACTCTATTTCTGTACAACACACACACATCAGCACGGCGCTTGTGCTCGGGTCCGTCCCTGCAACGCTGATAAACCCGGGGATCAAGCTTTGGTTCACGGCCCGCTTCGCATACACCACCTCACAGGGTCTTCGGTGCCTCCGTCTCACGCCTGGGGCTCTCGGCCTCTTTTTCCATTTAACTTGCAGGATCACCCTACGATGAACCAAGAGTCAGCTCGGACGACTACCGTCCAGCCTCGCGAGTCGCTTGCACGTTAAAGGGGGGCTCCCGAGCATCGCGTCTCAGGAGCTCCTATTGGCTCTCCAGCCCTCACCCCTTGGCCTTGACCACGGCATCACAACCTGGCATGCCAGCGGCGGCTGAGCTCACTTGAGGGCCGGGTCCCGAGGACGTAGAGCACCTTGGCCAGCGAGGCAGGAGGATGGCCAAGATGGGTTGCGTCTGATGGCACCACAGGCGCGATGGCAAGCATTGCCTCTCTGATGGGCCCGGACCGCAAAAAATAAGTCTCAACTCGCTACAGCACTAGTTTCGCTCCACACGCCTCACTCCACAGTTCCACTTGGGCGGTTCAACTCCCCTTTTCAACTCTCTGCGCAGATGCTTGCACGCCAAGGGGACGTAAGCATTGCGTCTCACGAGCTCTTACCGGACCTTGGGCCGCTCACCTCCTAGCCTTGACCACGACATCGCGACCTGGCATACTAGCGACGGCTGAAGCCTTCCTGGGGACTGGGTCCTGCCAGTGTAGAGCGCCATGCTGTCTAGGGACGAGAAAGGGAGGAACTCAGCCGGATTGGGATACGCGCGTCCATTGCAAAGCCAAAAGGAATAACAATACTATTGAATACATCTAGGTCCTTACAAGCCCCACGAGGGCTGATCTTCATCTCGCGTAGGAGAGACAACTACAGGGCCTTGCGGCGACGCTGACGACACCGGTCGGCAGCCGCAGCGGCATTCCTCCCCTGATGGGAGCTTGGAGGCACGTAGCTGTCGTCACTTGACTTTGGAGAATTACTGGGCTCAGGAGAGTCACTGGATTCCTAGGAGTAGTCGCTGCTGCTGGACGAAGCACTAAAGGGGGTAGCCGCACAACCGGCGCCCATCATGTCATCCCTCGAGTTGTCTCCTCCGGGGAAGCACTCCAGCCGCTCGCCCCGCTCGTTGAAGACCTTGAAGAACAAGGTGGCTGCGTCGTCGTATTCGAAGTGGATTGCCAGGGCTCCCTCTGCTCGGCAGGCCCAGGCGACCTCGCCCCATCCTCGCGTCATGAAGACGTCTCCGGACGACAAAACCTTGACCTCAGCCCCGGTGGCCAGGCTACTGCACCCTGGGTGCTGCAGCCACAGCTCCACCGTTCCCCTCGAAGGCAGTTTGCGGGCGAAGAACCGAGGGAATCAGATCCAAGTATCGGGGGGCATCGCCGCCCACACCACGAACTCGCGCGAGCTATCCTCGGCGTGGGTCCATGGTGCAGCCGGCAGGGCAATGGCGGCCCTGTCATCTTCGTGAGGCGCCGCTCGATGGCACACTCCTTCACCTTGCGCCCGAGCGTACAAGGGGAGGCGGAAGCCAGGCGGAGGCCTCGATTGCCAGGGCCTAACCACCTCTGACCTCGCGCCAGCGTTGTCATGGAGGTGAAGTCGCTTCTTCGGCGGGAGAGGGTCCGGCTCCTCCCTAGGGGCCTTCCCTTTCTCTGCCGCAGAGAACCTCCTGATTGGCGCCATGGGAGCAAGACAGAGAAGAAAGAAGTGAGCGGAAGCAAGATGAGAGAGATATGAGCGGGGGATCCACCCGCTCGCACGATTATAGCCGGAAGAAGGTAAATCGTCGGCCTCCCATGATTTCTAATAATGATGATCCTTTCTGCATGCAGCATGCAGTTGTCAAGTCGAGTAGTTGCCGAGGCAGCATGGGGAAGCAGAGTCGCCCACGTCCAGTCAATCACCACGCATCAACAAGGCCGCAGGCGGTTAGGCCCCGTGGCGCTCCGCCCTTGCCCTTTGGCTTCGCCAGGAAGCCATGTCCGAGCGCGCCTTGGGCCCGGGGGCTACTGTTAGCGTCCTGGACTTGGGGGTAACCAGTCCTGCCTGCCTGCGGCCCACCGCGTGGCTCCATCGGTAGCCTGGTACGACCCAGCTTCAACATCAACACCACAAGACCCTCGCGAGGTGCCAAGCCTCGTGAAGCGGATGATGCCAAGACCCCTGAAGGAGCAAGCCTCATCAGGAGGGCTCCTGAGGGGCGGAGAGATCTATGCAGCTACCTCATGAGGCTCAGCTGACGTGAGCCATGATGACCAAGGCCAGACGGGCGCCAGGTGGGCGCAGAGCGCAAGTTTCCTCTTCGGTGCAAGGTAGGCAAGCCACATGCGTGGAGTCCCAAGGAATCAACCAAAGGTTTCCATTCTGGTGCAACAAAACCAAGACCACCAGGACGGCAAGACGGAGGTCATCACCGAGCCCACCACGGCGTCACGACCAGAGGCTTTTTGTAGGCGAAGACTACTTTTGTCAGGATAGATTGTACTACTTGCCCCCTTTCAAATCCCGCCATTGGGGAATCCCTTCCCGCTCATATTTGGGAAGAGGACCAAGGCGACTATATATAGGACTTAGCCACCACCATAGAAGGGGACCGAAAACCAGAGCAAGTAGAACACCACACCAGCTCAAGAACACCTCACCTCCTGAGGCTTGTTCATCCTTGTAACTAGTTCATCCATAGCCCCTCGAGGCAATCCACCACACAACACTAGAGTAGGGTATTACACCACAACGGTGGCCCGAACTAGTATAAATCCATGTGTCTTTGTGTCTGTGTCAGCTCTTTGTGCTAGGCTAGGGAGGATTGCGAGTAGGCAGGCTAGACAGGTTGAGATCTCCTCACGCACCCCAATGTTTGAACCTCTCATGGGTTGCCGGATCCCGAAATCTGACAGTCGTGCTAGAAGAAATGGAAGAGTTGGCGTGGAGTTGATCTGCAAGTTACAGAAGATCTTTCCACTGGGCTTCTTTAATCCAATGCAGCATTTGATTTTGTATCTCCCGACCGAGGCAAGATTGAGGGGGCATGCAAAATCGTTGGTGCTACTTCCATTCCGCCCGAGTCTCTCCGGAGAGCCTTGCTCGACAGTATGCAGAGCACCAGTGGGCGCTTCTTCATCGGTGTCATTTCCCATCGGGAGAAGAGGCCGGGAAGGGAAGAAGAGAGGAGGTCGGGGAGGACGTGGCCGTGGGAGAGGTAGGCAGGCTCCTACGCCTTCCTCGCCGCCACCCCCAGCTGATTCACCCGAGCATAGGACTAGTAGGGTGGACACCTCTGAGGAGGAGGCTACGCGGACTCCAGTCCATGAGCCTCGGGTCGACGGGCCTTTGGCCCACGAGACTCCGGATCAGGGTACATCCTAGGATACATCCGGATGGGGTACCTGGCCTAATTTGCCTGAGGGGCCGAGTGGCCATGCCGATGATGGCGGGGATCCAGCCGATAGCGAGGGCGAGGTGGTTGAGGGGACCACCGTTTACCAGCGTGGTTGTACATGGCTCCCACCCGTGTTGGCGACCCGCGAGCAGAGGTGGTTGATTTTCCCTGATGGGGAGAGGTAAGTGCATTTACTCTTTTTGTACCTTTTGCCTTCACGTTTCTTCAAATATATCTATTGCGTTGGCCTTATCATACTGCAGGGGTTGGGACCATGCTCCGAATATTCGCAGGCCCAACACCATCCTTGATGTGCTTTGCCGGCAAAACTTCCCGGGGTTTTTCACATTGCCCAGTGAGGGTCAGCTTCCACAGATATGATTGAGCTGGGAGCACTACTTGGCTGCCCCGGCCTCGCCTGAGGAGATTATCGACGGTGTCTTGTGCCACACAGGGAAGACATGGTGATCAGAAAGTTTAGGGTAATTTCTCCTTTACACAATTAAAAATCTTCAAATAGCTAGTTATTGTACTAATCAATGTTGTCACGTTTGATTGCAGACCTTTTACAGGTGTGAGGAGGCATATGAGGAGGCTGCAGCACAGGTATCAATGCCGAGTGCAAGCACCTACAATAAAACTTACGGCACGAGGCTCGGGTGGAGGCTGTTCGAGACTACTACGCCTCGCATGGTATTAAGAAGATCAAGTTAGCATGCCACAAGAATTTTTTGAAGAAGGAGCAGTACATGATGGTAATTACCTATTCTTAAGTCCTTGTACTTAGTTTCCTTGATTTGATTCGTAGGCATAGCACTCAAGTTTCTCTTTACTAACTTAGGTGCCCCCAAGATGGTGTTCGGGTCAGATGGATTGTTGGGAGGCGTTGGTGGATGAGTGGTTCTCACACCAATGGCTAGCCCTCCACAACAATGCCTAGGACCAGCGTGCCCAAATGGAAGGTGTGACACACCATCAAGGCAGCACCAACTTATATCACTTTAGGCGGAACTTGGTATGTGGTTTGCTTCATGATTCATGCAATTCATTCCTCATGCTAGCTTGAGCCCTTTAATTACTAATTTACTCTGTTCCTCTCTTTAAGGCGCGACACAATAAGGTGGAGGTGCCAGAGGTGTACGACATCTATGCCATGGCCCATACTGCGTCGTACAACATCCAGAGAACTTCACCAACATCTCCTCCCACAACAAGGTCGTGAAGTACAGAGATGAGGGGAAGGCGAGGAAAGGGGAGGACTTTAACCCGAGCCAAGGTCCCATTAATCCAGAGCTGGTGATGATATCTGGTGGCGGGAGGTCCCATGGCACAATAGCCATTCGAGATGTACTTATCGGTTGTCCTCGCACTCTCCTGGAGATCAAGGCGCACCAGTCGAGCTCCGCTCCTGAGATAAGGCCTCGTCAACGGCCATTCGAGCTCGCCTTCGAGGTTAATTATACGGAATTAGCTATCTTTCCTCCATTACATTGTGTGCGGCCATCGTTGATTACAATGCTAATGAGGGGTGGTATTGCAGGCTGCTCTTCAAAGAGAGAGAGAGATAGAACCCAGGCATGTCGTGGCAAAACATGATCACCTATGGGGTCATTGGCCCCTTGTGGTTTGGCAAGGAGGAAGGGCGCACTGCACAAAGAGTGGAGGCCGCCGAACAACATGGCAGTGGTGATGTGGATCGTTTTTACCCAGGTTCGGGCCGCTACAATGCGTAAAACCCTACTCCTGCTTTGGTGGATTGATGGAGGGACCGTAGAGAATGAGCGGCGCCCAAGCCCGGCAATATAGCCTTGGGGAGAGCAGCTACGCATGTATGAATACACCAGGATCTGAATCCCTTCTAAGGTTGCCATGGTCCTCCTTTTATAGGACAAGGCGTTACCACGATGGCAGAATAGTCATTATCCAGTGATTAGATAGCCAACAATGCTATCATACCTAACTCTGCAGACAGGACAAGGCGCATTAAATGCACCACTTAATGTCATGTCATGAATGTAGCCCGACAAGCCTTGCCATGCCACTTTAGACGTCTCTCATCTGTCTACTTGACATGCCTATGGACGGGTGTCATATGGAGGTGATTTTCCTCCTAAGTGACAACCACGTCCCAAATGACAGCCACTTAGTTACCTGGGGGCTCTGCACCGCACTGATGGGTGACTTGTGTCGCGATGCGGTGGAGCGGTAAAGTCTTGGCAGGGGTGCAGGCCGCTAGCAGCCCCGACAACCCTTGTCGGGGAAGTCTTGGGACTTGTCTTTGGGGTGACCTCGACCTGACCTGGCTTGCCTGCCCGACAAGGGAGGTTTTTCCTTAGTGATATCTTGCTTCTTTAGCTTGTCTTAGTCTTCTTGATGTGCCCTTTGATTTCCCAAAGAGCTACCTCTCTCTGGCTTGGTCTTGTCTTGTGTACTTGGTGAAGTGGGCTTCCTCGCTGCCGGGTCGGATGCTCACTGTCCGTGCACAAGTCAGGGAAAACATACACCCTTGGTTTTGTGTACCCCGATAGAAGCCCCGGGCCTGAGCCATACGTGTCACTGGGCACGTTGGGTTAGGCCCCTTAAAGTGCACAGACACGTGTTGAGGGCATGTTGTACATGCAGCGGTTATGATGACTAATCAAACCAACGTCCACTCGGCGTAATTACCGCAGGTCGTGGGGTCGTGGGACTGTAGCAGTTAATGTAACACGGTAACTTTCTAAGGGAAAGCAGCGAATAGTCGCCCTCTCCTCCGTGTCCGTTCCTCATAAAGGGAGAAACGCGAAAGCGTGTGGCTCATTCGCACTTATTTCTCCATCCACCATCTTCCTCCTCAAGCCAGGCGACCGCTCCCGTGCCCACGTTCACCTCCGATCCCCCAACCAGTTTCCCTTCTTCCATCTTTTTCACAGCTCATGAGGATGAGAAAAAAAACCCGCCGCTGCTAAGGGGAAGTGGCCGACCACCACGAATGAGGTGGCTGCGGAGGGGAACGAGAAGAGAGCAGCAGAGCTGGATAAGAAGCGAAGGGGAGATGTGGTCTTCTTCACATTGAGTTTGGAGAGAGACACCTTGGTCGCAAGGTATGGATACATGTGGGGGAGGGAAGTTCCAAAGGGGATGGTGCACCCATGGTCCTGTCGGAGGGAGGAAAGGATCCGCCGAATTCATACCGATTTTTCTGTGTGTATTTCTTCTACGGCCTCTGCCCCCCTTTTCAGATTTCTTTGAGGCAATGATGGTAATATACGGATTCCACCTCTTGGACTTTATGCCAAATGCGATGGCGTGCATGGCGATTTTTGCCCATTTGTGCGAGAACTCCGTTGGAGTCGCCCCCAATGTGGATCTATTCAGGCACTTTTTCATCCCGCGGGTGGAAAACAAATCCCACCGCTCTAGAAACATAAGCTGCATCCCTCGGGAGAGGAGAGAAATTTGGGATTTCCTTCCCGGCTAGCAGCACGACAGATGGGAGGAGTGGAGGGCAGACTGGTGCTGGATCCAGGATGAGGAGGCTCTAGAGTATTGTTAGGTGTGGATGGAGTGCATTGTCCGTGGGAACGACGGGAGGGAACTAGGCCTCACTAACGACAGGCTTCACCCAATGCTGAACAGGATCTTCATCTCAAAGCTGTCGGGCTAACCATCGAACAGGTGGGAGCCGATTTCCTCCAACATCGCATCGCGCCACTGCAGAAAAGGGAGAAGTTTGCTTGGCGTTATGGGGACGATGCGGACAGGATGCGCTTGTATCCAAGCCTGACCAACAACTTGTCTGTTTACGGCCACACCTGGCTATGTGAACAACTATTCGGCAGTCTTAGGCCGTTCAAGTTGCCGGCAAGGATTGTCCCGCTGAATGTCAACTCCACCCTAGACCAGATCTTGAAGTGGATGCCCGACTGCAAGGCTTACAGGGTTGCAAGTGATTGGCAACTACCCGAGCTTGATGAAGAGCTCAAGTGGGCTTCTAACTTGGTAGGCTACCAGGGTGAAGAACAACATGTTCGAGCGCACCTCCAAGATAGAGGTGAAGTTCATCAAGAGGCGGATCGAGGAGGACAAAGCGTCCCGGGCCACCGAAAAGGCAAAGCCCATAAGGGTGGAGGAGGAAGAGGAAGGGGAGGCTGAAGGCGAAGGCTCCTCCAATGGCAGGAGTGATCCGCACGCCATAGAGGAGGTTGCCAGGGACGATCCTGTCGGGGGCGAGCCTGCCGATGGTGATCCTATCAGGGGGTGCCCACCGGGATTGAAGCCTTATATGTCGCGGCAGCGGGAGCTCGGGAAGAGGACGCAGCCGAGGAGGTGGAGCAGCCCAAGGAGGAGTGGCTCGCAGCAGGCCCACAAGCCCCCAAGCCAGACTTGGATCAGCGTCCCCGTGGGCGGGCAATTAGTTGGGGAACAACGTCTCCTGCTCTTGTGCCCGCCGCCAAGAAGGTAAAGAAGGTCGCCTCTAAGAGCGACAAGCCATAAGTGGTGCACTGCCATTCTTCTCGTCTTTTCGAGGCCAAGACCCCTCCCGCTAAGCGACGGGCGGTCACGAAAATCGACTCTAGCTCCCAATCAGACTCGAGCTCCTCGCACAGCTCATCCTCGCCGGAGCACCCTGCGACTCAATAAGGTTTGTAGCTGCCGGGAAGCACTGCCCCTCGGACCCTGAAGAGGAGCAGAGCTCCTCCATCACCTATGGAGTTCGCGCTTGGCTCCATGCTCATCGATTCAGAGTAAGGAAAACAATATCTTCTTTTGTTGAAGCCTTGCACGTTTGTCGGCTTGCTGATTCAATCTTGCTTGCTACCTTTGTAAGGGAAGAGGAGAAGGAGACCCTCATCCACCGGGTCAAACGGCTCAGGCATGTGTAGCCGCCGAGGTCCCTGGAAGGCACCGGCTTGGCGGGAAGTAGCATGAATGATCCAGCGCCAAGCCCCAGCCCAGCCCCCGGCATGGAAGCACGGGACGGGTTTCCCCCGTCAAGGGTGGCGCGGAAGGACACCCTACATCTCCAGCCAAAGAGGAGGGGGAAACCACCCAGGGCCAGGCCCTCTAGGAGGGGCCCACTCCGCCTGCTGATCGAGTTGAGGGATCCCTGACGAGGGCCCCCACGGAAGGTTCTGCCCAGGTCGATGCCATGGTTACCGAGGAAGGGGGTAGTGTCCATGCCCCGGCAACTGATGTTGCCAGAGAAACCGAAGACCTTCCATGGCAAACAACTCTGGGTAACTCACTTGTTCTTTTCTCTTCTATTGCTTTCATCATCTTGCTCCAAGTTTCTGGTCCTGCAATGTTTTTGTCCCCTCATTATTGCTCGTTGCCTTTGCTTGCAGTTCCGTTGGATGAGGAGCCCGAGTTGTTGGAAGAGGTGGCCAGCATCAGAAAAGATGCTGCTGAGGAGGCTGCCAAGATCGCTGCCGCGAAGGGGCAGGAACATGCTGTCAAGGGCATCTAGGAGCCCCCGAAGGAATCAGAGAAGACCTCGGCAGTGCGTCAGGATCGGGGGTGATGGTTGAAGAGAAAATTCCCCTTCGAACCATGAGCCCCCTTCCCTTGTTTGGCACCTAGGCTGGGACCCCACAGCCATCTTCAAGCCAACTGGCGCTAGTGCTTGCCCAGCCGGGACTCGGGGCCCCCGGTTCTTCTGCCATAGTGAGCGTAGAGCTTGATAAGGAGATCCAGTGTATCATGGCACCACTGTCCCAGCAAGTTGGAGAAGCCGATAATTCTGTCAGCGCAGTCATGGAACTGTCCTTCCTGGAGTCCGTGATGGCAGGCATCAAGGAAATGCAGAACAGGTACAGCCAGAAGTGGCAGGCACTCAAGGAGCAGCGCAACTCCGCCAACAGCATGGATCCGAAGCTGAGGGACAAGGGCGGCGAGCTACACGAGTGGCATGGCAAGCAGTTCCAAGTGCTTCTACGGCAACAGAAGATGATCGCCATGACGAAAGAGGACGTCGCTGCCCGGGAAGTCCGTCCAGCGGAGCGTGCAGCGCTTATGAACGCCGGGGACAAGGACATCTCTTCACGGGAAGGGAACCTCAAGGCCACCCTTCACAGCAAGGACAGGGAATTGGAGGCCCTTGCCCGGCAACGCACCAATGAGCTGGAGGACAAGCACAAGGCGGCCCTTGACGCGCTCTCCATTGACTCCACCGCCCAGCAGAAGAAGATTGCTGATGACCTTGCCGCTGCATCCATTGCCAAGGCTGATCTTGATCAACAGGTGGCCAAGCTGACAGAGGACCTTGCTAGGAGTGCCAAGGAAGTTGCGGCTCTCAAGGAGGAAGCCCAAAAGGCTGGGATTCTTCTGAAGGATGCGCAATCGCAGCTCTCTTCCAAGAGCCAAAACCTTGAGACTGCCAATGGCACCATTACTGACATGAAGGCAAGGCTCAGCACCTTGGAGAGCACGATCGAGTCTTGCGGGGTTCGTGAGAAGTAGTTGATGAAGGACTTGAAAAATACAAGGATCGTCCCAAAGGATGCGGAGGACAAATTGGCGAACCAAGTCCAGTAGCGCGACCTTTGGATCAAGAGCCTAGTCGACCTTGCCAAACGCCTCACTACCCAGATTGCAGCAATGGGCATGGAGAGCCAGCCTTCTCAATCAGCAGACATGAGGTCCCAAGTGTCAAGCTAGAGCTCTTCTTCGACGGGTTGATCGAAGGGATGAAGACATACAAGGAAGGAAGAGCCGCTTCTTTCGCAAGCAAGTCTCGAAAAGCTTGCCCGCGACGCCCTTTTCATGGTCCTGAGCAACCTCGCCTGTCGCCATCCCGACCTCAACCTGTCTGACGGCTTTAAGAGGCTTTCGGTAGGTGCCGATGTTTCCGCTGCTGAAGAAAATGTTGGCCCCTTCACTGACAAGGTCCTCTCTGTCCCCAGGGCTTAAAAAGGCGGCTAAGTACGGTCATGAACCATTTGCGCCCGTCACATTGCCCTGTAACAAAACATTACGCATGTCTTGTGTTTAGATCACGTACTACTTTTATTCGTATCGAACTAGTGTTTAATTAATTTCAAATGCATGCTATCCCTCTTGTGTTTTATCCATGGAAGTTCGTATGGTTAGTTTCTTTTTGTGCATTTTGGTTGCTCGTCAGTAGTGTGCTGCCGCGATTGCTATGAGGGGCGGGTCCTTAGCATTCAGCTAGCAAAGACACACTGTCGGTGTCAAAACCGGTGGATCTCGGGTAGGGGGTCCCGAACTGTGTGTCTAGGCGGATGGTAACAGGAGACAAGGGACACGATGTTTTTACCCAGGTTCGGGCCCTCTTGGTGGAGGTAAAACCCTACTCCTGCTTGATTAATATTGATGATATGGGTAGTACAAGAGTAGATCTACCACGAGATCAGAGAGGCTGAACCCTAGAAGCTAGCCTATGGTATGATTGTTGTTCATCCTACGGACTAAAACCCTCCGGTTTATATAGACACCGGAGAGGGCTAGGGTTACACAGAGTCGGTTACAATGGTAGGAGATCTACATATCCGTATCGCCAAGCTTGCCTTCCACGCCAAGGAAAGTCCCATCCGGACACGGGACGAAGTCTTCAATCTTGTATCTTCATAGTCTAGAGTCCGCCAAAGATGATAATTCGCTATCAGGACACCCCTAGTCCAGATTCCTCAAGAGTCCCTCGAACTAGGCTTCAATGATGACGAATCCGGCGTGTTGATTGTCTTCGGCATTGCAAGGCGGGTTCCTCTCCAAATCCTGTGTTGAATAGTGTCCGGCTTCTTGTGAATATCGCGCTCCTCGGCTTCCACGCCCAATAATGGCCATCTTCCACGTGTTGAATGAATTTGAAAAGCCAGGGTATTTTTTCATTTACCCCCTAGCTGCGCAAATGAGCCGCCTATAAAAGGGACGGGGATCTAGATCCGAATCACGCCATCCTCCCTCTGCGAGCATTCATCGGAGAGCCTCTGACAAAAATCCATTCCATCATGGACAATCGACGCGACTCCTCCTCTCGCGCTCCCAGCCCTCAACCTGGAGATTGGGAGAGATGCTCGGTCCCGCACAACGAGCTAGCGGCGCTCCAAACCAAGGGGTTTCTTCCCCCAGCCTTCATAGTTCCGGTTCGAGCCGGACTCGCCACCTACAAGGGCGGAAAGTAGGCGGAGAGCGTCCCCAATCCCTCCAAAGGAGAGTGGGTATGCTTTGTCTCTTATCTAATAAGAGGACTCGGATTTCCAACACATCCGTTTCTCCGGGGGCTCCTGGAGTTCTACGGCCTCCAGCTGCACCACCTTACTCCTGCCTCCATTCTGCACATCGCGGGCTTCGTGGCCCTTTGTGAGCTGTTCCTGGGCGTCGAGGCTCATTTTGCGCTGTGGAAGAGATTGTTTTGCCTGGTACCCCGTTCTCATGAGGGGTCAATATATCAAGTGGGCGGAGCCGAGCTATGGCGCATCGCCGGGACCGGATATCTATCCGCAACCCCGAAGAAGGCGTCCGAAGACTGGCCTTCGGAATAGTTTTATATAGAAGACGCCCCGCTACCGGATCTAGTTCGGATCGGCCTCCCGGAGTTCAGTAATGCTCCCTTGAAGAAACGCCTAAGTTGGCGTCCACGGAGCTCTCAAAGGGAGAATGACAGGGACGTCCTTTACCTGATGGGCTGAATAAAATTATTGGCTCATTCCGGACTGACCATGATCGGGGTCATGGCCACATGCATTATGCGGGGGGTGCAGCCGCTCCAGTATAGGGGCCACCCCATGTGGGATTTCAACGAGGAGGATGATGCCACCCGCCATGGCCGTAAGGGGCCGGGATCGGTCGCCGATCTGGTGAAGATCCTGTCCGGCCTGTACAAAGGGGAGGAGGAGGACTTCCTCCGTGCCAGTCCATTGAACGGATTTCTATGAACAACCCTCGAAGCTGGGTAAGCGGACATTTCTTTTTGCCTATCCAATCCATATTTCCACGGTTAAGTATCTCATTTTGTGATTTCGACGCAGGAACTGCGCCGGGCTATAGAGGATATACACAGCCCGGCTCCACAACCCGACGATCCGGAACGGTCCCTCGATCCGGCCTCCGAAGAGGATACGGACATAAAGGTGGAGCTGATCGATGGGGTGTTCCATCAACTTAGCATCGACAATGCTTTGGTCGCCATTATGGCTGACTACCCCGGAATATTTCCAGCTTCCCAGGTAACTGTGACCGGAGTCCTGATACCATGACCCATCTGTGCTTATTTCTGATCACCGCATACCAATGGTGTTCCGCAGGAGGTGCTTTTGAGGCGGGAAGCCGAGCCCGCGGCGGCTGGCCAACAAGGGGCAGCTCGGCCCAGCAGGCGGAAAAGAAGTGCGGTGCGGATCGAGACGTTGCCGCAACGGTATGGCGTGCCACCGTGTTTCGATGAAAGGTTCTTGGAAGGCATACTAACGCTCGTGATTTTTTCAGGAGAAAGAGCGCTCGCCAGACTATGCCCGGAGAGGTTGCCAATCGAGCCTCCACCAGCCAGGCTCCAACGCCAGGTCCGGAAGGGGAGACGAACACAAGGTGCGCGTCGGATGCTCCTCCAACAGAGGATGCCGACAGATTGTCCGCCACCAGATCTGAGGTGGAGAGTGCCATGAATCACAGGCGCGGCCGGACAATTCTTCGTGACGCATGTTTCTCCCAAGAGGCATTGAATGCCTTTAATTCGGGAGATGCACACCTCCGTGCCGCTCAAGATGGTCTAACCAAAGCCACGGAGCAGTATGTGAAAGACATACGGGTGAGGAATTTTGACAGTTATATATGCCAGTAGCCCCTGAGACTTAAAATAGTTAGAATAACTGATTTAAGGATCATTTGTTATGCAGGATCTTACAGAAAAGAATACCCAACTGTCCCAGGAGCTTCAAGAGTGCAAGGCCCAACTTGAGGCCGCACTAGCCGCGACAGGGGAAGCCACAGAGATCCCCTCTGGTAATATATGCTTCAAAAGAAAAGCAATTTGCTAAATGCGGTGTGTGTATAAGTCTGATAATAACTTTGCAGATGGCGCCGGGGTAGATCCAGACAAGCAACAGCTCCTGCGCCGGTTAAAAGCCGGCGAGAAAGTGCTTACAAGGGTGCGGCAAGAGAAAAATAACCTCCAAGATGCCAACACCCAGCTGGGCGAGGAATTAAAAGATGTTCGTGCCCAGCTGTCTGACTCCATGAAGGAGAATCGGCGGCTTCGTCGCGACATTTATAGTAAGTGCTTGAGCGAACTTTGAAAAGAAGAGTTCGGCGAGGAAGTCGATTAACAGAAATATGTCTGTAGGTATGCTCACAGGTTGTCCTGCAGAGGAAATGCCCGGTTCAATGGGTGACCTACTTCCCGAGCTGCTGCAACTGCACGAACGAGTTCGGTAGGTGATGAGCGGCGTCGCCCAGGCCTTGTGGCCATCCATCTCCCTACCTGAAGGTCTTGGAGAGCTTGCGGAGAAGCTTCAGGGAGCACGGCGGCGATTTCGGCTATGGAAGATATCGGCCTGCCGTCAAGGCGCCAGGGAGGCCTGGGCCATGGTGAAGACGCGGTACACGAAGGCTGACCCAAACCACATGGCCGAGGTCGGAACTGTGGTGCCCGATGGGAAGGAGATCCCTGTGAGCTTAGTGTACGGCCAAGTAGAGTTGGCCGCAAAGTATTCCCAGCGGGACTGTAAACTAGACAGCCTATTAGATGGTATTGAAGAGGAATACAATCAGTCAATTTGACTATGTAATTTAAAATGACATGTAAAATGCCTTCTAGCCGGATTGTAGATCGTTTGTCGTAGCGGACCTTTTCGCTTCAACCTCGGGACCCGACAGTCCGGAGTGTGTCCGAATACCCTCGTGGTTATATAAAAAAACCGGGGCATGCGTGGAGACCAGGCGTAGGGGTCATTAGTTAGTAAGAAACATGGTTAGTAAGAAACATCTTCCAGGGAGAATAGTTCCATTAGGGGTTCCTTTCCCTGGGAGGCATGCCCTAAGGTGCATGTCCGGACTGCGAAAAAAGCAGGAAAGCATCTGGGGGCAGATAGATAAATAGGTAAGAAATCATCTTTTAATTCACCGACCGAATATTCCCTTAAGAACGCTAGCTTTCGGCTTCACCCAGTCTGAGGTACACATCCGGTGACCGGCAAGAATAATCGCAGAGGTGCTCCTTTACCTCCTAGCCGAACAATCGGGAACGAGGGGTAAGCACAGAGAGCGAGCAACCCAGTTTGGCCGAAACTTAAGTCATATCGATGCATATAATGGTGAATAAAAGGTACATGCGGAAGTGTGACACATGTGTTGGGTATAAAGCCCGTATAAATAAGCTTCTATTAAAGAAGCCCCCAGGTATAATGAGTGCGAGTAGCACATCAAGTGTGTGCGAACAGTGCGCAGGTGAGCCTTCAAAGGCTTTGAGAAAAAGGGGGGAGAAGGAGAGAAATAAAAGACAGCTAAAGTATAAAATGTAGACGGAGGAAGGAGACGAACTCAGAGTCCGGCGCTAGGCGTAGAATCTTCGGAGACGGGCTGCGTTCCATGGGTTCGGCTCGAGTCGGTTATCCGATGCGTTTCGTAGACGGTACGCTCCGCCGGTCAGGACTTGGTCGATGATGAAGGGACCCTCCCATTTGGGCTTTAGTTTGTCCTTTTTCTTGTCCGGCAGGCATAGAACTAATTCGCCAACATTGTAAGCTTTGGCCCGTACTTCTCTGCTTTGGTATCTTCGAGCCTGCTGTTGATAGAATGCGGAACAAGTTTTTGCCACGTCGCGCTCCTCCTCCAAGGCGTCCAAACTGTCCTGCCGATCCAGCTCGTCTTCTCTTTCTTCATACATGCGCACGCGAGGTGAGTCATGAATTATGTCGCAGGGCAAAACTGCCTCTACGCCGTACACCATAAAAAATGGTGTGAATCCGGTACTGCGATTCGGCGTGGTCCACAGCCCCCAGAGTATGGAGTCGAGCTCTTCTACCCAGTGCGTGTTAGATTCCTTAAGGGACCGCACTAGCCTGGGTTTAATGCCGCTCATGATTAGACCATTTGCTCGTTCGACTTGACCGTTAGTTTGAGGGTGATAGACTGAAGCATAGTCGAGCTTGATGCCCATGTTTTTGCTCCAGAGTTTAACCTCGTCGGCCATGAAGTTCGTGCCGTTATCAGTGATGATGCTATGGGGGACACCGTAACGGTGTACTACCCCTGATATGAAGTCTATCACGGGTTCGGATTCGGCCGTCTTAACTAGCTTGGCCTCTATCCATTTGGTGAATTTATCCACCATGACCAATAGGTATTTTTGCTTGTGGGTTCCTCCTTTAAGGGGTCCAACCATGTCAAGCCCCGGACATGACGACCGGTGATTGGTGTAGTTTTGAGGGCGGTGGGTGGCATGTGGCTTTGATTAGCAAAGAGCTGGCAACCGACGCATCGTTGGACTAAGTCCTGTGCATCTGCCTGGGCCGTCGGCCAATAAAATCATGTACGGAAGGCCTTGCCTACAAGGGCCCGGGCTGCGGCGTGGTGCCCACCGAGTCCGGCATGAATTTCAGCCGGAAGATTTCGCCCTTCCTCTTTGGAGATACACCTTTGAAGGACTCCGGTTGTGCTTTTCTTATAAAGCTCTCCCTCATGGACCTTATAGGTTGTAGATCGCCGTACTATGCAGCGGGCCTCGTTTTGGTCCTCGGGGAGTTCCTTCCTAGTCAAGTAGGCTAGGAATGGCTCGGTCCATGGGGCAATCACTGCCATTATTTCGTGGGCTGAAGGTGTTATTTCATTGGCAGAACCGCCGATTGTGTCAGAATGTTCGGTGTTGGGCGGTGCGGTTGTGTCCGGATTGTTGTTTCCGGACTCCCCTTCCCATAGTACGGATGGCTTGAAGAGCCGCTCCAGGAAGATGTTGGGAGGGACGGCATCGCGCTTTGCGCCGATGCGTGCCAATACGTCCGCCGCCTAGTTATTATCCCGGGCTATATGTTGAAATTCGAGCCCTTCAAACCGAGCTGGCATTTTTAGGACGGCGTTTTGGTAAGCTGCCATTTTCGGATCCTTGGCGTCGAAGTCTCCATTTATTTGGGATATCACGAGGTTCGAATCCCTCGAATCCCTGCGCACCTCTAGGCGTTTAATGCCCATGGAGACCGCCATCCGGAGGTCATGTAGAAGGGCCTCGTATTCGGCTGCGTTGTTGGAGTCTGTGTACATTATCTGGAGTACATATTGGACTGTGTCTCTGGTTGGGGATGTCAGGACGACGCCAGCCCCCAGTCCGGCCAACATTTTGGAGTCGTCGAAGTGCATGATCCAATTGGAGTATGCGCCGTACTCTTTAGAGAGTTCGACTTCAGTCCATTCGGCGACGAAGTCAGCCACAACTTGTGACTTGATAGCTCGTCGTGGTTTATAGGTTATGTCGAATGGGAGGAGCTCGATGGCCCATTTGTCAATCCGGCCCGTTGCGTCGCGGTTGTTTATAATGTCATTAAGAGGTACTTCGGAGGCTACTGTTATCGAACACTCTTGGAAGTAGTGTCGCAGCTTCCGGGATGCCATGAACACCGCGTACGCTATCTTTTGATAATGTGGATACCGGGACTTGCATGGAGTTAGGACAGTGGACACGTAGTAAACTGGTTTTTGAAGAGGGAACTTGTGTCCGTCCGTTTCTCGTTCGACAACGAGCACCGCGCTTACAACTTGATGGGTTGCCACGACGTATAACAGCATTGGTTCGCCCATGTTGGGCGCGGCCAGGACCAGATTTGTTGCCAATATGGCTTTGATTTCTTCGAGTCCAGCCGTGGCGGCATCCGTCCACTCGAAGTGTTCGGTGCGCCGCAGGAGGCGATAAAGGGGTAATGCCTTTTCTCCTAAGCGGGAGATAAAGCGGCTTAGAGCCGCCATGCATCCAGTCAATTTTTGTATTTGTTTGAGGTCTTTTGGGATATCCAATTGTGACAGAGCTCGGATCTTGGCTGGGTTTGCTTCAATTCCTCTACCGGATACAATGAAGCCCAAGAGCTTTCTAGCTGGTACGCCGAAAACGCATTTTTCCGGGTTGAGCTTAATGTCATATTCTCGGAGATTGTCGAATGTGAGCCTCAAGTCGTCTACTAGAGTTTCGACATGCTTTGATTTGATGACCACATCGTCTATGTATGCCTCCACTATTTTGTCGATCTGGTTTGCCAGACATGTCTGAATCATGCGCTGATATGTTGCGCCGGCGTTTTTGAGCCCGAATGGCATTGTGTTGAAGCAGAATGGGCTGTATGGAGTGATGAATGCCGTTGCGGCTTGGTCTGGCTCCGCCATCTTAATTTGGTGGTAGCCGGAGTATGCGTCGAGGAAGCACAATGAATCGTGCACTACGGTAGCGTCGATAATTTGATCGATGCGGGGGAGGGGGAAGGGATCCTTTGGGCAAGCCTTGTTAAGGTCCTTGAAGTTGACACATAGGCGCCAGGATTTATCCTTCTTTGGTAGCATCACCAGGTTTGCTAGCCAGTCCGGATGTTTTATATCTCTGATGAATCCGGCTTCCAATAGTTTGGCTAGCTCTTCTCCCATTGCCTGTCTCTTGGGTTCAGAAAATCGCGAAGACTGTTTGGTAGCTTGAATCCTTTTAGGATATTTAGGCTGTGCTCGGCCAGCCGGCGTGGGATTCCTGGCATGTCTGAAGGGTGCCAGGCAAAAATGTCCCAATTTTCCCGTAGTAATTCTCGTAGTGTGGCGTCTACATCAGGGTTTAACTATGCCCCAATGGATGCCGTCTTTGTAGGGTCCGTTGGATGGATTTGGAATTTGACTATTTCGTCCGCTAGCTTAAAGGAGGTGGACTTGTATCTTTTATCGAGTATCACATCGTCCCTGTTCACCGTGGAGCGCAGCGTGGTGAGTTCCTCGGCCGCTAGGGCTTCGGATAGTGCCTCGAGGGCTAGTGCGGCTGTCTTATTTTCAGCGCGGAGTGCTATGTCCAGATCACTGGCAAGAGTGATGATTCCGTTGGGCCCGGGCATTTTGAGCTTCATGTACCCGTAATGGGGTATAGCTTGAAAAATTATGAATGCCTCTTGCCCTAATAAAGCGTGATATCTGCTGCTGAACGAGGCCACTTGGAACGTGACCTCCTCGGACCTGTCATTGTCCGGCGAACCGAACACCACATCCAGTGTGATTTTTCCTGTGCAGCATGCTTCCCGACTAGGGATTATTCCTCTAAAGGTTGTGCTGCTTCACTCAATGCGGCTCCAGTCTATTTCCATTTTTTGAAGGGTTTCCTCGCAAATGAGGTTTAATCCACTACCGCCGTCCATGAGTACCTTAGTAAGGCAAAAGCCGTCCACTATTGGGCTGAGGACCAATCCGGCTGGTGCTCGGGTTGTTCGGAATTTAGGTTCGTCACTGGTGTTGAAGGTAATAGCCGTGTCACTCCATGGATTTATTGTTGCTACTTGGTAGACCTCGGCAAGGCTGCAGAGTGTTCATTTCCGCATATTATTTGATGTGAAAGTCTCGAAGAATGTTAATACCGTACTGGTATTACTGGGCTGGTTCTCTGGAGCTAGAAGCTCTTCGCCACTTTTGGCCACCTGCCATAGTATCCAACATGCTCGAAGGCTATGAGTTGGAGTGGCGCCCTCTGTACTATGAATTTTGCAGGGTCCATTGAGCCATCCCTCCAGTACGGTTCCGTACCCTTTAGGGTTTTTTTGCTTTTTGGTATTTAACCCAGGTGCCTCGCAATGATGCACCCTTTTATTTCGGACTAGGGTTGTTTTCGGAGCCGGATTATCCCAAAATTTGGTTTGAGTTTTCCAGGCGCTCTCCATCGCACAGTACTTTCGTACTATGGACGCCAAGTCGGCAAAGCGTGTAATTTCACGACGACTTATGGCGTTTAGGATTCCCTTGTCCGTGCAATTATTGCAGAAAAGTGAGATTGCGTCTTCCTCGCAGCAGTCCTATATCCTGTCCCTAACGGGAGGAATCGCCCGATAATGGTGTCTTTGTTTCAGAGGGCTCTTGCCGGATTCGGGATAGATCGCTTATGTTTGGGTGGGCGGGTGGTACTGAATTCGGAACCCCGTCCAATTTAAGACTCAAGGGCCAAAAAGTTTCCGAGCTTGGAAGCTTGGGTTTTTTGGATATTGTCCAATGAATCCAGCCCGCTGCCTGACTTTAGGTTCAGGACTTGATCGACGTCCGTCCCTCCGCGGGAATCCGGCATGGAGTGGTCGGGAATCCGGACATAACTAGTCCTTAATATTGAAGAAGGGTCGCCGTACTGTTCCTCCACCACAACAACATGGTGGGTAGCCTGGGGAGAGTTGGTCTCTCTCAGATCGGTTTTAGGCCCAATCTGATCGTAGTCTGTAGCGACTCCCAGGGCGGCGATGCGATCCAAGAGCTCGTTTAAGGAGAAGAGCTCCATCGGATCTAGCTGCTCAACGAGTTACAAGTTGACGTGAAGATTGCTTTTGATAACCCGAGAAGTCATCGTCGGCGCGGCGGCCGAACAGGCGGTCATAAAAAAACCGCCTAGCCGGATAGTTTGGCCGATGGCCAAAGCTCCTTTAGCAATGGTGTCGTCTTTAAAGACGGGACGAGGCATCCTTCCTGCTGGCAACGGCACAGAGGAACTCTCAATGAAAGCACCAACGTCGGTGTCAAAACCGGCGGATCTCGGGTAGGGGGTCCCGAACTGTGTGTCTAGGCGGATGGTAACAGGAGACAAGGGACACGATGTTTTTACCTGAGTTCGCCCTGTCGGTGGAGGTAAAACTCTACTCCGCTTGATTAATATTGATGATATGGGTAGTACAAGAGTAGATCTACCACGAGATCGAGAGGCTAAACCCTAGAAGCTAGCCTATGGTATGATTGTTGTTAGATCCACGGACTAAAACCCTCCGGTTTATATAGACACCGGAGAGGGCTAGGGTTACACAGAGTCGGTTACAATGGTAGGAGATCTACATATCCGTATCGCCAAGCTTGCCTTCCACGCCAAGGAAAGTCCCATCCGGACACGGGACAAAGTCTTCAATCTTGTATCTTCATAGTCTAGGAGTCCCGCCAAAGATGATAGTTCGGCTATCCGAACACCCCCTAGTCCAGGACTCCCTCACACACCCCGGCAGGTTTTTCCTTAGGAGTCTTTGCTGCAGCCACCCGCTCTGTGAGCAGGCTCAAAACAGAGTGGGGGCACAGACAAATCCGGCAAGGTACCATCACACGAAAGATTTCTCCATACGAAGCACCCCAGTTACCCGAGGGATGAGCAAATGCAAACTCTGGAGAGAAAGAATCAGTGAACACGTGGACTTAGCTTTCGTTCACACTTCCTTCCTCCCTTAGCCATGGTCGTTCATCACGTCCGCATATCCAAAGGGGGTGGCATTTTTTCGTGTCAGCCTCAGGCCGACAAAATTTAGCAACGGAAACGTGCACAAGAAAAATACTTGGCAGTCTATCAGTTGCACGCCCACCCCCGGCGAGGGCCGGAGGGGGTAACCAAATATTCACAGGTGACAATGCATGACGAAAAGGGATGGCCGCTCCTCTTTCTTCTTATCTTTTCTATTGATGACATTATGACTATGGGTATAAAAAGGTCACGCTGGCATGGACCACCCTGCCGGAGCGTGCTTGCCGGGGCATCGATAAATGGATTTGCACCAACGCTTTACTTAGGATTTCCCCTTGGTGGGTAAATGCTGAATCGAGTTTCGCGTGGGCTTATCGACGTTGAAGACGTTGACCCATGCACAGCTCGATCGCCGACGATAAAAAGTGAAGGAGGAGGAAGAGGCCATGTACCATGCCTTCCGATTGCCTTAGTGATTCTCTCAGTCACCTGGCATGCTTGGAGGGAACCCGCCAGGAGGACAACGTCACCGCATGTCTCGCTCCTTTTCTTTGGATAGGGGCAGTGCAAAGGTCACGCCCCCTGAGTGGCTTGGGACCGGCGCAACACCATCACGCCCTGCTTCTGCCACCGTCTTGGTTACGGTGGCATGGGCGACGAGGCTCAAGCAGGTCGAAACGAGGGAGCGGCGTCACCCTCTCCTTGGGAGTCGCTGACGATGCGGACATCGACGCTGGCACCGCCATAGCTTGACGCGCTGTTTATGACCTCGGGTTTGGCGAGCGCTTCCCCCTACCTGGCACGCCAAAGATGTCATGGCAGAACACGATCACCTATGAGGCCATCGGCCCCTTGTGGTTCGGCAAGGGGGAAGGGCGCATTGCACAAAGTGCGGAGCCCGCCGAACAGCATGGCAGTGGTGACGCGGATTGTTTTTACCCAGGTTCGGGCCGCTACAAAGCGTAAAACCCTACTCCTTTGGTGGATTGATGGAGGGAGCGTGGAGAACGAGCGGCGCCCAAGCCCGGCAAGACAGCCTTGTGAAAATGTTTTAGAAGTAGGGGAGAGGAAAATGAGAGGCAAATGGCAAATAATATAAATGCAAGAGATGAGTGTTTATGATAGGTACTTGGTAGGCTTGATGTAGAACCTCCCTGGCAACGACGCCAGAAATATTTCCTGCTACTTCTTGAGCTTGCGTTGATTTTTCCCTTGAAGAGGAAAGGGTGATGTAGCAAACTAGAGATAAGTATTTCCCTCAATTAACAACCAAGGTATCAATCCAGTAGGAGGCACAAGAAAGTCCCCAATATATGCACCTGCACAAACTAACAAACACTTGCACACAACGTGAAAAAGGGGTTGTCAATCCCTTCATAGTCACTTGCAAGATTAAGATCTAATAGAGATAGATATAAAAGATAAGTAAATAACAAAATAAAGTAAATATAAATAAATTGCAGCAAGGTATTTTTGGATTTTTAGTTTTATAGATCTGAAAATAATATGATGGAAAATAGATCAGGGGGCCATAGGTTTCACTAGAGGCATCTCTCTCGAAGAAAGCATACAGTGGGTAAACAAATTACTGTTGAGCAATTGATAGAAAAGCGCAAAGTTATGATGATATCTAAGGCAGTGATCATGAATATAGGCATCACGTTCGTGACAAGTAGACCGACTCCTGCCTGCATCCACTACTATTACTCCACACATCGACTGACTCCTGCCTGCATCTAGAGTATTAAGTTCATAAGAACAGAGTAACGTCTTAAGCAAGATGACATGATGTAGAGGGATACACTAAAGCAATATGATATAAAACCCATATTTGTATCCATAATGGCAACAATACAATACGTGCCTCGCTACCCCTTCTGCCAATGGGTGAGGACACTACAAGATTGAACCCATCACAACGCACCTCTCCCATTGTAAGAAAAAAAATAATCTAGTAGGCCAGACCAAATTGATAGATCAGACAGAAATACTAAGCTATCTCAATCATGCATAAAAGAGTTCAGAAAAGACGCAAATAATATTCATAGGTAGTCTGATCATAAATCCACAATACATCGGATCTCAACAAACGCACCGCAAAAGAAGATTACATCGAATAGATCTCCAAGAACATCGAGGAGAACATTTTATTGAAGATCAAAGAGAGAGAAGAAGCCATCTAGCTACTAGCTGTGGACCCTTAGGTCCATGGTAAACTACTCACACATCATTGGAAGGGCAACAAGGTTAATGTAGAGGCCCTCCGTGATCGAACCCCCCTCCGTCGGAGTGCCGGAAAAGGCCCCAAGATGGGATCTCACCGGAACAGAAGCTTGTGGCGGCGGAAAAGTATGATTGGTGTGCCCTCTGGTATAGAGGGAATATTTGAGGATTTATAGTGCTGGAGCTAGGGTTAGGGGAGCCAGGGGCACAAGCCCCCTGGCCGCCCCCCCGGGGCGCGCCTACAGGGCTTGTGGCCCCCTCGCGGGTCTTCTGGCCTCCTCCCCAAGTCTCGTGGGTTTCTTCTGGTCCAAGAAAAATCATCGTAAAGTTTTATTCCGTTTGGACTCCGTTTGATATTCCTTTCTGTAAAAGTCAAAAACAAGAAAAAAAACATAAACTGGCACTGGGCACTAGGTTAATAGGTTAGTCCTAAAAATAATATAAAATAGTATATTAATGCATATAAAACATCCAAAACAAATAATATAATATCATGGAACAATAAAAAATTATAGATACGTTGGAGACGTATCACAGTCCCCCTCCGCCCCTTCTGAATCCCCTAATCCATCAGATTTGGCTGCCGCCGGAGCACCACCTCCTCTCCCCCTGCTTCTTCTTTCTCTACCACCCTGAATCCTCCTCCTTGGGCGCCATCCAACCACACCTCCTCCTCTGCCCCCTTCATCTTCTCCCCCTGCTGCCCTAGATCTTTCTCCTTTCCCACCAATCGACCACCTCCTCCTCTGGCCCCTTCTTTTACTATCACAACCATGTGTTCATGCTGATTGGCGCAGATTGTCCTATGTTGGCCTATTTTTTGTGCAAAGTTTGCTAACCTAAACTTGTATGTTTGTGCGGATTGATTTCATCACCACGGGGCCGGTTTGAGGTGAAAAAAAGCATGCTTTTCTCTATCAATTGAGATGTTGAATATGTGATGTTCTGTCCTGCTCATGTGATGATTGAATAATTCATGTTTTTCTTTGTCAATGATTTTGTGTGCTGCTAATGTCAAGTTCATAATTAGTGTTTGTCTATGTGTGCATTGTAGCTCCATAATGTCTCAACTGGACTTAATTGCTTACCGAAGAGAACAAAAGAAGAAAAAGGAAAAGGATTTGTCTTGATAGTAATGTATGTTGAGTCAGTTTGTCTTGCACTAGCTTATCTTAGTACGCAAAGGGCACCAAAGAGTTTAGGATGCTTCAGTGACGAGGAGCATCGATATGGTCTTAGGAACTATTTGCTCAAAGAAATGTACTATGGTTCAGAAGTAACTTGCTGTGATGAGTTGCGATTAACTAAAAGAAACTTCCATGATTTAGTGCTATGTTGCGTGAGAAGTGTGGCTTGGTTGGCAGCATATATGTGAATGTAGAAGAAAAGGTTGCAATGTTTTTATTGGTGGTTGGACATGGTCTTAAGATGAGGTTGCTCTGCGGCACTTACAAGCGTTCTTTAGAGACTATTAGTAGGCACTTCTCGAGTGTGTTAATAGCCATTCTTTCCCTAAGTGGGGAGTTTAATTATAAAGCTTTCGGATCCTTCTATTGAACCTCCAGATGATTACAAATGGAAAGTGGTTTAGCAATGCATTGGGAGCACTAGACGGGTGTCATGTTGACATCTCTATTGTTCTGACTGACCAAGGAAGGTATAGGAACAAAAAGCAAGATATCACCACGAACATGCTAAGGTGTTGTTGACTGGAACATGAAATTTCCTTATGTTCTACCTGGCTGGGAGGGTTCTGCTTCTGACTCCACAGTATTGCGTGATGCAATGAGAAACGATCATCAAGATGCATTTGTTATACCTCACGGTATGACTAGTTTTTCTTGGCATTTCGTTTCTTTTTTCTATATGTTATTGATAACTAACTTTAATTGGTCAACATAGGAAAATATTACCTAGTGGATGATGGCTATGCCAATGGACCTGGCTTTTTGGCTCCTTTCAGATCGACTAGGTACCACTTGAAAGAGTGGGTTTCAAGTCAACAACAACCCCAAACTTCTAAAGAATTGTACAACTTGCATCATTCTCATGCTAGAAATGTAGTGGAGAGAACTTTCGGATTGTGGAAGAAAAAATGGGCCATCCTAAGAATTCAATCTTTCTTTGACATAAACGACCAGGTAACAAATGTCCATATGGTGTTAAATAATATATGGCTAGAATGACATGCTAACTATGAATAAAATTCCTTGCAAATTCGAATTATTAATGCTTGTTGTGTGTTACACAACTTTGCAAGAGATAGGTAGCATATGATGGATGATTTATTGCTACAAGAAGTTGACAATGATCTAGCAGATTTGGAACATGAGCCTATGAATGAAGCTAACTTAATTACGTGTGTTGAAGTCACTAATGAATGGACCAACTTTAGGCAACAATTACCGAAATACATGTATGCTAAATACTTTCTTAGGCATGCTGAATTAGAGATGGAGTAACTAGGTGGTGGTGGTCACATTTTGTGCAATACCTAGGTGATAGTGGTCTCATTTTGTGCATTACCTAGGTGATGGTGGTCTCATTTTGTATAGTACCTAGGTGATGTTGGTCACTTGCTGATTGTCTTTTGTGAGATAGCATAGCTGACCATGATGGTGCGTTGTGTCTTCCTTTGTATATGATAGGTTTGCTTGAAATTTACTATGTGATGAACCATTTGTTGATCAAACATACTATTCTTCTGTGTGCATTTTTCTTTTTTTTTGTAGCACCATGGCTGAAGGTACTGCACCACCTCCAAAGAGGAATTACGTCACTTGGGATGATGACATGGACACTCCTATGCTTGAGGTGCTTGTTCATCATCACAACATGGGTGACCATTCACAAAATGTATGGAAAGCACATGTGTACACTGCAGCTATAAAGAATGTGAGGGAGAAGTGTAATAAGGATATCGAAAAGGAAAACATCTTGGGAAGGCTTAGGACTTCCGACAAGCAATTTGAAGTCATAAGCCAGATACTTTCTCAAATGTTTTGGGTGGGATTGGTTCAACCGTAAGCTATCCATTGATAGTGACGATGTCTGGACTAAATATGTGGAGGTAACTTCTATATATTTGCATTGTTTTCTTTGAGTTTTTCCTTATATAAGAATATGGGGCAACAACTATTCTCTTCTTATGTGTGTTCATGGTGGAGGCGAATAAAGCAAAAGAAAAGGGGACATGTTCTTAGAAGGCCAAAGTAGTGAAGCACTGGGGTTCCATATCTACCATATATTCGAAAGATCATGCCAACATGAAAGGTGCCACGATGGGTGCTGGGAATGCTGCAGAGCCAGAAGCACCAATTGAAATCTCTGAAAAAATGGTACCAAAGAGAGCACGAACAGGTGAGGCCATTATGTGCATGATTGGAGAGATGATGACTACTTTTAAAGACGCTTTGAAGACAGCTGATCCACTTCCATTGCCAAAGGCTACTACTCCTTCTAAAATACTTGCTGCACTTCAATTGATACCAGATTTGGCAGAAGCGGATATGTTGCGCTCTTATGGGAAGTTGATTCTTAATGAGTGTTTGTTTGAAGTTCTAATGGAGCTGCCCATGCACATGACTCTAATGGAGCTGCCCATGCACATGAGGAAGACTTGGCTGCTATTGTTGCCTTGAAGTTATGCAAATTATGCTTTCCTATTTGTCTGGTTGAACTTGAACCTATCTAGACTATTATTTTGCTACATTTGGGACCATGTCATGTTGAACTTCAACTTATCTGAACTATCGTCTTGTTTAATTTGGAACTATGTGTTGTTGTGAATTTGGAATATCTATTGTGTTGTACTTTGTTGGTGCAAGAAATTTGTTGCTTTTGTTGCATCAATATTATATGATATATAATGTTGTCACCGATTTCTAGAATATCTGATAGTATTTTTTGCTATATATTCATCCAATTGTATTCACACATTGTACAATATTTTGTTTTATGTACATACTAATGTTGCTATGCAATTCCATAGTTTGATATCCAAACAAGATTCTGTATTGAAACCTCAGTAAAATTCCATGAGCCAATTCAACAAACACCCAAACAATTGAATTCATATTCATGTCCATTACGATTTTCTAGCTAAATTGGAACTGAAACCAATTAAAACAGAGGCCTCCAATATATACATCTAAACAAAGCATTAGGCATATATTTGGCAATGCGCGATGGTATGGAATTTGCAAAGTATTTTGGGTTTTCTAGAGTGGAAGCATAATCAGATTCTTAGGTAGTGATCGATTACTGCATAGAACAAATGAGATGGCGGGACTCGGTGGCGACATTTTTTGCGGAGTACGGGGATGTGGCTTCACTTATAGGGAAGGTCATTTTTAAACATTGTGTTTGGTCTCGTAATAAAGCCACACGGGGTTATAGTTATTGCAATAAGATTTTGAGTCCCGGAACTTGTGAGCGATGTACTCCCTTCGTCTCGTAACATTTTTCAACACTAGTGCAGTGTCAAAAAAAATGAGACATAGTTTCAATTAAGCTAGTGAATAGTGATGATGCCTTCCCTCAAGGATTTATTTTTTACAAACCACCAAAAATTGTTAGGCATACATCTCGTACTTGTGGGGCCCACTTGGCACAGCAGCCAAAAATCCCCAAATCCGTTCTCGCACCCGCAGGTCACATCCCGCGGCCACGCGCGCACCTCGCCGCCGGGAGACACCCCCACACACACACAACCCCAACCCGGCCATCAATCGCCGTTGGATTGCTGGGCGGCGACGGAGTCGATGTCGGGAGGCCAAGAAGGCGGCGAGGACTCAGGTGATTTGATTCTTTCTGATCTACGGAAAGGCATGAAGAGTCGCGATTCTTCTTAATTTTCAAAGGATCGACGAGAGCCTTGGTTGTATGGTTTGGTTTTGCTGGTCTACTCCCGTTTGTTCATGCAAATCTCTTAGCTGAGCTGTCGAAGTAGCCTTCCCTTACGGATAACACAATACATTTGCATGTAATCTTTGTGTACCGCACAATTAAACATGCACCGAACACGTAGTAGTATTGTACTCTGATCAGTGTTAAATGCTGCCTAACATCTTGTTAAAAGGCCTTTTTTTAGCTGTTACAAGACCATTTGTTAAGACAACAATGTTTATTTGAATGCCTTTCCACAAATGATGAAATGAACACGTATGGGAAGTAGAGATGGTTACTCATTAGTCATTACTGGTACTTTTCCAATTTTTGTTGTTATGGAGCAGTCCCAATTGTCTTGTACCCTACAGTGAAAAAAATGCGCTTAAGCATGCCTAGGCGCTAGGCGAGAACAGTACTCCTAGCGCTTAATCATGCCAGGCGTGTGCTTAGGCGAGATATGCGCTAGGCAGTGACAAAACACACAAGTGACGCCTAGCGCTTAACAGTTGTAAGTTGAAATGAAACCAGATGCGGTTTTGACAGAGTTTTGTTGTGAGTTGATTGAAAGCGCCTTTCGCTCCAGTTTCTCTCACAATTATTTTCAGAACACAAATAAGAAAATATGCCTAATAAGTGATATGACTAACCAGGATTATAGTCAAAATTCGGACTAGTCCTTGCTAGCTTCTTTCCAAAGGGTCTGTTTTGGAACATAGGTAATTCATAGTTCGCAACTTTGTCTTGAGTGATTTCATTTCCATTATAGAATGTCTCTACATTCCGCACAATCCATTTTTGTGGTATCAAATATGCTCTCATCTGCATAGCTGTAGTGTGGATTCAGCAAATATGCAGTCAAATATCTTTCATACTCTTGTAAACAATGGCTAGCGCATCTTTGTAATGACGCTCGACATTGCCAAAAGCCTCTTTTGTCTCCTTCTTTGACTTCACAATCTCTCCATACACAAAGCCCATGGGCGGCCACACATCACCATCAACCAAGGGTAGCACCTTCACCAAGGGCTCGAACACCTTAATGCAAAGATTCACTCCCTTCCAAATGGCCTTGTTCAGAATGATTGCTGTTGCATTCTTGCCTTTCTTCGTGTCTTGTCCCACTTCGAGGATACCACCATCTTCCTTAGTGAATCAGCCTTATCTGCAAAGTGAGGAATTCGGGAAGGAAATCTGGTCACTCCTGGCCTGATGATTTTTCTCTTCTTTGTGAAGGGCCTCATGCATTCCAAGGTGCAGTGGTACCCATACACAAATATTGTGAAAGCTTTAGCTTGGTCAAGTATCTTCTTGAACTTAGGCAAGGTGCCAATCCCTTGGAGCATCAGATTGACAGTGTGAGTCACACAGCATTGTTCCAAATATCAGCCAGTTAATTGGCATCTCGGTCAATTAATTGCTACTGGGTGAGTCACCGAATAGCTGTTTAACTGATTTATCGGCCGATTAACTGGAAAATTCGCCTATTTATCCCTACTCGGCACCTGACTGATATGGTACCAGTTAGCGATATCTTGAACATTGCACACAGGAGCTCCAAAAGATGTTTGGCCTCTTCACTTTCAGGAGATCTTTAACTCCCATGTTGTCCGAAGCATTGTCGGTCACAACCTGCACGACTTGTTTTGCCAATGAGATATTCAGATTGAAGATCATCTCACTTGTATGTGGTGTGTCTGTTGTCTCATTTGGCTTGATGAAGCTAACACTTTCCGAACAATGTGTGAGCAGTTTCATAATGCTTCTCCTCTTCATATCAGTCCAAGCAGTGGCGGAACTAGCATCAGATTACGCCTAGGGCTAAATTACCTTGAGTGATGCACTTCAGTGATTTTGTATATTTTATAAGAAGGAATTACAAAGGCTAATGTTGCTAGGCCTAGGGCTATAGCCCCAACTGCCCTAGGCCTGTCTCCGCCACTGAGTCCAAGCATCGGTCATGAGAGAGCAGCCATTCTCAATCTTCTCATCCCCTCTGTTCCTTGAGTTCACTCTTGGTTTTTGCATACTCTGCCTTCAGTAAAGGCTCACGGAGATCATATTGAGTAGGTGGATCAAGACCAGGGCCAAATTGACCAATGGCCTCAACCATCTGCCTGAACTTGTCATTGTCAGTTGCATTGGATGGTATTGCTGCATATAAGGGAGACACAACATCTTGTATAAGAGGGCAGCAAAAGCTCCAATTGAAACAAACTCATCATTGTCATCGTTTTGTACTTATGCCTCATACACCCGTTTTGCAATGTAGTGATGTGCTCGAAGTGCTCTCTCACTAAAAAGCACAAACACGTCTGAAACTGCCAAATCGGTGTCCTCGTATGGAAGGACACGGCAATATGGCCGGACACGCTGGGATACGCGTATCCCGCAGTATCCCCTCATTTTCGAATTAAAAAGAAAGAGAAATAAATAGGGATACATAAGGAACATGCTGGGGACTCGGGAGGCAGAGTAATGGGCTTGGCCTGATACGAACCCTAATTTTTCAGGCTGCTCGACCTTGAACCTGTCCAGGCTCCAGTTAACGCGCCGCCGCCGCCGCCACTGCCTGGACTTGGCCGCCGCCGCCTGGTCGAGCCGTTTTCCAAGCCCGGCAAGGCGGCAACCTCTCCTCCTAAAGGCAACCACGCTGGAGCAATTAACCTTGAGTCCTTGAGTCTCTTCATCTCTTTGCAGCCATGATGTTGCTGTTTGGGTTTTTGATTGCTGCATGATGTTTTTTACTAGCTGCTGCTTAGTGTTGATTGCTGCTTGCTGTTAGGGAGCATGGCATCTGGCTGCGCCACAGCCGGTAGCCAATTAAGTGATGTATTTTGCAAGTTGTAATAACATGGGTCTGGAGGCAGTCTGATGATTGAGAACTTGAAAAGGCAGACAACAAATGGGGCAGTACTCTGATCTCATCTCAGTTTTACATGGCATGTTTTTAAAATTTTGTTCTATACTCGCCGTATCCCCGTATAGCTTTTTTTTTGGAAAATGCCATATCCCGTGTCCCCGTATGCGTATTGCCGTGTCCGTGTCTCCGTATCCGTGCCTTTTAGCTCTCTCATCCCATGATGCCTTGTTAATCTTCACTTGCTTGAGCCTATATGGGTATTTAATACATTTGTATATACACTTGTATTTGTAACAAGAGCCAAACTGAGCTTATTTTTACTGGCCATCTGTAGCATTCGTTGATGGATCTCAGATCACTTAAGTTATTGAATGTGAATCTTGATACCATGGCTAATGAAAATGAGATAATGGTTTTTACAACGTGATGACATCATACTTTCGGTTAGGTGGTGGTACTACTTAGAGATGGAGTATAAGATATGCAGTTAAACTTAGTAATACTGCCGTCATATATAGGTTGTGAATATCATCATTTAATAACCCTACTGCACCACGAAGAATTGTCCAATCACCAATGATATTATCTTTGCATGAAGATGAAGTTGGTGTTTGAACTCTGAACGGGTGTTTTATATTTCTTGCTCACAGAACCTCTTTTCCATACAGGACTTAAGTGAAGTTTGTAACCCATGTTCTGTTGGGCACAGTAAGATAACTGTTAAGTATAGACATCATCTCCTATGATGACCAAAGATTCTAAATAGTGCCTAGATTGGTTATATTAGTTAGTCTTATAGATCAGCCAGAAGTGAATTGCCAATAGGTAGTACATTGATTTGGAGAGACCGAAGTTAGTATAAGAACTTTCTGGATTGATTATAGTAACAGATCAAGTAGAGGTGAACTGCCACTGGTTAATGTGTATCTGCCTGATGTGTTTAGGGTGAACATCGATTTATTTTCATTGTGATGTATTATCTAGCAGTGCTGAATGCATTTATTTGATGACGTTTGCACCACTTGTTGCACTACGGTTACTTGTATGGCTTCCACTATTTTTTACATGACCGTAAGTATGATTTACCTTTTATCATTGACCTCACATCAATAACGTAGATAAGTCATCTTAATTCTGTGGCTTTACATACTTCCTGCAGATCACATCATGGACCTAGGTGAAGATCAGAATTCCTTTAAAACCAAAAGGTCAAGAGCCACAAATTGGCCCTCAGTAATGTCAAAGTTTCTACTTAATTGGTACCTTGAGAAAAAGAAGGCGATGCCACCTAAGACCAAATTCAAGAAGACACACCACCATTATTGCCAAGCTGCACTAAATGCTAGATTTGAGTCTGCTTACACTGTTGATCAGGTCCATCGCCATTTGAGGCGTTTCAAGGAGGTTTGGAATATTGTGGCGCGTTATATGAACGAGAACGGGAGCAGGTTTGACAAGAAAAACAAAATGTTAATACTACCTTCTGCAACCATGGCTGCTCTACCTGTAAGTATTGCATCACTAGAAAGTAAATTAATATTTTGTAGTTTTCCAGTGTACTGATGGATAGTTTTCTTGTATAGTTAGCAGAACGTGCTATTCTCGTTAAACCCATTCCATTCTTCGACCATTTGCAAGCTCTCTTCAGCGATTGCCCAGTTGATGGTGCCTCTATGACAGACCTGCTGACAGATGCTGACTTAAATGATGATCAGATGGAAACCCAGGATCCGTTGAACATGATGGTTGTTCATGCAGACACAGGGGACCCACACGAGGCAGGCTTGGACAAAGTTGTTTTGGGGGGTGAAGATGAGTGTCATGAGGTTGCAGTTATTAGCGCTGTTGGTACAGTACCATGTGAAGTTATGTCAGGCACTAGTGCACCATCTGCTGAACCATCAGGATCGGCTGAGAGCACAATAGCTGCTCTCAAACCCAGCTTGAAGCAGTGCAAGATAGTCAGCAAAGCAAAAGCAAATCCAAAGCCACAGGCTGTTGCGCTACATGATAGCAGGAAACCAGACGCGTTCAACAGGAACTTAATGGGGATCCATGACAGACTCGCTAAACCAACACGGACAGCACCACCACTGTCAGACCCAAATGCTCCTCTGTGGAACATGCTAAAGGAAATTCCGTTGACACCTGCTGATAGGCTGTCAGTTGGGATTTATCTTTGTAAGCCAGAGTTTGAAGTGCATCGAAGTTTTTTCATGAGTATGGGTAAGGAGTACCTAGAGGCATGGGCCCACAAGTTCTTGAGTGGAGGGGAGCCTGGAGCCTTGTAGTTTGATTGCTTAATCATGGCTCATTGCTTTAAATTCAGCCCATGCTGTCCGTGGATGAATTGTTCTTCAGACTTCAGAGGGCCTTGTTTGTGCTGCTACATATTGGTGCACCTCTTGTGCTATAAGCATTGGTAAATATGATTAGTCTTTTCGCGGGAACACTATTAGTTAGTTATCATGTAACTTGCCTTAACACCTTACCCGATGGTCCAGTGTAGTTTGCGGACAATTTGTGAGCATCTTATGCTCATGGCTTATTCTATGTATGATCAGATGTCCCAAGATTACAAATGTCAACTGAAAATGACGGTATGTTATGTGTGGTTTGTTTTCTGAAGGCGTGAATTTTCTTCAGCTCAAGGAGTGTCTTTCGCTTCACCAGCAGTTTATACAATGGACACACTAAAGTCTAAATAAAGTATGCTCAGATATATGAGGGGCATATGTACCGCAGAGTTGTTTCAAACTAAATCCGGCTGGGGGGGGGGGGGCTGTATAGAGTGCAATACACAGTTTATATGTAAGGTCTGTGAATTATCCGATTTTCAATCATTCATCTAGATTGAAACATTTGCTTACTTTGTATTGGATCTTGGCTTAGTGGAGGCCTTTTCTTCTTCTCTCCGTCGAAAGCTCCGACGTTGGAGGTGTTTGAAGATGAAGATTTTGGTCATTGTGTTTCTTTTAGGGTGATTTTGGTCATTGTGTTGGTGGTTGCAGGGACGAAGAAGGATTTTCTGTGAAGTGACGAGTCGGTGTCTGATTTAGGATCCGTTTTCACCACCCTCGTCATCTTGACGAGCTCTCTGAAACAAATCAATCTTGAATATATTTTAGAATGTTCATTGTTGGAACTTGAATGAAACCACTATGAATGTTTCTAAATCATTCTTCTGTTCTTGTAGATTTCATAAAATGTTTCCGTTTAGTTTCACGATTTTATCAAACTTTCATACGACTTAGAATGGAGTTTTATATTGGTTTGATTTTCACCCGGACGACCATGAGAAACATGGACGGAACATGTGTGAAACTTGTGTAAAACACAATGCCCGAGGAGAAATGTGCAAGAAATGTATGTGAAATGTTTTTGCGGAACTTGTTTGAAATAGTTTGTATTTTTTAATCCGATGGGAAACACATGCCCGATAATAACCATGTAGGACGCCTATGTGAAATATATTTTTGGACTTAGTTTGAAACACATTTTTTAACCGGGGAAACAACTTAGTTTAAAACATTATTAATTTTTACATGAAAATGTATTTGGCAAATTGTGCTCAACCAAAGGTCAAATTCTTTTGTAGACCATAAGAAACCATACTTTTGGCCGAGTTAGCATAACTACAAGGATTATTACAAAATGTACAAGCATTGTCCATCTTTGTATCGTTCTGATCATGTGGTTGTGGGTGCTTAGGGCATCTCCAACGCCGTATCCCATTTCGCCCGCGAACGGGACCGACGCATTCAGGCATTTTTTGTCATTCACCGATGTCCCGCAAACGTTCGCTGACATGTCCGTGTGACCGAATTCCCGCAAACCGGCACCAAATCTGGCAGATGTTTATGGGCGTCCGGACCTCCATCACGTACGCGTCCGATAACGCGGTCACATTAAAAAACCTCTTATGCGTGACCGCTCTAACCGTCCTCCCGGGAGGAGGCGTCACATTCATGTTGGTCCTGAGAGGACGCAACCTCTGTGCAGCATGTCGGGCATTAAAGGGGCATGCCAGCTAAGAGCACCGCTCGCGCTGCGTTCGCTCGCGCTCGGCGCCGCGTCCAATGCCGGCTCAGAGCAACTAGGCGGGGCGGCTTGCTACTCCATTGAAGCCGGATGCCCGTCCATACGCCCACATTCAAACTGGCGATTGGCCTGACCGGCGCATGCTATATAAACATTGGCTACGCATGGAACAAATCGCACCACCTCCACTTCTTCATCCATGACTGCCGGTGCACCTCCGCTTCCCTTTCTCCTCCTTCCACGGCAACCGTCGACACAATGACGGCAAGTGGCAGCGCGATGTGGAAGTGGCTCTCATCGGTGGAGAAGCACGAGATGGCGGCCCTTGTGAAGGGCTGGTAGGCCCAGCGTGTGCGTCGCATAAAGGTTGGACTGCCTTTGAGCTCGCCGGAGGAGCTCAGAGGATGATGACCAGGCGATGGAGGAGGCATCTGATGATGAGCCCGCGCTAGTTTCCGGCTTCATCTTGGTGTAGGTGCACTTCGAGGCCGTCACGGCGGAGGAGGAACAGTCGGAGCATCCTGTACCGCTAGTCTTCGCGTTCTAGATGTTGCAAGAGGAGCAGAGGTACAACCTGCACCTCCTCGAGCAGAAACAGTTCATGGAGGGGTAGATCACCGGCGAGCAGGCAAATGATGATGTCATCGCAGCCATGGTCGCGGAGAACCTGGCAGATGAGCAACAAGCACTGTACGAACCCATGTACAATGCTCGTGACATCCACCGTGAGCGGTGGCGGCTGGCGGCAGCGCAACACCATGTTCAACGAGATCGAGGCGAAGGCGGGCCTAGAGTGAGCACATGTGATCGCGGACGGGAACGCTACCAACGTTGGCAGCTCCGCGTCTTTCGCGCCGCATCACAACGACCATGAAGCCATCCCTTCCACATCTATCGTGGACCTCACCTCCACCGACGATGTCCATTAGCAACGCGACGGACTCTAGAGGGGGAAGAGTAGGACATGAGAAACGGAACCATCCACGTCCAACGAAGAGTAAGCCGTGGAACACATGTGCCCATGTTCGGTGGAGATTTAGACTAGGATAGCTTTTTCTATGTTAAAAAAATGCCATGTCCATTTTTGTTTAATGAAATATCTCAAACTTTTTAAAATTTGGTCCAGTTTAATGAAAATTGTTCGGTTTGCATAAGTCCAGTTTGTTCAATTCACATTTCAAGTGTGTGTGCACGTTTCGGGGACGACATCAGATGGTCGGCTCCCATATCCATGGATGAATGGTGAGTTTGATTTTGGGGATGGTGTTGGAGATGCCCTTAGATACTTGTAAGGGCGCCTCCAATGCCGACCCCCAATCCGGACAAGACACTGATACAGAAGTAAACCATCCAAAGCTAGCCACAAAGGTTCGGTCACATTTGATGCACATTCAAACAATCTTGAGAATTTTCATACAAACTTAAATAATTTCTACATGAAACCAGATGATTTTCATCTAAATCGGAGCACATTCATTACATTTTTGACATATTTCAACTAAACTATAGTGGACTAGACTATTCTAACCTAGTCTAAAAGATCGTCGACCGCAGCCTAGCCTGTTTCCCATGACATGTCTTCCCATGTCTGGCAACAAGCTCGCCGATCGGCCGTGAGCCTCGAGAGCTAAAGCTTCAGTGGGAAGGGAAGAATATCCTTCACCTCCGCAAAGTGGGCAAACTAACGGACCACAATGATGAGCCCATCAAGCTTAGCTTCAGTAGAAGGGAAAGAGTAGTAGCCTTCGCCTCCGCAAAGCGGGCAAGCTCACTGCTTGTGCGACCCTGCAAGATGGTGGCGGTGGCCTTCTTGGGACCCCAAGCAATGGTGGCCTTCCATGTTATACTCTTCCTCGCAATCTGCAGCGGCAGTGGACATGTCGGCCTCCCCGTCGTGGCTGTGGGGCACGACCGATGCAGAGCTAGCGATGTCGTCTGTGTCGTCATGAAATTCCTCCATAGTCGATATCATTGAAATAAGCAGAAGCAAGAAGAATATGAATCGTCTCATGATGTTCAATAGGAGCATAAGTTTCACTAAAGTCAATACCTTTGACTTGTGTATAGCCTTGAGCCACAAGCCAGGTTTTAGTTCTTACCACAACCCCGTTTTCATCTTGCTTATTGCGAACGATCCATTTGGTACTGATGATATTGTGCTTCTTGGGATTAGGACGCTTGATCGGTTTGACAAATAATTTAGCTCGAATTGAAATAATTCCTCGTGCATAACTAATAACCCACAAGTATAGGGGGTCGCGACAGTCTTCGAGGGTAGTATTTCACCCAAATTTATTGATTCGACTCAAGGGGAGAGAATGAATATTTATGAGGCTTAGCAGTTGTGTTGTCAATTCAACCACACCTGGGAAAATATAGTTCTACAGCAAAGTGTTTAGTAGCACGGTACCAATAGTAACAGGAACAATAATAGTAGAAATTTCTAGTGATTGTAACAACAGCAGCAACAAAAGTAACTTAGCAAAGACCAATATGAGAGAAGTGTAGGCATTGGATCAGCGATGGATATTTGTGTTGGATGATATTCATCATAAAACAGTCAAACCTAGAGCGACACACAATAGCTCCAATTCATCGATGTAATGTAGGCATGTATTCCGTATATAGTCATACGTGTTTCTAATAAGAACTTGCATGAAATATTTTATCATACCCTCCCATGACAGCGGGGTCCATAAGGATATCTAAGGGATATTAGGGCCTCCTTTTATAGACAACCGGAACAAAGCATTAGCACATAGTGAATACATGAACTCCTCAAACTACGGTAATCACCACAAAGAATCCAAATTATTGTCACCTTGGAGTATGCAGATCATAACACGTAATAGGTGCATACAACTTGCAAGATAGGATCAAGAACTAAAATATATTCATGAAAACACAGATGGTTCACATCTGAATCATGACACACTGGCCTTACTAACAAGCACTAAGAATAGCAAAGTCGTAGCAACATCAATATCAGAACATAGTGGATACTAGGGATCAAGCCCTAACAAATTGACTTGATTACATGACAAATCGCCTCCAACTCCATCACCATCTAGTAAGTCTAGGAAGGAATTACTCACTCCCGACGGTGAGTGATACGTCTCTAACGTATCTATAATTTTTTATTGTTCCATGCTATTATAGTATCAATCTTGGATGTTTTATATGCAATTGTATGCATTACTATATCATTTTTGGGACTAACCTATAAACTTAGTGCCACGTGCTAGTTGTTGTTTTTGCCTGTTTTTGGTTTTCCAGGAAACCAGTACCAAACAAAGTCCAAATGCCACGAAACTTTTTGACAATTTTTTTGGACATAAGAGACCCTAGAAGCTTCGGGAGGAGGCGAGAAGGCGAAGGAGTAGGCCACAAGCCACATGGGCGCCCAAGGGGGGTAGGCATGCCCATGTGCCTTGTGGGCCCCTCGTTCCTCCGTTTGACCTAATTCCAACTCTACAAATTCTCTAAAATTGGAAAACCAACAGAGAGCCACCCAAATACTTTTTTCGTCGCCGCAAGCTTCTATTCTCGTGAGATCCCATCCGGAGGCCTTTTCCGCTACTTTGCTGAAGGGGGAATCGATCACGGAGGGCCTCTCATCAACCTTTCTGCCCTTTCGATGATGTGTGAGTAGTTTACCACAGACCTATGGGTCCATAGCTAGTAGCTAGATGGCTCCTTCTCTCTCTTTGATCTTCAATACAATGTTCTCCTCAATGTTCTTGGAAATCTATTCGATGTAATCCTTTTTTGCGGTGTGTTTGTTGGGATCCGATGAATTGTGGTTTATGATCAAATTATTTATGAATATTAATTGAGTCTTCTTAGAACTCTTTCATGCATGATTATTATAGCTTTTTATTTCTCTCTGATCTATACGTTTGGTTTGACCAACTATATTGATTTATCTTGCAATGGGATAGGTGCTTTGTGATGGGCTCGATCTTGCGGTGCTCAAACTGAGTGATAGAAAGGGTCATGACACGTACTTGTATCGTTGCCATTAAGGATAAAACGATGGGGATTATTCATATTGATTGGATTTACTTTGTCTACATCATGTCATCTTTGCTTAAGGCGTTACTCTGTTCTTTATGAACTTAATACTCTAGATTCATTGCTGGATAGCGGTCAATGAGTGGAGTAATAGTAGTAGATGCAGGCAGGAGTTGGTCTACTTGTCTCGGACGTGATGCCTATATACATGATCATTGTCTTGGATATCGTCATAACCATGCGCTTTTCTATCAATTGCACAACAGTAATTTGTTTACCCACTGTATGCTATGTTCAAGAGAGAAACCTCTAGTGAAAACTATGGCCCCTGGGTCTATCTTTATAATATATTAAAATCCAAAAATACCTTGCTGCAATTTATTTAACTTTATTTTATTTTGTGTGTTTGTTTATCTATCTATCACTACAAGATTTGATCCTTGCAATTAACCACCAAGGGATTGGCAACCCCTTGTTTGTGTTGGGTGCAAGTATTTGTTATTTTGTGTGTAGGTGCTATTCACGAGGTATTACGTGGTTCTCCTACTGGATTGATAGCCTTGGTTCTTCACTACGGGAAATACTTATCTCTATTATACTGCACCATCCTCTCTTCGGGGAAATCCCAACGCAGCTCACAAGTAGCAGGAAGAATTTCTGGCGCCGTTGCCGGGGAGGCATCACCAAAACCTATCAAGTACCATCACATAAACTTTCATCTCATTGCATTTAATTTCATTTGCCATTTGCCTCTCATTTTCATCTGCCCCACTTCTAAAACGTTTTCACAAGAACACAAAAATATTTTTCGTTTGTCTTTTTGCTTGTTTGCTTGCTTTGTCACGGTGTCTCAAGAAAATACAGAGTTGTGTGACTTTTTCAATACTAATAATAATGATTTTATTAGTACTCTAATTGCTCCTCCTGCCACTAGTGCGGAGTCATGCGATATGCCGCTTTGCTAAATCTTGTTATGAAAGAACAATTTTCTGGTTGTCCTAATGAAGATGCTGCATCCCATCTTAACACTTCTGTTTAATCGTGTGATATGCAAAAGAAAAAATATGTGGATAATGATATTGTCAAATTGAAATTATTTCCGTTCTAAAACTTGGTTTTGATCCTTGCCATGAAATAATATTGATTCTTAGGATAAGTGTAAGGATGCTTTTATTGCCAAGTATTTTCCTCCCATGAAAATTATTTCTCTTAGAAATCAAATCATGAATTTTAAGCAACCTGAGCATGAACATGTTGCCCAATCTTGGGAGAGGATGAAATTAATGACAAGAAATTGCCCTACTCATGATTTAAGTTTACGGATGATCATACAATTTTTTTTATGCGGGGTTGAACTTTTTTTTATAGAAATCTTTTAGATTCCGTCACGGGTCGTACCTTTATTGAAATCACACTAGGAGAAGCTAAAAAGTTGCTTGATAGTATTATGGGAAATTACTCACAATGGCTTACCGAAATAACTCCTACTAGTTAAAAGGTGAATTATGTTGAAGAAATTAATACTTTGAGTGATAAAGTAGATGCGCTTATGAAAATGGTTGCTAGTAAAAGTGTTCATATTGATCCCAATGATGTGCCATTGTCTACTTTGATTGAGAAAAATAATGATCTCGTAGATGTGAATTTTGTCTCATGAAACAATTTCAATAGTAATGCTTATGAAAATGGTTTCTATAAAAGTACTCATATTGATCCCAATGATGTGCCATTTTTCTACTTTGATTGAGTAAAATAATGATCTCGTAGATGTAATTTTTGTCTCAAGAAACAATTTCAATAGTAATGCTTATGAAAATGGTTGCTAGTAAAAGTTCTCATATTGATCCCAATGATGTGCCATTGTCTACATTGATTGAGCAAAATAATGATCTCATAGATGTGAATTTTGTCTCACAAAACAATTTCAATAGTAATGCTTATAGAGGTAATTTTAATCCTAGGCCATTTCCTGGAAATTCCTCTAATAATTATGAAAATTCCTATGGTAATTCTTATAATAATAATAATAATAGTAATAATAGGATTCCCTCCGATCTTGAAAGTAATATTAAATAATTTATTAATTCTCAAAAAGTTTTCAATACTATGATAGAAGAAAAATTGAGTAAAGTTGACGGTATGTCTAGGAGCATGGATAGAATTGTTCATGATGTGCAAAATATCAAAACTAAAATTTTGCCACCCAAGCTTGATATTAATGAGTCCATTAAAGCTCTCTATGTTTCCATTGATGAATGTAAACAAAGAATCGCTAGGTTGAGGGCTAAGCGAGAATTCCTAGAAAAAGCGATTCCGCCCGGTTTCTATCATAATAACGATGAAGATATTAAAATGATTGGTGTCTCACCCATTGAATCTTTGTTTAGCAATATAAAACTTGATGAAAAGGGGACTGAAGATGAGTCAACTTTAGCTACAAGGCACCCCCATTGGTTGGAGGGTGATGATCTTAATGAAAAAATTGATAAAAGTGGGTTTGGAGAGGTCAAAACTTTAAATAGCGATGTGCCCAGTACTTTGGATTTCAAGGATTTCTATTATGATAGTTTTTATTTAATTGAGTATATTTCCTTGTTGCAAATCCATGTAAATTCATCCAATTCTTATGAACAGAATAAAGCTTTTACTAAACCTATTGTAGAATCTATGATGAAAGCTTTAGAAGAAAAGCTAGGATTGGAGGTTTCAATAACTAGGAAATTATATGATGAATGGGAACCTAATATTAAGATAAAGATTAAAAATTATGAGTGCAATGCTTTATGTGATTTGGGTGCTAGCATTTCCACTATACCAAAATCTTTATGTGATGTGCTAGGCCTTCATGATTTGGATAAAGTTTCTCTTAGTTTGCACTTGGTGGATTCCACTATTAAGAAACCTTTTGGTAGAATAAATGATGTTATTATTGTTGGAAATAGGAATTATGTGCCCATTTATTCCATTGTGTTGGATATTGATTGTAATCAGTCTTGCCCCATAATACTTGGTAGGCCTTTTCTATGTACCATAGGTGCTATTATTGATATGAAAGAAGGGAATATAAGATTTCAATTTCCATTAAAGAAAGGAATGGAACACTTCCCTAGAAAGAGAATTAAGCTACCATATGAATATATTATGAGGGCCACCTATGGAATTAATTTGAAGGATGACAACACATGAAACTATGCATTATGCCTAGCTAGGGGCGTAAAACAATAGCGCTTTTTGGGAGACATCCCAATAGTTATCTTTATTTTTCTTGTTTCTTTTCTTGTTTTTGGTGTGCACACAATTATGCTACTATCATGGTTGTGTTTTTGTGCTTAAATTAGATTTTGTGCCAAGTAAAGCCTTTGGGATGATTTGGATGATAGTTGCTTTGATTCTGTGAGAGAATAGAAACTTTTGCGCCCAGTAGAAGAATTGTTTAGATTAACTGGAACGTGATAAATTTCTGAATTTTTTTACACATGATTTATATACAAATTGCCCAAGTTGTCCTAATGTTTCAGAATTTTTGGAGTTACAAAAGTATGGCCATTGTTTGAATCATTACAGACTGTTATGTTTTTGACAGATTCTATTTTTGTTGCACTATTTGCTTGTTTTAATGAATCTATGAATTGTATCGGGGGGGGGGGGGGTATAAGTCATGGTGAAGTTAGGATACAATCGGTATTATGCAATAATAAAATATGAATGGGTTTACAACAGTACCTAAAGTGATGATTTGTTTGTTATACTAACATATCTCATGAGTTTTCTGTTGAGTTTTGTGTGCTGAAGTTTTCAAGTTTTGAGTGAGATCGCGATGGATGAAGGAATAAGGAGTGGCAAGAGCCTAATCTTGGGGATGCTCGAGGCACCCCAAGTTAATATGTCGGTGTACAAAAGTATGTGCCTTTCTGTACCCCTTACCTATGCACAGGCAGTCGTAGCCACACCTGCGGCAGGACTTGGCAGGGCAGCAGAAGACAAGATACAAGACTACCAAGACGACATTCGAGCTAATGAACAGAGAGCAGAAGGCAAGCTGCTCCTGCCCCGGCAACACCCTTGCCGGGGCGGCTTGCGTAGCCCCGGCAAGGCCCTTGCCGGGGCAGCTTGTGAAGCACCAGCAAAGCCATCATCCTTGAGGATGAGAGCTCTGACATCATCAACAACGTTAAGGCCAAGGCTTGGGGGAGCGTGCATAGTGGCATGCAGATCTTTGTGAAGACTGATGGCCTGCAGGTACACGTGAAGACCAGAAGGCAAAGACCCCTGACAAGGCCCTCGCCGGGGACGACTGCGAGGCCCCGACAAGCTTCTTGTCGGGGATGATTGCGGGGCCACAGCCAGGCCCGCACCCGACAAGGCTTTTTCGCCACCTCACGGCCGTTCCAGCATGACGACAAGCTTGCCAACTAGGCAGACGCCTGCGTGGAAGCATGCAGATCTTCATGGAGGCTCTACCACCGTGCCAGCACAACAGCTAGCCAACCAGCCTAGCGTTGCATGCCTCGTCAGCCTGGACGCATGTCAAGGCAAGAAGAGGCGGTGACGGATGGGACGACTTTTGTTACCATCCCCAATAAAGTTGGAGGGCACGTAAGTAGCACATTAAATGCATTTGTCCTACGATGTCAGCGATAAGCTTGAGCACTGTAGATACTTTACACCTCATGTGTGCCACTGTGGTAACCCCTTTGACATATAGAAGGAGGCCTGAGGCGTACTGGAAGAGAATTCAGACTTTTTGGACTGGGCATGCATAGCAGCTAGTTCAAGAACTCAAGAACACATAATATACACTCAAGCAGGACTAGGCTTTTACGCACCATTGCGGCCTAAACCTGGGTAAAAATCCCTCACACTGATCACTAGACCTGCTCTTTGCGCAACTCTCTCTCCGCCAACCATAGAAGGGATCCCCGTGATCCCATAGGTTCCATTTCCCCGACATCTTTGGCGCGCCAGGTAGGGGGCAGAAGTTGTGAAAATCTGGTCTAGTAGTTAGTGCAGCAGTTTCTTCATCGCCATGGCTCTGAAGAAGAATACAATCACGATGATCGGTTCCTCTGGAGCCGGTCCGCCCGTGCCAGCGCGAACGGGCGACGTGGCAGACGCTGGTGGTGGAGGAGATCAAGACCATCTACGTTGTTCTGGTACCATCAGCCAGGAGAACGGTGTCGTTTGTAGCCGCAACGACGATCCACACAACAACAAAAAGCTAAGTCTCGCCAAACCTTGCGTGATTTCCTTTTTGTAAGGTTATTTCCCTCAAATGGTTTCGGTTTTTGTATGAAAAACCTGCACGCGAAGGAACCCTGCCACTATTGGCAGCGCCCTTGTTCTGTTTCGAGTCCGCTCAACAGCTCAAGTGGCTGCGCCAAGAATGGCAAGGTGGCTTGCCCGACAGCGACACCCCTAGCAGGCTGCTAAGGATCCATTCCTCAAAGCTCTCGCGGTAGGGTGTAGGGTTTACGCGCCGGCAAGCCTATCCAACTAAGCGTAGGGTGTAGTACATACAAAGAGAAATCAAACAGGAAAATAGCATGCATTTAGTTCAAAGCACAAGAAAGCTATATTACATCAGTGGTTACCGCGGTTCTAACTTAAGATAAAATTGTCTTGGGTACTGATAACCCCCAAGTATAGGGGATCACAACAGTTTTCGAGGGTAGAGTATTCAACCCAAATTTATTGATTCGACACAAGAGGAGCCAAAGAATATTCTCAAGTATCAGCAGTTGAGTTGTCAATTCAACCACACCTAGATAACTTAGTATCTGCAGCAAAGTATTTAGTAGCAAAGTAGTATGATAGTAATGGTAATAGTGGCAAAAGTAAAGATAGCAGTTTTGTAGTAGTTGTAACATTAGCAACGGTAAAGTAAATAAGCAAAGCACAATATGTGAAAAGCTCGTAGGCATTGGATCAGTTATGGATAATTATGTCGGATGCGATTCCTCATGTAATAGTTATAACATAGGGTGACACAGAACTAGCTCCAATTCATCAATGTAATGTAGGCATGTATTCCGAGTATAGTCATACATGCTTATGGAAAAGAATTTGCATGACATCTTTTGTCCTACCCTCCCGTGGCAGCGGGGTCCTAATGGAAACTAAGGGATATTAGGTCCTCCTTTTAACAGAGAACCGGACCAAAACATTAGCACTTAGTGAATACATGAACTCCTCAAACTACGGTCATCACCGAGAAGTATCCTGATTATTGTCATTTCGGGGTTGTCGGATCATAACACATAATAGGTGACTATAGACTTGCAAGATAGGATCAAGAACTCACATATATTCATGAAAACATAATAGGCTCAGATCTGAAATCATGGCACTCGGGCCCTAGTGACAAGCATTAAGCATAGCATAGTCATAGCAACATCAATCTCAGAACATAGTGGATACTAGGGATCAAACCCTAACAAAACTAACTTGATTACATGGTAAATCTCATCCAACCCATCACCGTCCAGCAAGCCTACGATGGAATTACTCACGCACGGCGGTGAGCATCATGAAATTGGTGATGGAGGATGGTTGATGATGACGACGACGATGATTCCCCCTCTCCGGAGCCCTGAACGGACTCCAGATCAGCCCTCCCGAGAGAGATTAGGGCTTGGCGGCGGCTCCGTATCGTAAAATGCGATGAAACTTTCTCTCTGATATTTTTCTCCGCGAAAATGGAAAATATAGAGTTGGAGTTGAGGTCGGTGGAGCAGCAGGGGGCCCACGAGACAGGGGGGCGTGCCCAGGGGGAGGGGGCGCGCCCCCCATTCTCGTGGACAGGGCGTGGCCCCCCTGGCCTTGATTCTTTCGCCAGTATTTTTTATATTTTCCAAAAGTTATCTTCGTGGATTTTCATGTCATTCCGAGAACTTTTGTTTCCTGCACAATAAATAACATCATGGCAGTTCTACTGAAAACAACATCAGTCCGGGTTAGTTTCATTCAAATCATGCAAGTTAGAGTCCAAAACAAGGGCAAAAGTGTTTGGAAAAGTAGATACGTTGAAGACGTATCAACTCCCCCAAGCTTAAACCTGTGCTTGTCCTCAAGCAATTCAGTTGATAAACTGAAAGTGATAAAGAAAAACTTTTACAAACTCTGTTTGCTCTTGTTGTTGTAAATATGTAAAGCCAGCATTCAAGTTTTCAGCAAAGATTATGAACTAACCATATTCACAATAACACTTAGGTCTCATGTTTACTCATACCAATAGCATAATCAACTAGCAAGCAATAATAATAAATCTCGGATGACAACACTTTCTCAAAACAATCATAATATGATACAACAAGATGGTATCTCGCTAGCCCTTTTTGAGACTGCAAAACATAAATGCAGAGCACCTTTAAAGATCAAGGACTGACTAAACATTGTAATCCATGGTAAAAGAGATCCAATCAAGTCATACCCAATATAAACTAATAGTAATGCATGCAAATGACAATGTGCTCTCCAGCAGGTGCTTTTTAATAAGAAGGTGATGACTCAACATAAAAGTAAATAGATACGCCCTTCACAGAGGAAAGCAGGGATTTGTAGAGGTGCCAAAGCTTGATTTTAAAATAGAGATGAATAACATTTTGAGCGGTATACTTTCACTGTCAACGCAACAACTATGAGATCTTGATATCTTCCATGCTACATACATTATAGGCGGTTCCCAACAGAATGGTAAAGTTTATACTCCCCCACCACCAACAAGCATCAATCCATGGCTTGCTCGAAACAACGAGTGCTTCCAACTAGCAACAGCCCTGGGGGAGTTGTGTTTAATTATTTCGATTTGCTTTGATCTTTTTGATCATGGACTGGGCATCCCGGTTACCAGCCATTTTCTCGTGAATGAGGAGCGGAGTCCACTCCCCTTGAGAATAACCCACCTAGCTGTAATGCCCCGGACACACCCGCCGGTGGTCGTTACTCCTGGCGGGATCTAGACTGGCCCCACAAATCAATACTAGTCTTTTCTGCGCACTTTATCCTCACTCGTGCGCACCCAGGAGAAACTTCCCGGTTGGTCACCCATCCTGAAATTACTCCAAGCTGAGCACGCTTAACTTTGGAGTTCTGTCCGAATGGGCTTCCGGAAAATAAGGAATTCCTTATTGATATGAGTAGTCTATCATCCCTAATAAGCCAGGCTATCACATACACCCCCACTCAGAGGAACCGACGTCCTCGTTGGGCCACAGGAACATTCCCTCTTGGCACATACGTCTGTGCATCCAGTCTGGTACATGTGCCATGTCGTGTGCCACGACGGGTCACAAACGTCATGAACAACATGACCGCGCACCTGTCCGCAAACATCCGTGTAACCGCAAGGGTCGGCTCTGATACCAACTTGTAACGCCCCGGACACACCCGCCGGTGGTCGTTAATCCTGGCGGGATCTAGACTGGCCCCACAGATCAATACTAGTCTTTTCTGTGCACTTTGTCCTCACTTGTGCGCACCCAGGAGAAACTTCCCGGTCGGTCACCCATCCTGAAATTACTCCAAGCCGAGCATGCTTAACTTTGGAGTTCTGTCCAAATGGGCTTCCGGAAAAGAAGGAATTCCTTATTGATATGAGTAGTCTATCATCCCTAATAAGCGAGGCTATCACACTAGCATGGAAGATACAGACATACCTAGTTGAAACATGAGCTGCTCGAGCATACAAAACAGAATTTCATTTGAAGGTTTGGAGTTTGGCACATACAAATTTACTTGGAACGGCAGGTAAATACCGCATATAGGAAGGTATGGTGGACTCATATGGAATAACTTTGGGGTTTATGGAGTTTGGATGCACAAGCAGTATTCCGCTTAATGCAGGTGAAGGCTAGCAAAAGACTGGAAGCGACCAAGCGAGAGAGCGACAACGGTCATGAACATGCATTAAAATTAATCAACACCGAGTGCAAGCATGAGTAGGATATAATCCACCATGAACATAAATATCGTGAAGGCTATGTTGATTTGTTTCAACTACATGCGTGAACATGTGCCAAGTCGAGTCACTCGAATCATTCAAAGGAGGATACCATCCTATCATACCACATCACAACCATTTTAATAGCATGTTGGCACGCAAGATAAACCATTATAAGCTCCTAGCTAATTAAGTATGGCATAAGCAACTATAATCTCTAATTGTCATTGCAAACATGTTTATTCATAATAGGATGAATCAGGAATGATGAACTCATCATATTTACAAAAACAAAAGAGGTCGAGTTCATACCAGCTTCTCTCATCTCAATCTGTCCATCATATATCGTCATTATTGCCTTTCACTTGCACGACCAAACGGTGTATATAATAATAATAGTGCGCGTGCATTGGACTAAGCTGGAATATGCAATCATTCAATTCAAGAGAGAAGACAAAGTAATATGGGTTCTAAGTTAAATCAACAATCATGCATAGTAGGGCCACTAAACATTTTCATTATGGTCTTCTCCTCTTGACCCCCAAAGGAAAGAAAAGAAATAAAATTATTTACACGGAAAGCTCCCAACAAGCAAAAGAAGAACGATAAATCTTTTTGGGTTTTCTTTTGATTACTACTACAAGCATGGAAATTAAACTAACTATTTTTTTTGTTTTTATTAGGTTTATCAAACACACAAGAAGAAAGCTAGAAAAAGAAATTAAACTAGCATGGATAATACAATGAAAGAGTATGAGCACCGACAACTAAGATAAGTGTGTGAACATGAATGTAATGTCGGTGAGAAATACGTACTCCCCCAAGCTTAGGCTTTTGGCCTAAGTTGGTCTATGGCCATGGATAGCTGCTACTCTCCCCAGTGTACCGAGGAGTCACTACAAAAAAAATTACACTTCCGTGATGATACGTGTTTGTCACAGTAAGTCGCGTTTTTTGTCATGCATGTACATCCATGACAAATTTATGACAGAACATACCTGTGCTGTCGTAGAAGTATTCCATGACATTACCAAAATTATCATCACGGAAGTGTCCACTTCCATGATGATAAATCGCGCGTCACAGAAGTGCTTTCATCAAGGGTGACCGACACGTGGCATCCACCGTAACGGAATGCCGTTAAGCTATCGGGTCGGGTTTTGGATCCGATAACCCGTTAACAGCCCCGACCAATGGGGATTTTCCACGTGTAAAATCATCATTGGCTGGAGGAAACACGTGTCGGCTCACCGTTGGGACAGATGTCATCCACTCATTGGACGGAAGACGCCTATGATACGTCGACACGTGGCACAGCCCAACAGAGGCCCATTCCTGTGAAAAGGCCGGCCCAGTAAAAATTAGCAGGCCAGCCCATATAAGGCCTACTTGTGTCAGGTCCATTTAAGCCCACGGCCCATACGAGATGTGCCAATTCGGCTCGTCAATGGCCCGTTAAAGATTTGACACCATTGCAGCCCATCGTCAGTTTGAGCCCGTTAACTACCCGCTATATATCTGGGCTCAATATCGGCCCGATGAGATTTCGGCCTGTTAATGGCCCGTTTAATGGATGGGCCAATTTTCAGGATGTACATCTTTTGGCCTTTTAGCGACCCATTTAAATGTTGGGCTAGTTTCCGGCCCGATGTGTCTTTCAGCCTATTGACGGCCCATAAATCTGATGGGCCATTTGTTGTCGGACCTGAGTTTTGGCCTTTTAGCGGCCCAGTGTTGGGCCAATTTTCTGGCTCGGTGTCACTTTCAGCCTGTTGACGGCCCATAAATCAGTCGGGCCATTTGTAGTCGGACCTGAGTTTTGGCCTTTTAGCGACCCATTTAAGTGTTGGGCCAATTCCCGGCCCTGTGTGCCCGGCCTATTAACGGACCATAAATTAGTTGGGCCATTTGTAGTCGGACCTTAGTTTTGGCCTTTTAACGGCCCATGCCCTTCATGGTCCAATACCAGCCAGGTTTCTCTTTCGGCCTGCTAAAGGCCCACAACACAGTTGGGCCATTTACAATACGACCTGGATTTCGGCCTCTTAGTGGCCCATGGTCTTCATGGTCTAGTACAAGCCCGCTGTCTCTTTCGGCATGCTAAAGGCCTACAGTATAGTTGGGCCATATGTAGCCCAAACTTAGTAATGGCCTGTTAACGGCCCGTGAAATAAACTGGGGCCACCTGTTGCCGCTTCGATGTCGGCTCGTTAACGACCCGGAGGTAAGAGGGCCGACCATTAACTTCGGCCTAGTAACGACCCATTAACTTAATGGGCCCACTAAAGTTCGTACGTGTCTTTAGGCCAAATTAGATAATTTGAGCCCATTACGACGAGCAATTATGCACGGGACCAAAACTGATCACGCAAAGGTACGGCATACATGGAATAACGTTGCACATCCAGCATATATTACAGGAAATTACATCCACTGGGCAATCAAAGATTGATGCCAGTGCAAATAAATGAGCAGAACCTAACCATCTACAACGTCACAATCTGCAACCTCAGCACAGATGATGCCCATAAGCATGTGGGCAAGTTCTTTCTGCTTTGCTACACTGTCTCTGAATTGATCAGTTGTTGTGTCGCACGACTCTGCACCTTTGATTCATCCACCATTTCCATCATTGCTTCAGCCATTAATTGGTTCACAAACATACATTTATTCCGTTGCATTCGAGACAGAGGATACTAAACAAATTCAGATGGTGATTTTGGCAGGCTTGTATTATTGATAGTGGAGAGTGTCTCGACCACTGCATCATAACATAAATTAGGACGGGAACCAAACAGATTAATCATGAGTTATTGCCATATTACCAGGCCTAGATTTCTTTGGAAAGAAACAATGGGGTTGCCTTGCTGTTTTCAGAGTTTGTCTTCTTATCTTCAGCAGCCTGCACAAAATTAACACACTAGCATTGCTATCATTGGTCAAGTCAGATAATAGGAAAGCAACATTGACACAACGAACGTTTGGGCAAGTAGCCTACACCAAATTAACACAATATGGCACAGCTATCATCAGCCAGGTAAGGTAGTACGAAAGCAACATTGACACAATGAATGAATGGGCAACCAGAGAAGCACTACAATTCAGTAATGTGCGTGATATGAGATAGTACATCCATGCAACTCAGTATGCAAAACTACCAGGCAGTTTTCCTTACAAAAATCAACATTGGCGCCTTTAACATTTTGCTACAACTAATTTTAGATCAGATAAAGGTTAGATTCACGCCGATTAACAAAATACATGTTAATGTAAAAAATATAGTGATATACAACAGGTACTTACATCAGCATTGGAGCGCAGAGAATTCCCGCAAGATATTTTCCTCGAATACGATCCCAATGGAGGAAGTCTTCTATCGTTTAACCTTATTTTCTGAAAGAGAGATGGGTAAGAAACATGTAGAAAATATGATCAGAATGCTATAAAATTTCATGATGCGAGGATACGAACATGCTTCTTAGAATGGAGTTGACATTCTTTTCTTTGGATTGGAGCGGACTAGTTCTTTGGCTTGGAATCGCTTATTATCGATGGGAGTTGGGTTTCTCTATCTTTGGAGTAGTATCTATGAAAAATGGAGTTGGTTTATTATCTCTGGCGTTTGGATCTTTTGCAAAGACCTGGTTTGTAACCCTTGATTCTAATGAGCCGTCTTCCCTTGCATGCCTTATATAGAAGAATGGTGATTCGGTTATAAAACATGCTACTGACGAGAGATGGAATAGGTCTTGAAGAATAGAAAGGCATGACATATTGACATGTATTCCCTCCATCCGTAAATAAATGGATGGGTCTAGGCGTATTTCAGTTCTAGATACATCTAGTTTTATCCATTTCTGCGACATTTAATCCGAACGGAGGGAGTATGATGTAAGAGCTAGGGATACGACAGGACAACACATTAAAAAAACACTGAAAAACCCACTGCAGAACCAAAGTATTCAAACCCACTGATATGAGATAGTACACTCATGCAGCTCAGGATGCAAAACTACCAGGCAGTTTTCCTTACAAAAATCAACATTGTGGCCTTTAATCATACACTTTGCTACAACTAAATTTAGATCAGATAAAGGTTGGACTCACGCCGATTAACAAAATACACGCTGATGTAAAAATATAGTGATATACAACAGGTACTTACATCTACATTGGAGCACAGAGAATTCCTGCAAGAATCTTTCCTCATAAACGGTACCATTGCAGAAATTCTTCTATCTGTTAAGCTTATTTTCTAAAAGAGAGATGGGTAAGAAACATGTAGAAAATATGATCAGCATGCTATAAAATTTCATGATGCAAGGATACGCACACGCTTCTTAGAATTGAGTTGACATATTTTTGCTTTGGATGGAGCGGACTAGTTCTTTGGCCTTTGGAATCGCTTATTATCGATAGGAGTTGGGTTTCTCTGTCTTTGGAGCAATATCTATAAAAACTGGAGTTGGTTTATTATCTCCTGGCGTTTGGATCTTTTGCGAAGGCCTTGTTTGTAACACTTCAGATTCTAACATAGTCGTCTTCCCCTTGCATGCCTTGTATAGAAGAATGGTGCTTTAATTATAAAACATGCGACAGCAGAGAGATGGAATAGGTACTGAAGAATAGAAAGGCATGACATATTGACATGTATTCCCTCCATCCGGAAAAAAATGGATGGGTCTAGGCATATTTCAGTTCTACATACATCCTTTTTTATCCATTTCGGCAACATGTAATCCGGACGGAGGGAGTATGGTGTAAGAGCTAGGGATACCACAGGACAACACAACAAAAAAAAACTAGTTGAATGTAAAACTATATGCTAGCGGAATACGTACAGAAATAACTAAGGCCACATACACGTGTATGATTGGGAAAATAAGATGGCATTGCAACAGAGCACCAGAACAACACTTCAATGTAAAAAAACATGGTATGGCAGACAGATGAAGTACATACTGATGAATAACAATGCATAAGATATTCAGAAGCATGATTTCCAAATTAAGCAGATGGCATTGCGATAGAGTAGAATGACAGTAGTTGAATTTGAAAACATGTTATCATGAATGGAATAGCTCTTGAAAAAGCAGGAAGGCATGACATATTTACATGCATGATCGGCATGCTAAGCACATGGCATTGCAACAGAGTAGATACACTCCGGGACATTATATGCATGTTGTACCCATATCGAGGCCAAGTTAGAGCAAGGACCTTGTGGGGTGAAGAGGATTTATCATCTTTACGCAAGTCTTTCAAGAACGCCTTTACATGTTCCATCATATTGGGTATCATTGACATCAAGTTTATTGGCCTTTACATTGCTCCGTGAGGTTCTTGTGGATATATCAGTCTGTGCAATTATATCTGACATGCATGGAAGACAACTAGTAGTTAGATTTATGTAAATGAGTGCCTGTAGGAGACGACATAAATAGTAGGACTGGGGTTAACTAGTAGCAACAGGTCTCATAAACTAAAGGGAGAACACAGATGAAAGCTACAGAATATGTATCATTTGTACTCGAGATTAACTAGATGACACACAAAAGTATTAAAGAACAACATAGGTAATACTAGAAGTGGTATAATACTATAATCACCAGCCTGTGGGATAGCATTGGCTGATGGATGATAACTATGGAACAGCGCTACCTAAAGAACAAGTATCTTAGCTGAACTATGGAACAGCGTGAACTCCTGAACAAGACCCGTAAGAGATCAACATGAATATACAGTGAAATGTGATGATCTATTTTCCGTGCTTAGATGAATAACAAAGCCATAAATGTGCACACAAGTTAAGATGAGGGTACAACCTATCTGGCTGCCATCCATAGGAGTGAGCATCATGTGCTGACTTGTTGATGGCCCTGCAGTTGTTGTGGCTGTCCATGTCGGGCACATGCATTCGATGCAGGGAACTGTTGAGTAGGGACTGTAGCTCCCTTCTGGTGTATGCTTCCCTTGTTGGAGCAGGTGCGGTGAGTCAGAAGACGGTGTGTCTGAAGATGCAGATAACGCATAATGTTAAGAACGACATATCTCTTTGATCCAAATAAATACACTAAGAGATCAACAACAAAGGTGCGAGAGTGGTCACACGTCATTGATGAAGACTAAATTGGGGTCACACGATTTTATTTTATTTTAGTATTGTTCGATCTCGCGGATGGCTTGATGGCCGTCTTGTGCCTCCCGGTGACACTGTTCGAATCTTCCCGAACAGCCAGCGACCAACGACAGAGCAGCCTGCCTCCACCGTCCGTGGTCCGGCCAAAACCCGCTCCCGCCCCACCACCTTTATCGTGGTTGCGCGCCCACAGGCCAATCCACAAAGACTCCCGTCATCCAGATCCGCGGCGGCGGTACCTTCAACCCACGCAACTCTAAAAGATAGCCATCTAAGCGCTGCTTCCGTGGAGAACTTGCGGCCCCGCACCCTTACGTTAGACACCAGCCAACTGACAGCCTAGGTGCTCCGCCGCCTCGAGGGGTGCTGCTTCCCATTGGGAATCGATTGGCCTAGAATAAAAATTCAGACAACTGACGCCTAAATAAAGTGATTTCAGATGAGGGTGCGACCTATCTGGCGGCATGGTGAAGTAGGCAGGTCCAGCTGCCGAGTGGGTGAGGCCAGCGCGGTTGCGGTGGCGACCGGCGGCAGGGAAAGAGCGATGTCGCCACGGTCGACGGCTATGTGGAAGCAGCGCCAGGACTCTGGACGGATCCGAAGTTGGAGCCGCTCCAGCGCCGTGAACAATGGCGGGGGTGAATCGGCTCCGATACGGTTCACGCGGCCATCGTCGAGGCAGCACCAGCAGCACGGAGTAAGAGGCACACGGCCCAGTGCATGACGGCAATTGGACAGCGTCTCCGGCATTAGGGAGGAGGGCGGCTGTGAAATTGGTGCGGTGGGGGGCGCCATGGAGGTGGGGCTGAGGTTTTGCGGCTCGGAGAAGGAGCTTCCGGGAGAAGGTGATTTGGCACCCACGAGGTATGAATGGGGGGCGGAATTGGGAGGAGTGGAACCATGTCTTCTGAGGCGCATTTATGCGAAATGTGAGGGGAGTTCAGTTCTACCCTTGCCTATAGGCTTCTCGGCTTGGGTGCGTGTACCGAGGGTCGGGATAGTAGAGTAACTTTGCTTCTCCCCAAATAGTGGGCGGAGCGATTTGAGCGAGGAGGGCATGTTTTGAACTACAGTGGGCGCGAGCGAATTCGGGCGAGGAGAGCGTGTTTTGAAATAGTGGGCACGAGCTATTTCGGGCGAGGAGAGCGTGTTTTGCCGACCATGGTTTATGAATTATTCGGCACATGTCATTTCGACCGAGGAGAAGGCGCGCTTGGATGAAGTTACGAACCTACACTCGATGTACAACGGGCCAATTGATGCGTGTCCCACATAGGACGGTAATTTCGCGTCTCCCATTTATTTGCTCGGGCGAATTCCACCGAGCAGAGAGGATGTTTAACAGTTCGTTCAAATTTTGGGAGAACGAGCATCCACGTCTACCTTACCAAGTCAATTCGAATCAAATTTTGAAATATTAGCTTGCCACTTCTTTTTTAGATGGAGAGATGATGCTCGGGAGTAATGTGTTTTTACATGCTCATTGCTAGCGATTTACTATATGACAAATAGTTGACCCACTCAAAAACGCGAATCAAACCCAAAATGAAATATCTCGATTCAATGAACTAGCTCGTTCAGTAGGTCAAAATAGTGAACTAAATCCAAAATTGAACACCTCAATCGAGTAGCATGTTGTACAGTATTATAGTACTGCATGAACATGTTGAAAGTCAAATTAATGAACTTGTTTGATATACGCATATATCCGTTCATGTGTGGATTGCAGACAACATGTTCTCCAATTTAAATATTTGAATGCAAGTTTATATCGAAACATGGTTTATATCAGTCTTTGATGCATAAAACGCGACCTCCCCCTCTCCCGGACTCCTGTTCTCTCTCTCTCTCTCTCTCTCACTCTCTCGCCGACAATCTTCAATTTTGTCGCACGCATCCGACACAAAAACCTTGTTGGTCCCTCTCCCTCTCTCTCTCTCTCTCTCTCTCTCTCTCTGTGTGTGTGTGTGTGGGGGGGGGTCTTTCTAGTTCGCATTCATATATACACCATCTATAGGTCACTCTCGCACACTATGCATGATACTCTAGCTAGTCCAAGCTAGATATCTTGGGTGCACTCATCGTACACACACAAATTCCTTGGCTCTTTGCCCGTAACTCTCTCACGCACCACTATGTCGTCTCGGAGATCTTCCCCCCTCTCTCAAACTCTCCATCCACCTAGGTCACACATACACATGCATATCTCACTCGCACTCGATAGGCCCATCTAAAACTCTATCTCTCTCCATCGTTCTCTCTCCATCTCACATGCGCGCGCACACACACACACAATCTCATGCCCAGCTAGCCAAGTATGATGGTCTCTCACTCAATTGTAGGCACACAGAATCCCCCCTATATGTATATGACTAGCTAATCTTAGTCTCCATCACAAACATGTGCATGGTCTATCTCGATTTCTCTCGGGGCATCTTTCTATCGTGCACGCACTCCCTCTATCTCCCACCCATATAGTCCCCTCACGATCTCGAGGGGATCTCTCTATCACAAACACACCCTCTCTCCCTCCCCATGCGTCCATGCCATCCATGTGTCCCTCTCGACCTTTTTTCCTTGTTGGCCAGACCTCTATTGGACATGTGCTACAGGGGTGTCTCTCTCCGTTGCAAACAATCACACACTAGCTATCTTCGTGTATCTCCTCGCCTCGCTTTTCCATCTCGGAGATGCATGCGTGATATGTTCGCATAAGAAACGAAAAAACACACTCTCTCTCTAATTTATCGTTTGTTGTCACTTTCTCTTTCACACACATACTCTTTTTGCACACTTACTCATTCTCCTTCACACGCACTTGATCTGTCTCGAATGAGGCACTCACCTCCGTCCATAGCACATAGATTTATTGAAAAGTCAAACATCACAAAGTTTGACCATGTATGTGGCGAAAAAGAATTACATCTAGTACGGCAAACATATACCATTAGATTCACCATGAGATGTAGTTTTGTATGATGTATCTCTGGTATTGTAGATATAAATAACATTTGCGTAAACCTGATCAAAGTTTCCAAAGTTAGACTTCTAAAAATTTACATACCTTTGCATTATCGGCGGATGGAATATTTCTTTCCCCTCTCAGCTATCGGCGCACCACTCAGCCTTATTGGGGCTCCTCAATCTCTCTCAAACTTTATTGGTCAGTTTGGTTCGTGACTGACCCTCATGCCTTGATGGTCGGTCTTGCCTAGTGTGGGCGTGAGATGTAAAATATTTCTGCTGCCGGGCTTGTGTGGTCTTGAAGCGTTTGGTTCATGCAGGACAGAGCAAAGCATCAACGCCCCATCAATCAATCCATGCATCAATTATTTAATGCTAATATCCATCCATGTTGTTGTTAGCCTCGTGGTCGCATACGACCGAGCACGGCGAGCGTTCAAATCGGTCGCTTGGGCGAGGCTACTTGCGATGTCTGGAGTTCAGCCAAAGCTAATTAAAGTGCAAGGAACCCAGCCCAGCGGGCTTTCTTTTTCACGGGGTAGCAACCAAACAAGCGTGCATGAAATCTAGCCACAACCCCAGGCCACGCAAAAGATGCTCACGACACAAGCCAAACGGGCCTTATATCTCCCTGGTTCACACATACACATGTCTCGCTCACGCTATACATATAGACCCATCCAACACTCTCCGCCCTTGTTCTCTCTCCATGTGACACGCACCCCCTAAGTACCATAATCCCTCACTCCATCATGGGCTCTGTTTGGATCCATGGGTTAGAGTTAGTTTGGGTTAGTTTGGAGTCAACTAACCCACAAAGATCCAAACAGGAGCGTTAGTTTAGGTTAGATGCATCTAACCCATCCAAAAAAACTAACCCGTCCAAGAGGTGCTTATTTGGGTTAGTTCTCCTCGGGACCACTAATAAACACTTTTTCTCTTGCTCTCCCCGCAGCAGATCCCTCCCCACTTCCTCGAAGCTTCTCGTCCTCTCCCTCCCTCCCTCTCGCACCACCCGTGAAGGTGCCTCGCCGTATCCGCGCTCCTTCTAACCCTGCCATCCAAACACCTCTTTACTTAGAGTTAGTTCAGGGTTAGAATCTAACTCTAACCTCTAACTGAGTTAGAGTATCCAAACAGGGCCACAGGCGCAAGCACTCCCCCTCCTAAGTATGATTATCTCTTACTAGCCATCAGGAACACACATATTGTCTCCTTCCATCCATACGTCTATCTCCATATCTCTCGAGGCATCTTCTATCATGCACACACCTTGTCACTCGATCTCCCACCCATGTAGTCCCATCACGATCTCCAGGGGATCTCTCTATGACAAACATACACTCTCTCCTCCCCATGTCTGCATTTTCTCTGTACGTCTCTCTCGACCTCTCTCCCTTGTTTGTCAGACCCCTCTTGGCCACGTGCTAGGGGTCTTCCTCTCTCGGTTCCAAACAACCACACACTATCTCCTCACCTTGCCTCCGTTGTCGAAGATGCATGTGTGATATGTTTGCATAAGACACACACGCTTTTTCTCCACTTTTATCATGTGTTGTCCATGTCTCTTTCACACACGCACACACACTTTTTTCACTCTCTCTCTCTCTCTCTCATCAGGGACTCTGTCACGTCCATAAGCATATGGATGTTTTGAAAAGTCAAACCTCAAAAAAGTTTGACTAGGTATATGTGGAGAAAAACATTTACATCTGGAACGATCATTAGATTCATCACAACATGTACTTACTTCATACTATCATTTATCTTTGGTATTGCAGATATAAGTAATTTCTTTATGAACTTGGTCAAAGTTTCAAAAGTTTGACTTAAAAAAATGTTGTAACTACATTATCGAACAGAGGGAGTAGCTCTTGCTCTCTCTGCTATCTCTCACGGGCCTTCCCTCTCACTCGAACTCTCTATACCGACGGATTATACGCTCACTGTGTCAGCGTATAGCTCTGTATATTGTTTAGTTGACGGTCAACCAATCCACATGCTGCGTTGTCACTCGTGTTACTGTATCTTGGTGTCTTGGCCCATGTGGCGGTGGGTGAAAATAAGTAAACTAGAGGCCCATCGACCGCGGTGAAGGAAACAAAGTTGAAACCACTCGGGGTAGCACCCTTGCGCTAATAAATTGAGGCGATTGAGGACAAACTTCTTGCTTGCGAAGGGCCTTTCGCGCACAATTCACCACCGCCGCGGCGGCATGCACGAAGGGCCTTTTCGCGCACACCCAACACACAACACACACCAGCACACGTGTACACTGGCGTCACCGCCGGTTGAGATGGACGGCAAGACAGCCAACAAGCGGAGGCCGCTCGAGCCAAAACCGCATCCGGCGAGCCTGGACTTCATCAGCAGCCTCCCCGACGACATGCTGCTCGTCATCATCGGCCTCCTCCCACCAAATTTGCCGTGCAACCGCCCTGCTCTCCCGACGGTGGCGCCCCCTGTGGCGTTGCGTCCCACTCAACCTCACGGTCGACAGCTGCCTCTGCGATGGGGATTGCAAATGCATGGCCGTAGTCTCCAAGATCCTTTCATCGCACCCTGGGCCAGCCAAACGCCTTGACATCCGCATGTTCAGTACCAACTGCAAGGTCCAAACCAAGTTCGACGAGTGGTTCTTATCCCCCGCCCTAGATCAGCTCGAGGAGCTCAGCTTTGAAGCTGGACGATGTCGCTCTCTGCCACCGTCCGCGCTCCGCCTCACGCCAATGCTGCGCCGCGCCAGCTTCAGCTCCTGCTATCTTCCCCAGATTAATGCCGCGCCCGCCCTTCTTCTCCCTCAACTCAAGCATCTCGACCTCTTCGACGTTGTCATCTTGAAGAAGGCTATGGAGCACCTGCTCCGCAGCTGTACTGCGCTCGAGTACCTTCGTCTTGAGCAGATCCACGGGTTCATTAGCCTCCACATCGCCTCGATGAATCTCCGATGGATTTATGTGTCTTGCTGGCCCCGCAACAAGACATCAATTGGGAAGAGATCACTCCAGCTGTTCCACGTTATGGTCATTGAGAATGCGCCTTTCCTTGAGAGATTGCTTGTATCGGATCTAAAAGGTCCAACAAAAATCAGGGTCATTGACGCTACGAAATTGATAGCATTGGTGTACTAAATGCCAAATTCTCGAACTCTTTATTGGATCCGTAATCATTCAGGTACAACACTCATCTTCTTCTCCGTCTTCTTGAAATTCACATTTTTAAATTTCTTCTTGATGTATTTATGACCGTCTTCCGAAAATGATTCCCACAAGCTTGACCCAGTCCATGCTTACGGTGAAGATCTTAGCACTAAAATCTATCATTTAATCTGGATCAAGTTGTTAGATTCCTTACATGCTTTCCATGCACGGAGAAGCTACTCATCGAGGTGAAACTTCTTTCCTATTAGTAAATAGTAATCACAACATATCTCAATTTTTTCGTAATTTTCCCAAATTACAATGACAAGTGTAGTGTTCAAAACTACATCTACGCACTGCACCGAAAGAAATGTTTTTAGTATTTTTTTCTCACGTGATCACCTGCATCATTTTTATGCTGTACTACTATAGTTGCCTAGGCTAGTCATAGTGGAAAGTAACTTAGACTACTCCAGTAACTCTATGGTTACCCTAAGGGCAAGTACTACCTCCGTCCTGGTTTACTCTTCCAATTTTGTAGTATCAAAATTTGACCATAGATTTAACTGACAAAAATGTTAATGCATATCACTAAGAACTATATCATTGGATTCGTATTTGAACATAATTTCAAATGGTGTAATTTTTAGTGACGTGCATTGGCATTTTCTTAGGTAAATCTATGGTAAAATTTTTATACTAAATACGAGGTAGTATTCCCTCCGTCCCAAAATTCTTGTCTTACAATTGTTTAGATACGGATGTATCTAACACTAAAATGTAACTAGATACATCCGTATTTAGACAAATTTAAGACAAGAATTTTGGGACGGAGGGAGTACAAAAGTGGGCTATGTAGGCCAAAAAATGTGCCAAATTCACTTGTGATGCATTTGGCATCGATGCCCTCCATTGCTCACTGGTGCCCCAATCTGGATCACCTACTTTGCTCGGTGCCAAATTAACTCACGAATGAAAAAACCTTTGCGTGGTAGAGAGAGTGGACTGAGGCAATAAAAAACACTTGTTTGGGAGAGTGAGAGGCTGGTGTAGTTGGTTTGATTGATTTGTTTATACATGTGGGTGCTGTGTGCAGCGGTGCCAACTCTCTCACATCGCGAGGCGGTGCCAAAATCTTTGATTTGACATCGATCGTATTATGTGGCATACGTTTGTGAAATATGGCATCGACCACATCTTGGAAGGCAACAAATGCCCAAGCTCTTCACGTGCTCCTAGTTAAATGAGAGGAAGCGAGAGAGAGAGAGAGAGAGAGAGAGTGAAAAATATCACTAGACAGCCAACCCTATCCTATGGCGAATGATATTGGTACCTCTTGATGACACGGCAATCTTATGCAGCCAGCTGCTCTAATATGTTCTCTTCTTTTGCGATAAAAAGACCGAAAGTGAAAAATGTGCTGCACTATAACAATCTCATCGAATGCCTTGATCTCCATCTTACGAAATTGATTTGATCGACTATCGAGGCAGCACATCCGAGATTAAATTGGCGAGTTCTTTGTTCGGAGGCAAGTGTGCTCAAGGTAATGAGGTTTGGCGTTCTCTGGCGCAACAATGAATGGCGTCTTGATCACATAGCGTCTAAGCCTAAATGACAAAGTCTCATGAAGCTGAATTTGTTTTGAAACATCAAGTGGCCAGAGACTCGAAAAATTATTTGCCCATTAGTGACTTGTCAGGGCGGTGGATTTTAGTTTGTACGATAACGCTGCATCCACCTAAAGTAACAAAAGTTCTTACGTGAACTTCCTAGTAATTCCCTCTTCCTAGGTGCAGCATTACTCCTAACATTTGTAATATCAGTTTGAAACTTGTAATATTTCCGTGTCCTATTCCTGCGTTTTCAAAATCCTGCGAATCAAACAGGTCTTGAGTTGGTGATGATGTTGTGCCTCCCATCTTTCACCAATAGCCGTCGGATCTAGATCTGACGCATACAAACCAAGCTTCCCCATTTTTGCAAAAAGATGCCCGCATTTGTTCCCTATTTACAAACAACTCCTTGTCTCTCACAATCAGCCTTATCTCCTCCCCACCACATCTAGAAGGCCGTGGAAAAATCTGGCATGATGGCCGCTGCCGGAGCCGTCCACCCCCAATCTTGGTGTTCCGTGCAATGCACAGGCATCTACGCACGGGAAATTATGTCGAACAGGGCTAGTTGTAAGCAGGCTAGCTCTACAGCCATGATGATAGTGACTGCAGACGGTGAGGCTGACTATGGTATGCCGAACACGGCGCCTATACTCAGGTGTCATCTCCGGCGCAGGGTCTTGTTACTTCACTGTGAGGAGAAGCACGTAATAATTTGACCAACGGGTAGTACAGTGCTAGTACTCCTAGGAGTACTACATTGGTAGTACTACTACTAGTACTAGTAGCACCACCGTCTGGATTTAGGAGTACTACCACGTCCATCTGGATTTTAGTATTTGACTAGCAATATCTAGTAATGCATGTCACAAAAAATGTACTACTCCCTCTGTAAATAAATACATGGTGTTTTATTCCTATCGGCGAGAGAACTTAATGTTTTCTTGCTAACTAGAGTCTTAATAGGATTACATGCAATGAACTAAACACTGCATGTCATGTTTGGTAGTCTCAAGTCATTGAAAGCATGCACGGCCCACATCTCTCATTGGTTAATATGTCACGAAATAAGAAACAGGGAGGGAGTTAATGCACCGTGCCTAAGTGTTTTGGGATTATTTGGTTTTCGTAATGTGACTTACACAACATTTTTGTTTACATGCATTAACATTTTATTAGTTAAATCAAAGGTCAAAACTTGGCGCAAAATGCAAAGGGGACCAATAAACCAGTAAACATCAAACTTCTCTCGTTTGGCCCCAACTAGAGGTCCGGTGTGATGACTATACTGCACCGACACGGAGGGGGGCGCAACTTCATTGACTTACGGCAACTGCCTTTGGATGAACGACACGTGGGCCCTGGGGGTGGCTGGCCCACCTATCATACAGCCAAAGGCAGGTGCAGTAGAGGGCCGAGGAGTAGTACAAAATCCTACGCACCTACACATGCTAACCAAGGGCAAGAGTGATCACTCCAATCGCAAGATCAGTTGACTACTACTACCTCCGTCCTGGTTTATTAGTCTCCTTTGTAATTTGTTCTAAATTTTGATCAAAAATTTAACTAACAAAATGTTGATGCATGTCAACAAAAATTATATTTTTGGGTTTGTATTTGGACATAGTTTTCAGTGATATAATTTTTAGTAACATGCGTAAACATTTTGTTAGTTAAATCTGTGGTCAAAATTTGACACGGATTACAATGGGGACCAATAAACCAGGATGGAGGTAGTAGAAGCTAAGCTAGACCCATGGAGGCGATGAACGCGAGCATCAGCCGGCTGTGCCAGATGGTCCACGACGCCGGCCTGCAGCCCGACAATGAGGAACGTCTCTAGGTAGTATTGCTTGAGGCCGGCAGGGCGAGGGGCCGCTTGGACGACAGCTTCGTCTCCTTGTTCGCCGAGGTCTTCGTGGGTTTCCTCGACAAGTTCACCGCCGTCAAGAAGCTCGCGGACGACTTTGACGTAAGCCTCCAGCCGACGCGCCCAGGCTCTGCGATGCCCGCCACCCTCAACGGCTACTATGGTGACAACCTCTTCGACGCACTAGTGGCCCTGCGACTGCTCGCCGTCGCGCCAGAGAATGTCCACCTCGAGGTCGCGCTCGCCGCTAGGGCCCGGCGCAGCAAGACACCATCGATATAATCACCCGCGTCTACGCGCATGCAAGAGGAGGACGATAGGACGCTGGCCTTCTTGGACCGCAGGGCAACCTTGGACGGCACTGTTCAGAAGCACGTTGAGCTCGCCGCCAATGCCACTGCTCCTCACACGTCGGTTGGTGACCCAGCGCACTAGGGCGTGAGGATGTCGTTGATGGATTCGTATGTATTTTTATCTTTCCATCAAATCCATGTAGTAGTATATGATACTATAGTAATTATCTTACCTTTCGCATCAACTTCATAATTTTCGTACGTACTCCATGCATGAACGGCGCCAGAACCAAACTTCTCATTACTCTAGGCAAAATCGTTATTTTCTATCTATCAATCGCGCCATGGAGCAGAACCAAATTTTACAAGTTACGAGTTTAAGAGGGAAAGCCTGCCGTGTTCGCGTCGCATCCCCACACGGTTGGTCCGGCACGCCGCTCAAGCGGGAATGCGTGCGGTGTTGCATTTTCACTTACAAGTGGGACCGTAGTTGAGCAAACCGACTATCGGCAGACCCCCACCCCGCCCACCGCACGATGGCTGAGAAAACAGGAGGGATAAGAGATGGCTGTGATGTCTACTACACAACCTTGTTCTTGTAGACGTTGTTGGGCCTGCAAGTGCACAGGTTTGTAGGACAGTAGCAAATTTCCCTCAAGTGGATGACCTAAGGTTTATCAATCCGTGGGAGGCGTTGGATGAAGATGGTCTCTCTCAAACAACCCTGCAACCAAATAACAAAAAGTCTCTTGTGTCCCCAACACACCCAATACAATGGCAAATTGTATAGGTGCACTAGTTTGGCGAAGAGATGGTGATACAAATGCAAAATAGATAGTAGATATAGGTTTTTGTAATCTAAAAATATAAAAACAGCAAGGTAACTAATGGTAAAAGTGAGCGTAAACGGTATTGCAAAGATAGGAAACAAGGCCTAGGGTTCATACTTTCACTAGTGCAAGTTCTCTCAACAATAATAACATAGATAGATAATATAACAAGCCCTCAACATGCAACAAAGAGTCACTCCAAAGCCACTAATAGCGGAGAACAAACGTAGAGATTATGGTAGGGTACGAAACCACCTCAAAGTTATTATTTCGGATCAATCTATAAAAGAGTTCGTACTAGAATAACACCTTAAGATACAAATCAACCAAAACCCTAATGTCACCTAGATACTCCATTGTCACCTCAAGTATCCGTGGGCATGATTATACGATATGCATCACACAATCTCGGATTCATCCAACCAACATAAAAGTACTCCAAAGAGTGCCCCAAAGTTTCTACCGGAGAGTCAAGAATGTGTGCCAACCCCTATGCATAGGTTCCCAATGTTACGAAACCCGCAAGTTGATCACCAAAACATACATCAAGTGGCACATGATATCCCATTGTCACCATAGATAATCACGGCAAGACATACATCAAGTGTTCTAATAAAAGACTCAATCCGATAAGATAACTTCAAAGGGGAAACTCAATTCATCACAAGAGAGTAGAGGGGGAGAAACATCATAAGATCCAACTACAATAGCAAAGCTCGGGATACATCAAGATCGTGCCATAGAGGGAACACGAGAGAGAACACGAGAGAGAGAGATCAAACACATAGCTACTGGTACATACCCTCAGCCCCAAGGGTGAACTACTCTCTCCTCGTCATGGATAGCCCCGGGATGATGAAGATGGCCGCCGGTGATGGGATCCCCCTCCGGCAGGGTGCCGGAACGGGCTCCCGAGAGGTTTTTGGTGGCTACAAAGGCTTGCGGCGGCGGAACTCCTGATCTATTTTCTGTTCTGGAAGTTTTAGGGTACGTAGGTATATATGGGTGCAACGGGTACGTCGGTGGACCTCCGGGGTGCTCACGAGGCAGGGGGCGCGCCCCCCACCCTCGTGGGCAGCCCGGGACTCCCCTGACATGCACTCCAAGTCTATCAGGTTGCTTTCCTTCCGAAAATAACTTCTCCAGTTGATTTCATTCCGTTTTGACTCCGTCTGATATTCCTTTTCCTCGAAACACTAAAATAGGCATAAAACAACAAATCTGGGCTGGGCCTCCGGTTAATAGGTTAGTCCCAAAAATAATTTAAAAGTGGATAATAAAGCCCAATATTGCCTAAAATAGTAGATAAAGTAGCATGGAGCAATCAAAAATTATAGATACGGACGTATCAGGCTTTAGCACGGACTCCAAGAAAATTGGTGTCGGATGGGACTCATGTGGGTGGCGTGTGCCGTACTGCTAGACGTGAATGCTAGTTATGGCCCATGCCACCCCACTATATCGAGCCTATATCGAGGTACAGTACGTAGAACAAATTTCCTGCAGTCCGTGCTCAGCACTCCTCTATATCTCTCTTCTCAGCCAGCCAGCAGACGTACGGAGCCCATCGTCTATTTGCTCACATGCGGTCCCACATGTGAGTGAAAACGCAAGCGGACCCACTGAACCTGCACATCTTTCACCTCGACGTGTTGGTGATGAAAAACAAAGGCAAGAAAGATCTTCGGTGGCCGCTTTTGGAGTTACTCAAGAGTAGTAAGATTCTATTTACAGTTTAACCCAAGATGCACATCTCGTGGCTTCAACTACCAGTCTATTTTCTTTCATGACACGAGCTGGATCTTTGGATGTCCCACGTGTCGGCAAAGGAGGAAGAACCCGACCAAATCTTGGTTGTGCTCTCGGATTAGACTAGTTGTGCTAACTTAAATTTTTATTGTGTACTCCTCCGTTCCAAAATACTTGACTTCCATTTGTCCAAAAATGGATGTGCCTATATACTAAAACATGTCTAGATACATATATATTTTGACAAATAGAAGGCATGTATTGTGCAACGGAGGGAGTAGAATGGATGCAAGTTTCTGTATTGGGAAGAAGAGTACATCCATATATTGATAGAGCGCAATTTAGTAGATGTTCTATCACTTTTAGCTAGCACAGAGGGAAGAGGCTATAGATGAGATTAGTGCACTTGTTGATACTCCTACTTGGTATGCGTGTTGCTGCTTAGACGCAGAGAAAAACGGACCAGAGGGAGTACTAGAATAGAGGCTAGACATGAGACTAGATGCGAGGAAGCAACATCTACTTCTTTACACTCGAAGAAGAAAGAAGCACACAAGATCGAGCCTCCGCAGATCAACAATGAATGCATGGAGAAGGCACTAATCCAACTTACAGGAGTTGTAAAATGTATTCTTGTGGTTCTTGTTTTCTTTGGTCTTGCTTTTCTAGTCAAAATTATCGTTGGAGTTTGTGCAAAACGGAGGTCCGTTTGGGGTCGTGCGTTGCAGTTGGCCTTACAAGTGGGACCGCAGTTAAGGAAACCGACTATCGGCAAACCCCCACCTCTCCCGCCACGCGATGGTTGAGTTAGAGAAACGATGAGGTTGAAGAGATTGCTCTACCACGGACTCCAAGAAATATGGTGTCAGATGGAAGTCGTGCTGGTGGCGTGTGCCGTACTCCTGGACGTGAATGCTTGTTCTGGCCCATGCCACCCTAGTACTCCTACTACTTACTAGTATATAGTAGTACTACTAGTATCGAGGATTCGAGGTGCTGGTTACGTAGTACAGTATGGCTGCAGTAAAAACACCTACACGACGCGCGAAGCATGTGAAGCTAGTACAAATAGTGAAGTAGTATTGTTGATGATTGGCCTCATCCGATAACCTGTTGCAATGCACGTACAATTATGTATTTGGAAAATATTTTTTTTGCCTCGTCGCACCACTCACTCACAGAAGCAACTCGAAAGCCATTCATAAATTTAGTAAGCTTATCACAGGCATATCATTTTATTACATACAATAGGTCATCAACCCACATCGACAACGAGGATACATTATAAATACTAAAGTTTTCACCACACAAAAAATAACAAGCAATGAAATGAACTTCAACTCAACCATTCCTTGGCGTTGGAAACGCTTGCTTTTAACCACAAGTGATTCTCTGGGACGGGCCATCCATTGTTGATCTGGAGACCAACGCAGGACTGGTCATCCAGGCTGAAGCGGCCTACTATATCACTACGAGGGTAGGGAACCACCCAAATGTCCGAGGTATAGACACAGTTGCTTCTCATAAATGGTAGTAACGTTGTGTCAACAACAGTTGGATCGCCTTTCACCATCATTGGATAGTTTTGTCCAAGGAAGAGCGAGTTTTCTCCAGACTATCAATTCTGTACCAGGGGGAAGGAGTTGGCGCTAGCACACTAGTATCCATCCCGAATACCATGCAACGGGTGTTGGAGTAGGTCCAGAGAGTGCGACCATGGGAGACTACACCTGCTTCCTTAGCAGTAACATCATCAATGGGCTGTATACACACGAGAAGAGGTGATCCATCAGAATTAGTTGCCAGGCGCCAAATAGTATATGGGCGCTGCCCGTCCTCATGCTCGTGATCATCACCATCATCATCTCCCCCTTGGTTATAAAAATCTTCAAGTATAGGTGGTGGAATGTTCACAGGACCTTGGAAACACAAGAAGAAGGTTAATTAGTAAGGTTGGCCATAGTGGGGGTAACATAAGTAGTATCATGCACTTGGGACTCGCAAACATGCTTATGTGGCAGACAATTAAGGAAGAGAGAGAGAGATGGTTATAGTAACATAGGTAGATACCGTAACATAATAAATGTGATGCTACTATGTGTCATGCATGACAATAAATGAGACCACCTATGATACTAATCTAAGATACTATGCACTATAGAGGTAGTAGCATAAACTAGTAACATATGCATGTTACTAGTCTAAGTTACTCCCCACTATGACCAGCCTAAAGGGAAACTTGCTAACCCGCATGCATGTGGATGAAACAATTATAATTATGGTGGAAGACAAGCGTGCAAACAACGAGGATGCCATGCAAAAACGATTGCCACAGTGGTGGCAGCAAACACAAGGCCCTCGATTGAATTGCATCACAAGACTCATCCGTGTACGTAAACTGATTTTTGAGCAATATCCATCCGGTAAACCATCGGCGGCGCAACAAGCTTGTCGAAGATAGCAACAACTTCATAGTTGTTGTAATTCCATGAGCGGTTGGGGACTCGAGAAATTGCTATCTTCCGTAGAAGACAGTCACCATGATTGTATTTGAAAGTGCGTACAATACCAGTGTTCTCAACCTCTGGGCAGCGTGCTGAGATTTTTGGAAGTGGAACCCGGTCATGAGTGTACACATTCACAAGTTCCCACTCGCAGTTGGACCCAATGTAAACAACCCAATCTCCATTTGCGCCTGCCCAAGCCTTGCCCTCAAGCGATGGCATCTTAACATCATACGTATCATTATCAAGTGGCCTCAACTTGCACAGGGCGAGGCCTCCGTCGTGACGGCGCCAGTCATTAGGGTCACAGTGAAGAAGATAGGGGAGATCAAACCGCTCCTTGACTCTTGGGTTCCTTGTAATGATGTTATTAGTTGAGTCGAGAATGGGCTTGAACGAACCTGCCATGCTAGCCGAGGTGATGACGTCGCACCGATCAATGAGTTCCAACATCCACGTCATCTTTCAGATTGGGGCAAGAATAACGGGGTCGTTTCCGTCCTGTTCCCTCCAGGGAGAAGACGATCGAACAATGGCAGAAGAAAGGGTGAAGGGCTGAAGGAAAATGGAGGAGGGAGAGGAAGAGTGTGCGACAGCAGTTCCAAATCGAGAGGGAAAGGCGAAGAGTCGGTGGACGGTTGCCAGTTTGCGACGGTTCACGAAGGGGCGCCCCGGCCTACACGTCGGTTCGGAAATACTCCTACTACTCGCCGTCGCCTCACTGATATGTGGAACGGGACCACATGTCAACGAAACATGGTGTGTAATTTCTCGTGCAAAATGCGATCTGGCCGCGTTGGCCCGAGGTGCCGCATTAGTTATCGGCCTTTATTTTTTTAATGGCGTGCCGTTCAGTTTTGAAGCACGACTAACTTGTACTGTACACAGAGAAAATATAAACTACTCTACCACTACTCCACCTCCAGTATTAGTAGTATAAAGAAGATATATAGGCTGGAGCTTCAGCGCTTTCTTGCCAAGGCTGCCCACTTGCTTCTCACACTACCACCCTCTCTCTAGATCTAAAAAAGACGGCCCCTCTCTCCCTCCTCACTGGTGGTCACAGATCCGCCGGGGAAGAAAAGGACGTGCATCGTTGATGCACTCGTCATCGGCAAGCGAGGTCACGCACTGACGACAAGGCCATCCTCTCAGACCTAGCGCCCGCGCGGGATCGCTGCCATAGTGTGTGCGGAGGACGACGACCATGAGCGAAGCCAGTTCCCGCTGACCCTCAGGTATGCTACCTCTTTTCGAACCATACCCTTGTCATATTGCCCCATCTGGCACGTCGTTGCATGTGGATCTTTTTCCACTCCACCATCTTCCCAATTTTCTATCCTCTGCTCTTCTGGCCACGCAGACGAAAACCATAATTTGCACTATTAAAGGAAACCCTACTTCATGCAGACTAATGCATGTTTGGGTTGAATAAGGAAAGGAAGGGAGACTGTACTGTCCAAGAGAGTAGGCATCGAACCCGCATCTAGGTTGAAAAGGGGAAAATCAGTAGCTAAGGAACGAGTCTCATGTCTCTTTGTTGAAGAAGGGTAGAAAGGCATGACAACGCAATAGAGAATGACCAGGTCGATCGGTTTGTTGTCCTCACATAGGAAAAAGGTGTCTAAAGAGAACAAAAATGGGACGTAATCCGCATATGCTGCCTGGATATTTGTTGCTCTGGGCAACCATACCTCTCTCACCACTCTGCGTCCGTGGAGGTACATCATACTAGTGCGCCCACTGTCCGAATGGGCCTCCCATGCTCTTATTGCCACTTTTTTTTGCTGTTAGTATAATGCCAGCAGTCAAGTCAAGCAATGCTACTGCTAAAGTGATGCCACATTTAACTAATGCCGCTCTCAGTCTAATGCCATAGATAAATTTAAGCAGTGCCATTTAATGTCACTGGATCATTTCAGGGTTAGCTGTTGATTGTGGATGTATTAAAGATTTTTTAGCTAAGGCATTCTAATGCTGTTGCACAGCCAGTATACCAACGATGAAACTTGTTACTACCTTCAGATTTTTGCACTGTTAATGCTTATAGATTACATACCTCACTTTCATGAGATAAGTTATTTTTTTTGTACAATGTCACCAAAATGCCAAGGCAATGATGTCATTTTATTTTGGTTAAACTGCATAGACAATTATGAAGACAAGAGGAAAGGTCAAGAGTGGGCACCTCCTCCTCCGGCTGTTCTCTTGATTCGTTCGATCAAGCTTTTATGTTTGATCGATTATCAAGATTGGGATAGCAATTTTTAAGGTCCCCCCGAGTTCGAAATGATATTTACCTTGGAGGTACTTGGTTTGCAAATTTTTTATACTGTCATTAGTTAATAACGCTAGTTACCTTCAGACTTCTGTATTTGGTTTAATGCTCATGCACAGCTAGTATACCAATGCTGAAACTTGTTACCTTTACATTTTGTATTGTTAATTCTTATAGAAACCTTCCGATGCTAGAGTTTATTGAAATCTGTTGATAAAACCATTGTCTTGTACCTGTAATAAACTAACTACTCTCTTGTTGCACTAGCCTTTGGAATAGTGTATATTTGTAGTATTGAATGGTGTTGCATTAGCGTATGGACATAAATAAAGTGTGGCAAGCTTTCCCGAGATATGTGCTCAAGAAAACTACTACCTGTTTTTCTAAATACTAGATGTTTGGGTACTTTAAATTGAACGCAAAAGCGTCTTATATTAAGGAGCGAGAGGTGTACAGTTCACTCAAATTATCCCGGTAAAGCTAGTCACACCTTTGTTAAAATTAATGCTCATTATGTTATCGGAGGAGGTATGTATGTTTGTCTCTAATGCCTGTCTACTACATACCCGACATCATGATGTAATGTTAAGTCATTTCCTTTTGTATAGTGTAACTAAATTGTCAAAGCGGTGATGGCATTTTATTTTAGTAGAAGCGCACAAAATTTGCTTAAAAGAAGAGGAAAGGTCAGAATGGCTCGTTTTGAGAAAAAACTATGTATGCCTTCGACATCACCATTGTAGCTTTATTTATTCCTTCAAACAGGTGGTTAGAAACAATCTTGCTACCTTTTCCCATTAAGAAATTGGAATGCTTATATTTGTGAGTCTATGCTTCAACTAGTGCCACTTTTATAGTAATCACAATTTCAATATCTATGCAAACAGGGATGCTCGATTTTAGTGGAGCTGCACAAAACATCCAACTGGTTCAACATTAGGAGCATGTTTTTTTCCAAACCTTTATATCCAATTGGTGGCACTATGAGCTGTTCATTACGAAGGTACATGGTTTGCTACTATCTTGCTACTCTTTTTGTACTGTCATTAGATAGTAATACTAGTGGTTTGCATGTGAATTTATTGGCAGGGTGGACCTACATTGGAGGTGCAGGACAAGATTCAATGATTGGATGCTCAATTTCGGTTGTATCGATTTCACCTCTTCCATCACTGCGAACATGGTGTGGTATATGTTTACTAGCTGCTTGATATTTGTGCAGACAGAGATGTCTGCCCGTTGCTATTTGGCAAACAAACAAAGTGTCCGCAATTTTGGTTGAACTGCACAAGAGAATAATATAGTCCTTGCATGCGATTGCCATTTAAAAGAACACAAAGATTGGATAGTCACTTCATGGACTGCGAGAAAAGTAATCTTGTACTATTCTTGGCCAACACTTGGTGCTTCATTGCTTTGGTGCGATTATACAATGGGCATCATTTTCCCTAAGTTAAAGTTTGTATTCGAAAATAGTCTCGGTGTGATCGAGAGAAGACCAAATCATATTGCGGTTGTGGCGCCCTCGATTCAATCGTACACTAATCATGCACGCAAATGTATACGATCAAGATCAAGGACTCACGGAAGATATCACAACACAACTCTAGACACAAATTAAAATAATACAAGCTTTATATTACAAGCCAGGGCCTCGAGGGCTCGAATACATAAGCTCGAATACACAAGAGTCGTGAAGCAACAATATCTGAGTAGACATAAGTTAGACAAGTTTGCCTTAAGAAGGCTAGCACGAAACAACAACGATCGAAAAGGCAAGGCCTCTGCACGGGAGCCTCCTAACTACTCACGGTCGTCGGCGTCAAATCACGTGGTAGTAGGCGCCCTCGGGTAGCAGCAGATCGTCAAAGGTGGCATCGGCTCTGGACTCCACCATCTGGTTGCAACAACCGTAAAGAAGAAAGAAGGGGAAAAGGGAAGGAAAGCAACCGTGAGTACTCATCCAAAGTACTGCAAGCAAGGATCTACACTACATATGCAACATTATCAAAGGAAGGTCTGTATATGTGGTGGGCTGCAGAATTGCGGAATAAAGAGAAGGCCTAGTCCTATCGAAGACTAGCATCTTCGAAACCACCATCTTGCAGCAAACAGGAGGGAGTAGAGTAGAATAAGGTAAAGTAGTAGTAGTGTTATCAACCTCGGCCAGAGATCCTTTCTCGACTCCCTGTGAGAAAGCAATCCCAGAGCCATACTATCCGGTTATCACCTCATTACAATCCATTACTCATCACCATCCAATTCTCATCACAAGTATCCAGTTCTAGTTGTATCGATCGGGATACAACTCCAAGTGTCCGTTACCGTAGGACAGGCTATGCATAGATTAGTTCTTCCCTGCAGGGGTGCACCAACTTACCCACCACGCTTGATTAACTCCGGCCGGACACACTTTCCTGGGTCATGCCCGGCCTCGGCCAAACAATACGCCGCAACCCGACCTAGACTTAACAGAGAGGTCAGCACGCCGGACTAAACCTATGCCCCCAGGGGTCATGGGCCATCTCCCCGGGAACTCCTGCACGTTGCGTACGCGGCCGGTGAGCAGACCTAGCTACCTCCTTAAAAGGAAGAAGCTTACCAGTCCAACCCGGCGCGCGCCACTCGGTCGCTGACGTCTATTAAGCTTCGGCTGATGCATACGACGCAGAACGCCCATACTATGCCCACGTGATGGTTAGTGCTATCAGGCCAGAGGCCCCTCGGATCAAATATCCAAATCGTAGTGGATTAGGAACGCGCGGTAACAAGCAGAGACTCACGAAAGAGGTGACCCCATTGCCCCGTCTCGAGGACTTACGTCAAGGGCTAGGAATGCCCGGCCACGCCTCGTGATTATCTCGCGGGCACCTTCCAGGTCCGCCCGACTCCACATCACTCGCAATTAAGCTCGCGCGGGTACCCCTCAGGGCCAACCCGTCTTTAGTAACAGGGTCCAGTGCAAAGTCATAGTAACCATAGTAACCGTGTGTCCAAACATCAAGGGGAAAGCCCGAGGAATCACCCCCGATGAATTCCACTAGATGTAATCATCAAGGTGGCGTAAGAGAATCACCCCGAGGTTCACACTTGAGGGTTGCACGACAGAGTCGTATCGGGAGTGGTTAAGGAGGAAATCACCCTCGATGACCACGACCGAATGACTACACTACAGGGTTAACATCAGAAGTGCTGAAGAGGTTCACCCTCGGTACTCGATAGTAACCCAGTAGTGTCGAGCAACTAAGGGGAAGTGATGTGCGGTGCCGGTGCCTGGTCTTCGATCCCATTGATCGGGTCTTCAATGATGAAGCAGGGGCAACAGGAACAAGGTGAGGGTCACTGATGGATCACTAACCAAACTATACTAAGCAGTTTAGGATAAGCAGGTAAAGTAACAATAAGCAGGCTATGCATCAGAATAGGAGCAAACAATAACAGTAGCAAAATCTAATGCAAGCATGAGAGAATGGAATGGGCGATATCGGGATGATCAAAGGGGGGCTTGCTGGTTGCTCACGGCAAGGAGGGTCGTCGTCGGCGTAGTCGATCACGAGGGCATCGGCGTCGCCACGGGTCTACCAAGAGAAGAGGGGAGAAACAGTAAATACCTAGCAAGCCAAGTGCATAACGGAACAACAAGCAGAGCTAGACGTGTTCTAACGCGGTGCTACACGATACCGGAAAAGGGGGAAGTCAACGGGGAATGTTTTCCCGGTTCCGGACCTGTGTCAGACAGATGACCGGAGAGGGAAAGTTCCATGTTCAGATAGTTAGAGGCATCTGACAAGTAAACGGATCGCACATTCGGATTCGTCTCGTTTTTCTGAGCAACTTTCATGTAGAAAACATTTTCATCCGGGTTACGGTTTAATTTCTATGAATTAACGAAGTTCAAAGCATTTTCTGGAATTACAGAAATTCTGCTAAGTCCTCAGTTTTAAACATCACTTGGCTGTTTTCAAAAGGCTATAACTATTGTTCTGTCCAACCTATGGGTTAGTGCCTATATCAATCTTGAGCAATTTTTCTGTGATCTACATGACGAAACAAGTCCATCTACTGATAGTGTCCATTTGCTTGCTCAAATCTTTGTTTGAAAAGCGCTTACGAAGTCAATTCGAATCATTTCAGATTCTTCGATTAATGAACATAGACTTTTGTCATTTTTATAGGAATTAATCTAGGCGGCTTTTGAATTTGGTCCAATGGGAAGAATTGAACCCTGCCAAGTTTACTACACGCACATATGAATTTTACTCATATTAACTTTTGTTTAGGTGCTGTTTAAGGGCCGTGAAGAGGGCTAGTTAGTGTAAAATTGCAAAGTGACTCTCGCTACTGATGGCGAATATTCTTTAGCAGAGAGCAGCAAATGACGGCAGCTTGGCAGAGCAGCAGCAACAAGGAGCAACAATGGCGGCGTGGCGAGGCGGAGGTGGGCGCGACCACACACTCGAGAGCACACACACATTGCACGCACACATCGCAAGCACACACATCGCACGCAGCACAACACATACACACACGCACGGCCGTTCGCCATGGCCACGTCCATGGTCACCAGAAGGCTAGCAAGCAGCCGCCGCAACGGCTAGCGGCAGCACGCCCGCATGGGGGCGGCCTAGTCGAAGGTGGAGCGGGGCACGCCGCTACGGCAGCGTGGCCGTGGCGTGGCTGGTCGGCAGCGGGAGAGGAAGGTGGGGCGAGGCCACGGCAAGGAAAGCGCGGGGACCCCGCGGCGAGCCGGAGATGAGCTCTGGCCGCTAACGTGGCGGAACGCGCGACGATGGTAGAAATAGCAACAACAAAGCATCACGCAGGCAAGTAGCAACGGCAATAGCATCGCAAGGAACTGCAGGAGCACGATGCGACGCTGAACTACGGCCATGGCAGCCACCGCTCGTCTGGCGATTCTGACGAGGATCAAGACCGGGGTGAGGGGATTCGGAGGAGAAGCTCACCGGGAGGCACAAGGGGCCCAATGGCGGCTTAGTAGCTGCAGGCTCGCGGAATCGCCGAGATTTGCAGCGACCGAGGAAGAAGAGCGCGCGTCAAGAGGCGTCTGCAGGGCTCCGAGCTCGAGGTCGTTGATGAAGAGGAAGCGAAGACGATGGCCATGCTCTGGTACATTCCTAGCCAGCGGGAGGTCGATGGCATGCGATGGCGATGGCCATGGCAGCAGAAGCGGCTTCGACATCGAACAAATCGAGAGAACGAATGAGAGGGAGAGCGATTGGGTGGCTAGGGTTTCACCAGGGTCTCGGGGAGCCTATATATGCCGAGGAGGCGATGGATGGATAACACGTGGAGATCCGAGGCGTGTGCGTGCGTGTGAGCTCCACGACGATGCAAGTGAACAGGAGGTTAGGGATGACGGGGAGGTGGGCTGGGACAATGTTGTTAGGCGGGCCAAAGTGCATAATGGCACTAGAGCCCATTAACACATAGTAGTTAGGCCTTTTCTTTTTTTTTTATTTTAATTTTACTCTGTTGCGAGAATATGTTTGCAATATTTTGAGCTGCCAATTGGTCTTTGTAAAAATGTGGAACTTGGCCACATAAATACATTACAATATTTGGCACTACCACAAAAGGTTTGGGAGGAGTTTGAATTTATTTGGATTTTTCACAAATGGAGAAGTGTAAGAAAAAGCTGATTTGGAATTGTTTTAATTTCCAAGGGAAATTAAATATATCAAATGATGTTGAATCATTCATGACAATTAGTTAGCGAATATTTTCAACCCATCGAACATTTTTACTTGACAGTTTGAAGAAATAAGAATTTGACTTGTTTTCGGAATTTGAATTTGACCTGTGTTTGAAACAAGTGAGGTTTAGCAAGAGTAACCATGGTGACATGGCATCATTAATGAGGATTACTGTAGCATGACCTTTGGGGTGTTACAAATCTCCTCCACTGCAAGAAATCTCGTCCCGAGATTTAAGTGGGGAAGTAAAGAGTAACTTTGGAGAACTGGCCCTTATAGGATTAATTGTCTGGTGAACAATGTATGGAGTGTGACAGAAGTAACTCTCGAGTAGAAACTTAAGAAAACTTCGAGAGCAAAATATGAAGGTACAATAAGAAGTTTCAACCGAATGGACAAACGAATGATACCTGAACGGAGTGAGAGGAAGGGGGTTCTGAGCATCGGGAATAGATCATATCTCAGAAGGTGGCTCGTGACATGATAAGAAGCCAAATGCAAGAATATTTCAGAATCAAAGATATACAGGAGAGCCATGTTTCGATCGTGTGGAACTGTGGGTTAAAAGCAGGAAGGCGCTAACATTTTGTACGGTCATGATAGCAAGGCAGGTCAGAGGATAGCCTGTTGATTATGTTGGCAACAGCGTTGGTACCAAGAGCGAGGGAGGAAGAGAACCATTTTCCTGCTCGTAAGACGAGGCGGACCAATAGGCAAAGTTCTCGTCCATCGGTGGTTACTGGAATGTCATCAACAATAGTAACAGAGTCTTACTGACCGAGTTGAACACTGAGGCGTTTACATAAGCAGGGAATTATCACTGCTCCGGTATGTCAGATTACCAGAAAGGTTAAATAAAACAAAGGAAAGGAAAAGTGATTATCGGATTTAAACAGAACAATGGAAAGGAAAATGGGTATACACGAGTATTATGTGTATCTCCTTCCCAAAGCAAGCAGAGCGAGAATAATCATGATGGGACTACAAAGTAGATAACCATCCAGTTCAGGGGGGCGAGGAAACTCATGATGTTACCCATACCAAGGTGTTTGGATATTTGATCAAGAAACATTTATCATTGTGTTTTGAATGCTCTTGTTGATGATCAGAGTAGCACAGTCATGCTTCGGGATAGCATCGACATGGTCATCAGGTAAAGGACAGACTTTGGATTCACAAAGGATCCATCAGAAACAACTTATAAATTAAGTCGTTCAATTTTAGCAAGAAAAAAAATGGTGAGGATAGGGCCCACAGGTTCAGTAATAATTCATCAAGGGGGCAAGGATGATATTTCTCATCATGAATTCGATTGATAACCTGGAAGACCTCAGAATATTGATGATGACCACGACATATTTGTCGAGAGGTTTCATTTAAGATGTAATCGATCGATGATGACATCAAGTCAAAGAAATGATGAAGCGGAAGGTTATTGGAATCATGGGTACGACACAAACTCGAAGTCAAGCTTGCTGTTCAAGGCGAAATGATATGACGAGGAAGATCGACATAGGCTTAGCTCATCGTCGAAAATCGTGCTCTGGGAGAAGGACAAGGTAGCACCATTAAAATTTAGCATGATAATGATATAGCCCGCCAGGCTAGGAATGACTTGAATGATTATTAAACTCGTAAGAAATGAAAATTACTTAGAGCTGTAGGATCAGAGTGCGGAATCAATTCAACCGATTCACTTATCGGTGTCCTTGAGTGATTAATAACTCAGATCCGGGGGAAATCTGAAATCGGTGAGAAGCAATACTAGATGAAGACTCATAGAAAGCAACACAATTCCTTGTTATTCTCGAGATACCAAAGGATAATACTCGAAGAAATATCAAAATAGCGATTGCGGAGAGGTATTGATCTGCAGAAGACAAGTACTTTACTTCTCCAAGAAATAGAATCAAATGAGAGCAATCCTGGTCGGAAGCACGGTTGCAAAGGACAAAACCCCAGATATAACATGAACTTATACCAAGGGGATAATTAATTTTAAGAGAAGCTTCCATGATAGGGCCTACATCGTGTCTATGGGCATGAACACAAAGTTCAAGGTCGACTCCCACTTCTCCAATGCATGACCTTTCATTCACTGCTCTATTAAAAATGATTTGAGTGTGGAAACTTACCTGATGAAATACTAGAGGAGTATGACCCTTGAAAACTTTCGGGTTCACACAGATCAAAGAAGGCATAGGTTCGACCCATCGGGGCATCTTAGAAACATATACTACAAACTCCAGGAGTAACTAACACAAGCTCGAAAGTAGAGCATGGTTGACAAAAGCAGAGTATCGGAGTCAAAGCAGATGATACAATTTACTGAAGGTATTATGTATCAGGGGAAGAGCGCACGAGATTTGAATATGAAGGACATTGCTGGATAATAATCCAACAACGGATTCAGCGGTCCTCAATGGATCTGATGTGAGTATCAGTATTCAATCAGAAGAGGGAAAGAATGCAAAGGCATCAGATTATAGAGACAGCTGAATAATTCGACATTCAAGTTGAAGGGAACTAGGTGGACAATCAATTACAACATGATTGGCCGAGATCCAACTCATGTCCAGAATGACGTATGAGCAAGAAAGTCAAATTTTAGGGTTCAACTGATGATTGCGAGCAATTCCAAGATAATGAATCAATAGGCTCGGGATGACAATGACAAAGGATGTTAATGAATATTGTTGGGCATAGGGATTTAATCACAATGCATGCAGACAAGACTTTCGGGAGCACTAGACTGCAGAGGATCTTTGGGAGATCGAATTGCATTCAAAGAATTTTGTGAGACATATGATCAACTAGGGATGAACGAATCCCCAACAAGTGTGAGGAATTATTCGTAGGGTTATTCAGGTGGAAAAGAGCTGCAAGGCAGTCGGAAAAGCATTCTCAAAAGTCAGAGAATACTTTCGGGTATCTTGTAACAACAGGAACAATCTGGGGAAGAGTGTACAAGCGGCAAGTGTGTTATTCACGGGGACTAACGGTGGTCAGGAACTGCAAAGCAGTGGGCACAGGGTCTCGGGAAACATCGACGAGTATCTGCAGAATCTTCTGGCGAAGCAAGCGATCATCTGTAGTGAAGGGGCTCTCCGGGAGGAAGTGGTTACGAGATCCTAGAGTCAGAGTTAGTAAAATCTTTAACCCAAATAGACAAAAGATCAGAGTCCCAGAGTATAGACGAGGAATAAAAGATCCTAATACCACCCAATTGGCGACGTGGGCCCGTAAGCCACACAGCCAAGTTAGTAAAACGGTTTTCGGTTTCTAGACTCAACTTCGGCCAAGGAGTTGGAAAGGAGGCTACCTACAGGCAGTCGGCTCTGATACCAACTTGTGACGCCCTCGATTCAATCATACACTAATCATGCACGCAAATGTGTACGATCAAGATCAAGGACTCACGGGAAGATATCACAACACAACTCTAGACACAAATTAAAATAATACAAGCTTTATATTACAAGCCAGGGGCCTCGAGGGCTCGAATACATAAGCTCGAATACACAAGAGTCAGCGGAAGCAACAATATCTGAGTACAGACATAAGTTAGACAAGTTTGCCTTAAGAAGGCTAGCACGAAACAACAACGATCGAAAAGGCAAGGCCTCCTGCCTGGGAGCCTCCTAACTACTCCTGGTCGTCGGCGTCCGTCACGTGGTAGTAGGCGCCCTCGGGGTAGCAGCAGTCGTCAAAGGTGGCATCTGGCTCCTGGACTCCACCATCTGGTTGCAACAACCAGAAAGAAGAAAGAAGGGGGAAAAGGGGAAGGAAAGCAACCGTGAGTACTCATCCAAAGTACTCGCAAGCAAGGATCTACACTACATATGCAACATTATCAAAGGAAGGCTGTATATGTGGACTGGGCTGCAGAAATGCCAGAATAAAGAGAAGGCCTAGTCCTATCGAAGACTAGCATCTTCTGGAAACCACCATCTTGCAGCAAACAGGAGGGAGTAGAGTAGAATAAGGTAAAGTAGTAGTAGTGTTATCAACCTCGGCCAGAGATCCTTTCTCGACTCCCTGTGAGAAAGCAATCCCAGAGCCATACTATCCGGTTATCACCTCATTACAATCCATTACTCATCACCATCCAATTCTCATCACAAGTATCCAGTTCTAGTTGTATCGATCGGGATACAACTCCAAGTGTCCGTTACCGTAGGACAGGCTATGCATAGATTAGTTCTTCCTGCAGGGTGCACCAACTTACCCACCACGCTTGATTAACTCCGCCGGACACACTTTCTGGGTCATGCCCGGCCTCGCCAAACAATACGCCGCAACCCGACCTAGACTTAACAGAGAGGTCAAGACGCGGACTAAACCTATGCCCCTGGGGTCATGGGCCATCTCCCCGAACTCCAGACGTTATGCGTCGTGGCCGGTGAGCGACCTAGCTACCTCCTTAAAAGGAAGAAGCTTACCAGTCCAACCGGTAGCGCGCCACTCGGTCGCCGACGTCTATTAAGCTTCGCTGATGCATCTGACGCAGAACGCCCATACTATGCCCACGTGATGGTTAGTGCTATCAGGCCAGAGGCCCCTCGGATCAAATATCCAAATCGTAGTGGATTAGGAACGCGCGGTAACAAGCAGAGACTCACGAAAGAGGTGACCCCGTTGCCCCGTCTCGAGGACTTACGGCAAGGGCTAGGAATGCCCGGCCATGCCTCGTGATTATCTCGCGGGCACCTTCCCGGTCCGCCCGACTCCACATCACTCGCAATTAAGCTCGCGCGGGTACCCCTCAGGGCCAACCCGTCTTTAGTAACAGGGTCCAGTGCAAAGTCATAGTAACCATAGTAACCGTGTGTCCAAACATCAAGGGGAAAGCCCGAGGAATCACCCCCGATGAATTCCACTAGATGTAATCATCAAGGTGAGCGTAAGAGGAATCACCCCCGAGGTTCACACTTGAGGGGTTGCACGACAGAGTCGTATCGGGAGTGGTTAAGGAGGAAATCACCCTCGATGACCACGACCGAATGACTACACTACAGGGTTAACATCAGAAGTGCTGAAGAGGTTCACCCTCGGTACTCGATAGTAACCCAGTAGTGTCGAGCAACTAAGGGGAAGTGATGTGCGGTGCGGTGCACGGTCTTGATCCCATTGATCGGGTCTTCAATGATGAAGCGGGCAAGGAACAAGGTGAGGTCAGCGATGGATCACTAACCAAACTATACTAAGCAGTTTAGGATAAGCAGGTAAAGTAACAATAAGCAGGCTATGCATCAGAATAGGAGCAAACAATAACAGTAGCAAAATCTAATGCAAGCATGAGAGAATGGAATGGGCGATATCGGGATGATCAAAGGGGGGCTTGCCTGGTTGCTCTGGCAAGGAGGGGTCGTCGTCGACGTAGTCGATCACAGGGGGCATCAGCGTCGTCACGGGGTCTACCGAAGAGAAGAGGGGGAGAAACAGTAAATACCTAGCAAGCCAAGTGCATAACGGAACAACAAGCAGAGCTAGACGTGTTCTAACGCGGTGCTACACGATACCGGAAAAGGGGGAAGTCAACGGGGAATGTTTTCCCGGTTCCGGACCTGTGTCAGACAGATGACCGGAGAGGGAAAGTTCCATGTTCAGATAGTTAGAGGCATCTGACAAGTAAACGGATCGCACATTCGGATTCGTCTCGTTTTTCTGAGCAACTTTCATGTAGAAAACATTTTCATCCGGGTTACGGTTTAATTTCTATGAATTAACGAAGTTCAAAGCATTTTCTGGAATTACAGAAATTCTGCTAAGTCCTCAGTTTTAAACATCACTTGGCTGTTTTCAAAAGGCTATAACTATTGTTCTGTCCAACCTATGGGTTAGTGCCCTATATCAATCTTGAGCAATTTTCTGTGATCTACATGACAGAAACAAGTCCATCTACAGTAGTGTCCATTTGCTTGCTCAAATCTTTGTTTGAAAAGCGCTTCTGGAAGTCAATTCCAGAATCTGTTTTTCAGTTCTTCCAGTTAACAGAACATAGACTTTTGTCATTTTTATAGGAATTAATCTAGGCGGCTTTTGAATTTGGTCCAATGGGAAGAATTGAACCCTGCCAAGTTTACTACACGCACATATGAATTTTACTCATATTAACTTTTGTTTAGGTGCTGTTTAAGGGCCGTGAAGAGGGCTAGTTAGTGTAAAATTGCAAAAGTGACTCGCTCTGATGGAAGATATTGTTATCAGAGAGGGGAGCAGACCAGCGCAGCGGGCAGAGCAGCAGCAAGGAGCAACAGCGGCGGCGCGGCGAGGCCGGAGGTGGGCGCGACCACACACTCAGAGCACACACACATTGCACGCACACATCGCGCACACACACTGCACGCAGGCACAACACATACACACACGCACGGCCGCTCGGCCATGGCCACGTCCATGGTCAGCCGTAGAAGGCTAGCAGCAGCCGGCCGCAACGGCTAGCGGCAGCACGCCCGCATGGGGGCGGCCTAGTCAGAGGTGGAGCGGGGGCACGGCCACGCGCTGGGCGCGCGCGCCGTGGCGTGGCTGGTCGAGCAGCGGGAGAGGAAGGCTGGGGGCGAGGCCACGGCAAGGAAGGCGCGGGGACCCCGCGGCCGAGCCGGGAGATGAGCTCTGGCCGGCTAACGTGGCGGAACGCGGCGACCAGTGGTAGAAATAGCAACAACAGCAGCATCACGCAGGGCAAGTAGCAACGGCAATAGCATCGCAAGGAACTGCAGGAGCACGTATGCAGACGCTGAACTACGGCCATGGCAGCCACCTGCTCGTCTGAGCGATCACGACGAGGATCCAAGACCGGGTGAGGGGATTCGAGGAGAAGCTCACCGGGAGGCACAAGGGGGCCAGTGGCGGCTTAGTAGCTGCAGGCTCGCGGAATCGCCGAGATTTGCAGCGACCGAGGAAGAAGAGGGCGGCGTCAAGGGCGTCACGAGGGCTCCGAGCTCGAGGTCGTTGATGAAGAGGAAGCGAAGACGATGGCCATGCTCTGGTGCATTCCTAGCCCGGGAGGTCGATGGCAGCGATGACGATGGCCATGGCAGCAAAGAAGCGCTTCGACATCGAACAAATCGAGAGAACGAATGAGAGGGAGAGCGATTGGGTGGCTAGGGTTTCACCAGGGGTCTCGGGGGAGCCTATATATGCGCGAGGAGGCGATGGATGGATAACACGTGGAGATCCGAGGCGTGTACGTGCGTGTGAGCTCCACGACGATGCAGTGAACAGGAGGTTAGGGATGACGGGGAGGTGGGCTGGGACAATGTTGTTAGACGGGCCAAAGTGCATAATGGCACTAGAGCCCATTAACACATAGTAGTTAGGCCTTTTCTTTTTTTATTTTAATTTTTACTCTGTTGCAGAATATGTTTGCAATATTTTGAGCTGCCAATTGGTCTTTGTAAAAATGTGGAACTTGGCCACATAAATACATTACAATATTTGGCACTACCACAAAAGGTTTGGGAGGAGTTTGAATTTATTTGGATTTTTCACAAATGGAGAAGTGTAAGAAAAAGCTGATTTGGAATTGTTTTAATTTCCAAGGGAAATTAAATATATCAAATGATGTTGAATCATTCATGACAATTAGTTAGCGAATATTTTCAACCCATCGAACATTTTTACTTGACAGTTTGAAGAAATAAGAATTTGACTTGTTTTCGGAATTTGAATTTGACCTGTGTTTGAAACAAGTGAGGTTTAGCAAGAGTAACCATGGTGACATGGCATCATTAACAGAGGATTACTGTAGCATGACACTGGGGGTGTTACAGCAGTCGATGTTCCTCCATCATGTGTGGTTCATTCTCATGGTTCCAGCTGTTGGTGAAACCACTTACGTTTGCAAGAGGAATTGTAGACTTCACAAACAAATTTTTCTTTCAGTCTGTACCGAATGGCCAAGAGAAGCATCCATGTTAGTAGGAAGAACAGATGTTTTTTCTAGATCTTTGCTTTTGGAGCTACATATTTGTATATGATCTATGAATCATTGAGATGCATTAACATGTTGATCTTATGTATGGGAATCGTACTAGTTAGTTTTAGTTGCGACGCAAGATCTGAAGTGGCTGATCTTTGTTTTTGGAGCAACATATTTGTATATGATCTGTGAATCATTGAGATGCATTAACAGTTACTTATTTCTGTTCGCCCAGTGTTTACAAGTTACTGATCGATCACTAGCTAGCCTACAAATGCGCTCCTGGCAGTTTTATTTGCGACACCAGATGCGAAGTGGCAGTTTTTTGAATAAAAATGCCTACCTCTAAAGAAACTGACAAGCTACACTATCGATCCTACACAGGTAAAAATGCCTACCTCTGAAGAAACTGACAAGCTACACTATCGATCTTACACGGATAAATAGCATATCACGCACGTACTACCTCCTTTCCGGTTTTTAGGGCTCAATTCAAGAAACAACCTAGTCGATCCTACATGAATAAATAGCGGATCACGCACGTACTAGTACCTCCTTTCCGGTTTGCAGGGCTTAATTCAAACCTCTCACCAACCAAGGTACTCCCTCCGTCCAGGTTTATTAGTCCCATGAGCAAAGCAGCAAGACTAAGGCATGGCAATAATTAACGGCATGCAGAAGTTTAAGCCTAATTAATTCCAGCGATTTAAGTGGCTGCATGCGTGCCCTCGGCTGCGACTCGTTGCATGCTGCTTATGCGTCTTTGCTGCGGCGATTACGAGTGCTCGCATGCAGCCGGCCGTAATTAAGGCAGCTAACTGATGCGAAAAAAGATACGCTTTAATTGCGGGCTTTTTAAATCTGTGAAATCATTATTGACAAGGAGGGAGATGATTCGAGTGCACTCGTTTGACCGCCATGCCGGCGTGCGACCCAGACGGGACAGGACGGTACAGTCATAATTTCAATTCCCCTAGTTTTCCACAGCAAGCTGGCGCGCTAAGCCATTATGCATTGAATTCCGATGACTGTCGCGCTACCTTCCCCCTATAAGTACTGTTTCCCGGCCTTCTCCAGTGCCACCATGACCCAACTCGCCATATACTCATAAGCCCCCACCAGCCCGATGTCGCTCACCACGTCCGCCATGCCCCCGCCCGTCCGCGGTAGGCGACGCCGGAGGCGGTCACCACTGGAACTAGTGTTTGGTTTTTCATCGGAAGGCAGACGGAGGGAGAAGGCATTCTATCTGTCTTTAGATGGTAATGCACAGATCGAGGAGTTGTTGGAGCGCGACCGCATGGCGGAGGAGCAGGAGTTGTTGGAGCGCGACCGCCTGGCAGAGGAGCAGTGACGAGCACCATTGAAGTGGGGGAGCTCCTTGAACTTTGTTCTGAAGGAATATGCCCTAGAGACAATAATAAAGTTGTTATTTATTTCCTTATTTCATGATAAAATTTTAGTATTCATGCTAGAATTGTATTAACTGGAAACTTAGTACATGTGCGAATACATAGACAAAACATATTGTCCCTGGTATGCCTCTACTTGACTAGCTCGTTAATCAAAGATGGTTATGTTTCCTAACCATAGACATGTGTTTTCATTTGATGAACGGGATCACATCATTAGGAGAATGATGTGATGGACATGACCCATCCATTAGCTTAGCATTATGATCGTGCCAGTTTCATTGCTACTCTTTCTTCATGACTTATACAAGTTCCTCAGACTATGAGATTATGCAACTCCCAAATACCGGAGGAACACTTTGCGTGCTACGCATGTCACAACATAAAAGGGTAATATTAAAGGTGCTCTACATGTGTCTCCAAAGGTGTTTGTTGGGTTGGCATAGATCGAGATTAGGATTTGTCACTCCGTGTTTCGGAGAGTGATAATCCCCAAGTGCATGGAATCAACGTAGCAATTCCCAAAGCTGGAAGTGATAAGTATGGAGTGTCGAACCCACAAGGAGCTAAAGGTAAGATCAATATTCTCTCAAGCCCTATCTGCCACTGATACGACTCTACATGCACCGAACGTTTGCTTACAACTTGGAACGAGAAATAAAACAACGTTGTGGGTATGAAGAGGATAACTTTGTATGATATCGGAGAGCTAAAATATGAAAGTAGGTGCTGTTATCATAAAGTTAGAATATAATACTAAATATTATAAATAGCGAGTGTGGAATAATGGTGGATCGGTGTGCGGAATTGTCCTAGGCAATTGTTAACAAGACCGGTGATCACTATTGCAGTTTCATCTGAGGGAGAGGCATAAGCTAACATACTTTCTCTACTTGGATCCTATGCACTTATGATTGGAACTCTAGCAAGCATCCGCAACTACTAAAGATCATTAAGGTAAAACCCAACCGTAGCATTAGAGCATCAAGTCCTCTTTATTCCCATACACAACAATCCTTCTTACTCGGGTTTGTGTTTCAGTCACTCACCAACCCACTATAAGAGAATCATGAACGCATTGCAACACCCTACAACGGGAATCCCTCACTCTTGCGCGACACGGAGGGCACCATAGGACAGCATCAAAGTAAAACATACAACTCATACCAATCTAGATCATCAATCAACCCAAAGACAAAAGATATCTACTCAAAACATCATAGGATGGCAACACATCATTGGATCATAATATGTGGCATAAAGCACCATGTTCAAGTAGGGATTACAGCGGGGTGCGGGAGAGTGGACCGCGTAAAAGAGACGAGGATGGTTATGTTGATGAAGACGATCACCGCGGCAATGATTCCCCTCCCGATGGCACTCTGGTGCCACCAAGAGAGAGGAGGAGAGGTTCTCCCCCTTGTGCTTCCTCCTCCATGGCTTTCCCCCTCTGGTCCTTGGCCTTCATGGTGATGATGGCCCCTCCGAGATCCTCCTCCATGGCCTCCGGTGATGATGGCCCCCTACAGTAGGGTGCCGGAGAGGGCCTAGATTGATTTATCGTGGCTACAGAGGCTTGCGGCAGCGGAACTTCCTATCTAGGGTATTTTCCGAAGGTTCCTATATTTATAGGAATTTTGGCGAGGTTTCACGTGCGGGGTCTCGGGCTATCCACGAGATAGGGGGGCGCGCCCTAGGGGGTGGGCGCGCCCCCCACTCTCGTGGGCAGCCCAGGACTCTTCTGGCCCAACTCCGATGCTCCGTGGTCTTCTTTTGGTCCATAAAAAATCGTCAAAAATTGGCATGTAAATTGGACTCCGTTTGGTATTCCTTTTCTGTAAAACTCAAAAACAAGGAGATAGCAGAAACTGGCACTGGGCTCTAGGTTAATAGGTTAGTCCCAAAAATCATATAAAACGGCATATAAATGCATATAAAACATCATAGATGGATAATATAATAGCATGAATACTTCATAAATTATAGATACATTGGAGACGTATCAGCATCCCCAAGCTTAATTCCTGCTCGTCCTCGAGTAGGTAAATGATAAAAGAAATAATTTATGAAGTGTGAATGCTAGCAGGTGCACAAGTTTGATCAATGATAATTTCAATCACCTTTTCTAGCATCAATATGTGTCATAATAGTAGCTTATCTCATAAAACTTTTCATGATCAAGTAACAATCTATTCACAATGTCAAGTATTGTTCAGAAACTTCATTGAGAACTAACAAACTATAATCTCAGTCATTGAAGAAATTGCAATTTATCATAACATCAGAAAGAGTCAAGAATAGAGCTTTTCAGCAAGTCCATATACTCAACTATCATATAGTCTTCTACAATTGCTAACACTCACACAATACTTGTGGTTATGGAGTTTCAGCCGGACACTAAGAAAGATAGGGGCTTATTGTGTTGCCTCCCAATGTATTCACCTTTAGGTGATGTCAACAATAATAGCCCATGCTAACTTACATCCAATTGGATATATATATATATATATATATATATATCATGATCTTTCAAACACGAGGAGCTTGCCAAAGGATAAAATGAAAAAGGAAAAGGTGAGGATCATCTTGACTCAAGCACAAAGTAAAAACATAAAGTAAAAGATAGGCCCTTCGCAAAGGGAAGCAGAGGTTGTCATGTGCGTTTAGGGTTGGATGCATAAAATCTTAATGCAAAAGAACGTCACTTTATATTGCCCCTTGTATGTGGACCTTTATTATGCAGTCCGTCACTTTTATTGCTTCCGTAACAAGATCGTACAAAGCTTACTCAATCCATAGGTAGGTATGGTGGACTCTCATGGCAAAACTGGGTTTAAGGATATTTGGAAGCACAAGTAGTATCTCTACTTGGTGCAAGGAATTTGGCTAGCATGAGGGGGAAAGGCAAGCTCAACATATTTGGAAGGTCAATAACAATATACTTTAACTGAGATGTGAGAAAACAAAACCATCACGTTGTCTTCCTTGTCCAACATCAACTCTTTTAGCATGTCATACTTAATGAGTGCTTCACAATCATAAAAGATGTCCAAGATAATATATTTGTAAGTGAACCTCTCTTTCCTTATTACTTCCTATTAATTGCAATGATGACGAAAACTACGTTTGCCAACTCTCAACAAATTTTATGCCTCATACTTTCTATGTTTGAAGTCATCACTAACCATGTTATAAGCATATGAAACATATATAAATTCAGATTTATGACATTCAATTCATTCCCCCATTTACTCATAGGATATACATGAAGCACATGAGTAAATGACAAACTACTCCAAAAGATATGAGTGAGGGACACTGAGTAGTCAAATAATTAACTAGCCATGGGAGGGTTACTTTTTATTCAAAAATTCAGAACCAATGACTTTATTCAAACAGCAAGTAAAATTGAAAATGCGCTCCAAGCAAAACACATTTCATGTGACGAATAAAAATATAGCTCCGTGTAAGGTATACCGATAGTTTTGAAGACGAAAGAGGGGATGCCTTCCGGGGCATCCCCAAGATTAGGCGCTTGAGTCTTCCTGGAATATTACCTTGGGGTGCCTTGGTCATCCCCAAGCTTAGGGTCTTCCAACTCCTTATTCTCCTCCTATCGATATCTCACCCAAAACTTGAAAACTTCAACCACACAAAACTTAATGGAACTTCGTGAGATAGGTTAGTATGATAAAGAGTAAACCATTCACTTTGGTAGTGTAAAAGACGAGGTTCATAATTGTTTTCACACAATTCCTACTGTACCATATCATTTCTACAATTTATATTGTGAAATATAAGCCATGGAAACTAGAAAATAAGCAAACTATGCGATGAAAACAGAATCTGTCAAAAACAGAACAGTCTGTAATGATCTGAACAATAACCATACTTATGCTACTCCAAAAATTATGAAATAAATTGGTGGATGTGAGGAATTTGTCTATTAATCTTCTTCTAAAAGAATGACAGCTAATCTCGTGAGTGCAAAGTTTCTGTTTTTTACAGCAAGATCACATTAACTCTCACCCAAGTCTTCCCAAAGGTCTTACTTGGCACTTTATTGAAACAAAAGCTATAAAACATGATTAATACAATAGCTTAATCATGTAGACACAAAAAAACAGTAAGGGTAAATATTGGGTTGTCTCCCAACAAGCGCTTTTCTTTAATGCCTTTTAGCTAGGCATGATGATTTCAATGATGCTCGCATAAAAGAAAAGAGTTGAAACACAAAGAGAGCATCATGAAGAATATGACTAGCACATTTAAATATAACTCACTTCCTATGCCTAGGGATTTTGTGAGCACACAATTTATAGGAACAAATGTCAACTAGCATAGGAAGGCAAAACTAGTATAACTTCAAAACTTTAAGCACATAGAGAGGAAACTTGATATTATTGCAACTCATACAAGCACATATTCCTCCCTCATAATAGTTTTCAGTAGCATCACGGATAACAACTTTGTTCTCATACTCAATTGGAACCTCTTCCGAAATAGTGGAATACTAACTAAAGTTGACACTCTTCCAAATCCACTTTCATAAATATCGTACGAAGATTCAACACCCTCCAAGATAGTGGGATCACTAATTCCTAAAGTTGACACTCTTCCAAACCCACTTTAAATTATAGTATTATTCATACTCCAAAATATATAAGTGAAGTTCCTGGAGCATTCTACAATTAATCTAGACTAGCCAATATCCAAGCTCAAAATATATAAGTGAAGCGCACGAAGCATTCTATAAAACCATACTCAAACGATTTAAGTGAAGCACAAAGAGCAATTCTATAAGATCATACTTAAAAGATATAAGTGAAGCACATGAAGTATTCTATAAATCAATGAATAGCTATCTCATACTAGCATTATGCTTAAAGAAAAGTAAAAACACAAATGACACAAATCATGCGAACAAAACAAAAACCGAGGTATACCGATATTTGTTGAAGAAGAAAGATGGGATGCCAACCGGAGCATCCCCAAGCTTAGATGCTTGAGTATACTTTGAAATATTTACTCGGGGTTCCTTGGGCATCCCCAAGCTTGAACTCTTGTCTCTCTTTATTCTTCTCACATCGGTAACTCCTCGTTCATCAAACACTTCATTCACAAAAACTTAAACAAAAACTTGTGAGATCCGTTAGTGTAATAAAGCAAACTACCACTTTAAGGTACTGTAATTAAATCATTCTTTGTTTATATTGGTGTTAAACCTACTGTATTCCAACTTCTCTATGGTTCATACCCTTACATACTAGCCATAGATGCATCAAAATAAGCAAACAACACACGAAAAACAGAATCTGTCAAGAACAGGACAGTCTGCAGTAATCTGGAAGTTTAGTAAACTTCTGTAACTCCTAAAATTATGAAATAAATTTGAAAATTTGAAAAATTTGTACATAATTAATGTGAAAAAAGTTTCAGATCCATTTGACTTTCCAGTAAAAAATGTAAATTCATGCACTACAGACAAAGTTTCTGTTTTTGTTCTGCACAAAGTAAGCAAGCAATCTTATCAAACTAAAACCAAAGCTTGGCACATTATTTTTATAATACAATGGATATATATAAGGGGATAATTATTTACAGAGAAACTTCCATGAAAAAGTCTACATTGTTTCCGTGAGCATGAACACAAGTGCTCAAGGTCGACCCTCACTTCTTCAATGCATAACTTTCCAATCACTTCTCCCTCTGAAAAAAAACTTTTTTTAGGCATGAGAGGCAAGTAAATATTTTTTTGGTAATTTCATTCTTTTTAAATTTTTTTGTATGTTTGACCCAAAAGTAAACAAAAACAAAAAGCAAAAACAAAATCTACTTAGTGAAGAAGGCAAACAAGCACACACGCGAATATCAACCCCACGCTATGACTCCCCGGCAACGGCGCCAGAAAAGAGCTTGATAATCCCCAAGTGCATGGAATCATCGTAGCAATTCCCAAAGGTGGAAGTGATAAGTATGGAGTGTCAAACCCACAAGGAGCTAAAGGTAAGATCAATATTCTCTCAAGCCCTATATGCCACTGATACGACTCTACGTGCACCGAACGTTTGCTTCCAACTAGGAACGAGAAATAAAACTACGTTGTGGGTATGAAGAGGATAACTTTGTATGATATCGGAGAGCTAAAATATGAAAGTAGGTGCTGTTATCATAAAGTTAGAATATAATACTAAATATTATAAATAGTGAGTGTGGAATAATGGTGGATCGGTGTGCGGAATTGTCCTAGGCAATTGTTAACAAGACCGGTGATCACTATTGCAGATTCATATGAGGGAGAGGCATAAGCTAACATACTTTCTCTACTTGGATCATATGCACTTATGATTGGAACTCTAGCAAGCATCCGCAACTACTAAAGATCATTAAGGTAAAACCCAACCGTAGCATTAGAGCATCAAGTCCTCTTTATTCCCATACACAACAATCCTTCTAACTCGGGTTTGTGTTTCAGTCACTCACCAACCCACTATAAGAGAATCATGAACGTATTGCAACACCCTACAGCGGGAATCCCTCATGCTTGCGCGACATAGAGCCATAGGACAGCATCAAAGTAAAACATACAACTCATACTAATCTAGATCATCAATCAACCCAAAGACAAAAGATATCTACTCAAAACATCATAGGATGGCAACACATCATTGGACCATAATATGTGGCATAAAGCACGATGTTCAAGTTGGGATTATAGCGAGGTGCGGGAGAGTGGACCGCGTAAAAGAGATGAGGATGGTGATTGCCGGGGGAATCCTGCCCGCCGCGGCACCTATGGGGCCCGGGGCCCCTTCATGAGTGCGGTGCGAGGGCGGAGGAGGCACGGAGAGCAGATCGAGGCGAGCACGCGGGCGGGTTTTTACCCAGCTTCGGGGCTCTCCGGAGAGATAAAACCCCTACTGCTGCTTGTGTTTGTATTTGATCTTGCTCAAGAGAGCGAGCGTATGGTGGTGTGTAGCGTCGGATGAGTCAAACTGGCCCCCAACCCCCCCTACGTTGTGCATGGGCCTCCTTTTATAGTGCAAGGGGTCACCGACAGGTGTCAACGTAGGAGGAAGGGGTAAAAAGGTAAAAGAGGTGGTAGTTGGAGCAGCAAGGGAACGGTGAAGCTACGATTGCATGAACAGTGGTTTCTACCTACTTTTGTGAGAGGAGGACAAGGGCATTTAATGCCCGTCGCCGTCGACCCCAAAAGCTCCGCCCTTGCGTCTCCGTCGCCACGGCGATGGATCCACCACCGTGAAATGCCACCATGTCCCCCAGGCTGCACAGCCATCCGCCACGCGTTCCTGGAAAGGCCCTGCGGCACGGCGGGCGGATGAGCTGGAGCGCAGGCACACAGCGCACTCCTTCCGGCAAGCACCTTGCCGGGGTCTTGACCTTGCCGGGCCCGGGAGCTTGCCGGGCTCTGTAACTTGTCGCTCCCCGGGCCCTCGCCGGGACGCATGCAGCGCCGAGGCGTGTCTTCTATGATGTAATCTTCTAGTCTTCCCGACGAGCTCCTCTCGCCGGGGCCTTGCGTGAGTGATGTAATCTTGAGCCTGAAATGGCCTTCCCGGCAAGCTCCGCTTGCCGGGGTCTCGATCTTCTGTCTTGTACACTTTGTTCTTGAATGGCTTAACATGGAGCAGGAAAGTCTCCGGCAAGCACGTGGTAAAACCCTACCGCGGGAAGCTGCAGCTGCCCGTGCACAAGTTGGGGTACTGAGGTACCCCTACCTTAGTACACCGACAGAGCCCCGGGCTGGGCCACCTGCGGTGCGGCGCTGTTGGGCGGGCCCAAAAACAGTCTGCAGGCACACGCGCCCGTGGCGCTCGAATCCACTTCGCATCTACAGCACCCCCCCCGCAACGGCACGCGTCGATTGCGGCGTCGTGGGATGGGACGTGCCCACGCTCTTTAATGGGAAGAGCGGGACGCCCCCCACTTCCCCATAAAAACAGAGGAAGCAGGAGCGGTTCCCCTCCTTCGCTTTCATTGCATCTCCTTCCTCCTCCAGAGATCCCCCTTGCGCTCCACCTCCGCATCTCCTCTGCTGTTTCTCGCGTCTGCGGCGCCGCCGGACTCTTCGTCCTCCTTCCCTCGCCGCCTCTGCCATGGCCCCGAAGGCCGGGAAGGGGAAGGCGGAGAAGACCAAGAAGGACAAATCCGAGCGGCGGTGGCTTCGCTTTGATGCGAAGCGAGCGCCGTCTTTCCTTGGCGGCTCGGTGTGCGGGAACTCGAACAAGTACTACTTGTTACGGGCCAAGAAGACCAATGCGCATCCTCGGACCAGAGCTCATCCGCCGCCACTAAGGACAGCTACCCGGCGGGTACTACTTCTTCGCAGCCTTCTTCCACTGCGGTCTTTGCCCCCTTTTTCTGATTTCTTACGTGACATTATGAACACATCGGCTTCCACCTTCTTGACTTCACCCCAACGCCATCCTCACAATGGCGGTTTCGCATACATGTGCGAAAACTTCATAGGGATACACCCAAACGTAGCGTTGTTTAGGCACTTCTTCACTCCTAGAGCAGAGGCCGGCAACCCCCTCTCCGGAGGAATTTCTTGGGTTTTTCGTCTGCACAAGAAGGCGTCCTACTTGCCGGGGGAGCTCCGCGGCAAGTGGGGAGAGTGGCGTGCAGACTGGTGCTGGGTCGTTGAAGACGAGCCGCAGCACTTCACCGCGCCGCGCACAACTCCCATCGTGCGCGGCCAGGACTGGAGCGATCTGGATCCGGACGACGTCAAGCTCAACGTCGCCCTCGTCCGGATTCTTCGTCTTCGAACAGCAAAGCTGTCCGTTGCAGAAGTAGGCGCAGATTTCCTCCGCCGCCGCATCGCCCCCCTTCAAGACAGGAAAAGGCCGGCCTGGGAGTATGGCGGCGCAGGAGATATAATGAGGCTGCGCCCCGGGCTGAACTTCAACTTCACGACGCTGGAGTTGAGGGGGATGGTCCGGGAACTCTTTAAATATGACCCGGCCCATCCAGAGTGGTTCAGACCTCCCCGGGGAGTGGTGCCCCTCTGCAACAGCACAGCTCGGGATCGTCTTCTCGCCATGATGCCCGCGTGTGATTCACACGGCGTGGAGCGCACATGGATTCCGCCCGAGTCCATAAACGTCCTCAACTTCTTCGACAACCTTGAGGAGGTGGCGAAGAACAAGGACGAGACCCGGGGGCTGACACGGGACACCACGGACGAGGAGATAGCGTACATAGCTTCTCGGGCTGAAGAGGCCGCTGCAGCTGCGGCGGCAGGAGAGTTCGGCTACACGCCCGAGGAGGCAGAGGCTGCGGAAGTGTCCTGCCAAGCGGAGGAGGCGGAGATCTGCAGACTGCTGCAACTTCCTCCCGATGCGCTAGCCGGGGTCCCCCCCTTGAGGCACTCCGGGATCCCCGGCGTCGCGGCCGAGGCCGCGGCAAGAGGTGTCGCTGCCGGAGGGAGCGGAGACGCCAGAGGGGAAGGGACCGCAGCGCAAGGCGCGGGATCTAGTGAGCCAGTCGGCGAGGAGGAGGAGGAGGAAGAGGACGTCGAGGCCGCCGAGGACGCCGGCGGGTCCACGGATCTTTACAACGATGACCTCTCCTCGTCGTCGGAGACCTCCCCGCCCCGGGCAAGCCCTAGGCGCTCTCCACTGAAGCGCCTCCGCAAGGCGGCGGCGGAAGCGGAGGCGCAGGTCCTTCGGCAACAACCAGCACGCCGGGCAGCGCAAGCTTCCCGAGGAGACCAAGCTGCGCCGAGGACCGCCAAGCGCCCGAGGGTGTCCCCGCCTCCCGCTCCCCGTGCCGACGCGTCCCAGGCGGTGTATGACTTCTCCGCCTTGAGCGAGGACGACGAGGAGGAACAGGAGTAAGTATCCGAGATTTTTATCTTCTCAAATTTCGCTTTGATCATTGTTGATGCCAATCTTGTTTCCTGTGTTGATTTCAGGACCTTGGCCCAGCGCGCGGCGAAGAGAGCCAAGGCGCCCGTGGTCAATCGCAGACGACTTCGCCCCATGGCGGGCAAGGGCGTCGGGACGCCGAGCCGAGCTTGCGGACCCCAGCGCCGTCGAGGAGCAGTTTCAGCGCAGCCCCCAGCAGTAAGTCTGGGTTCGCACTTTCGTCACGGGCGTTTGAAGATTTTGGTCTTGTACTAATGCCTTGACATTTTTGTCTTTACTTGCGCAGAGGTGGAGCCACAGCGGCAGGAGCGCCCGGAGGTCGCCTCCGAGGAGCCGCAGGCCCCGCCGTCCCCGCCAAGGCCGATCTCCCCGGCAAGGGGGAGCACTCCGCCAAGGGCGGGTACTCCGCCAAGGGCGAGTACCCCGCCAAGAGCGAGCAGCCCGGTGAGGGCGGCAACTCCGCCAGGGCAGAGCTCCTCGGCGAGGGAGCCCGCCGCGGACGACGTCCGCCAAAGTAGGTTCGGCAACTTCGTCTTCTTGGTGTTGTCTCTTTTTAGGTATTTGCTTGAACTTCTTTTGCTTTTTCTTCTTCTTCTAGATCCTCCTCCCCCCGAGCAGATGGAGACAGAATTCGTCGTCATCGAGGAGGAGGAAGGCGCGCAGGGCGGCGGCGGCGACGCCCCCGTCGCCGAGGACATGGCGGAAGCCGCCGGGCGAATCGTGAGGAGACCGCTCGGCGCGGGACGCCGGCCGGGAGGGGGACGGCGACCACGCCGCCGACCCGGAGGCGGCGGGAACATCAAAGGCTGCGCCGGTCGCCGATTCCTCCGCCGGAGGGGAGCAGTCCGGCTTCTACTTGAAATCCCCCAACGGCGTCTTCATCCAGGTGCCGTGGGGCTCTTCGTCGCGAGCTCCCTCGGAGGGCGAGGCCTTTGATGGGGAGGTCCTCACCTCCGCGGGTTTGAGGATCGTCGAGGGGCCCGGCGGGAGCGACGGGCCCGAGGAGGAGAAGCTGCTTCACCAGCTCCTGGCCCTTTACCGGGCCAGGCGGTAGCTGCTTCCGGGAGGCCCTCGCCGCCAAGGCGCCGAGGAGATGGAGAAAGCGCGGAGCTCAGCGCCGCCAACCAGGCTGCTCTCCGCGAGGTGGCGGAGAAGCGCGAGCGACTCGCCGGGGAGTACGAAGAGTGGTTGCTGGAGAAGGCCGAGGCCGAAGAGCAGCAGCGGCTCGCCGGGGTGGAGCTGTCCCGGCGAGAAGGGGAACTCATCCAGCGGAAGGTCAACCTCGACGCCCACGAGGAAGACCTTGCCGCGCGGGAGCAGGCACTTGGCGGGGAGCTGAAGGAGGCGAGAACCGCCGCGGCTGCCGCGGAGACCGCCAAAGAGGAGCTTGCCGCCAAGGTCGCGCAGCTGGAGGAGTTGCTGAAGGCGAGCGAGGAGAAGGTCGCCGCGCTCAACACGGAGCGCGAGAAGGATGCCCACACCAACTCGGATCTCCAGGTGCGCTCTCCAGGAAGGGCGACGAGTTGAAGGCCGCCAAGGACTCCATCGAGGACCTTGAGCTGCAAGTCTCCGCTGAGAGACTTCGCTCGGCGCCGCCGGGATCGGAGACCAAGTTGAAGGAGGAGCTCCGCGAGGAGCGAGCTTTGATGGACAGCGCCAACAAAGCCGCCGAGCAATTCCACCGTACCGTCGAGTTACGGACCGAGGACCTGGTGTCTTGTGCGTCCGACATCGACCAGGAGTTGCTGGCGCTGAAGCTGGAGCATCTCATCTACTCCCCGGATCCAAATCTCGCTCACAGCGCCAAGCTCAGCCTCTTCTTCAGGGGGATCGCGCCGGCCTTGCAAATCTGCGGAAGAAGATCCCCGCGCAGCTCACTGAGGAGACTCGCCGGCTGTGCGCGGGAACTATGGAGCGTGTGCTGACGAAGATCGTATACCGCAATCCCGGCATAAACCTCACCAACGTTCTTCGCAGCTTGCCGGCCGACGCGAACATGGAGGCTCTGAAGGAACAGGTCGCCCACATCATTGCTAAAGTGAACAAGATCCCCAGGGTGGAGGGCGACCGTGTTGACTAGGCCTCCTTTATCTTTATCTCTTTTTGTTGCTGCATAGGGTGTTATGAACTCATTAGTCATCGCGACAAGTTATTCCTTGTAAGATATTATCTTTATCTCGATCAACAGATGCAGTGTTATCTCCCTTGTTCGGATCCTCAACTTTGTATGCTTCGACCCTACGCTTCTAGGAAACTTGCCGGCGAGGGGCCCTTGCCGCTAGCGCTGAGTGTTGAACTCGAAGCAGCCTGCTGGCCAGGGTCTTACCGGCAAGCAACCTTGCCGCGGCTAGTCGCGACGCACTTGGCTTGCTGAGCGGACTCGAAAACGAAACAAGGGCGCGACACTGGTCGCAACTCACTTAAATCGTCGAGCGTGCTCGAAAAACAAGATAAAGGTGCGGCTATCCACGGGTAGGTTCCTCCGAGCACAGGTTTTCCATACAAAGTGCGGTTGTTCAAGGAAGGTAACTTTTAAAATTTAAAAATTCGGACTGCCCAAATTTCAATAACTTAGCTTTCATGATCCGCGCGTTTTCCGGCAGCGCGGCACTCCGGAGAGGTGCGCTTGCCGGAGTAGGCACCAGAGCGCTCGCCGGACTTGGTCTTCGTTTTCTTCACAGGACTTCCGTGGCCTTCTGGAACTCCTGCTCACTGTCATCCTCATTCTCCATGTCTTCGTCGTCGTCTTCTTCTTCATCCTTGTCGCGGCCCCGGGGAGGTCGATCACCTTGCCGCTGCTTAGCCTTGTCGCGACGTCCTCCCCGGCCATTGAACGGCCGCTTCTTGCTCGGTTCTCCTCCGCCACCTTGGGCCTTCTCCTTGTCGCGCCTCTCGTACTCAGCTTTTTGCTGCTCGACGAGGTACTCGGCGCTGCGATTGGTGAGATCGTGGCCCTTGGTGCGGTGGATTTTGCAAGATTGCTTGTCGGAGCCGCCCGCTTGTCGGCTGCGCGCTGAGGCAGGCTCCTTGCGGAGAAGCAACCCTGCGCTTGCTTGGCGGGAGCCTCCTTGCCGGGCTTCTCGACGGCAAGCACCTCTTTCTTGTTCTTCCTTGGCTGTTCCGCGCGGCTCTTGTTTGCCGGGCGGTGTCGCCGCTATCGCTTCCTCTGCGCCAAAGATCCTCCCCGGGAGTCTCCTCCCCTCTTCCGCAGCGTCTTGTCAGCCGGCGAGCATAGAGGTCGCCGACATCCCGAATCTTGGTCATCGCCATCTCTTCACGCATGCGGCGTTACGCACGTTCGTGGAATCGCCGATAACGCGGCAGGGTGGACATCAGGATGTTGTCTTTGCACACGGTGAAGCGTTGGATATACTTGCGAGGATTCTCCTTCCTTCAGGCCCAAATGTGGAGATCGCTCTCTGGCCGTGGGGTTTGTGGCCGCCAGTGAAGGCGCCAACAAACCGATGGCAAAGGTCGCCCAAGAAGAAATGGAGCCTTCGGCAAGTGCATAAGCCAAGAACGAGCGTTCGCTTAAGCACGCAGCGGAAATGGTTCGCCGAGAATCTTGTCGTCGCGCCCGCAGCTGCACCACGATGGTGTAGACACTGAGGAACTCCGAGGGGTGCGTCTTGCCGTCGTACTTCTCCGGTACGTCGGGCTTGAAGTTCTTCATGCTGGGCCACTGGACGCGCCGCAGCTCGTGGGTGAACGCAGGCAGCCTGCCGCGTACGGCAAGTCGCCTGGTTCACCGGCGTGTACGCGTCGACAGCGTTTCCATCTCTCTGGTCTGATTGTCGCCGAGCTTCTCGGCGGCGCTCGATCGTGGTCCGAGCGTCTTCTTGTCGCCGGTCGTCGAGGACCTGGCGTTGATCCCGACGAGCCCGTGGATCCGACGACGCCGTGGAGCCGTCGTCGGCGTTGTTCAGCAGGACGGCGTCTTACTCGCTTTACGGCGGGAGTGCGAGGTTGCACCCGGCCTTGTCGCCGTTAGCGCCGCCTTCTCAGCTTGCGCGCCGCGAGGTCGCCGCTGCTGTGAACGGTCGTTGTTGGCGGCGACCAGGCTCTTGATGGTAACCCTCCGGTCTTGGCTTTGTCCGCCGCTGGGAAGTCGAGGAGCGAGCGCCCTCACGAGCGCTTCGCCGGAGTGGAGGGGAGCGGAGTGGCGGTGCGAGGAGCGGGTAGGCTCGGACTCCTAACAGTGTTAGAAGGCAGAGGTCCTCCCGGCGCTTTCGCTTTGCCCGTGTCCGGACGTTGGCCGAGCGTCCCGCGAGCCTCCGGCGTGTCCTTGTCCCAGCAGGCGGATACCACCTCCCGTGGTATGGCGCTGCTGAGTCGTCGTGCGCTGAGATGGACGCGGGTCCACGGAGACCGAGGCGCGGTCACCCGTCCCGTCCTTGGATCTGGTGGTTCCGCGAGTGTCTTCGGCGGCGACCACCCTTCCGTCGGCGTCTCCTCCGCCCACCGCTGGCTCCGGTGGCGGCGGAAGAGACGCAGACGCAGACTACGCAGCCCCCGAAGTCTTCTTCTTCGGGGCCATGGCGTAGTTGTTGACGAAGTTGGTGATGAAATTGGAGAGGTTGATGACGAGCGCGCCCGCGCGGACGCCGGATCAGGTTCGCACAACCTCGACGCCCCCTACCTGGCGCACCAAAGATGCCGGGGGAATCCTGCCCGCCGTGGCACCTATGGGGCCCGGGGCCCCTTCGTGAGTGCGGTGCGAGGGCGGAGGAGGCACGGAGAGCAGATCGAGGCGAGCACGCGGGCGGGTTTTTACCCAGCTTCGGGGCTCTCCGGAGAGATAAAACCCCTACTGCTGCTTGTGTTTGTATTTGATCTTGCTCAAGAGAGCGAGCGTATGGTGGTGTGTAGCGTCGGATGAGTCGAACTGGCCCCCAACCCCCCCTACGTTGTGCATGGGCCTCCTTTTATAGTGCAAGGGGTCACCGACAGGTGTCAACGTAGGAGGAAGGGGTAAAAAGGTAAAAGAGGTGGTAGTTGGAACAGTGCGGGAACAGTGAAGCTACAGTGCATGAACAGTGGTTTCTACCTACTTTTGACAGAGGGGGACAAGGGCATTTAATGCCCGTCGCCGTCGACCCCAAAAGCTCCCGCCCTTGCGTCTCCGTCTGCCACGGCGATGGATCCACCACCGTGAAATGCCACCGTGTCCCCAGGCAAGACAGACCATCCGCCACGCGTTCTGAAAGGCCCTGTATGCGTGGGCGGATGAGCTGGAGCGCAGGCACACAGCGCACTCCTTCCGGCAAGCACCTTGCCGGGGGCTTGACCTTGCCGGGCCCGGGAGCTTGCCGGGCTCTGTAACTTGCCGCTCCCCGGGCCCTCGCCGGGACGCATGCAGCGCCGAGGCGTGTCTTCTATGATGTAATCTTCTAGTCTTCCCGACGAGCTCCTCTCGCCGGGGCCTTGCGTGAGCGATGTAATCTTGAGCCTGAAATGGCCTTCCCGGCAAGCTCCGCTTGCCGGGGTCTCGATCTTCTGTCTTGTACACTTTGTTCTTGAATGGCTTAACATGGAGCAGGAAAGTCTCCGGCAAGCACGTGGTAAAACCCTGCCGCGGGAAGCTGCAGCTGCCCGTGCACAAGTTGGGGTACTGAGGTACCCCTACCTTAGTACACCGACAGTGATGATGATAGTGATGTTGATGAAGACGATCACCGCGGCAATGATTCCCCTCCCGATGACACCCTGGTGCCACCAAGAGAGAGGAGGAGAGGTTCTCCCCCTTGTGCTTCCTCCTCCATGGCTTTCCCCCTCTGGTCCTTGGCCTTCATGGCGATGATGGCCCCTCCGAGATCCTCCTCGATGGCCTCCGGTGATGATGGTCCCCTCCAGCAGGGTGCCGGAGAGGGCCTAGATTGATTTCTCGTGGCTACAGAGGCTTGCGACGGCGAAACTTCCGATCTAGGGTATTTTCCGAAGGTTTCTGTATTTATAGGAATTTTTGGCGTAGGTTTCACGTCAAGGGGGTTTCCGGGCTGTCCACGAGATAGGGGGGCGCGCCCTAGGGGGGTGGGCGCGCCCCCACTCTCATGGGCAGCCCTGGACTCTTCTGGCCCAACTCCGGTGCTCTATGGTCTTCTTTTGGTCCATAAAAAATAGTCAAAATTGGCACGTCAATTAGACTCCGTTTGGTGTTCCATTTCTGTAAAACTCAAAAACAAGGAGAAAACAGAAACTGGCACGGGCCTCTAGGTTAATAGGTTAGTCCCAAAAATCATATAAAATGACATATAAATGCATATAAAACATCATAGATGGATAATATAATAGCATGAATACTTCATAAATTATAGATACGTTGGAGACGTATCAAAGAGGTATCTCTAGGCCCTCTCGGTAATACTCATCACTATAAGCCTTGCAAGCATTGTGACTAATGAGTTATCTGCAGGATGAAGTATTACAGAACGAGTAAAGAGACTTGCCAGTAACGAGATTGAACTAGGTATGATAATACCGATGATCGAGTCTCGGGCAAGTAACATACTGATACGTCTCCAATGTATCTATAATTTTTGATTGTTCCATGCTATTATATTACCCGTTTTGGATGTTTATGGGCTTTACTTTACACTTTTATATCATTTTTGGGACTAACGTACTAACCGGAGGCCCAACCAGAATTGCTGTTTTTTTTGCCTATTTCAGTGTTTCGAAGAAAAGGAATGTCAAACAGAGTCCAAACGGAATGAAACCTTCGGGAGCGATCTTTTTGGAACAAACGCAACCCAGGAGACTTGGAGTGGACGTCAAGAAGCAAACTAGGCGGCCACGAGGGTGCCTGGCACGCCCCAGGGGGTGGGTGCGCCCCCACCCCCGTGGGCCCCTTGTGGATCCACCGACCTACTTCTTCCTCCTATATATATCCACGTACCCTGAGATCATCCAGGAGCACCACGAAACCTAATTCCACCACCGCAACCTTCTGTATCCGGGAGATCCCATCTTGGAGCCTTCGCCGGTGCTCCGCCGGAGGGGGAATCGACCACGGAGGGCCTCTACATCATCTCCAAGGCCTCTTCGACGAGTCCTGAGTAGTTTACCACAGACCTTCGGGTCCATAGTTATTAGCTAGATGGTTTCTTCTCTCTCTTTGAATCTCAATACCAAGTTCTCCTCGATCTTCTTGGAGATCTATTCAATGTAACCCTTTTTGCGGTGTGTTTGTCGAGATCCGATGAATTGTGGGTTTATGATCAAGTTTATCTATGAGAAATAATTGAATCTCCTCTGAATGCTTTTATGTGTGATTGGTTATCTTTGCAAGTCTCTTCAAATTATCAGTTTGGTTAGGCCTACTAGATTGATCTTTCTTGCAATGGGAGAAGTGCTTAGCTTTGGGTTCAATCTTGCGGTGTCCTTTCCTAGTGACAGTAGGGGCAGCAAGGCACGTATTGTATTGTTGCCATCGGGGATAAAAGGATGGGGTTTATATCATATTGCATGAGTTTATCCCTCTACATCATGTCATCTTTCTTAATGCGTTACTCTATTCTTCACGAACTTAATACTCTAGATGCAGGCAGGAGTCGGTTGATGTGTGGAGTAATAGTAGTAGATGCAGAATCATTTCGATCTACTTGTTGCAGACGTGATTGAGGGAGTCCTGGATTAGGGGGGTATCCGGACAGCCGGACTATATACATCGTCCGGACTATTGAAGCGTGAAGATACAAGACTCAAGACTGTGTCCCATGTCCGGATGGGACTCTCCTTTGCGTGGAAGACAAGGTTGGCGATCTGGATATTGTATTTCCTTCCTTGTAACTGACTCCGTGTAAACCCTAGCCCTCTCCGGTGTCTATATAAACCGGAGAGGTTAGTCCTTAGAAGGCCGATCATGACTACAATCATCATAGGCTAGCTTCTAGGGTTTAGCCTCTACGATCTCGTGGTAGATCTACTCTTGTAGTACTCATATAGTCAATAGTAATCCAGCAGGAAGTAGGGTTTTACCTCCATCGAGAGGGCCCGAACCTAGGTAAACATTGTGTCCCTTGCTTCTTGTTACCATCAGCCTAAGACGCACAGATCGGGACCCCCTACCCGAGATCCGCCGGTTTTGACACCGACATTGGTGCTTTCATTGAGAGTTCCTCTGTGTCGTCGCTGCAAGGCTCGATGGCTCGTCTTGTTGTCAAGGACAACATTACCTCTAGGGGAGCTCTGGCTGTAGGCCAAACTCTCTGACTTGGTGGCTTCGTCATGGCTGCCCCATCGGCTGTCGCGCCGACGATGGCCTCTCGGGTCATCACGCATAACCTTCGGATCAATTCGGAACTCGCCGAACAGATGGATCCGATGGAGCTCTCGTCCCTTAATGATATCTTTGATCGCATCGCCGCTTTGGGAGTCGCTACAGACTATGATCGGATCGGGCTTAAACCCGACCAAAGGGACATTAAATCCCCGCCGGCCACCCATGAGATAGCGGTAGTGGAGGAACCAGATACAGATTACCCCTCAACTTTGAGGATGAATTATGTTCGGATCACCGAACTCCCTGAGCCGGACTCCCTCTCAAGGGAAGACATGAGCCAGATCCCGTACTTAGGATTAGGTATTCGGCCGGAAAAATTGAGCAGCACCTCAGATCCCGAGCTGTCGAACTCAGAAAATCCCCTGCCCCTAGGCGCAAGAAAGGATCAGAATCCGGATTCAGCCACGGACACCCACCCGTACTTAGACCGTCTCTCCTACATCAGACAAGAGCCCCATGAGACAGTACATCGCTACTGGGCCAGATTCCTCCTTGTGCTAAATAAGGTCAAGGACTGTCGCGAGGAGGACGCAGTCTCGCTTTTCTGCAAAAACTGTACGAATAAAGGAATTCTTAATGCCATAGGTCGCCGTGACATAGTACACTTTGCTAACTTGGCAACCATAGTATAGAAGTACTGTGCGATGGAAAGTGCCTGGAAAACCCAAAAAGAATTTTGGGATAGTCCGCCTCTCACCAAAACCTTTGTTTGAGCTAAACGGGCGAACTCTCGAAAGTCGACCGATCCAATCCCCAAGAAGCTAAAGCTCACCCCAGTGGGTGGAACCGTATTGGAAGAATGGCTCAATGGGCCATGTAAGCTCCATGGTAAGTGGGACACAACACCAACCCATAGCCTTAGGGCATGTTGGGTACTTTGGCAGGTAGCGAAAAGTGGTGAGGATCTCCTTGTAAGCCATAAAGTAGAACAACAACCCGCTAAAGAACACAATACGGTACTAACAGTCTTCGAGACTTTCGCCTCAAACAATAGGCGCAAGCGAGCTCATCGAAGCTCCGCTGAAATCTGCCATGTGGCAAAATAAATCCGTGGAACGACACTGCTATAATCTTCAATGCCAGTGACGAACCTTGATTCCGGACCGTCTGAGCACCAGCTGCTTTGGTCCTTAGCCCAATCGTGGATGGCTTTCGGCTCACTAAAGTACTCATGGACGGCGAAAGCGAATTAAACTTGATCTATGAAGAGACACTCAAGAAGATGGAAATTGATAAAGGCCACATTGAACAAAGCGGCACAACCTTCAGGGGGATTATCCCTCGTTGGGAAGCGCGGTGTGCGGGCAAACTCACACTTGATGTGGTATTCGGCACCCCGGAGAATTATAGGTCTGAAGAAATCACATTCCAAGTGGCTCCTTTCAGCAGTGGATACCACACCCTTCTAGGGCGGGACGCATTTGCAAGCTTCCAAGCTATACCCCATTACGGGTACATGAAGCTTAAAATGCCCGGACCCAATGGAATCATCACTCTAGCCAGTGATCCAGACGTCACACTTCGCGCCGAAAATAAAACTGCAGCACTAGCCCTTGAAGCACTATCCGAAGCCCTAGCATCCGAAGAATTAACAACATTGCGGGCCACCGTGGACAGGGACGACGTGATACTCGACAAGCGACCCAAGTCCACCTCATTTAAACCCGCAGATGAGATAGTCAAATTCCAAGTCCATCCAACGGACCCCACAAAGATAGCTTCCATCGAGACACGGTTGAGCCCCGCAATGGACGCCGCACTGTGAGACTTCTTACGGGAGAATTGGGACATTTTCGCCTGGCACCCATCGGACATGCCGGACATCCCACGCAGATTGGCCGAACATAGCCTCAATATACTAAAAGGATACAAACCTGTCAAGCAGACCCTAAGGCGGTTTTCAGAGCCTAAACGGCAAGCCATGGGGGAAGAGCTTGCCAAGCTAGTTGAGGCCGGATTCATCAGAGATATCAAGCATCCAGATTGGCTGGCAAATCTGGCAATGGTACCAAAGAAGGACAAATCCTGGCGCTTGTGCGTCGACTTCAAAGACCTCAACAAGGCTTGCCCCAAGGATCCCTTTCCCCTCCCTCGCATCGATCAAATCATCGATGCCACAGCAGGACACGACTCGCTGTGTTTCCTCGACGCATACTCTGGATACCATCAAATAAAGATGGCAGAGTCCGACCAAGCTGCAACAACTTTCATAATGCCATATGGCCCTTTTTGCTTCAACACTATGCCTTTCGGGCTTAAGAATGCCGGCGCAACCTATCAACGCATGATTCAAACATGCCTGGAAAAGCAAATCAGCAAAACAGTGGAGGCATATGTGGACGACGTGGTCATAAAAACAAGACACGTTGAAACCCTAATAGATGACTTGAGGCTTACATTCGATAACCTCCGGACATACGATATCATGCTAAACCCGGAAAAATGCGTTTTCGGCGTCCCCTCGGGGAAACTGCTGGGCTTCATTGTTTCCAATAGAGGAATTGAAGTGAATCCGGCAAAAATCCGAGCTTTGTCACAGTTGGCTATACCAACAGACCTCAAGCACATCCAGAAACTAGCTGGATGCGTGGCTGCTTTAAGCCGCTTTATCTCCAAGTTAGGAGAAAAGACATTACCTCTTTACCGCCTTCTCCGGCGCACCAAACACTTCGTGTGGACGGATGCAGCCGCGGCCGGACTGGACAAAATAAAGACCTTGTTGGCCAGTAATCCAGTCCTAACAGCGCCAAATATTGGCGAACCTATGCTGCTGTACATAGCCGCAACACATCAAGTTGTAAGCGCAGTGCTCGTCGTCGAACAAGAGGTTGACAGATACAAATTCCCGCACCAGAAGCTGGTTTATTACGTATCCACGGTCCTCACCCCATGCAAATCCCGATACCCACACTATCAGAAAATAGCATACGCGGTCTTCATGGCATCCCGGAAGCTACGACACTACTTTCAAGAGTGTTCGATTACGGTGGCCTCCGAAGTACCACTCAATGACATAATAAATCACCGCGACGCTACGGGCCGCATTGCTAAATGGGCCATCGAGATCCTTCCGTTTGACATAACATACAAACCACGACGGGCCATCAAGTCGCAAGTACTGGCTGACTTTGTCGCCGAATGGACAGAAGCCGAACTCCCTAAAGAGTACGGCGCGTACTCTAACTGGATCATGCACTTCGATGGCTCCAAAATGCTGGCCGGATTGGGAGCAGGTGTAGTCCTGACGTCTCCCACCAGACACACGGTCCAGTACGTCCTCCAAATATTACACACAGACTCCAACAATGCGGTCGAATATGAGGCTCTGTTGCACGGTCTCCGGATGGCAGTCTCCATGGGCATTTGTCACACCCTGATTTTCATGCCACAACACTTAAGCTAATAAATCATGATAAAATGTGGTTTGATAAAAACTTTTGAATGTTTTGGACCTTGCCTCGATTGGATTTCGTGTGTTGTTTGCAAGTGCTCTAAAAATCAAATAAATCCCCCAACTCCTATACTTCATCTCCTCGATCCAAAACCTTTTCCCAATGATCATGCCATGTGTATAGAGCAATATAGTATTTTCTTACAAAAATAATTTGGCCAAAAAGTATTTTCAAAAATTAGTTTTCCAAAAACCCCTGAATTGAGGTTTGCACGGCAAGTACTTAATTAAGGGCAGTAAAAATCTTTCCAAAAATATATTTGACTCCTATTAGATATAGGATACCCAGAAACCACAAAAATATAATTTTAAAAGTTATTTTCCTATTTTATTTAAAAGCTTTTCTTAAGGCGAAATGGTCTTTAATAGGAAAAATTATTTTATTGTTTTAAAAATATTTGACAAAAATCAGGGAAACTCAGTGGACATATATTGTCAATATATAAGAGTTTCAACACATGGTCATGTTCAAAATATTGGTCAAATCCCTCAAAAACCCTTTCTGGATATTTCAAGCTTTTGAAATATTTACAAAGGAAATATTAGCCAAAAATTCCAAGAAAATTCTAGCATGTCACATATGACATGATTGATTATCTTGACAAGTAAAATGTCATGGAGAATAGTATAACTCCATGAAATCCCCTCAAAACCATTTCTGTCCATTTTGAAGTTTGAGCAACTTTACATTGCCAAACATGTCCAAATGTTCTCAAACCTTGTGAACATGCTCAAATGATCTAATAATTAGTCTAGACCAAATGGCACAAGTTGGAGAAAAAGTTAACTTGATCAAAGTGCCCCAAAACCCTTCCTGTCCAGAACCAAATTTGAACAACTCTACATTGGCAACTTTCTCCTTTTGATCTCAACTTTTGTGGGCATGTTCAGAACCTCAAATGATGACACTACACCAAGTGGTGCATCAAGGAGAATTGATTTGCATGACTAAATTTTGGTAAAGCCATTTCTGTTAATTTCTAGGGTTTACCAAAGTTGCATTGTCAACTTCCTCCAAATGAGCTCCAAATTGGTGGAAGGCCCTAATAATATGTGTCATTTCACCCTATGGAGCCTCATGACAAATGGAAATCATATTATTGCCCAAACCGACATCAAACACCTTCTGGCAGAATCTCAAAATTCATGTTTTAACCCCTTACAATAATCTCCAGGAGTTATACTTTTTACCACAGCCCCTCCTAGTCTCCCTCTACCTATGGTGTGCTTCCCTGCCCGAGAGGCAATGATGAAGGGGGGCAGGGATCCATTTTTCCTCTCTGGACAGCTGCATTTCTCCCCTTTTCTCACCTCTCTCTCACTCCTGCCAGGTCCCAGAGCATCCAAGGCCTCCTCCCCCCTTGTTTATTCTTCCTGCAGCCACTTGACACAAGTGGGTGCATGAGTGCGCGCGGAAAAGCCACGGATGCCGGCCAAAGACGCACTCTGGAGCGCGAGGCAGAGCAGGCGACCGTTGACGCCGCGTCCCCCGACCACCTCGGGCCTCCACATCACGCCAACCAACGCCCCTCGACGTCCGCATCACAACACGGCGCTGTCCCCTTCCTCTCTCCTCCTCCCCGCGCCTCCGCGCTAGCAAACACCGGCCGCCCGAGCGCGCCAATGGCGCGGCTCACACGCGCGCACCTCTGACCTCTTCCCACTCCCTCTCTCTATCTCTCCCGACGTAGTCGACGTCCAGGAACACCCCAGACACGCCCACACGAGCCCCCGTGGCTTGCAGCGATGGCAACAGCCTCGCCGGCGCACGGCCCCGCGGTGCACCTCGCCCCCTCATATTTAAGGCCGCCCGAGGCCTCTCTCTGGAGCCCTTTCGCTCTCTCTCGCCTCGGTTCGAACCCCCTCTCCCCCAGCAACCTCTCGGACACTCCCTCTCTCCCCCTCGTGGTCTCCCGCCCCCTCCATGGCTAGGTTGCCGCCGCTGTGCCTCCAGACCAACCCGAGCCTTCACTGCTTCCCCGCTCCCACTGAATGCTCCAGAGGACACCCACGACACCAAGGAGCCTCCCCGCACAGAGCCCTCCTCCCGTGCTTTCCTCGCCTGCCGAATCTCGCCCGAGCACCGTCCGCCATGGCCGTGGCCCCACTCGCCGTTGTCCTCCGATGGACGTGCTGACAGGGGGGAGCGGCCGCGGCGTAGTCCCCCGAGCTCGCCGGTGCGCCGGGCACCCGCAGCAGCGCCCTTGGTCACCGGGGACGAGCTCGGCCTCGCCCCCTCTGTTCCTGCGGCACGGGAGGCTGCGCGAGGAAGAAGGAGGCCGACCGGTGGACCGGCGACCCCACCGGTCAGTCTCTGCCGACGTGTCAGCCGGGCCCACTCGCGTTAAGTGGAGGCGGGATCCCCTCGAAACCGCCTTCCCTGCAGGGAAGCGTACTCCCGTAGTACGCCATCGGCGTGGCCCTTCCCGCGCGCAGCTGAGCCACTGGGCCGGCCCAGTGGCTATCCCTCGCCCGATGCGTGTTTTAGGTATAAACCTAAACCTTTTCTTTTCCTTTTTCCAGTGAGCTTCTAAAATCCATAGAATATTCAAATGGACTCCAAATTTGATGATTCAAATTTCTAGTGACTCTATAAATCATGATCTACCTGGTAATGCAACATGCACATTTTTCCAGAAACCTTTTCGTCACAAATATTTATCAAATCCTACTTTTCCTATTTCTGTGATGAACTTTAGAAAATCACAGAGAGCCCATTTTTGATTCAAATGCCATGATTCAAATCCCTAGATGCTTCTAAATTCATAACTTAGTTTTTGAACATTTTAACTAATACTTTCTGTATCACCTCAAATAATGGTCTATTTCTTTATATATAGCCAACTTTGCAAATTCATAGGAAAATCATCTCAACTCCAAATCCAGTGAAACCAAATCCTAGATGCTTCTAAAATCATCCTTTGTGAAATGGGTGCCTTTGCTCATTTTTCAAAAATATATTTCTGTACACTTCTTGCAAACCCATTAATCCCTTGATTCCATCATATTGAAATGTTCAGAGATGTCCATTGATCAAATCCTAATGAAACCACTTTGGTCATCCCTCATATGACCAGAGGTATCCCAGAAAAGTCCAACTCATATTTGTAGAGCACTTTTATTTCCTACCTTGTTGTGTTGCTTATTATGGTTGCTTTCAACGATAGTTGACGAACTAGACGAAATGCTCGGAGTTGGACCAGAGATATTTGAAGACCTTGAAGACTCTGATGAACCAGGCAAGCAGCCCTTTGACCATGTCTAAGAAACCCTTTTTTATGCATGTCATATAGCACCATGTTGTTGTTGCAATGGAATCATGATGAGGTGGTAACAACCTTGATGGTTTGCCACTGTACTTCCTCGTTGATACTTGCATTGTGCATGACCCTACCTTCTTATGAGGGTTATGCCGGTGGGAGTAGATAGGATGCTAAAGTAGTGCTATGCAAAAAGGGATGGGAATATGCATGGTGAAGGAGACAAAGTATTTTCAAAGGACTTTTCGAAAACCCCGTCGGGTGCCACTTATGCCCGAGGGAGATGATGAGATGGGTAACAACTTAATGACGAAGTGGTGTACCGAGGCAAGTGTGTGTGTGTTGTTTTCAAAATGGATTGGTTTAAGTTCCGACCATTATTCCAACCTTACATGCGCAACCACTCTACCCTTATATGGGAAAGGGCATTATTGAGTACCTAGACCGATACTAGCTTGGGGCCTGCATCACTAGTGACGGGAGAGTTGTTGGTGCGCTCTCTCGGGACGGGGTCGTGCCATGTAGGGTGGCCATGACCATTTTTATGGGGCACCGGACACACCGTTGGTACCCCGTGCCAGTGGTATGTGATAAATATGGGAGCAAGGCTCCACGAAAATGTTATGTGAAATGTTGGGCACGGGGGTTACTACCAATCGAGTGGACCCCATGTTAGTGTCGTCTAGGGAAAGGTAGTGATCGGGTGCTTACCCCGGGTACTTGAGGTATCGCGGGTCGTGGATGACATGGAAGTTCCCCGGATCTTGTGGGTACAGTGTGCAACCTCTGCAGAGTGTAAAACTATTCGAAAGCCGTGTCCACGGTCAAGGACAGTTGGGTAACCACTCTTGGGCTACGTCCACTTGTTTACAAACCGAGTGTGTTTTGATAAAATGACTTGGGTCAAGTCAAGGACTTGACATGATTGAGATGGGTTGGTGCCCACTCTATTTATGTTGATACCTGTAACCTGTCCTCATGGTTACTTAAATACTCTTGATGCATGTCTTACAAGTTGTTGAACATGTCATTGCACTCAAAACTAGCTTTCTGCAAAAATTTACCTATATCATGCATTGATGTATCTTGAACCAAAACATGGGTTGATTGCGAGTACATTCAAAGTACTCATTGGCTTGCCACTGGTTATTTTATTGGCCAGGCATGAAAGAACAGGATGTGATGAAGAACACTTCGGTGACAAACATGCGAGCTAGGATGCTTCCCAGTCAGAATGCCTGTAGGGTTAAGGCAGTTGGCATGGGTCCAAGATATCGACGAAGATTTCCGCTGCAATGATATACTCAAGACTTGATCATAATGGTCCTACTTGTGTAAAACGGTATGTATGGATGTAAGACTCTTATTATTCAGCTTCTGTGTGTTCAGTGAGCATTGATCTCTGGGATCACTGTACACGTGCATTCGGTGATCACGACTTATGAGTCGGGGTCTCCATAGAGCTGGTATCAGAGCCATCCTGACTGTAGGAAGCCTTAGTTAGCATGGCCATTAGTTAGGGTAAAACTATTTCCAAAAATACTACTAGTTTTCAAAACTATCTATACTTCTCTTCCCTTCTCAGTTTTTCGAAAACTAAGGTATACTTTCCTTATTAATCTCTTCCCCTTCAAAACCGTTGGTCGCTAGAACCCTTATGCCCCTGACAATTGGATTCCTTGTAATCCTCGTGGATAATCTAGAAGGAAGAGGCCTTGCCAGACATTCACCCACATCTCCTGAACACAAGATTGGCGACATCACAACAAGACGATACCAACAGAAGATACATCCTCGAGGAATGAGGACCTGAAGACCTAGGAGATGGTGACACCCTTGACACTGCCCCAAGATGATGCAACCTTAGCCTACGATGACCAGGGCATAGGAAATGCAAGATCATGATATACATCGCTAATAGAGCAATCATGTCCTTACCGTTGTTGTGTCGACAACCACCGGTGGATGTGAACCTCGCCATTTGGTCCGCCTCACGATAGTGAGCAGGAAAACGGTTCTCCTCATCCCCCGCTCTTGGTGTCGATGTTGTCATCAACGTAACCGACAAGATGGACCTCTATTACGCATTGATAATGTCATTACATAAAGGATTACCTACCTGGTACCATCGACGGCTTAGAAGACAAAAAGGGATCGTCGTGATTAAGAAGACAATAGAAGACCAAGTCAATGCCAGTTACGAGGAGCCACCTTCACCCCATCACTTCAACAGGCGAGAAGTTGTTGAAGACTCTTCAAGCTCAACCGGGATCGTTTCATCAAACAACTACAAGAGACGTAGCAACACCTGAGGAAAACTCAGAAGACTGCATGAGGCACAAGGCACAACAACCGAGTCTGAGAACCCCTAGGGTAGGATGAGTCGTGTACCCCTATGCGCAGTCGAGTCCGTATGATGGTTCGAATAGAACCATGACTGTGTGTTGCTTGTTTTTATTTGTTTTTGTTTTGATATAGGTCGCACTTTTGCCCTAGGCGACAAGTATGCGACTATATCACCTTCCTTACCTTGCTTCTTCTGTTTGGCTCTTTTTGCACCTGTTTGTTTGCACTTGCACCATAGAACCCCCTTTAGGCATTCCCCTCCTCTATGATACTTTTTCCCTCTCATCTCTCTCCTCAACTGAAGACAAGCAAGACAAGATACACCAAGGATTCTACTTTGGCAACCAACAAGCACTGAAGACTTTTGCTACAACCTCCTCGACCAAGTACAACCCCATATGTTTACACCTCAAGACTAGAGCCCCATCCCTAGACCCTTGGAGACTCCACGAGATACCCTAGCTCAAATCCTTAACCATGTGCTTAACCCACAGAATTGCAAAAGCATTAGTTAAGCCTCCGTAACCTTGCACAACCATGGGTCCATCATGGGACTAGTGGACATAGTGAACTAGCACATTATCATCCTAAGATAGCACCAAAACTGACGATGCCATAGGGAAGACCAATTTGAGGATATAGGATCAGAGGACAAATGACTTGGTGAGTTTATATCAATAACTATGAGGAATTATCTGAGACCCTTTGGTGGATTATAAGGCTACCTTGTTGGTAGATGAACTTGGTGGGATCATGAGTATATATTAGCATAGCTTTCATTACCCCTGAGTAAATTGGATTCATAGGACAATTATGATCGCAAGCTGAAACTCCTGGAAGTGCAAGGATTTGAGTTGATCAGATGATATTGATAGGAGACAGTTGATATTACGTAAATGACTTGGGGGAACATGTAGGAATTCTCGTTGGACAAGAGATTTGGATTTAAGTAGGTGATTCTAGTTGAATATAGATGCTGAGTATGTCTACATGGTTCGGAGTAAATTGGATTTAGACTGATGATCTTGATCATGATACCATGTTTATCAGTGGACCATAAACCAGGAGATTGGATTAATTGTCGGAGTTTATTTAGGCATCTTTGTGAACTTGACCTTGGAGTATTACTAGATCACAATAACGGGAATCGGTGGACTGACTATAGCAAGAATAGCCCCTTCAAGTATCTGGGGGTTATAGGAACCTTAGGAGATCATATGGAACACCATAAACATTGGATTTGTAGAATTAAATGGATTATGTAGTGATTGATGGAAGTTAATGGGCTATTGGGGTTGATTCATAGGAAGGAAACAAGATCTTGGAGTGGCATACAACGTGTTTCCTTAGATAGAGGTGCTTTATCTTAGACCTTGGAAGAACAGGCTGAGCACTTGGATTGTCACGTTCAAGCTTAGCAGCTTATATGTTCTACCCATGGATTTTTAGGGGTAGACATACATATGAGTTTGGGGATTGTGGACATATATGATTTTGTTAGACCTCCTCTCGGGAGCCATGAGGATATGAATCACATGAGTGATGATTGGAGTTGACCTATAAGAGATGATTCTCTTGGTAATATGAGGTGAAGACTAGGTAGAAGTATTGGCATCTCAGAAACTGTGCTCAAGGATGGGATGATAAACATTCACTCGCGCGCTAGAATCCTTGAAACCCTTATGCCCTACCAAGCCACAACATGGTCGGATCCTGACCTTGGGTTTTGGCTCTAGATCGATAAGACCTTGGCCCACACTCAACAAGACCACCACTAATTCCCCAGCCTCCTTTATGTACCCCGTGAACAAAGTCTTCATGGAGTGCTTAGACAAGATAGTTTTCATCATCATTTGGTGACCTACTTGTCCACCTGAAGACGGAAGAAGAGCCGTTCAGCTAGTCCAGGAACATTTGAAGACCGCCATGCCAAGGAGGAAGAACTACCACCATCGTCAAGAAGTAAACATCCGCGTCGAAGACCAGGCATATCTGCAAGCCACTTCTCTTTAAGGAACCAAGCATTTCCATGACAAGGAGACCCACACCAAGATTCATCGGCCCCCTTCGAGATCGCTCCAAGAGTTAACAACCCCCTCCGAGATCACTTCAAGACGAAGAGTAGACGGCTACTAGCTAGAGCTACCACCTGAGTTACCCATTGTGCACAACGCTTTCCATGCATCACAACCCCAGAAGTGTTTCCAACTTCCTAACTTGCCTGATCTCTACGAGGGCGTTAACCACCGAGCCATCGACCCCTAGCCCAATCTAACCTACCGCAAGCTACCCATTAGCAACCTGGATCAAGAAGAGCGTCATACATGAAGCTACAACACCAGGTCCTTCAAGATTCAATGGAGCACCACTCAGAAGCAGAAGCAATATGAGGACGTGAAGACTACCCCAAATCCAAGTTTCCATACTCCTTTCGCGCTTAGTCCGGGAATCTCGGGACGAGATTCTTGTAAGGGGGGTAGGTCTGTCACACCCTGATTTTCATGCCACAACACTTAAGCTAATAAATCATGATAAAATGTGGTTTGATAAAAACTTTTGAGTGTTTTGGACCTTGCCTTGATTGGATTTCGTGTGTTGTTTGCAAGTGCTCTAAAAATCAAATAAATCCCCCAACTCCTATACTTCATCTCCTTGATCCAAAACCTTTTCCCAATGATCATGCCATGTGTATAGAGCAATATAGTATTTTCTTACAAAAATAATTTGGCCAAAAAGTATTTTCAAAAATTAGTTTTCCAAAAACCCCTGAATTGAGGTTTGCACTGCAAGTACTTAATTAAGGGCAGTAAAAATCTTTCCAAAAATTTATTTGACTCCTATTAGATATAGGATACCTAGAAACCACAAAAATATAATTTTAAAAGTTATTTTCCTATTTTATTTAAAAGCTTTTTCTTAAGGCCAGAAATGGTCTTTAATAGGGAAAAACTATTTTATTGTTTTAAAAATATTTGACAAAAATCAGGAAAACTCAGTGGACATATATTGTCCATATATAAGAGTTTCAACACATGGTCATGTTCAAAATATTGGTCAAATCCCTCAAAAACCCTTTCTGGATATTTCAAGCTTTTGAAATATTTACAAAGGAAATATTATCCAAAAATTCCAAGAAATTCTAGCATGTCACATATGACATGATTGATGATCTTGACAAGTATCATGTCATGGAGAATAGTGTAACTCCATGAAATCCCCTCAAAACCATTTCTGTCCATTTTGAAGTTTGAGCAACTTTACATTGCCAAACATGTCCAAATGTTCTCAAACCTTGTGAACATGCTCAAATGATCTAATAATTAATCTAGATCAAATGGCACAAGTTGGAGAACAAGTTAACTCGATCAAAGTGCCCCAAAACCCTTCCTGTCCAGAACCAAATTTGAACAACTCTACATTGGCAACTTTCTCCTTTTGATCTCAACTTTTGTGGGCATGTTCAGAACCTCAAATGATGACACTACACCAAGTGGTGCATCAAGGAGAATTGATTTGCATGACTAAATCTTGGTAAAGCCATTTCTGCTAATTTCTAGGGTTTACCAAAGTTGCATTGTCAACTTCCTCCAAATGAGCTCCAAATTGGTGGAAGGCCCTAATAATATGTGTCATTTCACCCTATGGAGCCTCATGACAAATGGAAATCATCTTATTGGACAAACCAACATCAAACACCTTCTGGCAGAATCTCAAAATTCATGTTTTAACCCCTTACAATAATCTTCAAGAGTTATACTTTTTACCACAGCCCCTCCTAGTCTCCCTCTACCTCTGGTGTGCTTCCCTGCCCGAGAGGCAATGATGAAGGGGGCAGGATCCATTTTCCTCTCCGACAGCTGCATTTCTCCCCTTTTCTCACCTCTCTCTCACTCCTGCCAGGTCCCAGAGCATCCAAGGCCTCCTCCCCCCTTGTTTATTCTTCCTGCAGCCACTTGACACAAGTGGACGCACGAGTGCGCGCGGAAAAGCCACGGATGCCGGCCAAAGACGCGCTCTGGAGCGCGAGGCAGAGCAGGCGACCGTTGACGCCGCGTCCCCCGACCACCTCGGGCCTCCCCAGCACGCCAACCAACGCCCCTCGACGTCCGCATCACGACACAGCGCTGTCCCCTTCCTCTCTCCTCCTCCCCGCACCTCCGCGCTAGCAAACATCGGCTACCCGAGCGCGCCAATGGCGCGGCTCACACGCGCGCGCCTCTGACCTCTCCCCACTCACTCTCTCTATCTCTCCCAACGTAGTCGACGTCCAGGAACACCCCAGACACGCCCACACGAGCCCCCATGGCTTGCAGCGATGACAACAGCCTCGCCGACGCATGGCCCCACGGTGCACCTCGCCCCCTCATATTTAAGGTCGCCCGAGGCCTCTCTCTGGAGCCCTTTCGCTCTCTCTCGCCTCGGTTCGAACCCCCTCTCCCCCAGCAACCTCTCGGACACTCCCTCTCTCCCCCTCGTGGTCTCCCACCCCCTCCATGGCTGAGTTGCCGCCGCTGTGCCTCCGGACCAACCCGAGCCTTCACTGCTTCCCCGCTCCCACTGAATGCTCCAAAGGACACCCACGACACCAAGGAGCCTCCCCCGCGCACCAGCCCTCCTCCCGTGCTTTCCCTGCCTGCCGAATCTCGCCGAGCACCGCCCGCCATGGCCGTGGCCCCACTCATTGTCGTCCTCGATGGACGTGGCCTTGGGGGAGCGGGCGTGGCGCATCCTCGAAGCTTCGCCGGCGCGCGGGCACCCGCAGCAGCGCCCTTGGTCACCGGGGACGAGCTCGGCCTCGCCCCCTCTGTTCCTGCGGCACGGAAGGCTGCGCGAGGAAGAAGGAGGCCGACCGGTGGACCGGCGACCCCACCGGTCAGTCTCTGTCGACGTGTCCAGCTGGGCCCGCTCGGGTTAAGTGGAGGCGGGATCCCCTTGAAACCGCCTTCCATGCAGGGAAGCGTACTCCCGTAGTACGCCATCGGCGTGGCCCTTCCCGCGCGCAGCTGAGCCACTGGGCCGGCCTAGTGGCTATCCCTCGCCCGATGCGTGTTTTAGGTATAAACCTAAACCTTTTCTTTTCCTTTTTCCAGTGAGCTTCTAAAATCCATAGAATATTCAAATGGACTCCAAATTTGATGATTCAAATTTCTAGTGACTCTATAAATCATGATCTACCTGGTAATGCAACATGCACATTTTTCCAGAAACCTTTTCATCACAAATATTTATCAAATCCTACTTTTCCTATTTCTGTGATGAACTTTAGAAAATCACAGAGAGCCCATTTTTGATCCAAATGCCATGATTCAAATCCCTAGATGCTTCTAAATTCATAACTTAGTTTTTGAACATTTTAACTAATACTTTCTGTATCACCTCAAATAATGGTCTATTTCTTTATATATAGCCAACTTTGCAAATTCATAGGAAAATCATCTCCACTCCAAATCCAGTGAAACCAAATCCTAGATGCTTCTAAAATCATCCTTTGTTAAATGGGTGCCTTTGCTCATTTTTCAAAAATATATTTCTATACACTTCTTGCAAACCCATTAATCCCTTGATTCCATCATATTGAAATGTTCAGAGATGTCCATTGATCAAATCCTAATGAAACCACTTTGGTCATCCCTCATATGACCAGAGGTATCCCAGAAAAGTCCAACTCATATTTTTAGAGCACTTTTATTTCCTGCCTTGTTGTGTTGCTTATTATGGTTGCTTTCAACGATAGTTGACGAAGTAGACGAAATGCTCGGAGTTGGACCAGAGATATTTGAAGACCTCGAAGACTCTGATGAACCAGGCAAGCAGCCCTTTGACCATGTCTAAGAAACCCTTTTTTTATGCATGTCATATAGCACCATATTGTTGTTGCAATGGAATCATGATGAGGTGGTAACAACCTTGATGGTTTGCGACCGTACTTCCTCGTTGATACTTGCATTGTGCATGACCCTACCTTCTTATGAGGGTTATGCCGGTGGGAGTAGATAGGATGCTAAAGTAGTGCTATGCAAAAGGGACGGGAATATGCATGGTGAAGGAGACAAAGTATTTTCAAAGGACTTTTCGAAAACCACGTCGGGTGCCACTTATGCCCGAGGGAGATGATGAGATGGGTAACCACTTGATGACAAAGTGGTGTACCGAGGCAAATGTGTGTGTTGTTTTCAAAATGGATTGGTTTAAGTTGCGACCATTATTCCAACCTAACATGCGCAACCACTCTACCCTTATATGGGAAAGGGCATTATTGAGTACCTAGACCGATACTAGCTTGGGGCCTGCATTACTAGTGACGGGAGAGTTGTTGGTGCGCTCTCTCGAGACGGGGTCGTGCCAGGTAGGGCAGCCATGACCATTTTTATGGGGCACCGACACACCGCTGGTACCCGTGCAGCTGGTATGTGATAAATATGGGAGCAAGGCTCCACGAAAATGTTATGTGAAATGTTGGGCACGGGGTTTCGCCAATCGAGTGGACCCCATGTTAGTGTCGCCTAGGAAAGGTAGTGATTGGGTGCTTACCCCGGGTACTTGAGGTATCGCGGGTCGTGGATGACACGGAAGTTCCCGGATCTTGTGGGTACAGTGTGCAACCTCTCGCAGAGTGTAAGACTATTCGAATAGCCGTGTCACGGTCAAGGACAGTTAGGTAATCGCTCTTGGGCTACGCCCACTGTTTGAGACCGAGTGTGTGTTGATAAAATGACTTGGGTCAAGTCAAGGACTTGACATGATTGAGATGGGTTGGTGCCCACTCTATTTATGTTGATACCTGTAACCTGTCCTCATGGTTACTTAAATACTCTTGATGCATGTCTTACAAGTTGTTGAACATGTCGTTGCACTCAAAACTAGCTTTCTGTTTGCGAGTACATTCAAAGTACTCATTGGCTTGCCACTGGTTATTTTATTGGCCAGGCATGAAAGAACAGGATGTGATGAAGAACACTTCGGTGACGAACATGCGAGCTAGGATGCTTCCCAGTCAGAATGCCTGTAGGGTTAAGGCAGATGGCATGGGTCCAAGATATCAACGAAGATTTCCGCTGCGATGATATACTCAAGACTTGACCATAATGGTCCTACTTGTGTAAAACAATATGTATGGATGTAAGACTCTTGTTATTCAGCTTCGGTGTTCGGTGAGCATTGATCTCGGGATCATCAGACACGCGTGCATTCGGTGATCACGACTTATGAGTCGGGGTCCCCACATCATTCAACGCCTGGAACTGCGCGGGGATTCAAACCTCGCAATATCACAAATAAATGGAGACTTTGATGCCAAGGATCCGAAAATGGCGGCCTACCATAATGTCGTCCTCAAAATGTCAGCTCGGTTCGAGGGGCTCGAATTCCACCATGTGGCTCGAGAAAACAATCAAGCGGCGGATGTCCTCGCCCGCATCAGAGGTAAACGCGACCCTGTCCCACCTAACATATTCCTGGAAAGGTTGTTCAAGCCATCCGTGGTATGGGAACGGGAGTCCGGTAATACTACCACGGATCCGAATACACCCCTAGATTCTGAACTATCAGACATAATCGGAGGCTCAACCACCGAAATAACATCTTCGGCCCACGAAATAATGGTTGTAATCGCCCCGTGGTGTGAGCCTTTCTTGGCCTACCTAAATAGGCAGGAGCTCCCCGAAGACCAAAATGAAGCACGCTACATCGTGTGGCGTTCTAAAGCTTACAAAGTCCATGAAGGGGAACTCTATAAGAAAAGTGCGACCGGAGTGCTCCAAAGGTGCATCTCCGAAGAGGAAGGGCGGCAGCTCTTGGCTGAAATCCATGCTGGACTGGGTGGGCACCATGCCATGGCTCAAGCTCTAGTTAGCAAGGCCTTCCGTACAGGCTTCTATTGGCCGACGTCCCGAGCAGACGCACAAGACCTTGTCCAACACTGCGTCGGTTGCCAGCTCTTTGCCAATCAGAGTCATATGCCCCCTACCACTCTCCAAACAATCCCCATAACCTGGCCCTTCGCGGTCTGGGGGCTGGATATGGTCGGACCTCTTAAACGGGGAAGCCATAAGAAAAATACTTATTGCTCATGGTAGACAAGTTCACCAAATGGATAGAAGCCAAACCAGTCAAAACGGCCGAATCCGGACCAGTAATAGACTTCATATCCGGGGTCGTACACTGATACGGTGTCCCCCACAACATCATCACTGACAATGGCTCAAATTTCACAGCCGATGAAGTGAAAACTTGGTGCGGAAAAATGGACATTAAGCTTGATTACGCTTCCGTCTACCATCCCCAAACAAACGGCCAGGTCGAACGGGCAAACGGTCTCATCATGAGCGGCATCAAACCCAGACTAGTGCGATCCTTGATTGAGTTGGACACGCACTAGGTCGAAGAGCTCGACTCCGTACTCTGGGGGCTGCGGACAACGCCGAATCGCACCACCGGATATACACACTTTTTTATGGTGTACGGCACGGAAGCAGTACGACCCTGCGACATAATATAGGATTCTCCATGCGTACGCATGTACGAAGAGAAGGAAGCTGAGTTAGATCGGCAGGATAACTTGGATGCCCTGGGGAGGAGCGTGATGTCGCAAAAGCCCGCTCTGCATCCTATCAGCAGCAGGCTCGACGATATCAAAGCAGAGAAGTGCGGGCCAAAAACTTATAATATTGGCGAGCTCGTCCTATGCCTACCGGAGAAGAAGAAGGACAAGCTCAAACCCAAGTGGGAAGGCCCATTCGTCATTGACAAAGTTCTCACCGGAGGAGCGTACCGCTTACGTAATGCATCCGATAATAGACTCGAGCTGAACCCATGGAACGCGGCCAGACTCCGGAGATTCTATGCCTAGCGCCGAACTCAGTGTTCGTCTCCTTACCCCCTCCTTTTTTAATTATGCTCCATCGCTTTTCCTTTCTCGACCTTTTTTCCTCTTCACACAAAGTATCTAATACAGTACGGATTACCGGATCACTCCGCCCGCACTATGTGTGTAAGCAATACCTGGGGGCTTCCTATACTGAAGCTAAAAATAATTACTCTAATGGCTTTTTGCCCATCACATATGCGTTTGTCTTTCCATATGTGCCTTTTCTTCACCATTATATGCATCGATATGACTTAAGATGTGGCCAAGCTGGGTTTCCTAGCTCTTGTGTTTATGCCCTACGTTCCCATTAATTCGGCTAGGGCATAAGGGGAGCACCTCTGCGATTGTTACTGCCGGTTCAGCCGGATGTGTACCTCAGACTGGGTGAAGCCGAAAGCTAGTGTCCTTAAGAGAATATTCGGTCGGTGAACAAAAGATTTATTCATTTATTACAAGGTAAATCCCCAGAAGTTTTGTATCCTGCGCCCTTGTTCTCAGTCTAGACATGTGCATATTCGCATGCGTACCCAGGGAAAGGAACCCCTAACGGAACTATTCTCCCTGGAAGAAGTTTCTTACTATCCATGTAATATACCATAACTAGTTGGGTACTTGTCTGTTCAAGCACTTATGACCCCTACACCTGGTTTCCACGCATACCCCGGTTCTGTATAACCGAGCGGGTATTCGGACACACCCCGGACTATAGGATCCGGGGTCTGAAGCGAAAAGGTCCGCCATGACAAATGATTTTAATCCAGCTAGGGACTACTTATGTCCATTGAATTACACAGTCACTCGGACTGACTAAATTCCTCCTCTATACCATCCAACAGGCTATCTAGCTGACAATCCTGTCGGAGTAATGGTCCACGGGTAGGCTCACCTGAGTCCCTGGATTTATCAAAACTTTGGGCCAGCTCCGCCTAGCCGGACCCCGAGCTGAAGCTTCGCCCCCTGGGGCCGGCTGGCTCTGCGGCCGGCTACCAAAGGGCGGCTGATCGAAGATTACGGCGCTCTGAGTGGCCGGCTCCTGGTGACCGCCCTCTAGAGAGGGCGGCAACGGGCAGGCGGCCACCTCACAAATACAGCACGGCCGAGCCCCCCATCGAGAGTACAAGGCAGAGCATGGCTACAGTAAGGCGCGTCGCCTCTAACGCTCAAGATGGGCATGGCTACAGTGCTCCGTACAGACGGAGATCTCCGCACGACGGGGCACTGTGCCATGTCTCCCCTGACGTCACTCCGAGCAGGCGGAACCCTATTCCCCACGACGGCCTGTTGGTACGGCCCACCAGAGGCGGGCCCTATCGGGCAGTGACCCCAAGGAAGACGGCGGAGGCTCGACCAGGCGGATTCGAGAAGGGCCGGCCTCCAGGACGCGGCCGTCCCTAGTCCCGAGGCGAGCACGCCATTAAGCTGACAAGACCAGGTGTGGCTATAGTGGCCTCCCACCAGGCGGCGGGACTGTAGCCACGCTAAGATGACCAAGCCCCCGTCACCAACGACACGACTACAGTAGGCAGCCACCAACCAGTCGGTGTCCACCAGGCGGCGGGCCCCAGCGGTCGGCGGAGAAGCCGGAGGCTGGAGACACTAACAGCCGGGCCGAGCAGCCGGGCCGAGCAGCCGGCCAGATTACCATTGTACCCCTGGGGGGTAGGCCTATATAAACCCCCCATGCCACCCATGCAAAGGGTTCCCACTCCATTAGAACTAGCCACCCCCTAGAGCAGGAAGAGAGCTAGCCTTGCCTCCTTCAGCTTCTAGTATACAGCTCGAGGAGCACCATTGTATCACTTGTGCCTTAGTGATCATGCGGAGACCCCGCAGAGCAGGACTAGGGGTGTTATCTCCTAGGAGAGCCCCGAACCTGGGTAAAGTACGCCGGCGTTCGTGTCTACGCCTTATCCCGCTTCCAGGCACCGGCGACGTTCTACTCGCTCCCACCATGATAAGCCATCCATTGGCATATGTCGCACCTAACCCCCGACAAATCCTGTTGAGAATACTTGGCGGCTAACGCTACCTGGTCATATACCAGACTCATGGGAATTTCTTACCCATCTGGCCCCGCCGGTCCTACTTTGGCCATATGGTTCGGGTCCAGCTTGGGGTAGCGCGTCTTCACCATAGCCCAGGCTTCTCTTGCACCTTGCCGGGAAGTGGACATCTTCCACAATCAGAAGTGCCGCCGTGCTCCTTGAAGCATCTCCACAAGCTCCCCCATGCCATTCGGCAGGAGGCTTGATGGCCACAAGGCCTGAGCAACACCTCATGATCACCGCCGAGCTCGTGCGGTTGTGAGAGGTCTTGCAATAAATCGCTTGCGATGAGGGCATCTCCTCCTCGGGCGCACCGCTAACATTCCTACAAGCAAAATTCTTTCAATATACTTCCTCGCCAAACTATAATACAGTTCGTCTAGGCACTTACCATAAATGCCGCGTCGAAGCCTTTTATTCTCCTTCACGGAGTCCGCTAGCTGAGCACGGACGTCTTTTAATTCCACGTCCAGCCGGACATTGGCACCTTGAAGATTGTTCTTCTCCTGCCTAACTTGCGTAAGAACGCGCTCGCCAGCCTTTAGCTGCCTTTTGAGATGCGACTCATCATCTCTTACGCTGTCCGAATTTACCCCAGGATTATCTGCAGCATTTTCTGTTAGACTTGTCATACCAGCCATTTACTAACTGGTGCATCTTTGTAAATGTTACCAGATGAGGCCTTCTGGGATTCCTCTAACTTGGTAACCGTGGCCCTTAGCTGGGCCTTGCACTCCTCCAGCTCCCGAGACAATTGCTCATTCTTATCTACAAGGACCTGTGCATAAATTGATCCTTAAAACAATTGTTCCAACCGTTTCAAGTCTCAGGGGCTACTGCTATACATGCTTATCAAAATTTCTTACCCGTATATCTTTGGTATACTGGTCCGTCGCTTGGACAAGCCCGCCTTGAGCAGCTCGGATGTATGCGTCTCCCGAATTGAAAGCATTAAATGCCTCTTCGTAAAAGATGTTGTTGCAAAGTACGCCCCGTCGGCGCCGGTGATACATGGCGCTCTCTACTTCGGAATTCATGGCAGAGAGCATATCCACGTCCTCCGTCGGAGAACTATGCGGCATCGGCCCCATGTCCGCCTCCGCTCCCGAAGCCGGTTCTAGAATCCGGCTGGTGGAGGCATGATCGGTAGGATCCCCGGATATAGTCCGGCTACTCCTCTTCCTGACCAGGACACAAAGGGCACTGTTATACTTCAAGCACAATAATCGCAGGACAGGTTTTTTGCCTTACCTCTGTAGCGGCGTTTCGACCCTAACCGCCTTCCTCTTGAGCCTGCCCGATCTGGACGCCCGTGGCCGACGGGTCCCTAGGGTCTCGGCCCCGCGCTCCGACCGTCGTCTTTGCAAAAACACGACACTTCAGGGGTAAGGCATGACATCAGAAAGGAGTCCTCTTCGGAGGATGGGGTTTTCGGTTTGGCTTACACGCGACGTAGATAGCAGTCCGGGATAGTCGGCAATAATAGCCACTGAGGCACCATCGCAGCTCGCCTGATAAAATACCCCGTTGACAAGCTCCACGGTAATATCCGGATCTTCTTTGACTCCTGGATCTAGAGCCCTTCCGGGGTCCTCTGGCTGCAGGGAAAGGCTGGAAATTCCTTCTACGACCCTCCTCAGTTCCTGCTTGGAAATATCGAGGCTGATAATCTTAGTGAAGAACGCCACAATAAGTGAAGCGGGGAAAGGAATGACGACTTACCCAGTTTGGGGGGTTGTACATGGAGAATCCATCCCGCGGTTTAATGTGAAGGAATTCTTCCTCTTCTCCTCTATATAAATCAGACAATATCCTTGCCAGCGCAGTGGTGGAGTCCGGACCCTTACGACCACAACGGGTGGCATCATCTTCCCCGTTGAAGTGCCACATGGGCTTTCCCCGGTATTGAAGCGGTTGCACTCCCCGCATTATGCATATTGCCATAACCTCGACTATCGTCAGTCCAGATTTGGCCAGTAACTTTATCCTGCTCATCAGGAAGTGTATTTCCCTGGTATCCTCCTCTTGGGGGCCCGGGCGCCACTTAAACGCATGCCGGGGCGGCATCCTTGAACTTAGGGAGGCCTGTCCGAACTGGATCCGGAAGGGGCACGTCATCAATATAAAACCACTCTGAAGGCCAGTTCTCTGGATCCTTCTTGGGAGTGCCGGATAAATACCCAGTCTCTGCAATGCGCCATACTTCGGCCCCGCCCACTTGACATAGGGATTCTCCCTGGTTGCGGGGGACGAGGCAGAACAGCTTCTTCCATAACCCGAAGTGGGCTTTGCAGCCTAGAAATATCTCACAAAGGGCAACGTACCCTGCTATATGTAGTACGGAGGCAGGGGTAAAGTTGTGCAACTGGAGGCCGTAGAACTCCAGGAGCCCGCGAAGGAACGGGTGGATGGGAAACCCGATGCCCCTCAGTAGATGCGGGATGAGGCATATTCGCTCCTCCGGAGATGGATTAGGAGATCCCTCCGCTTGTTCCCCGCCGTTATAGGTGGCTATTCCGGCTCGGACGGGGACCATGAACGTTGGTGGGAGAAACCCTTGGGTTTGTAACTCTATCAAACGGCTATGAGGAACTTAACACTCTTCCCAGTCCCCCGGCTTGGAGCGAGGAGAGTGAGCGGAAGAGGTGCGACGACCGGCCATGTTGGAATGGTTTTCTCTGGAGCGCTCTGTTGGATGCTTGCTCGAGGGGGGAGAGTGAGGTTTGGATCTGAGAATCCCCGTCTCTTCAAATAGATGGTCAGCTTGGAGGATCGGGGGTGGCAAATGCAAAAATGCCTCGGCTCCTCGCATTCGCTCGACACGTGGAGATAGTCATTATTGAGGCACTGAAGCCGAGGAGTACAACATTGATGGGAAGCCGGACACTATTCATCGTAACAGGTACTTTGGAGTATTCAGAGATGGAACCCGCCTTGCAATGCCGAAGACAATACTGCGCGCCAGACTCATCGTCATTGAAGCCTGGTTCAGGGGCTACTGAGGGAGTCCTGGATTAGGGGGTATCCGGACAATCGGACTATATACATCGTCCGGACTATTGAAGCGTGAAGATACAAGACTCAAGACTCCGTCCCGTGTCCGGATGGGACGCTCCTTTGCGTGGAAGACAAGCTTGGAGATCTGGATATTGTATTTCCTTCCTTGTAACCGGACTCCGTGTAAACCCTAGCCCTCTCCGGTGTCTATATAAACCGGAGAGGTTAGTTCTTAGAAGGCCGATCACGACTACAATCATCACAGGCTAGCTTCTAGGGTTTAGCCTCTACGATCTCGTGGTAGATCTACTCATGTACTACTCATATCGTCAATATTAATCAAGCAGGAAGTAGGGTTTTACCTCCATTGAGAGGGCCCGAACCTGGATAAACATTGTGTCCCTTGCTTCCTGTTACCATCAGCCTAAGACGCACAGATCGGGACCCCCTACCCGAGATCCGCCGGTTTTGACACCGACAGTGATGCCTATATACATGATCATGCCTAGATAATCTCATAACTATGCACTTTTCTATCAATTGCTTGACATTAATTTGTTCACCCACCGTAATACTTATGCTATCTTGAGAGAAGCCACTAGTGAAACCTATGGCCCCTGGGTCTATCCTTTATCATATAAGTTTTCAATCTACTTTTATTTGCATCTTTTACTTTCCAATCTATATCATAAAAATACCAAAACTATTTATCTTATCTTATTATCTCTATCAGATCTCACTTTTGCAAGTTACCGTGAAGGGGTTGACAACCCCTTTATCACGTTGGTTGCGAGGTTCTTGTTTGTTTGTGTAGGCGCATGGGACTTTTGAGGAGCCTCCTACTGGATTGATACCTTGGTTCTCAAAAACTGAGGGAAAGACTTATGCTACTTTGCTGCATCACCCTTTCCTCTTCAAGGGAAAACCAACGCAGTGCTCAAGAGGTAGCACATACCGATGACAAATGGAACAATGTATGTTGTTATGCGGTTTGACCGATAAAGATCTTCATAGTATATGTAAGAGCCAATATGAGCATATTGGTTCCGCTATTGGTTATTGACCGGAGATGTGTCTCGGTCATGTCTACATAGTTTTCAAACCCGAAGGGTCCGCATGCTTAACGTTCGATGATGATTTGTATTATGAGTTATGTGATTTGATGACCGAAGTTTGTTCGGCGTCCCAGATGAGATCACGGACATGACAAGGAGTCTTGAAATTGTCGAGAGGTAAAGATTCATATATTGGAAGGTTGCATTCAGACATCGGAATGGTTCTGAGTGATTCGGGCATTTTTTCGGAGTACCGGGAGGTTACCGGAACCCCCCGGGGAAAGATATGGGCCTTATGGGCCATAGTGAAGGAAATATTCCCTAGAGGCAATAATAAAGTTATTATTTATTTCGTTATATCATGATAAATGTTTATTATTCATGCTAGAATTTTATTAACCGGAAACATGATACATGTGTGAATACATAGACAAACTTAATGTCACTAGTATGCCTCTACTTGACTAGCTCATTAATCAAAGATGATTATGTTTCCTAACCATAGACATGAGTTGTCATTTGATTAACGGGATCACATCATTAGGAGAATGATGTGATTGACATGACCCATTCCGTTAGCTTAGCACTTGATCGTTTAGTATGTTGCTATTGCTTTCTTCATGACTTATACATGTTCCTACAACTATGAGATTATGCAACTCCCATTTACCGGAGGAACACTTTGTTTGCTACCAAACGTCACAACGTAACTGGGTGATTATAAAGGAGCTCTACAAGTGTCTCCAAAGGTACATGTTGAGTTGGCATATTTCGAGATTAGGTTTTGTCACTTCGATTGTCGGAGAGGTATCTCTCGGCCCTCTCGGTAATGCACATCCTATAAGCCTTGCAAGCAATTTAGCTAATGAGTTAGTTACAGAATGATGCATTACATAACGAGTAAAGAGACTTGCTGGTAATGAGATTGAACTAGGTATTGAGATACCGACGATCGAATCTCGGGCAAGTAACATACCGATGACAAAGGGAACAACGTATGTTGTTATGCGGTTTGACCGATAAAGATCTTCGTAGAATATGTAGGAGCCAATATGAGCATCCAAGTTCTGCTATTGGTTATTGACCGGAAACGTGTCTCGGTCATGTCTACATAGTTCTCGAACCCGCAGGGTCTGCACGCTTCAAGTTTCGATGGCAGTTATGAGTTTATGAGTTTTGATGTACTGAAGGTTGTTCGGAGTCCCGGATGTGATCACGGACATGACGAGGAGTCTCGAAATGGTCGATACATAAAGATCAATATATTGGACGACTATATTTGGACACCGGAAAGGTTCTGGGTGAGATTGGGACAATACCGGAGCTCCGGGAGGTTATCGGAACCCCCGAGAGGTATATGGGCCTTATTGGGCCTTAGTGGAAAGGAGGGGAAAGGAGCAAGGGAGGGGCGCGCCCTCCCAAGCCCAATCCGAATTGGGAGGGGGCCGGCCCCCCTTTCCTTCCTCCCTCCTTCCTCTTCCTTCCCTCTCCCTCTCCTAATAGGAAAGGGGAAAGTCCTACTCCCAGTGGGAGTTGGACTCCCCCCCTAGGGCGCGCCACCCCCCTTGGCTGGCCCCCTCCTCCACTCCTTTAATACGGGGAGGGGGGCACCCCATAGACACAATAATTGATCTCTTGATCTCTTAGCCGTGTGCGGTGCCCCCCTCCACCATAGTTCTCCTCGATAATATTGTAGCGGTGCTTAGGCGAAGCCCTGTGACGGTGGAACATCAACATCGTCACCACGCCGTCGTGCTGACGGAACTCTCCCTCGACACTCGGTAGGATCGGAGTTCGAGGGACGTCATCGAGATGAACGTGTGCAAGAACTCGGAGGTGCCGTAGTTTTGGTGCTTGATCGGTCGGGCCGTGAAGACGTACGACTACATCAACCGCGTTGTCCTAACGCTTCCGCTTTCGGTCTACGAGGGTACGTGGACACACTCTCCCCTCTCGTTGCTATGCATCACCATGATCTTGCGTGTGCATAGGAATTTTTTTTAAATTACTGCGTTCGCTAACACACAGGAGGGAGGCTAACCAGCTCACAAGGGCCTGGTGCACCCCCCCCCCCGCCCACAAGGGAGGAGGCCGAATTGGACTTGGGAAGGGGGTTCCAACCCCCTTTCCTTCTCCTACTCCCTCTCCTTCCCCTTTTCCCCTCCGGTAGAAGGAAAAAAGGGTGGGGCCGAATCATACTAGGACTGGAATCTTAGTAGGACTCCCCTCTCCCTGGAGTGCCCCTTGTTGGCCCGCCTCCTCCTTCCCTCCTTTATATACGGGGGAAGGGGGCACCCCAATGACACAACAGACAACACAAGTTGATTGTTTAGCCATGTGCGGTGCCCCCCCTCCATAGTTACACACCTCGGTCATGTCGTTGTAGTGCTTACGCGAAGCCATGCGCCAGTAACTTCATCATCGCTGTCACCACGCCATCGTACTAACGAAACTCTTCCTCGACCTCAGCTGGATCTAGAGTTCGTGGAATGTCACCGAGCTGAACGTGTGCAGATCGCGGAGGTGACGTACCTTCGGTGCTAGGATTGGTCGGATCATGAAGACGTACGACTACACCAACTGCGTTGTCATAACGCTTCCGCTTTCAGTCTACGAGGGTACAATGACAACACTCTCCCCTCTCATTGCTATGAGATAGATCTTGGGTGATCGTAGGAAATTTTTGAAATTACCGTGTTCCCTAACAGTGGCATCCAAGCCAAGTCTATGCGTAGATGTTATATGCATGAGTAGAACACAAAGAGTTGTGGGCGATAATAGTCATACTGCTTACCAGCATGCCATACTTTGATTCAGTGGTATTGTTGGATGAAACGGCTCAGACCGACATTACGCGTACGCTTACGCGAGACTAGTTCCACCGACGTGCTTCGCACAAGGTGGCTGGTGAGTGTCTGTTTCTCCAACTTTAGTTGAATCGAGTGTGACTATGCCCGGTCCTTGTTGAAGGTTAAAACATCACACTTGACGAAAAATCATTGTGGTTTTTATGCGTAGGTAAGAACGGTTCTTGCTAGAAGCCCATAGCAGCCACGTAAAACTTGCAACAACAAAGTAGAGGACGCCTAACTTGTTTTTGCAGGGCTTGCTGTGATGTGATATGGTCAAGGCATGATGTGATATAAATTGTTGTATGAGATGATAATCTTTTGTTGAAGTTATCGGCAACTAGTAGGAGCCTTATGGTTGTATCTTTATTGCATAAGATGCAAGTGCCATATAATTGCTTTACTTTATCGCTATGCGATAGCAATAGTTGGCGAGACGACCATGTGATGACACATTGATAAAGATCAAGATGATGGAGATCATGGTGTCATGCCGGTGACGATGGAGATCATGATGTTACTTTGGAGATGGAGTGTCGGGGGGAACTGCCCGCCACGAACACCTATGGGACCGGAGCCCCTTGTCTGTGCGGTACGAGGGCGGAGGGAGCACGGAGAGCAGATCGTGGCGAGCACGCGGGCAGTTTTTACCCAGGTTCGGGCCGCGGTGAGCGCGTAAAACCCTACTCCTGCCTTGGTTTGTATTGAGCTCGGGAGCTTGAAGAGCTACAATAGCAGCTACACCGAGCGCGAGAGTTGTCAAGGGTTTCGAACCCGAACCGAACCGAACCGAACCGAACCCCCCCCCACGTTGTGTATGGGCCTCCTTTTGTAGTGCAAGGGGTCACCGACAGGTGTCAACGTAGGAGAAAGGGGTAAAAATGTAAAAGAGGTGGTAGTTGGAACAGTGCGGGAACAGTGGAGCTACAGTGCGTGAACAGTGATCGCTACCTACTTTGACAGTGGGGGACAAGGGCATTTAATGCCCGTCGCCATCGACCCCAAAAGCTCCCGCCCTTGCGTCTCCGTCTGCCACGGCGATGGATCCACCACCGTGAAGTGCCACCGTGTCCCCCAGGCTGCACAGCCATCCGCCACACGTCCCTAGAAAGGCTCCAGGGCGACGCGTGGGCTGATCAGCTGGAGCGCGGGCACACAGCGCAATTCTCCCGGCAAGCACCTTGCCGGGGTCTTGACCTTGCCGGACCCGGGAGCTTGCCGGGCTCTGTAACTTGACGCTCCCCGGGCCCTCGCCGGGACGCATATAGCGCCGAGGCGTGTCTTCTATGATGTAATCTTCTAATCTTCCTGGCGAGCTCCTCTTGCCAGGGCCTTGCGTGAGTGATGTAACCTTGAGCTCGAACGGCCTTCCCGCAAACTCGCTTCTGGGGTCTCGATCTTCGTCTTGTATACTTCGTCTTGAATGGTTTGACATGGAGCAGGAAGGTTTTCGGCGAGCACGTGGTAAACCCTGCCGCGGGAAGCTGCAACCGCCCGTGCACAAGTTGGGGTACTGAGGTACCCCTACCTTAGTACACCGACAGGAGCCCCCGGGCCTGGGCCACACACGGTGCCGAGCGCTGTTGGGCCAGGCCCAAAACAGTGCACGGGCACATGCGGCCCACGGCGCGCCGAATCCACTTCCGCATCTGCCGCATCCCCCCGTAACGGCACGCGTCGATTGCGGCATCGTGGGAGACGTGGGCGGCGCGTGCGGTCTTTAGGGCATCCACCCCCGTGATCGTGGTGCAGGGCGAGGTCACTTCACCCGTCGCTCCGGCCCCGCTTTTTCGCCACGCGGCCCTCATGCATGGGGGTCGTGGGCGGCGAAGGTGGGAGACCGAGCCGTCACGGGCGGAGATGGCGAGTCGGCCCCGCTCCTCTGCCCTCCTCGCTTCCCGATTGGCCGGGCAGGGCGGTTGAGCCCCCACCTCGCCCTTTAAAAGGGGCGGAAGGGGAGCACAATGGTCTCACACTTCCTCTTCTCCCTTCGTCTTCAGCTTCCGTTCTTCTTTCTGCCATGGAAGGAGGAAATCCTAGTTCTTCAACAGTGGCAGCGAGGGTCGCCTCCAGGCAGCGCACTTCTCCCTATCCCGCACCCGTGGCGGCGGAGCCGGCCACGAGGGGGAGAGGGAGGGGGCGAGGCCGCGGACGAGGCCGAGGGCGTGGTCGGGGCGGTCGGGGGAGAGGAGGTCGTGGCGATGTGCCTCCCCCGTCTCCTCCGGTGGCTCCTTTCCTCGAGGCGGTCCATACTGGAGACGATCCCTGGGAGTTCTTCATCAAGCTGCGCCGAGCGCCTCGTCGCCGCCTCCGGCTGCGGCCCGTTCATGAGCGATGGAACCGGATCCGCCCGAGGTGATGGAGTTGCGCATGAGGGGCTGTGGGATCAGCGGCACTCGAGTGAGTGTCGTGTCCCTAGCCCCCGGCGTGATGTACTTCGATCGAGGGTGGAAGATGTTCGCCCGCATCCACAGCTTGACGGCGGGGTTTACCCTCCATTTCAAGTTAATGGAGGGCGACCTTCTCGCCGTCAAGGTCTTCGGGGATTCCGGGACCCGGGCGAGATGCTGTGTGGACAGCTCCTCCGATAGCGAAGGTCCCTCCTCGAGCGAGAGTGACGAGGAGGGGAGCGACAGCGACAATGACGAGGATGGCGGGTCCGACTAGGCGTCGGATGCTGCCTCGCGCGCTACCGGCGACCCCATCATCCGGGTCGCCGGCCTTCTGAACTCCCCGGGGCCGTCTCCTTGGGCGGCTGGCGTAGGGAGGCTGCGGAAGAGGAAGAGGGGTGGCGGCAAGGCCGTCAAATCGGAGTACGAGGGCGAGGAGCCCTCGTCAGCGTGCTGACGTCCCACCACCTCGTCTTCAAGCTCTGCCTCCGGCGCCTCCGTCTCCGCCAAGCTCCTGGCCGGCCCCCGGGAAGTTCTCTTGGTGTCTTCTGGCGCCCGCAGCTCTCCTAGGCTCCCCTTTTGCCCTTCCCGGCAAGCTTCTCTTGCCGGGTCCTCCTTGACCTAACTCTTGAACAGAGAAACAGGAGAGGAATTACGGGCATCTTATCTTCTAATTCGTAAGCCCTTGGGCCTTAGTTGTATTTAAAATATGTAATCCTCTCTATCATGTTTTTCATCCTCTATGGACTTGTACTAAACTAGGATGTTTTTAATGAAAAGAGGGGAACGCTTGTCGGACCGAGTCTTTTACTTGACTTCGTGCCTTGTATGTTCCCATCCTACGCTCTTGGGGAGCTTGCGGTATGAACACGCTTTTGAGTGCGGGACATAAGCAGCCGCTGGCGGTGTTGCTTCCGCAAGCAACCTTGCCGGGCCAGTTGCAGCGCACTAGTGTTTGTTGAGCGGACTCGAAACAAACCAAAGGTGCAACAGGCCACGACTGCTCCTCCGCGCACGGTTTTACAAGACACGCTTCGTTCAAGGACGCAGCCCCGCTTTCCCCGGTCCATGAGAGGATGCATGACGAGGATGAAAAACTTATCTGATTCCGCAGCTTTTTGGTGCTATTATCCTGGCCGGGAAGGAATCTTGGTACTCGCAGCCCCCGGCAACTCTGGCTCCGCCAAAATCCAGGTGCTGGTGTGCTCTTCTGGTTTCTCCTTGTTGCTGTAATTTCAGCCATGAAAACAGCTGAGATAGATCTGCAACAGTTTCATTATTTACATGTATATGTATATAAATCCTTTCTGTGCGACTTTGCAATACGATGCGTGCCTTGCCCTTCGTATGTTTATACTTCACGCTGCTAGGGAACTTGCGGTGCTAACACACTTGCTGAGTAGGGAACATCAGCAGCTTCTTGGCGGTGTTTTCTCCGCAAGAAACCTTCTCGCCACAGCAAGGCGCCGAGTTGTTGAGCGGACTCGGAAACAAATCGAGGACGCAACTCAGCCGCGAGTTGGCTCCTCCGCGCACAAGTTTCTCATACGAAGGGCATCTTACGGCAGGGCTTGCTATGTTACACCCTCTACTTTACACCCTTTGTGCGCTTTTACCCTACGCTTCTAGGGAACTTGCCGGCAAGGGGCCCTTGCCGCGAGCGCTGAGTGCTGAACTCGAAGCAGCCCGCTGGCCAATGTCTTACCGGCAAGCAACCTTGCCGCGGCTAGTCGCAACGCACTTAGCTTGCTGAGCGGACTCGAAAACAAAACAAGGGCGTGACACTTGTCGCAGCTCACTTAAATCGTTGAGCATGCTCGAAAACAAGATAAGGGTGCGGCTATCCACGGGTAGGTTCCTCCGCGCACAGGTATTGCGTACAAAGGACGAACGCACGAGGAACATAACATAAAAAAGCATGGAACTAAGGAGTGCTCTGCACAAAAGCTCGGACGACTTAGCTTTTCTATTTCCAACAATCCGTCGAGGCCGTACTCTCCCCGATCCTTCCCCTTGTATGTTCTCGCCCCACGCTTTGGGAGCCCACCAGCACAAACATGCTTGCTGAGCGCAGGGCATCACCACGTGGCGGTGCAGCCCCGGCGGAAGAACTTGTCGGGCTGGTTGCGGCGTGCTTTTGTCGCCGATTGACTCAAGATGAACCGACGGCGCAACCCAACCACGATTCGACCCTTTCGCGTCCAGGTCCCTCATACAGGGTATGGATTCTCAGGGGGGTACAACTCAAAAGTTCGGAGCTTGGCAATTTTCTTTGCCCTACTGGCCGGTGGACCGGTCGGCGGGGCTCGATGGCACGTCCTCGACGGCAGCGCGGCGCTCCGGGGAGACGCGCCTGCCGGAGTGAGCACCAGAGCTGCCGTCCTTGCCAGGCTTGATCTTTGGCTGGTCTGTCTTTGTTTCCTCGCACTTGCCGGTGGAGCTCGATGGCGCGTCCTCGACGGCAGCGCAGCGCTCCGGGGAGATGCGCTTGCCGGAGCGAGCACCAGAGCTGTCCTTGCCGGACTTGGCCTTCTTCTTCCCCCGAGTGGAGGGGAGCGGGGGCGAGCGGTGCGAGGAGCGGGATATGCTCGGACTCCTAACAGTGTTAGAAGGAGCAGGGTCCTCCCCCGGCGCCTTCGCTTTGTTTGTGCCCGGACGGTGGTCCGGAGCATCCCGCGAGCCTCCGGTGTGTCCTTGCCCCAGCATGCGGATACCACCTCCCGTGGTATGGCGCTGCTGGGTTGTCGTGTGCTGAGATGGACGCGGCGTGTCCACGGAGACCGAGGCGCGGTCATCCGTCTTGTCCTTGGATCTGGTGGCACCGCGAGTGTCTCGCCGGCGACCACCCTTCGGGCGGCGTCTCCTCCGCCCACCGCTGGCTCGGTGGCGGCGGATGAGACGCAGCCGGGCCTGCAACCTCCGAAGCCTTCCTCTTCGGGGCCATGGCGCAATTGTTGATGAAGTTGTTGATGAAACTGGAGAGGTTGATGAAGAACGCGCCCGCGTGAACGCCGGATCAGGTCCGCACAACCTCGACGCCCCCTACCTGGCGCGCCAAAGATGTCGGGGGGAACTGCCCGCCGCGAACACCTATGGGACCGGAGCCCCTTGTCTGTGCGGTACGAGGGCGGAGGGAGCACGGAGAGCAGATCGTGGCGAGCACGTGGGCAGTTTTTACCCAGGTTCGGGCCGCGGTGAGCGCGTAAAACCCTACTCCTGCCTTGGTTTGTATTGAGCTCGGGAGCTTGAAGAGCTACAGTAGCAGCTACACCGAGCGCGAGAGTTGTCAAGGGTTTCGAACCCGAACCGAACCGAATCAACCGAACCCCCCACGTTGTGTATGGGCCTCCTTTATAGTGCAAGGGTCACCGACAGTGTCAACGTGGGAGAAAGGGGTAAAATGTAAAAGAGGTGGTAGTTGGAGCAAGGGAACAGTGGAGCTACGGGCGTGAACAGTGATCACCACCTACTTTGTGATGGGGACAAGGGCATTTAATGCCGTCGCCGTCAACCCCAAAAGCTCCCGCCTTGCGTCTCCGTCGCCACGGCGATGGATCCACCACCGTGAAGTGCCACCGTGTCCCCAGGCTGCACAGCCATCCGCCACGCGTCCTCGAAAGGCTCGAGCGTGGCGTGGGCTGATGAGCTGGAGCGCGGCACACATCGCAATTCTCCGGCAAGCACCTTGCCGGGTCTTGACCTTGCCGGACCCGGAGCTTGCGGGCTCAGAATTTGACGCCCCCGGGCCCTCGCCGACGCATATAGCGCCGAGGCGTGTCTTCTATGATGTAATCTTCTAATCTTCCTGGCGAGCTCCTCTTGCCAGGGCCTTGCGTGAGTGATGTAACCTTGAGCCTAGAACGGCCTTCCCGGCAAACTCTGCTTGCCGGGGTCTCGATCTTCTGTCTTGTATACTTCGTCTTCGAATGGTTTGACATGGAGCAGGAAGGTTTTCGGCGAGCACGTGGTAAACCCTGCCGCGGGAAGCTGCAACCGCCCGTGCACAAGTTGGGGGTACTGAGGTACCCCTACCTTAGTACACCGACATGGAGATCAAAGGCACAAGATGATGATGGCCATATCATGTCACATATTTTGATTGCATGTGATGTTTATCTTTTATGCATCTTATTTTGCTTAATACAGCGGTAGCATTATAAGATGATCCCTTACTAAATTTCAAGGTACAAGTGTTCTCCCTGAGTATGCACCATTGCGACAGTTCTTCGTGCCGAGACACCACGTGATGATCGGGTGTGATAAGCTCTACGTTCACATACAACGGGTGCAAGCCAGTTTTGCACACGCAGAATACTCGGGTTAAACTTGACGAGCCTAGCATATGCAGATATGGCCTCGGAACACTGAGACCAAAAGGTTGAACGTGAATCATATAGTAGATATGATCAACATAGTGATGTTCACCATTGAAAACTACTCCATCTCACATGATGATCGGACATGGTTTAGTTGATTTGGATCACATGATCATTTAGATGACTAGAGAGATGTCTATCTAAGTGGGAGTTCTTAAGTAATATGATTAATTGAACTTTAATTTATCATGAACTTAGTCCTGATAGTATTTTGCAAATTATGTTGTAGATCAATAGCTCGAGTTGTAGCTTCCCTAAGTTGAAAGATGATAGTAGCAATGATGCGGACTGGGTCCATGATCTGAGGTTTATCCTCATTGCTGCACAGAAGAATTATGTCCTTGATGCACCGCTAGGTGACAAAACTATTGCAGGTGCAAATGCAGACGTTATGAACGTTTGGCTAGCTTAATATGATGACTACTTGATAGTTTAGTGCACCATGCTTTTCGGCTTAGAATTGGAATTTCAAAGACGTTTTGAATGTCATGGACCATATGAGATGTTCCAGGAGTTGAAGTTAACATTTCAAGCAAATACCCGAGTTGAGATATATGAAGTCTCCAACAAGTTCTATAGCTAAAAGATGGAGGAGAATAGCTCAAGCAGTGAGCATATGCTTAGATTGTCTGGGTACTACAATCGCTTGAATCAAGTGGGAGTTAATCTTCCAGATAAGATAGTGATTGACAGAGTTCTCTAGTCACCATCACCAAGTTACTGGAACTTCGTGATGAACTATAGTATGCAAGGGATGACGAAACTGACTCCCGAGCTCTTCGTAATGATGAGATCGACGAAGGTAGAAATCAAGAAAGAGCATCAAGTACTGATGATTGACAAGACAACTAGTTTCAAGAAAAGGGCAAAGGGAAAAAAGGGAACTTCAAGCAGAATGGCAAGCAAGTTGTCACTCCCGTGAAGAAGCCCAACGCTGGACCAAAGCCTGAAACTGAGTGCTTCTATTACAAAGGAAATGGTCACAGGAAGCGGAAATGCCCTGAATATTTGATGGATAAGAAGGATGGCAAAGTGAACAAGGGTATATTTGATATACAGGTTATTGTTGTGTACCTTACTAGTGTTTATATTAGCCCCTGGGTATTTGATACTTGTTCGATTGCTAACATTAGTAACTCGAAACAGGAGTTACAGAATAAACAGAGACTAGTTGAGGGTGAAGTGACGATGTGTGTTGGAAGTGGTTCCAAGATTGATATGATCACCATCGCACACTCCATATACTTTCGAGATTAGTGTTGAACCTAAATAAATGTTATTTGGTGTTTGCGTTGAGCATGAATATGATTAGATCATGTTTATTGCGATATGATTATTCATCTAAGACAGAGAATAAATTGTTATTCTGTTTACATGAATAAAACCTTCTATGGTCATACACCCAATGTTGATGGTTTATTGAATCTTGATCGTGATGATACACATATTCATAATATGGATGACAAAAGATGCAAAGTTGATAATGATAGTGCAACATATTTGTGGCATTGCCATTTGGGTCATATCGGTGTAAAGTGCATGAAGAAAATCCATAAAATGGACTTTTGGAATAACTTGATTATGAATCATTTGATGCTTGCGAACCGTGCCTTATGGGCAAGATGACTAAAACTCCGCTCTCTGGAACAATGGAACGAGCGAGTGACTTATTGGAAATAATACATACCGATGTATGCGATCCAGTAAGTGTTGATGCTCGTGGTGGGTATCATTATTTTATTACCTTCATAGATGATTTAAGCAGATATGGTTATATCTACTTAATGAAGCATAAGTCTGAAACATTTGAAAAGTTCAAAGAATTTCAGAGTGAAGTAGAAAATCATCGTAACAAGAAAACAAAGTTTCTACGATCTGATCATGGAGGAGAATATTTGAGTTACGAGTTTGGCCTTCATTTAAAACAATGTGGAATAGTTTCACAGCTCACACCACATGGAACACCACAGCGTAATGGTGTGTCCGAACATCGTAACCACACTTTATTAGATAAGGTGCGATCTATGATGTCTCTTACCGGGTTACCACTATTGTTTTGGGGTTATGCATTAGAGACAGCTGAATTCACTTTAAATAGGGCACCACCAAAATCCGTTGAGATGACGCCTTATGAACTGTGGTTTGGCAAGAAACCAAAGTTGCCGTTTCTTAAAGTTTGGGGCTGCGATGCTTATGTGAAAAGCTTCAACCTGATAAGCTCGAACCCAAATCGGAGAAATGTGTCTTCATCGAATACCCAAAGGAAACTGTTGGGAACACCTTCTATCACAGATCCGAAGGCAAGATTGTTGCAATGAATGGATCCTTTCTATAGAAGGAGTTTCTCTCAAAAGAAGTGAGTGGGAGGAAAGTAGAACTTGATGGGGTAATTGTACCTTCTCCGGAATTGGAAAGTAGTTCATCATAGAAATCAGTTCCAGTGATTCCTACACCAATTAGTGAGGAAGCTAATGATGATGATCATGAAACTTCAGATCAAGTTACTACAGAACCGCGTAGGTCTTCCAGATTATGGTACGCACCAGAATGGTACGGTAATCCTATTCTAGAAGTCATGTTACTAGACCATGATGAACCTACGAACTATGAGGAAGCAATGATGAGCCCAGATTCCATGAAATGGCTTGACGCCATGAAATCTGAGATGTGATCCATGTATGAGAACAAAGTGTGGACTTTGGTGGACTTTCCAAATGATCGGCAAGCCATAGAATATAAATGGATCTTCAAGAGGAAGACGGACGCTGATAGTAGTGTCACTATCTACAAAGCTCGACTTGTTGTGAAAGGTTTTTGACAAGTTCAAGGAGTTGACTACGATGAGACTTTCTCACCCGTAGCGATGCTTAAAGTCTGTCCGAATCATGTTAGCAATTGTTGCATTTTACGATTATCAAATTTGGCAGATGGATGTCAAAACTGCATTCCTTAATGGATTTCTGGAAGAAGAGTTGTATATGATGCAACCATAAGGTTGTCGATCCAAAGGGTGCTAACAAAGTGTGCAAGCTCCAGCGATCCATTTATGGACTAGTGCAAGCCTCTCGGAGTTGGAATAAACGCTTTGATAGTGTGATCAAAGCATATGGTTTTATACAGGCTTTTGGAGAAGCGTGTATTTACAAGAAAGTGAGTGGGAGCTCAGTAGCATTTCAAATATTATATGTGGATGACATATTGTTGATTAGAAATGATATAGAATTTCTGGATAGCATAAAGGAATATTTGAGTAATAAGTTTTTCAATAAAAGACCTCGGTGAAGCTGCTTAATATTAGGCATCAATATCTATAGAGATAGATCAAGAGACTTAATTGGACTTTCACAAAGCACATACCTTGATAAAGTTTTGAAGAAGTTCAAAATGGATCAGTCAAAGAAAGGGTTCTTGCCTGTATTACAAGGTGTAAAGATGAGTAAGACTCAAAGCCCGACCACGGCAGAAAATAGAAAGAGAATGAAAGTCATTCCCTATGCCACTGTCATAGGTTCTATAAAGTATGTTGTGCTGTGTACCAGACCTATTGTGTACCTTGCTGTGAGTTTTTGCAAGGGGGTACAATAGTGATCTAAGAGTAGATCACTGGACAGTGGTCAAAATTATCCTTAGTGAGGACTAAGGAAATATTTCTTGGTTATGGAGGTGATAAAAGAGCTCGTCGTAAAGAGTTACGTCAATGCAAGCTTTTACACTGATCCAGATGACTCTAAGTCTCAATCTGGATACATATTGAAAGTGGGAGCAATTAGCTAGAGTAGCTCCGTGCAGAGCATTGTAGACATAGAATACTTGCAAAATACATACGGCTCTGAATGTGACAGGCCCGTTGACTAAACTTCTCTCACAAGAAAAACATGATCACACCTTAGTACTCTTTGGGTGGTCATCACATAGCGATGTGAACTAGATTATTGACTCTAGTAAACCCTTTGGGTGTTGGTCACATGACGATGTGAACTATGGGTGTTAATCACATACAGATATGAATATTGGTGTTAAATCACATGGTGATGTGAACTAGATTATTGACTCTAGTGCAAGTGGGAGACTGAAGGAAATATGCCCTAGAGGCAATAATAAAGTTATTATTTATTTCCTTATTTCATGATAAAAGTTTGTTATTCATTCTAGAATTGTATTAACCGGAACTTAGTACATGTGTGAATACATAGACAAAACATATTGTCCCTGGTATGCCTCTACTTGAGTAGCTCATTAATTAATGATGGTTATGTTTCCTAACCATAGACATGTGTTTTCATTTGATGAACGGGATCACATCATTAGGAGAATGATGTGATGGACATGACCCATCCGTTAGCTTAGGATTATGATCGTGTCAGTTTCATTGCTACTCTTTCTTCATGACTTATACAAGTTCCTCAGACTATGAGATTATGCAACTCCCGAATACCGGAGGAACACTTTGTGTGCTGCGTATGTCACAACATAAAAGGGTAATTATAAAGGTGCTCTATAGGTGTCTCCAAAGGTGTTTGTTGGGTTGGCATAGATCGAGATTAGGATTTGTCACTCCGTGTTTCGGAGAGGTATCTCTGGGCCCTCTCGATAATACTCATCACTATAAGCCTTGCAAGCATTGTGACTAATGAGTTAGTTGCGGGATGAAGTACTCCAGCACGAGTAAAGAGACTTTCCGGTAACGATATTGAACTAGGTATGATGATACCGACATTGAATCTTGGGCAAGTAACATACCGATGACAAAGGGAACAACGTATGTTGTTATGCGGTTTGACCGATAAAGATCTTCGTAGAATATGTAGGAGCCAATATGACCATCTAGGCTCCACTATTGGTTATTTACTGGAGATGTGTCTCGGTCATGTCTACATAGTTCTCGAACCCGTCGGGTCCGCACGCTTAACATTCGATGACGATTTGTATTATGAGTTATGTGATTTGATGACCGAAGTTTGTTCGGAGTCCCGGATGAGATCACGGACATGACGAGGAGTCTCAAAATGGTCTAGAGGTAAATATTCATATATTGGAAGGTTGCATTCGGACATAGGAATGGTTCCGAGTGATTCGGGCATTTTTCTGGAGTACCGGGAGGTTACCGGAACCCCCCGGGGAAATATATGGGCCTTATGGGCTATAGGAGGGAGGCTAACTAGGCCACAAGGGCCTGGTGCGCCCCCCACAAGGGAGGAGGCCGAATTGGACTTGGTAAGGGGGCGCCAACCCCTTTTCCTACTCCTACCCCCTCTCCTTCCCCTTTTCCCCCTCCGGTAGAAGCAAAAAAGGGTGGGACCGAATCCTACTAGGACTGGAGTCCTAGTAGGACTCCCCTCTCCCTGGCGCACCCCTTGTTGGCCGGCCTCCTCCTCCCCTCCTCTATATACGGGGGCAGGGCGGCACCCCAAAGACACAACAGACAACATAAGTTGATTGTTTAGCCGTCTGCGGTGCCCCCTCCACAGTTACACACCTCGGTCATATCGTCATAGTGCTTAGGCGAAGCCCTGCGCCGGTAACTTCATCATCAACATCACCATGCCGTCGTACTGACGAAACTCTTCCTCGAACTCAGCTGGATCTAGAGTTCGTGGGACGTCACCGAGCTGAACTAGTGCAGATCGCGGAGGTGCCATACCTTCGGTGCTAGGATCGGTCGGATCGTGAAGACGTACAACTACATCAACCGCATTGTCATAACGCTTCCGCTTTCGGTCTACAAGGGTACATGGACAACACTCTCCCATCTCGTTGCTATGCATCACCTAGAGATAGATCTTACGTGATCCTAGGAAATTTTTGAAATTACCGCGTTCCCCAACATGTTCATGCCCATGGGAACTTTGCAAATCTTGAATTACAGAAAGTTTTCAAAAAATAATAATTATCCCCATGTACAAATCCATTGTATTATAAAAATAACGTGCCAAGATTTTCCTTTAGGATGATTAGATTGTTTGTTTGGTTTGTGCAGTGCAAAAACAGAAACTTAGGTTGTAGTGCGTGAATTTACATTTTTTACCGGAGCATCAAAAGTTTCTAAAAATTTTACACAATACTGCTATGCATTTGTTTTATTTTTCCTAATTTTTCAGAATTTTTGGAGTTACAGAAGTATGGTCAATGTTCAGATTGCTACAGACTGTCCTGTTTTTGACAGAATCTGTTTGTGATGGATTGTTTTGCGTGTTTTGATGAATCTATGGATCGTATCAATGATATAAGCCATGGTGAAGTTAGAGTACAGTAGTTGTAATGCAAAAATAAAATATGAATTGGTTTGCAACAATACTTAAAGTAGTGATTTGCTTTATTATACTAATGGATCTCATGAGGGTTTTGTTAAGTTTTGTGTTATTGGAGTTTTCAAGTTTTTGGTGAGATCACTATGGATGAAGTAATAAGGAGTGCCAAGAGCCTAAGCTTGGGGATGCCCGAGGCACTCCAAGGTAATATTCAAGGACTCCCAAGCAACTAAGCTTGGGGATGCCCTGGAAGGCATCCTCTCTTTGTTCTAACGACCATCGGTAATTTTACTTGGAGCTATATTTTTATTCGTCACATGATATGTGTAAATACTTGGAGCATCGTGTGCCTTTTATTTTTCTTTTAGTAATGCACCATGATGGTATGAGATAGTCCTTGGTTGATTTATGGAATGTTCATGCACTTCACTTATATCTTTTGAGTATGGCTTTATAGAATGCTTTCATGTGCTTCACTTATATCATTTGAAGTTTGGATTGCCTGTTTCTCTATGCATAGAAAACCACCATTTGTAGAATGCTCTTTTGCTTCACTTATATTTGTTAGAGCGTGGGAAAATATTTTGTAGAAAGAATTAAATTCTCTTGCTTCACTTATATCTATTTAGAGAGTCAACAGGAATTAGTCATTCACATGGTTAGTCATAAAATCCTACATAAAACTTGAAGATCACTGAATATGATATGTCTGATTCCTTGCAATAGTTTTGTGATATGGAGATGATAATATGTGGGAGGTACTAGTGAATGATTGTGGTTTAGTAAGAATATTGGTGTTAAGGTTTGTTATTCCTGAAGCATGCATGTATGGTCTCTCGTTATGCGATGATATTGGAGCATGATTTATTATTGATTGTCTTCTTTATGAGCGGCAGTCGGGGACGAGCGATGATCTTTTCCTACCAATCTATACCCCTAGGGGCATGCATAGTAGTACTTTGCTTCGAGGGCTCATAAACTTTCGCAATAAGTATGTGAGTTCTTTATGACTAATGTGAGTCCATGTATTATACGCACTCTCACCTTTACACAATTTTCTAGCCTCTTCGGTACCGTGCATTACCCTTTCTCAACTCGAGAGCCAGTGCAAACTTCGCCGGTGCATCCAGACCCCGTGATATGATACACTCTATCACACATAAGCCTCATTATATCTTCCTCAAAACAGCCACCATACCTACCTATCATGGCATTTCCGTAGCCATTCCGAGATATATTGCCATACAACTTCGACCATCATCATATACATGACTTGAGCATTCTTTGTCATATTGATTTGCATGATCGTAAGATAGCTAGCATGATATTTTCATGGCTTGTCCGTTTTTTGATATCTTTGCTATGCTAGATCATTGCACATCCTAGTACACCGCCAGAGGCATTCATATAGAGTCATATTTTTTATAATATCGAGTTGTAATTTTGAGTTGTAACTAAAGAAAAGTGTGATGATCATCATTATTAGAGCATTGTCCCATGTGAAGAAAGGATGATGGAGACTATGATTCCCCCACAAGTCGGGATGAGACTCCGGACTTAAATAAATAAAAGAGGCCAAAGAGCCCAAAATAAAAAAGGCCAAAGAGCCCAAAACAAAAAAATAAAAAAAATGAGAGAAAAAGAGAGAAGGCACAATGCTACTATCCTTTACCACACTTGTGCTTCAGAGTAGCACCATGTTTTTAATATAGAGAGTCTCCTATGTTGTCACTTTCATATACTAGTGGGAATTTTTCATTACAGAACTTGGCTTGTATATTCCGATGACGGCCTTCCTCAAATGCTTGAGGTATTCATGAGCAAGCAAGATGGATGCACACCCACTTAGTTTTCAGTTTGAGCTTTAATATACGTATAGCTCTTGTTACATTTGTTGCATGGCAATCCCTACTCCTTGCATTGACATCAACTGGTGGCATCTCCATAGCCCGTTGATTAACCGCGTCGATGTGAGACCTTCTCCTTTTTTGTCTTCTCCACACAACCTCCAATATCCATGGCTTGCGCTCATGTATTGCGTGGGGGTTGAAAAAGCTGAAGCGTGTTAAAAAGTATGAACCAATTGTTCGGCTTGTCATCGGGGTTGTGCCTGATAAATACTTTGTGTTAAGAAGATGGAGCATGTCAAGGCTATATGATTTTGTAGGGATGATGTTTTTAGCATTGATATTTTGAAAGACATGATTGTTTGTTGGGATGCTTGAGTATTAGTGTCTTTATGTCAAATTATAGACTATTGCTTTGAATTACCCGTGTCTTAATATTCATGCCATAATTAGATTATATGATAAATATTATCCTAGCTAGCATTCCACATCAAAAAGTGTCTTTCTTATCACTTACCTACTCGAGGACGAGCAGGAATTAAGCTTGGGGATGTTGATACGTCTCTGTCGTATCTATAATTTTTTATTGTTTCCTACCAGTATTCTACAACTTTCATATTCTTCTGGCAACGTCTTATATTATTTTTGGGACTAACATATTGATCCAGTGCCCAGTGCCAGTTCCTGTTTGTTGCATGTTTTTTTGTTTCGCAGAAAATCCATCTCAAACAAAGTCCAAATGAGATAAAAATTTATGGAGATTTTTTTTGGAATATATGTGATTTTTGGGAAGTGGAATCAACGCGAGACGGTACCTGATGGGCCCACAAGTCCTAGGGGTCTGTCCCCTACCCAGGGCATGCCTGGCAGGCTTGTGGCCACCCCGTAAGGCAGTTGGTGCCCTTCTTTCGTCGCAAGAAAGATAATATCCGGATAAAAATCGTGTTAAAATTTCAGCCCAATCAGAGTTATGGATCTCTGGGAATTTAAGAAACGGTGAAAGGCCAGAAACAGGAGCACAGAAACAGAAGGAAACACACACACACACACACACACACACACACACACACACACACACACACACACACACACACACACACACACACACAGAGAGAGAGAGAGAGAGAGAGAGATCCAATCTCGGAGGGACTCCCACCCCTCCGCTGCCATGGAGGCCATGGACCAGAGGGGAAACCCTGCTCCCATCTAGGGGGAAGGTCAAGAAAGAAGAAGGAGGGGGGCTCTCTCCCCCTCTCTCCCGGTGGTGCCGGAACACCGTCGGGGCCATCATCGTGACGGCGATCTACACCAACAACTTCGCCACCGTCATCACCAACTCCCTCCCCCTCTATGTAGAGGTGTAACACCTCTTCTCCCTTCTATAATATCTACTTAAACATGCTGCTCAACGCTATATATTATTTCCCAATGATGTATGGCTATCCTACGATGTTTGAGTAGATCCATTTTGTCCCATGGGTTGATTGATGATCATGATTGGTTTGAGTTGAATGTTTTATTATTGGTGTTGTCCTATGGTGCTCTCCGTGTCACGCAAGCATGAGGGATTCCCGCTGTGTGGTGTTGCAATATGTTCATGATTCACTTATAGTGGGTTGCTAGAGTGACAGAAGCTTAAACCCGAGTAAGGGGGTTGTTGCGTATGGGAGTAAAGAGGACTTGATAGCTTATAATGTTATGGTTGGGTTTTACCTTAATGATATTTAGTAGTTTCTGATGCTTGCTAGAGTTCCAATCATAAGTGCATATGATCCTAGTAGAGAAAGTATGTTAGCTTATGCCTCTCCCTCATATAAAATTGTAATAATGATTACCGGTCTAGTTAACGATTGCCTAGGGACAAATAACTTTCTCATGACAAAAATCTCTCTACTAAAACTAACTTATTTGTTTATTTATCTAAACAACCCCTAGCTTCTATTTACATGTTCTTTATTATCTTGCAAATCTATCCTATCACACCTGCAAAGTACTTCTAGTTTCATACTTGTTCTAGGTAAAGCGAACGTAAAATGTGCGCAGAGTTGTATCGGTGGTTGATAGACCTTGAGGGAATATTTGTTTTACCTTTAGCAACTTGTTGGGTTCGACACTCTTACTTACCGACAAAGGCATTGATCCCCTATACTTCTGGGTTGTCAATCATGAATATGTCATGGTGCACCAAAAGCACAAAGATATGAAACATTGGCTTTGTTACCAGTTATCAGCTCATATGAGGTTTTCTTAAGGAACTTGTGAAGATAAAATCAGTTGAGTGATTTCGGCACTATACAAGTTGGGCACATGGTCGAATTATCATTCAAGATCAGAGCATATGAGGATAATTTGGCATGTGATGTAGTCCCTATGACCGTGTGCATACTTGAAAGTGCTAGTTCTCCATTAGGGGGGGGGTGAATAGACGATTTTTATGAAAGTCTTCAAAACACGGGGGCTTTGAAGACAAACAGGTAAACTGATCCTATGTAGTAAGCAGCGGAATGAAGACTACACTAGGCAAGCATTAGTCAAGCATACAGTACAAGGAAAGCACGAAGACTAACTGCAACTACGTAGACAGGATCAGTATGGAAGATAGTATGAAGCTAAACAGCTAAAAGTCTTCGCACAATGAAGTCAAACGAATCAGGCAGGCAAGCAATGACTTCACGAAGACAAACTGTAAAGTAAGGAGAGAAAGGGATAGAACGAGTTGCTTGGTGAGGACAAGGATTTGTTAGACCAGTTCCAGTTGCTGTGACAACTGTACATCTGGTTAGGGAGGCTACGATTGAACTCAGAAGACTGTGTCTTCACCTTATTCCCCTTGAGCTAAGGACACCCAGTCCTCGCCCAATCACTGTGGTAAGTCTTCAAGATAGACTTCCAAACCTTCACAGACTTCCTTCACCGGCAATCCACAATGACTCTTGGATGCTCAGAATGCGACGCCTAACCGGCTGGAGGATTCACAATCCTCAAGTGTAATAAGTCTTCGGATCACGTGGACATAAATACTTCATGATGCCTAACACTCTTTGGCTCTGGGTGTTTTGGGCTTTGTGCTTGTAAGGATTTCTCTCTCAAATGCTTCGGAGGTGGGTTGCTCTCAAATGACAGAAGTTGTGCACTAACTCTGGGCAACCACCGATTTATGGTGTAGGAGGTGGGTTATTTATAGCCAGGAGGCAACCCGACCTGATTTGTCCAAAATGACCCTGGGTCACTAAGGAACTGACATGTGTCTAACGGTCAGATTTCAAACACACGCGGCAGCTTATCTTGGGCTACAAGCAAAGCTGACTCATCCAGCTCTGGATAAGACTTGCTCTCATTGTCTTCGCTTGAATACATAGGATTTGGTTGAGCATCACTTCAGTCACTCTGACTTTGTTCACTTGGACCCCACTTAACAGTACGGTGGTTCCTATGACTCAATAAGAAGAAGAGGAAACTACGAAAGAACTATGTCTTTGCACTCCATACTCTTCAAGTGAATAGCTTCACGTGTCATAATCTTCGTCGTGAATGTCCTCACGAACCACCATTGTCTTCAATGTCTTCACACATTTTTAGGGGTCATCTCTGGTAGGTAAACCAAATCAATGAGGGACACTACCCGTGTTATCCTGCAATTCTCACAAACACATTAGTCCCTCAACCACGTTTGTCGTCAATACTCCAAAACCAACTAGGGGTGGCACTAGATGCACTTACAATCTCCCCCTTTTTAGTGATTGATGACAAAATGGTTGAAGTTTTCAACAGGGATAAAAGTATGTGAAAGTTCAGTGTTGTGAGTATTGTCTTCATACATATGACAAGGCTCCCCCTGAAGATGTGCATAAAAATGATTTGCTTTTGAATGCAAATGCACATGGCAGGTTTTGCTTTGTGGAGGCCATCTTCAAAGTGTGAAGACAATGCATCATGCATATAAGAAGATAATGAAGGTAATGATATGCATAATGGAAAATGGGCGTCTACAGAATTACTTCATGCGGAATTTATCATCGCATCACAAAGTGGCAACAAAAATAGCAGACGACCATCAAGTTTAAGTGTTACAACTCAAAAGCCAAAAGTTTCAGAACGAGAGTTGTAAGTACTTTAGAAAAAATTAAGCAACCAGCCAGATGGACCCGCTTGAAGACTATCAACTCATATGCTTCTCCCCCTTCTGTCAGTAATGACCAAAAAGGTTTGAAGACAGAGAGTATCTACTTGTTCCCAAGTGGAGAAGAAGTTGGAGCAGCAGGGTCGACGTTGGAGTTTGGTTGTGCAGACGGGCCAGGTGCAGCATCATTATGCTGAGCAGTGAGAGTAGGCGAGGTGGCATCATCTTCTTCATCGACGACTCTCGCAACAACAGTTGCAGCCGAGGATGAGTACTAAGAATCTTCAATGGAGGGTGTGGGACGCCAGCTTGCATTTTGAGGAGGCCTGGAGTCAAAGTTGAAATGTTCAGTGATGCCATCTGCGCGAAGATCATCGTCAGCGCAGAGCAAAGTGAGACTTCCAGGAACGACGACAAGCTTCATGAGGAAAAAACAAGTTCTTGGTGGCTAAGTTGTGAATGCGATTGATATCCACCGTGACACTTTTCATCTGACGCTTTAGCCAATCATGATGCTTGTCCTGCTTTTGATGTAAGGCCATGAGAAGCTCATGGTCATTGAGAACGCGTGGACGCTTCTAAGGCCTTTGGGCAATGGTGCTTGCAGTAGCTTCAGTGTTTGCACGATGTAGTAGGCGCAGGTTTCCAGCCAAGGGATAGGTATGAGTTGCAGCATTTGGCACATGAACACCATCAATGGGCTATGTGAAGCTCTGGAACTCAGCATTTTGAAGATGGAGGGGCTTCTTGGAAGGCTCAGGGTAGATGACTTCAACAGACATATCAACCTTAGGAAAGAAGACAATGTGATTGCGTGTTGAGGGCCGATAGTCAATAGGTGAATGAAGCTTGATCAATCGCATCACCCATGGAGCATAGAACTTCAGGCCAAACAAATCAACCCCGGAAGCAACAAGTTGTGTGATGAAGAAATCCTGAGTGTTGAATCTGATGCCATTGACGATGTAGAACACCAAAGTCTTCATGGCGCCTTCAAGTTTGGCTTTAGATGAATGGCCTTTGATGGGCCAGAGAGTATGCCTCGGAATGTGATATATTGTGTGCGTGGCAGATACTCAAGGTCCTGAACAAAGAATTCCTTTGGATATTGAGCGTCTTGGGGCAAAGGCTTTATCATGCTAAGCATTTGGCTCATGTTTGGCTCTGGCCTCTTAAAGATGCTCTGCAGTTCATTCTGATAAAGCAAACAACCAGGTTCGTGAGTTATGTGGGTGGGGAAGTAAGATCGATGATATCCTGAGCTTGGGCTTCGTGATGCACATCACCCATCATCCACTCAAGGATCCAAGTCTTTGGATCCCTGTTGTAGCCTCGAATGTGTAAGGTGGCATAGAACTGCAGGAGGAGCTCTTCATTCCAGTGCTCTTTATCAGTCACGAACGCCAGAAGGCCAACATCCCTAAAGCAGTCAAGGGCTTCTTCCAGACATGGCAGCCCAGCCATAGCATCACAATCCAGACGCCTGTGAGGAAATATTCTGTCTTGATTGTATAGAATGCAAGAGGAATAGCTTCGATGTTGGTGGCTCCAAAATCTGTCAGAGGAGATCTTTGGCTTCTTGTAAGGGTTCTTGGCACTGTCAAAGAATGTATGTCTTCTCGGAAGCTGGGCACGCTGAATGAGCCTTGTGTAGTGATAACACTTGGAAGCCGTAAGTGCATCTAGTGCCACCCCTAGTTTGGTTTTGGAGTATTAACGACAAACTTGGTTGAGGGACTAATGTGTTTGTGAGAATTGCAAGATAACACAAGTAGTAGTCCCTCTTTGATTCGGTTTACCTACCAGAGATGACCCCTAAAAATGTATGAAGACATTGAAGATAATGGTGGTACATGAAGACATTCACATTGAAGACTATGACAGAAGAAGACATTGAGTGAAGACTGACTATGGAGCGCGAAGACTTAGTAGTTTCGCTGTTTCTTTTCTTCTTTGTTGAGTCATAGGAACCACCGCACTGTTAGGTGGGGTCCAAGTGAACAAAGTCAGAGTGACTGATGTGATGCTCAACCAAATTCCTATGTCTTCGAGCGAAGACAATGAGAGCAAATCTTATCCAGAGTAGGATAAGTCAGCTTTACTTGTAGCCCAAGTCAAGCTGTCGCGTGTGTTTGAAATCTGACCGTTCTGACACGTGTCAGTTCCTTAGTGACCCAGGGTCATTTCGGACAAATCAGGTCGGGTTGCCCAGTGGCTATAAATAGCCCACCCCCTACACCGTAAATTGGTGGCTGCTCAGAGTTAGTGCACGGCTTTTGTCGTTGAGAGCAACCCACCTCCGAAGAGTTTGAGAGAGAATCCTTGTGAGGACAAATCCCAAAATACCCAGAGCCCAAAGAGTGTTTGGCATCACTGAAGTCTTTTTGTCTGCATGACCTAAAGACTTGTTATACTTGAGGACTGTGAATCCTCTAGCCGGTTAGGCGTCACGTTCTGAGCATCCAAGAGTAATTATGGATTGCCGGTGAACAAAGTCTGTGAAGTTTTAGAAGTCTACCTTGAAGACTTACCAGAGTGATTGGGCGAGGACTGTGTGTCCTTAGCTCAAGGGGAATAAGGTGAAGGCATGGTCTTCTGAGTTCAATCTCAGCCTCCCTAACCAGACGTACAGTTGTCACAGCAACTGGAACTGGTCGAACAAATCCTTGTCTTCATAACGCACTGGTTCTATCTCTTACTCTCCTTTCTTACAGTTCGTCTTTGTGAAGTCATTGCCTGATTGCTATGCCTGTTTGACTTCACTGTGTGACTACTTGTTCTGATTGGCTTCGTACTATCTTCCATCCTGATCCTACTACCTAGCTGCTATATGTCATCATGCTTTAGATTCATACTTGTTTGACTATGGCTTGTCTAGTGTAGTTCATCTTCCGCTGCATGTTTATAGGTCCTGATTTCGTGTTTGTCTTCGAAACTTTCATGTTTTGAAGACTTCCATAAAAATCGCCTATTCACCCCCCGCCCCTCTAGTTGATAACTAGCACTTTCAATTGGTATTAGAGCAAGGTACTCCCTTGTTCTGTGTGATTCGGTTTAACCACCTGGAGTTTAGCTATGTCGACTGTAGGGATAATCAAAGTCTTTGCTGCGTGCCCTGTCTTCAAGACACTCGACCCATCGGACATACTTGAGAGGCTCAACACACATGAGTCCAGCTAGCTGAGAAAAGAGATATCTATGGTCCCAACTATGGCCGAACTCGAGCTTTGAAGGCAAAGGTTGTTTCCTCGTCTGAAGAAGAATCTGACTGCAGTTCTGGTGAAGCTGAAGACCTTGGAAAGGAGCTCGCTATGCTTGTGAAGAAGTTCCAGAAGTTCACTAAGAATAAAGGCTTCAGAAAGTCTTCATGATCCAGCTCAATAAATGATGAAGCTTCTTCCCAAGACCACAAGAAGAGAACCTGTCACAAGTGCAAGAAACCTGGCCACTACATCTCTGAGTGTCCACAGTGGGACAATGGGAATAAAAAGAAGAAGAGCAAGGAATATGATTCTGATGAAAAGAAGAAGAAGAAATACTCAAAATCTTCTTCCAAGTCCTCTTCCAAGTCTTCATCACACAAGAAAAGCTCATATGGCAAGGTTCGTGCTTTCATTGTCAAGGAAATGGATTCAGAGGAGGAGTCTGCTTATGAGGAGGCTGAAGTGGTGGAGTCTGAGGAGGAGTCTGACTCTGGTGTTGCAAGTCTGGCCTTAGCTTCAGCCTACGTCGCCAAATCCATCTTCAACACTGAAGACAATGCATCCATCACAAACATTGATGCCAGTGACAAGGACGACTCCGCTCCCACTTACTGCTTCATGGCACGTGGTGCCAAGGTAAACTCACGCGATGCTTTCTTTCAAACATCTAGTGAAAATGACTCTGATTGTGAATCCAACCCTAGCTACAAAAAACTTGCTAAAATTGCAACTGAACAACAGAAAGCTATGGAACATATTCAAAAACTGTTAGACAAAAGCGATGACCTGTTGGACGCGGAAATGACTAAGACTCAGTCCTTAATTGAAGACATAAAAAATCTTCATGTTAAGTACCAGGAACTTGAAGGTCGTCATGAAACCCTCTCAACATCTCATGAAAGGCTTTCCTATGATTATCTTCAAAGGAAGCAGGAACTTGAGAAATTGAGATCGGATTATGAAGATCTTCAAAAGGAGAACGAGTCACTCCGCACTTTACAGATCAGTCCCGCTCCGGAAGGATTTGAACCACCATGTGTTAAAATGCATTGAGCTTGATAACGCTGTTTCTGTTGCTGGATGTTCTACTGCTCCTATTGCAATATCTTCAACTGCTGATGTGGTAACTAACCCCTCTGTTGAGGATACCGCTACAATTGCTGATGAGAATGCCAAGTTGAAGACACTGATTGAGACAGGGATGTACAAAAGCCTCAAAGGGCATCAGACATTATGTGATGTCCTCAAAAAGCAGATTCTGAATCGAAACCCTAGAAAAGAGGGTGTTGGGTTCGAGAGGAAAATGAATGTTGATGTGTCGTACTGGAAGCCTGAGCAGTACCCCAAAACCACATGGGTTGCTGCAAAGGAACCTTCAGTAGATCCATCCACCTTATCTGGTTTCACTTGCACTAACCCTATTATCATTGATGAATCCTTTGATGCAAACTATAAACTGTTTAAGAATCAGAATGGTGAAGTGTTAGCCAGGTATATTGGTACTAACTGCAGGAATGGACCACCTATGAAGAAGATCTGGGTACCTAAGAAGTGTATTGAGAACCTTCCTGTGAATGTCATCATGACACCACCAAGGAAGAAGACAAACCCCAGACCTATGGCTTTATATGGCCCAAAGGCTTCATACAGATACATGACTCACCTGAGTCACCCTAACGCCAATGTTTTGCAGGGAAACCATACTCAGACTTATGAATATGAGCGTGTGTCTTCAAACCGCTATGTTCATAGAACTAAGAACTTTTCTGCTTATTCATATGAGTATCATGCTTCTCCTGCAAGGCTATTTGCTAGGGCTCCAAAGCCAAAATTCTCAGATGCTGCACTTAGACTCATTGCTTCTAAGCCACCCCTGAAGATGTGGGTGGTGAAGAAGAATTAACTTTCTTTTGCAGAGTAAGGTCTCCAGCCTGAAATCAAAGGCGTCCGATGCTATTGCTGGGGACCTAAAACACATTGTGGGACGCAAGATAAAATGCCCAAATGATCTTACTATGTATTTCACATCTGAATCGCTTTCCAGTCATACTATGAGTCCTAACCTTGATCTAAGCTTTGATAATCCTCTTGTGTGTCAAATGCTTATGCTTCACAACACTCTTTGTGAAGCCTATCCTCCTAACTGCACTGTAGGGTACGACACCTCGTGCGACAGAATGGATTATGGACAATGGATGCACCAACCACATGACTGGTGATCGAAGTCTTCTCATGGACTCAACCTTACATCCATGTGATAAAAGTCACATCACATTCGCTGACACTGGTAAAAGCAAGGTATTGGGACTAGGTAGAGTTGCAATCTCAAGGGATCAGCACATGGACAAAGTGATGCTTGTTGAATCCCTTGGTTTCAACTTAATGTCTGTCTCAATGCTTTGTGACTTAAACATGATTGTGCTATTTGGAAAATATCGTTGTCTTGTACTAATGGAATCTGACAAGTCTCTAGTCTTCGAAGGGTACAGGAAAGATGATCTGTACATGGTAGATTTCTCAGCAGGACCACAGATGGCCGTATGTCTTCTAGCCAAGTCTTTAGAGTGCTAGCTCTGGCATCGAAGGCTAGGGCATGCAGGCATGAGGAATCTACACACTCTCGCCAAGAAGAAGCACGTCATAGGCATCGAAGATGTCAAGTTCAAGAAAGATCATCTATGTCGTGCTTGTGAAGCTGGGAAGATGACAAGGGCCAAGCATCCCTCGAAGACAATCATGACTACATCTCGACCTTTTCAGTTGCTCCACATGGACTTGTTTGGTCCCACTTACTACTCTACTCTCACTGCTACTGCTTGTCTCTATGGTTTCGTTATTGTTGATGATTATTCAAGATACACTTGGGTGCACATAATTCTCTTCAAGACTGAAGTGCGGGATGTCTTCAGACGCTTCGCCAACCGCGCCATGAACAACTATGGCGTCAAGATCAAGCACATTAGGAGTGACAACAGCACAGAATTCAAGAACACAGGCCTCGACCTCTATCTTGTCACCTTAGGCATCACTCATGAATTTTCTGCTCCCTACACACCTCAGCAGAATGGCATCATGGAGCACAAGAACAGAACCCTTATTGAGATGGCTCGGATGATGCTTGACGAATACAAGACTCCAAGAAAATTCTGGCCTGAAGCCAATTATACTGCATGCCATGTCATCAACCATGTTTATCTTCACAAGCTTCTGAAGAAAACATTCTATGAGCTCCTAACTGGTAAGAAGCCAAACGTAAGCTACTTCCAAGTATTTGGTGATAGGTGCTGGGTCAAGGATCCACATCACACTTCAAAATTTGCACCAAAAGCACATGAACGTTTTATGCTTGGTTATGGAAAGGACTCGCACTCCTACAGAGTCTTCAACCTCTTTCACTATAAAGTGGTTGTAACTGTGGATGTGCGGTTCAATGAAACTAACGGCTCGCAAAGAGAGCACCTGCCAAATGTGCTAGATGAAGTACCTGCCAGTGGATCAATCAAGCTAATGGGAACAGGAGAAATCATACCATCAGATGCCCAGCCTGAAGAGGAACTCATTTATTTCTGCACCTGATCAACCTGAAGACATTGCTCAGCCTGAAGACAATCCTCCAAATGATGACAATCTTCAGCAGGAGCAAAATCTTCGTCCAGTCCATCCTCGCGTTGCAAATGAATTACAAATTGAGAAGATAATTGATAGCATCAATGCACCTGGTCCACTCACTCGTTCAAGAGCAACACAACTAGCCAATTTCTGTGGGCACTTTGCATTTGTCTCAATCTCTGAACCCAAGAAAGTTGCTGAAGCCTTCATGGAACCTAAACGGATTCAAGCTATGCAAGAAGAGCTTCAACAGTTTGAGCTGAACAATGTGTGGGAATTAGTCAAGCGTCCTGATCCTCGCAAGCACAACATAATAGGCACAAAATGGATATATCGCAAAAAACAAGATGAGCATGGTCAAGTAGTCAGAAACAAAGCATGGCTCGTTGCTCAAGGATACACACAAGTTGAAGGAATTGACTTCGATGAAACATTTGCTCCAATGGCTAGGCTCCAAGCCATTCGCATACTGCTAGCCTACGCAAATCATCATAACATCCTTCTGTATCAAATGGATGTGAAGAGTGCCTTTCTCAATGGAAAGATTGAAGAAGAAGTATATGTTGCACAACCGCCCGGGTTTGAAGACCCAAAACATCCTGATATGGTATGCAAGCTCAACAAGGCACTGTATGGCCTCAAACAAGCCCCTCGTGCTTGGTATGACACACTCAAAGACTTCCTGAAGAGCAAAGGCTTCAAACCTGGTTCTCTAGATCCCACTCTCTTCACGAAGACATATGATGGTGAACTGTTTGTGTGCCAAATCTATGTGGATGTGTAGGATCGAAGAAGGTGAGAGTGTCTAGAGGGGGGGTGATTAGACTACTCGACAAGATAAAAATTATGCCTTTTGACAAAGACAAGTTTTTGGCAGATTTTGCATAACACACAAGTCAAGTAGCATACTACACATGCAATTCTAGAGTATGGGCAGCGGAAAGTAAATTGCACAAGTAGTAAAGAGAAGTGGAGAACATCAAATGCAATTTGGAGACACGGAGATTTTTCTCGTGGTTCCGATAGGTGGTGCTATCGTCAATCCACGTTGATGGAGACTTCAACCCACGGAGGGTAACGGCTGCGAGAATCCACGGAGGGCTGCACCCAGGAAGGGTCCACGAAGAAGCAACCTTGTCTATGCCATCATAGCCTACGCCCACGGAGGGCTAGCCTTACTCGGGGTAGATCTTCACGAAGTAGGCGATCTCCTTACCCTTACAAACTTCTTGGTTCAACTCCACATCTTGACGGAGGCTCCCAAGCGACACCTAACCAATCTAGGAGGCACCACCCTCCAAAAGGTAATAGATGGTGTTGGTGATGATGAACTCCTTGCTCTTGTGCTTCAAATGATAATATCCCCAACACTCAACTCTCCTCACTGATTTGGTTGTGGTGGAAGAAAGGATTGAGTGGAAAGCAACTTGGGAAGGCTAGAAATCAAGTTTCATATGGTGGGAGTGGAGCAACTTGATCTCAACACAAGGGTAGGTAGCTTTCTTCTCAGAAATGTAAGGTAGGAGTGGTAGTACTTTCTGATGGCTCTCTCCACGAGTGAAGAGGGGGTGGAGGGGTATTTATAGCCTCCACACAAAATCCAACCGTTACACACATTTGACCAATCTCGGTCAGACCGAAGTTGACAACTCGGTGAGACCAAAAGTTCAAATCATGTGAACGTTGGGATTTTCGGTGGGACCGAAAATACAATCTCGGTTAGTCCGATTCTTCCAAAGACAAGAGCTTGCCAATCTCGGTGGGACCGACTTTATCATCTCGGTGACACCGATTTGATGACAGAAGGTTACAGAAGCTTGGCAACTCAAGTTTCGGTGAGACCGAGTTCAGAATCGGAAAATCCAAAATTTCTAGGGTTTGGCTTTGTGGCTGAGGTGGTTCATCTCGGTGTGACTTGGTTTGGAAAATCGGTGGGACCGAGATTACTTATGAGTGTATATTGTAGTGAGGGTTGCTGATAGTTTAGGAGATGTATCACTAAGCACTTTGAGCAACCAGATCATCAACATAACCTCATCCCCTTTTAATAGTATTGGCTTTCCTATGGACTCAATGTGATCTTGGATCACTAAACCAAAATGGAGTCTTGAGCTTTTGCCAATGCTTGCCTTAGCATCTTGAGGGTCCACCTCTCCATCCTTTTGCCATGCCAATGTGATTGAATTTCTGAAACATACTTGATAAAAGCATTAGTCCAACCACAAAGTATGTTGTCATTAATTACCAAAACCACCCAGGAGCAAATGTGCTTTCAATCTCCCCTTTTGGTAATTGATGGCAACACACAAAACAAGACATCAAAGCTTATTGAAAGTAAGACAGAATTATCACAAAAGCTTTGACAAACATGTAGTACAGGCTCCCCTACAAGTGTGCGAGATTTTCATAAATTATGGTTTTGGACTACCACAAGCACACAAGAGAGAAAAGCAAGATGTGCTACATGCAGCTTGGCTATATGCATCGAAGCGAGATGAAAAGAAGTGAGTGATAATGCATATGTGCATGGTGATTTCTTGCAAACAAGTATTCACAAGCAAGTCACCATCATGCACATTCTGCAAAGTGCATACACTTACCTTGAGGTTCCTTGGCATTGTACCTAAAGAAATAAAACTTGGGAAAACAACGTTAGATAACACAAGAGTATTTCTTCAACCAACAGCAAGAGCATCAAGAGTACCAAGCCAGGGATGACATGTATAAAGAGTGTCTCATATTGAGCACAAGCTTGAATCAGCAGACATGTCTCCGAAACTAAAAGATTTTCAATGAACTCTGAGAGATTTTGCTTTCCATAAGATATCAATTGTGAAAGCAAAATCAAAAGAATGATGCCAAATGTAGTATCCAATGTGGAACACGGCAAAGCTTTGATGTGATTCTCTCCCCCTTAAGATAAGATTGCTCTTCTTCTCCCCCTAAATCTTCCCTTCTCCCCTTATCTCCCCCTAAATCTTCTCCCCCTTTGACATCAAGTGCCGAAAAGGACAGCAGACTAGGAGGGTCAGGGAAGATGGAAGGAAAAGTGGGATCCTTAAGAATCACAACTGGGCAATAAGAAATATGCAAAGAAAATCATTGAGTGGAGCTGCAGAAGATGATATCCTGAAAGAAAATCGGTGACACCGAATTAGATGGATCGGTGGGTCCGAAAGTCTGGGACTTAGGGCAGATCCTTTTTCGGTTAGACCGAAATGTTTAAGTCGGTGACGCCGAGTTTAATTCCAAGGAAATATAGAAATAAGTCAGCTCACTTTGCAAGGAATGTTTCAAAGGATTTGCAATGAATTTGTAAAAGATTTTCAAGGAATTGATCAGAGCCAAAAGGATATTCACAAGGACAGAAGAATAGAAATGACAACGATTGCTAAATGAAGTTTTTTTAATGAAAACACAATGAGAAAACATAAGAGCAACTAGAAAGACTGCAAAAACATATGTACTTGATCTAGATAGGGGTCGGCGACTAGGTCACCTATGTTTGAGTATTTTGACTTAGGAGTCAAATGAGAACATTTGATCATAGGTTATACTCATCGTTTAAGCTCAAAATGGGGTTGCCATTTTTCGATTAAGTATTTGATGTGATCACATCTTATGAAGCTGCTTGTACTCATGACTTTGAGCAAAGCTTCTTAAAGATGTGAGGAACATACCTTGGGCTTGTTGTTGCTTTGCTCATGTAGGTAAACTTGATGTAGGTGCTCATAGAATGTGAAGTTGGAGCACCATTTCCAATTGTGTAGTTCATCTTCCTACATGGGTTAGGCAAGCAAGGAAATACTCAAGAATATCCAAGATGACAAGAGTGAAATACTAGATGTATAAGGTGTCAAAAAGGATATGTGGAATTTTGTTCCTTGAACTCAACATCCCAAAGGGCTAGATACTTGGTCAATGACAAGATTACTCATGATTTGAGTGTGGTAATCTTGTGGAATGTAGATCATCCAAGTACCTGCAAGGAGTTAGATGCAATACAAGGAGGCAAATGTGTCCAAGACATATGATCATCATCATAAGAGAAATATCAAGGATTAGTCAAGTAGGCTCATGCCTTGCATGCATCAATGGAGTTTTCACTCCAAGTTTGAAGCATCAATGATGTTCAACTCACTCCTTAAGCGACAAAACACCTTCTCATCAAGGGGTTTTGTAAAGATATTAGCAAGTTGTTTGTCAGTACGAACATGCTTAAGATTTATGTCACCCTTGGCAATGTGATCACGAATAAAATGGTGACGAACTTCAATATGTTTCGTTCGAGAGTGTTGCACGGGATTGTGTCCAATCTTAATCGCACTCTCATTGTCACAAAGCAAGGGAACATGTCTCGCATGTATCCCATAATCCTTAAGCGTTTGTGTCATCCATAGCAACTGAGCACAACATGATCCAGCAGCAATATATTCTGCTTCGGCAGTGGATAATGATACTGAATTTTGTTTCTTGGAGGACCAAGATACAAGGGATCGACCAAGGAATTGACACGTACCCGAAGTTGACTTTCTATCAACCCTGTCTCCGGCATAGTCCGAGTCGGAATAGCCAACAAGATCGAAAGAGGCCCTCTTAGGATACCAAATGCCAAAGTTTGGTGTGTGTATCAAATATCTCACAATCCTTTTAACAGCTTTAAGATGACATTCTTTAGGGGCTGCTTGATATCGAGAACACATGCATACACTCAACATTATGTCAGGACGAGAAGCACAAAGATATAGTAGAGAACCAATCATGGATCGGTAAACCTTTTGATCAACAGGTTCTCCATCTTTTGTCAAGTCATTATGTCCACTTGTAGGCATGGGGGTTCTCATACCTTTGCTTTCTTGCATGTTGAACTTCTTGAAGAGATCCTTGGTGTACTTTGTTTGTGAGACAAAGGTACCCTCCTTAGATTGCTTGATTTGCAACCCAAGGAAGAATTTGAGTTCACTCATCATGGACATCTCATACTTCTCCGACATGAGCTTTCCAAACTTCTCGCTAAAATGAGGGTTAGTTGAACCAAAGATAATATCATCAACATATATTTGGCACACAAATAGTTCACCATCAACCCTTTTCGTGAATAGCGTTGAGTCTATTTTTCCAATCTCAAATCCTTTTTCAAGAAGAAAGCTAGTCAAGCATTTGTACCAAGCTCTAGGAGCTTGTTTAAGACCATAAAGAGCTTTGTGCAACTTGTAAACATGATTAGGCTTTTAGGATTCACAAATCCGGAGGTTGTTTCACAAATACTTCCTCCTCAATTTCTCCATTTAGGAAAGCACTTTTAATGTCCATTTGATAGAGAGTAATATCATGGTGGTTGGCATAAGCAAGAAGAATGCGAATGGACTCAAGTCTAGCAACGGGGGCATAGGTCTCACCATAGTCCATACCTTCGACTTGTGTGTAACCTTGAGCTACGAGACGAGCCTTGTTGCGGATGACTTGTCCATCTTCATCTTGCTTGTTCCGAAACACCCATTTGGTTCCAATGACGTTTTGATCATCCTTGGGCTTCTCTACCAAAGTCCATACATTGTTCCTCTCGAAGTTGTGTAGCTCTTCGTGCATAGCGTTCACCCAATCCGGGTCTTCAAGTGCTTCTTCTACCTTCATAGGTTCAAGACTAGAGATAAATGAGTAATGCTCACAAAAGTTAGCTAAGCGAGTTTTAGAGCGAGTAATTCTCCCGGAGTCGATGTCGTTCATCATTTGTTCCACGGGATGATTTTTCTTGACTCTTGCTCGGACTCGGGATAGCTTTTGTTGTGGTTGTGGCTGAGCTTCCTCATCATCCTCATCTTCCTCTTCTTCTTCATTGTTGTTGGTGTTGTCTTGAGGCGGTGGAGAAGGAGGTTGTGGTGGATCTTCTTGTTGCACTTCCTCATCTTGGTGAGTTCCACTTGTGGAAGCCTCCATGTTGCCTTGAGGTTCATCTTGCCGTGAGGTGGGGGCTCCACATATGTAGATGAGGTACTCTCCTTCACTTCCATGGGACGGATCTTTCCAATAGATAAATCTTGAATGGCTTCCGATGGGTCCTTGTCTCCTACATCAATAGGCATTTGCTCTACTTGCGAGCCATTAGATTCATCAAACTTCACATCTACCGTCTCTTCAACCTTTGGGTGAAATTATTGTAGACACGGTAGGTGTGGGAGTTTGATCCATAACCGAGGAAAAGCCTTCATGAGTTTTAGGAGCAAATTTAGACCGACGATGCTTATCAAGGATATAGCATTTTGAAGCAAAGACACGAAAGTATCCCACTTGGGGTTTGTTACCGGTGAGGAGCTCGTATGAGGTCTTGCCGAGAAGCTTATGAAGATAAAGCCTGTTGATAGCATGACAAGCTGTCTCGACGGCTTCTCCCCAAAAGTGCTTCGGTGTCTTGTATTCGTCAAGCATCGTTCTCGCCATCTCTATGAGCGTTCGGTTCTTCCTCTCAACAACTCCATTTTGTTGAGGTGTGTACGTAGCCGAGAACTCATGTAGAATCCCTTCCTCATCGAGAAAAGAGTCTACATGGGCGTTCTTGAACCCGTTCCATTGTCCTCCGAACTTTCTTGATCTTCACCTCAAATTGATTTTGGGCCTTTCGCAAAGGTTTTGAAGATTCTCTGAACCTGCGATTTGTCATCAAGGAAAAATACCCACGTAAATCTGGAATAATCATCAACTATAACTAGACCAAAGGAGTTACCACCAAGGCTTTTGTAAGCATTGGGACGAAGAGATCCATATGAAGAAGCTCAAGCGGTCTCCTTGTAGTCATGATGTTCTTCACGGGATGACTTCCACCTACTTGTTTTCCTGCCTGACAAGCACTACAAAGTCTATCTTTGTCAAAGAGAACATCTTTAACACCAAGAATATGATCACCTTTGATTAGCTTGTCTAGATTACGCATACCAACATGTCCAAGCCTTCTATGCCATAACCAACCTTTAGCGGATTTAGCAATGAAGCAAGTTCTAGGTTGGGCTTTCTTAGTGAAATCAACAATATATAGATCACCTCTACGGATACCGGTAAAAACCATGTTATGATTGTCACGACGAAAGACTTGGCAATCTACTTTTGTGAATAGCACATTGAATCCAAAGTCAGCTAATCTAGACACGAAAAGTAAATTGTATCCAAGTGATTCAACAAGCATGACATTTTGAATAGAGCTATCATGAGATATGGCCACCTTACCAAGGCCAACTACCTTACCCTTGGAGTTGTCTCCAAAAGTCACATACTTGCGTGGACCATCGTTCTTTGCAAGCTCTCGAAACATGTCTTCGTCTCCGGTCATGTGATCGGTGCATCCACTATCAAGAATCCACTCTTTTCCACCGGATATGTAGTCTCTCAGATTTGCCATAAGATTGAGACTCTTCATTATCTTGTCTAGCTCGGTGTCCGAATCGGAGTAATCATCATCATGCTCATGCTCATCATCATATTGACCCATAGATTGTTCATCATCAATACCTAGGTCAATTTGACAACGACTTGCATTAGTTTTGTCAATGTGACAATAATCATCGGAATGCAATACAAGAGCATTTCTAATTAGATCATTGATAAGACAAGGATCACCCTTCTTTTTCATAAGATCTCGAAGCTCAAAGAAGCATTTATCAAAGTTGGGATCATTGGGGCGCATCATGTCAAATTCAATAGTCTTGTATAGAATTTCATCAAGACCTCTCAAAGAGTAGTCCGGATAAAGTTCTTCCAAGAACTTCCACATAGCATAGGCACACTCAAAGTTTGTGACAAGCTTAAGCAAGTTATCGGGCAAACCTCTAATGATAAGATTTACAGTTCTAAGGTTACGAAGCAAATCAAGCTCTTCATCCATGGTAGGGTGCAAGGGGTCAAATGGAGGCACATATGGGGTTTCAACATATTTATGCAAGTTATACATCTTAAAGATAATAAGCATTTCAATCCTCCACGAGTTATAGGACACTCCATCAAGAATAGGCACTCTATGGCTAACACTCCCAAACGTGACACGTCCATCTTCCTCCAATGGTGTGTAAACCAAAGCAATGGAGACCAAAGCTCGATACCAATTGTAGGATCAAGAAGGTGAGAGTGTCTAGAGGGGGTGATTAGACTACTCGACAAGATAAAAATTATGCCTTTTGACAAAGACAAGTTTTGGCAGATTTTGCATAACACACAAGTCAAGTAGCATACTACACATGCAATTCTAGAGTATGGGCAGCGGAAAGTAAATTGCACAAGTAGTAAAGAGAAGTGGAGAAGATCAAACGCAATTTGGAGACACGGAGATTTTTCTCGTGGTTCCGATAGGTGGTGCTATCGTCAATCCACGTTGATGGAGACTTCAACCCACGAAGGGTAACGGCTGCGAGAGTCCACGGAGGGCTCCACCCACGAAGGGTCCACGAAGAAGCAACCTTGTCTATGCCATCATAGCCTACGCCCACGGAGGGCTAGCCTTACTCGGGGTAGATCTTCACGAAGTAGGCGATCTCCTTGCCCTTACAAACTTCTTGGTTCAACTCCACATCTTGATGGAGGCTCCCAAGCGACACCTAACCAATCTAGGAGGCACCACCCTCCAAAAGGTAATAGATGGTGTTGGTGATGATGAACTCCTTGCTCTTGTGCTTCAAATGATAATATCCCCAACACTCAACTCTCCTCACTAATTTGGCTGTGGTGGAAGAAAGGATTGAGTGGAAAGCAACTTGGGAAGGCTAGAAATCAAGTTTCATATGGTGGGAGTGGAGCAACTTGATCTCAACACAAGGGTAGGTAGTTTTCTTCTCGAAATGTAAGGTAGGAGTGGTAGTACTTTCGATGGCTCTCTCCACGAGTGAAGAGGGGTGGAGGGTATTTATAGCCTCCACACAAAATCCAACTGTTACACACATTTGACCAATCTCGGTCGGACCGAAGTTGACAACTCGGTGAGACCGAAAGTTCAAATCATGTGAGCGTTGGGATTTTCGTGGGACCGAAAATACAATCTCGGTTAGTCCGATTCTTCCAAAGACAAGAGCTTGCCAATCTCGGTGGGACCGACTTTATCATCTCGGTGACACCGATTTGATGACGAATGTTCTGAAGCTTGGCAACTCAAGTTTCGTGAGACCGAGTTCGAATCGGAAAATCCGAAATTTCTAGGGTTTGGCTTTGTGGCTGAGGTGGTTCATCTCGGTGTGGACTGGTTTGGAAAATCGGTGGGACCGAGATTACTTATGAGTGTATATTGTAGTGAGAGTTGCTGATAGTTTAGGAGATGTATCACTAAGCACTTTGAGCAACCAGATCATCAACATAACCTCATCCCCTTTTAATAGTATTGGCTTTCCTATGGACTCAATGTGATCTTGGATCACTAAACCAAAAATTGAGTCTTGAACTTTTGCCAGTGCTTGCCTTAGCATCTTGAGGGGTCCACCTCTCCAGTCCTTTTGCCATGCCAATGTGATTGAATTTCTTGAAACATACTTGATAAAAGCATTAGTCCAACCACAAAGTATGTTGTCATTAATTACCAAAACCACCCAGGGAGCAAATGTGCTTTCAGGATGACATTATCTTCGGTTGCACCAACAAGAAATACAGTGATGAATTTGCTCACATGATGCAAGAACAATATCAAATGTCCATGATGGGAGAGCTGAAGTTCTTTCTCAGTCTTCAAATCCGTCAGTAGCACAACGACATCTTCATATCTCAAGAAAAATATCTCAAAGATTGCCTGAAGAATTTTGGAATGCAAGACTGCAAAGGATACACGATGCCAATGCCAACCAAAAGTCATCTAAGCCCCTACGTTAATGGTAAAGATTTCGATCAATAGGTATACCGCTCCATGATTGGTTCTTTACTTTACTTATGTGCATCTAGGCCAGATATCATGCTTAGTGTTTGCATGTGTGCCCGATTCCAAGCGACACCAAAGGAGTCGCATCACTTAGCTGTGAAGTGAATTCTTCGATATTTGGCTTACACCCCAACCCTAGGATTATGGTATCCAAAGGGCTCAGAGTTTGATCTGGTGGGTTTTTCGGATGCTGATTATGCTGCTGACAAGGTGGATCGCAAGTCTACCTCAGGCACATGTCACTTTCTGGGTCGATCTCTTGTCTGTTGGTCTTCAAAGAAGCAGAACGTGTATCACTCTCAAGCCGCTGAATCTGAATACATTCTTCTTTGGATCTTCTTTGCGCTCAGCTTCTGTGGATGAAGCAAACTCTTAAGTACTATGGCATTCATCTGAAGCATGTGCCACTCTACTGCGATAATGAAAGTGCTATCAAGATTGCCAATAACCCAGTTCAGCACTCGAAGACAAAGCACATTGAAATTCGTCATCACTTCCTCAGAGATCATGTTATGAAAGAAAATATTGATATCATTCACGTCAAGACAGAAGATCAATTGGCTGATACCTTCACTAAGGCCTTGGATGAGAAAAGGTTTTGCAAGTTGCGGTGTGAGCTAAATATATTGGAATCCTTGAATGTCCTGTGATTAGGCACTCATCCTAACACTTATGCATGTTGATGACTTAGATGTGCAACACATGAAGTAATGTATATCTTCAATCAATGAAGACATACACTCTAAGTGTGAATACATTAACGTGGAAATTGACTTCAGAGCGCCACGATAATTGTGCATCGTGTCTGGGTCTAATACTTCCTATACGGTGGGTAACGCCACCACCGAACTCTTATGAAGTGTTTCCTCATGGCGTCATATTTGCAAAGTCTTCACAATTGATTTAACTTCAACATTAATTTGACTTCATGGTTACTGATTTGGTTTTACACTGTTATATCTATATATATGTACTGTATTCTGTCCTCTACAGCATTCACTTATGGCTATGTCTTCTTGTTTGAATATTTTGAACTAAGTGAATGTGATCGGACCCTAATCCCTCTATGCTTTCTATCTCAAGCTCTATCTCTCCAAATCATATGCATTCTGTTGAGACTGTTGAATGTCTTCTCTGCGTCCTTATCAACAGAAGATACAGAGACAAACATTTATATCTAGCCTTAATGAGTTATCCTTTTTGCCTGAAACCCGGAGAATTCAGAACGACCACCCCGACAATCCAGGCGTGCGTGGGACATGGAACAACTTTCAATAAGTTGCATGTTCGCCACGTGTCCATCAGATGTGAACCGCCAGGGGCACCTGCGTAATTGCGGTGTGCTGTCTCTATCCTTATAAATGCCTGTCCCGTCTCGGTCAAAATCCTTCTTCCTCCTTCTCCATCTCTCGCAAACCCTAGCGCCTACGCTAGCTCTCGACGACGATGACAACGAAGCGCTTAGCTGTCGCGACTTCCTCGACGCCGTCCTCATGCCGGCCGTGGACCTCGTCTTCTCCGCCGTCGCCGTAGGTGTCTTCCGTCACCAAGTTAGGGCATGGGAGATCAAACTGCTCGACATCCATCTTCGCTCCGTCAAGTAGTTCATCGTGTGGTAATAAAAGTTTACTTTTTACCGTCTTTTTGATCCGATAGATTCATCCCTTCCTACCTAAAGTGGTTTCTAGATCTTCGAACATGGATCTATCTCTTTCTGCATCTCATATTCTGCCTAGTATATTCACTTATGCTTCCTCACAAGTTAGATTCCTCACTTGTACTTATTCTTGGATTTGTACAACTCTAGAACCAACTCTCATCATATAAGTGAATGTCTTCGCGTTATGAGGTTAATGTCTTCAAACTGATTTATCTTCAAAATCTTCTGAGAATGCATATGACCTGGTCCCCTTCCCTCGCACCTTTAATGCTGTCATAGGTACATGTCCGTGGGAGAATCCCTTGGTTCTCATAGTCTGCATTGTTTGCAGAGTCACATCAACTCACCTGAAGCTAGTTCCTGTCAGTCCATCCGGTTGAAGCCTTTCAGTTTACACTTCATGGCAACTGGAAAATCAGCGAGAAAGGGAGGCAGACAGCATCGTGGTGACACTTCCAAGGATTTAGCACCTGATTTGCATGAGATGTACAAAACTGGTCCAGAGGAAACCTATATTGAACGCAAGAATCGAATCCAATGGATTCGAAGATATTGGGCAGAAGAGTGGTTCAGATACCGCTTCATCACCAAGGAATATGTAGAGAAGAATGCCATCAAGGCACCCTGGAATGATATTCTGTACAGAAATCTTCCACCCAGGAATCAGGCTGAAGCTATTGAGCAAGGCTTCTATCCTTGCATGGTGCGCAGACCACAGCCTGAGAATGTTGATCCGTCCTCACTACTCTGGTGTCGTGAAAACAGTTTGTTCAAGCGCAATTACCAGTTTGCCAAAAACTCGGTTGCTACGAACAAGAAGGATCTGGGGCTTGACTTCAACCCTGGTCCCTCCGCACCTCGGGATGATGATGCCGACACTGACGAAGCTCCACCTCCTCCTCCAAAGCCTAAGAAGCAAAAGAAGACTAAAGCTTCAAAAACATCTGCTGCTCCAAAAGCTTCACGAGTGAAGCCATTGGCAACTTCCCCTTCTGCTCCAAGCAATGACTCTGAAGATCTCTCTCGTATCTCCAAGAGGCGTGAGAAGCCTCAGAAGGCACCTGTTTAGAAACTGAGTCAAGCACTGATGCCTGCTGCCATTCTGAGGAATGAGTCTGAACCCATTGACTTGTCTTCTGATGAAGAATTTGGTGAAGATGCTCTGGAACAGCTAATCAAGAGCATGCAAGAGGCGGAGATCTTCAACGATCTGCCCCTCTTTGATGTCAACATTCTGAAGAACTTAATTGATGAGTGGTTTGATAATCAGGAGCTCAGCTTTGATGACCTTCAGCTTCCCATTGGCGTCAGCGTTGCTTTTCAAGGCGCCATAGCTCCTGAACTAGCTCTGGCTCAGCGCATCATTGAACTAAAGCGAAAGATCGGCTTCGAGAAGGAACAGTTCAAGAAGCATATCGCCAGGTTGAATGTGGCTGATGTGCAAAAGTTCAAGGTGATGCTCAATGACCTCAAGGAGACGTTTCAAAAGAAACGCGAGGAAGCCAAAGGCTCAAGAGAGCGCATGAAAGCACTCGCTGACAAATGCGTTCAAGCCTACAATGAAGCTGAAAAGCGCAAGGCACTTGGCCGCCCTGGCATTGACCCCTCAATGGCTTCCAAGAAAAAGAAGTCATCTGAAGCCCAAACTGAAGCACCACAGCAGGAAGAACCACGCATTGTCTTCCCTGCCAGCATGCGCGGCTTGAAGCCAAAGGCTCCTTCAGTGGCTTCTGAACAGAAGAAAACCAAGGCAGCAGAAGCCGAAGCCAGGAAGCGGAAAACCAAGCGCACCACTGATGAAGAACCACCCCCTAAGAAGAGAAAGACCAAGAGAAGAGAATGGGCTGCTCCTATAGAGCCCCTTGTTGTTGAACCCCTTGCGTTTGTTCCCCCTCCGCCTGCAAACCAAGAATGTCGGATGATTGTTCATGAGCCTGCTTCCACAGAGGCTCCTGAAGCTCAAGAAGTTCCAGTCGTGGACCCCATCGCGACTGAAGATATTGCTCAAGATGATGCAGTACTTCCTCAGATCGAGCACCCATCGGTATCATCGCCTGTTCGAATGAAGAGTGAGCGTATCAGCATTGGTCGTCCTTTGACGCCAATATCACAAGATGCATCGTGGGCTGATCGCTCCCAGCAAGCTACCCCACAAGACCCACCAAGTACACCCCAGTCGTCAAGTGTGCCCGTCATCAGCCCCATGTCAAATGATGACAACTACATGGAGACTTCACCATCGCCAAAGGCGTCGCCTGTATATCAACGGCTTCACAAAGGCTTGAAGACCTCCATGACCACCATCACAGAAGAGGACTCCAACTTGTCAAGCTCAGTGGCACGTCAAGTGTTCCCTGAAGACAATCCTTCTGTGATGGTCCCCGTGTTCAAGCCAATCTTCTTTCAAGACCCTCCGCTGCATCGGCGGGTAACACAACAAGAAGAGCGTGTCGCTACTCCCCCTACAACACAAGCAGAAGTTAATGAAGAGAACCAGTCCATGCCAGTACCTCCAACTACTCAAGTGGAGGGTGAGAACCCTGAGGCTGCCACACATGACATTCCTGAAGCCGATGACGTTGTCATGGCCGACACTAATGTGGAGCCTACAGTGGTCAATGCACCAGTGGCCAATGAAGCCAATGAAGCCCATCAAGCAGATGAAGTCAATGCCGCACCTGTCGCCAATATGCAGCCTGAAGTTAATGCCACTGCTCCTGTTCCGCCTCCAAGGCCACACACTATCAAGCAAGCATACAACTATGGCCAGCTTGTAACTATTAGATGGCCTATTCTGATTCCTCCACCTGCTGCTGGTCCTCAATTTGACTACCATGTCGAGGACAGGCCTCAGGTTCAGAAGAAAGCCAAGACTGCCCAGATTTCCAGGTACTGCCACCTCACCAGGATCCTTCAATGTCAACAGCTTCATTGCACACAACACCTTCTTTGATAGCGACAATAATCCCTACACCAAGCCCAAGATTTCATCTGACCGGTTCTGGAGCTATCAGCAGCGCAGCTACTATTCATGCATTCTGTACAACCAAGGCCACATATTTCCACATATGCGTCTTGATACTGAAGCCATAGCTGGCCTGCCCTGCTTGGAAGAAGCCCTTGATTGCTTTAGAGAGGCTGTCTTACTGCATTTTGTCACTGACAAGGAGCACTGGAATGAAGAGTTGCTTCTCCAATTCTACACCACTTTGCATATCAGAGGCTACAACAGGGATCTGAAGACTTGGGTCCTTGAGTGGATGACAGGCAATGTCCATCATGAAGCCAAAGCATTTGATGCCATTGAGCTTACTGGCCTGCCCACTCCAGGTGATCTCTATGAGCCTGGTTGTCAGCTTCACACTGCAGCAATGGAGAGCATCTTTCACAAGCCTAAACCCAACATGAGCCAGATGCTGAGCATGATGAAGCCATTGCCTCCAGATGCAGAATATCCTACGGAGTTCTTTGTTGAAGACCTTGAGTATCTGCCACGCACGATCTATCACATCATAAGGCGAACTCTCTGGCCTATCAAAGGACATTCTCCACAGGCTAAGCTAGAAGGTGCAATGAAGACATTGGTCTTCCATATTCTTCATGGCAAAAGCTTCAATGCACAAGATTTATTCATCCGCCAACTTGCTGCATCAGGATCTGACATTTTTGGCTTGAAGTTCTATGCTCCATGGATCATGTGTCTAATCAAGCTTCACACTGCTTTCAACTATCAGCCATCTGCACGCATCACATTATCTTCTTGCCAGAAGTTGATATGTCTGTTGAAGCCATCTATCCAGAGCCTGACAAAGAGCCCCTTTATCTTCATAATGTTGATCGTCAAAGCTTCACTCAGCCCATTGAAGGGTGCTGGCTGCCACTCGTGTCTATCCGTTGGCTGGTACTACACGTGCACCTCACCGTGCCCCAACTGAAGCCACAAATAGCACAATTGCTCAACGGCCTCAAAAGCGATCTCATGTTCTCAATGACCGAGAGCTTCTCGTTGGCCTGCATCAGAAACAGGATAGGCATCATGATTGGCTCAAGCGCCAGATGCAGAACATCATGACTGACGTCAATCGCATTCGCAACCTTGCAACCAAGAATGCCTTTGTAGCTCATGAAACCTGTCGACGCACATGGAAAGGGTTAACGCTTATGTTGCTGACGGAGATATTCAGGACGATGGCTTCTCAGAATGATTCAAGTTTGATTCTACTCCACCTAGAAATGTTGTTCTGCGGCGCACTCCATCTCTTGAAGACTCCGAGTTCTCCTCTTCTACTGCAACTGTGAATGCTCTTGTGATCGATGATCAAGATGATGCTACTTCGCCACCTCCAACACACATCGACACGGCTCCAAGTTCGTCTGCACCGTCAAACCTCGACACCAACCCTACGTCTTCTCCTACTCTTTCTGGGAACGAGTAGAGGCTCAATGTCTTCAACCCTTTTTGGTCCTTATTGACAAAAGGGGGAGAAGCTAAGAGTTGATAGTCTTCAAGCGGGTTCATATGGGTGGTTGCATTATATTTTGCCTTGTGTTTACAACTCTTGCTTTTGATACATTTGGTTCTCTCAGTTGTAACACTTAAACTGGATGGTCGTCTGCTACTTATTTGCTATTTTGTGATGCGATGATAAATTCGTGATGTGCGATTTATAACTTCCGCACTTCAATCATTTTGCAGACGTCCATTATTCATTATGCATGCCATTATCTTCGTTACATCAGGTCATGCATGATGAATTGTCGTCATAAGTTGAAGAGGATCTCCACAAGTAGAACCTACCATGTGCATTTGCATTTCAAAAGTAAATTATTTATATGCACATCTTCAGGGGGAGCCTTTTGCTACTTACAAAGACAATACCTCATCCTTTACAATTTCACATATTTTTATCCCCGTTGAATACTTCAACCAGTTTGTCATCAATCACCAAAAAGGGGGAGATTGTAAGTGCATCTAGTGCCACCCCTAGTTTGGTTTTGGAGTATTGACGACAAACGTGGTTGAGGGACTAATGTGTTTGTGAGAATTGCAGGATAACACAGGTAGTAGTCCCTCTTTGATTCGGTTTACCTACCGGAGATGACCCCTAAAAATGTATGAAGACAATGAAGATAATGGTGGTACTTGAAGACATTCACATTGAAGACTATGATAGAAGAAGACATTGAGTGAAGACTATGGAGCGCGAAGACTTAGTAGTTTTGCTGTTTCTTTTCTTCTTTGTTGACTCATAGGAACCACCGCACTGTTAAGTGGGGTCCAAGTGAACAAAGTCAGAGTGACTGATGTGATGCTCAACCAAATTCCTATGTCTTCGAGCGAAGACAATGAGAGCAAATCTTATCTAGAGTAGGATAAGCCAGCTTTACTTGTAGCCCAAGTCAAGCTGTCGCGTGTGTTTGAAATCTGACCGTTGTGACACGTGTCAGTTCCTTAGTGACCCAGGGTCATTTCGGACAAATCAGGTCGGGTTGCCCAATGGCTATAAATAGCCCACCCCCTACACCATAAATTGGTGGCTGCTTAGAGTTAGTGCACGGCTTTTGTCATTGAGAGCAACCCACCTCCGAAGAGTTTGAGAGAGAAATCCTTGTGAGGACAAAGCCCAAAACACCCAGAGCCCAAAGAGTGTTTGGCATCACTGAAGTCTTTCTGTCTGCGTGACCTGAAGACTTGTTACACTTGAGGACTGTGAATCCTCCAGCCGATTAGGCATCGTGTTCTGAGCATCCAAGAGTAATTGTGGATTACCGGTGAACGAAGTCTGTGAAGGTTTGGAAGTCTACCTTGAAAACTTACCAGAGTGATTGGGCGAGGACTGTGTGTCCTTAGCTCATGGGGAATAAGGTGAAGACATGGTCTTCTGTGTTCAATCTCAGCCTCCCTAACCAGACGTACAGTTGTCACAGCAACTGGAACTTGTCAAAAAATCCTTGTCTTCACAACGCACTGGTTCTATCTCTTACTCTCCTTTCTTACAGTTTGTCTTTGTGAAGTCATTGCCTGATTGCTATGCCTATTTGACTTCACTGTGTGACTACTTGTTCTGATTGGCTTCATACTATCTTCCATCCTGGTCCTACTACCTAGCTGCTATATGTCATCATGCTTTAGATTCATACTTGTCTGACTATGGCTTGTCTAGTGTAGTTCATCTTCCGCTGCATGTTTATAGGTCCTAATTACGTGTTTGTCTTCGAAACTTTCATGTTTTGAAGACTTTCATAAAAATCGCCTATTCACCCTCCCCCTCTAGTCGATAACTAGCACTTTCAGAAGCATTGGCAGACGCGGCTTTCGCTTCTGAACTTGAGACCTTCGCTCCACATGATAATCATATTGGGGTCCTGGAGCAGTAGGAGGAATCATAATTGGCCAACAAACAGTGACAAGCTGGCCGTCACGATTGAAGGCCCTTTCCATGGTGTGAGGCCGCAGTGGAGGAACAGCACCGTCACTGAGGACCGGCAACACGGAAGCTTCAACATTCGCATTGGCTTTAGGCTCCACATTGTCTTCAGCCAAGACAGGGTCATGGGCTTCAGTAGCAGTGTTGGTGGCAGCCTCATTGTTTTCAACCTCCATTTGGTCAACGACCGGAGGGTCAGGCACGATCACATTCTCTTCAAGAATGACTTGATCAACAACATGGGGTGTGGATTCTCTTTCTCTTTCTTATCTTCTTTCTTCTTTGGATGATGCAGCCGGAATGTCTTCAGCAGCTTTAGCTTCAGACGCTTGAACAATCACAGAAGGATTCTCTTCAAGGAACACTTGATGTGCCACTGAGCTGGATTGTTGTGAATCTTCTTCTGGAATAGTGGACATGGAGACAGATGGCTTGAGACCTTTGCGAAGCCTGCGAAATAGTGGTGATGCCTTTGGAGATGGAGTGGTCTCCATGTAGTTGTCGTCATCAAGTACCGGATTGGTAACTTGAGCTGGTGGAGTATGGGACGTCTCATCTTGAACAGGGGTGTCTTCTTGATGGCGCTCAGCCCAGGAGTCGTCTTGAGCAATTGGCGTCAATGGACGACCAATGCTAATGTATTCACTGCTTGTTGGAGCAGGCGATGATACCAACTGGTGCTCGAGCTGAGGAAGGACTTCATCATCAACTACATTGTCTTCATGACCAACGTCTTCAGCTGCATTGGGGTCAACAGCTGGAACTTCTACACATTCTGGTGCCTCTGTGGGAGCAGGCTCATGGACAACGAGATGGCGCTCGCGATTTGCAAAGGTAGGATATGCAACAGAGACGGGATCAACAACAAGGGGCTCAGGGGCAGCAGCACGATTTTTTTTTGAAGACTTAGAGCCCTTAGTCTTCAGCTTTTCTCTTGGAAGGAGCATCATCAGATACCACATCCGTGTGCTTCCTCTTCCTGGCTTCTGCTTCAGCATGCCTAGTATTTTTGAGCTCAGAAGCAACTGAAGGGACCTTTGGGCTCGAGCCAGTCATGCTAGCAGGGAAGACAATGTTGGGTTGTCCCTGCCTTGTAGTGTCAGGATGGGCTTCAGTATGCTTTTTGCTCTTCTTAGCAGCCATTCTAGGATCAATGCCAGGACGCCCAAGAGCTTTCCTCTTTTAAGCTCCATTGTGTGCTTGCACACATTTCTAAGCATAAGACTTCATGCGTTCTCGAGAGCCTTTGGCTTCTTCACGCTTCTGATGGAATTCAGTCTTGAGGTCATTCAGCATCTTCTTGAAGATTTGCACATTTACCACACTGAGCTTGTGCATGTTCTTCTTGAAATGGGCCTTCTCATAGTCAATTTTGTTCTTGAGCTCGACAAGTTTCTATTCCAGGGCCAGCTCATTTGCAATTGCAAAGTGGAATGTGACGCTGATGCCCACCTGCAAGTGCAAATTGTCGATGCTGATGTTCTGGTCGTTGAACCACTCATCAATGAAGTTGTTCAAGATGTCAACATCAAAGAGGGGCAGATCACTTAAGATCTCCACCTCTTGCTTACTCTTGATCAGCATCTCAAGAGCTTCATCACCAAGATCTTCATCGCTGGACAGATCAATGGTGTCATCCTTGTTGCGCAGAATAGCAAAAGGAGTGAGGGGTTTTGCCCAGTGGCCTTCTTGGGCAATGGCTTCTTGGTCCTCTTGGACACGCGAGATAAATCTTCAGACTGCACACTGGATTCAGGCAGTGCAGCATTCAGTGGCTTCCTGGTTGAAGCTTTTGGTGTAGCAGATGGCTTTGAAGCTTTTGTCTTTTTCTTCTTCTGCTTTGGTGGTGAGGGAGCATCATCAGAATCAGCTTCTTCAGCAGATTGCTCCACAACAGCTCTCTGGGCAGCAATATGAGACAGAAGCCCGTCAAAGTTGGCGAAGGGGCCAATCCTGTTCTCATTTGCTTCATGAGTCCCATCTGGTCTTGGAGCAAAGGGGCCAGGGTTGAAGTTGAGGCCAAACTCCTTTTGGTTCTTGACAGCAGAATCTTTTGCAAACTGGAAGTTGCGCTTGAAAAGATTATCTTCACGACACCATAAGAGAGAAGATGGGTCAGCATTCTCAGGCTGTGGTCCTCTTGCCATACAGGGATAGAACCCTTGTTCAATAGCTTCAGCCTTGTTCTTTGGCACCAAGCATGCATGCATGCATTACCCTTGTGGGCTTGATGGCATTCTTTTCAGCATATTCAGGTGCTACAAACCTGTATTTGAACCATTGCTCAACCCAATATCTTCTGTGTAACACCCACGATGCGGCTATATCTCCCACGTGTCGAAGCACGACTTAAAGGCATAACCGCATGGTGGTTTTGTCGCAAGAAGGGTCATCTTCACACAATCCCATGTAATGAACAAGAATGGGATAAAGAGTTGGCTTACAATCACCACTTTACACAATGAACATATAATTCATACATCATTCAGAGCACATACATAGTCCGACTATGGACGAAGCCAAAAGAAAAGAAGATAACCCAACTGCTAGATCCCCGATCGTCCCAACTGGGCTCCACTACTGATCAACATGAAACGAAACATAACAATGACCAAGATCTTCGTTGAGCTCCCATCTGAGCTCGGTTGCAACACCTGCACTGGTATCATCGGCACCTGCAACTGTTGTGATAGTATCTGGTGAGTCACGAGGACTCAGCAATCTCAAAACCCGCGAGATCAAGACTATTTAAACTTATGGGTAGGAAGTGGTAATGAGGTGGAGTTGCAGCAAGCACTAAGCAAATATGGTGGCTAACATACACAAATAAGAGCGAGAAGAGAAGCAACGGAACGGTCGAGAAGCTAGAAGTGATCAAGAAGTGATCCTGAAAACTACTTACGCACAATCATAACACAAAGACCATGTTCACTTCCCGGACTCTGCCAAAAAGAGACCATCACGGCTACATGCGCGGTTGATGCATTTTAATTAAGGCAAGTGTCAAGTTCTCTGCAACCGGATATTAACAAATTCCCATCTGCCACATAACTGCGGGCACGACTCTCGAAAGTTTATACCCTGCAGGGGTGTCCCAACTTAGCCCATCACAAGCTCTCACGGTCAACGAAGGATATACCTTCTCCCAGGAAGACCGATCATTCTCGGAATCCTGGTGTACAAGACATTTCGAATGGTAAAACAAGACCAGCAAAGCCGCCCGATGTGCCGACAAATCCCGATAGGAGCTGCACATATCTCGTTCTCAGGGCACAACGGATAGGTCAGCCTACGAGTAAAATCAGCCCTCGAGTTGCCCCGTGGTGGCCCCGCAGTCTGCCCGGTTCGGACCAACACTCAAAGGAGCACTGGCCCGGGGGGGTTAAATAAAGATGACCCTTGAGTCTGCAGAACCCAAGGGAAAAAGGCTTAGGTGGCAAATGGTAAAATCAAGGTTGGGCCTTGCTAGAGGAGTTTTATTCAAAGCAAACTGTCAAGGGGGTCCCATAAATCACCCAACCGCATAAGGAACGCAAAATCCAGGAACATAACACCGGTATGACGGAAACTAGTGCGGCAAGAGTGGAACAAAACACTAGGCATAAGGCCGAGCCTTCCACCCTTTACCAAGTATATAGGTGCATTAATTAAATAAGAGATATTGTGATATCCCAACATAATCCTGTCCATCATGGAGCAATCTTCAACTTCACCTACAACTAACAATGCTATAAGAGGGGCTGAGCAAAGCGGTAACATAGCCAAGCAACGGTTTGCTAGGAAGGGTGAAAAGGTTAGAGGCTGACATGGCGATATGGGAGGCATGGTAATCAAGTGATAAGTAGCACAACATAGCGATAGAACGAAGCAACTAGCAAGCAAAGATAGAAGTGATATCGAGGGTAGTGGTCATCTTGCCTGAAATCCCGCAAGGAAGAAGAACGAGTCCATGAAGAAGACAAATGGACATAGTCAAATGAATCCTCACAACTCCGGAACGAAATCGAGGCTAGCGAGAGAAGCAAACCGGAAAGAAGCAAAAAACATGGTAAACACACAAGCATAAACATGTCATGATGCACAAACAAGTATGATGCATGTCCGGTTTAATGAGGCATGGCATGGCAATATGCAACAAATAACACTACAAGTTAAGTGGAGCTCAATATGCAACGAGTTGCATATTGACGAAACACCACATTCAAGTTATTTAGTTCGCTCTCGTTTAGGTACACAACAATATTAAATGTTGTTAAACATGGCAAAAGGTGAAACATAATTGAGCTAACTATTTAGGCAAGTTTAAGTGAGGCTGGAAACAAGAAACAACAATCCCGGTAAATCCCCACATGCCAATTAGCAATTTAATGCAACAACAATTTTAAGCATTTAAATGTTGTTATCATGATGCAGATGACATATACAAGTTATATGAAATTTTTATGAAAATGTTGCCATGATCATATTATGAAGCATTTTTCACCGTGGCGGAATGAAAGGGGTGCCACGGCAACTACAACAGAAATGGTGCCACCGCAACATTTTGATGATCCGACACTCATTGAGATACCGGTGCATAAGAGCAAGTGTGGATGTATGGAACATGCAAAAGATGGTGGGGTGATCCCGGTTTCCGGGTTCCCACGGGTCGACGGCAAGGCAACGAGGAACGTGCAAAGACCTCTCGAACATGGTGCAAACACAAGCATCTCATGCATCGTAGACATTCGTTCTCGGAAGGGCATCTCAGCGGTTATACCTTCGAAGCGTGCATTTTGGAGCGAATCGAGTTCGTAGTGGAAGTAGTTGTTCACGAGTCGTCGTGGGAAGTAGTGGCACACATGGCGGCGTAGTGGAAGTAGTGGTACACATTCGTTTTCGGAGAGGTACTTGAAGAACCCAACGTCTTGGGGGCGACGGTAGTGGTACACGCGACATCGGGGTACTTGTCGCATCATCGGGTGTAGTTGTACATGAGGGTCTTGACGAATCGGAAGGGTACTTGACGGGTCCGGTCTTGGCGTCCCAACGAGGATCACAGATGTATGGGGTGCAAGTTATGCCAAGGTGGAATTTGGCAGCGAGCATGGAGGCTTCGGGGCTGCGTCTTGGCGATCCAACGATAGTATGGCCTCAAGGTTGCATAGCCAAGTCGAGCAACGGCACGACACAACATCACGCAGAGCCATGGAAGCACGGTGCATCCCAAATGGCGAGCTCGGGGTGCTCGAGGCCGTGCGGCAAGGCGACGAGGACGAGGCACGTCAGGGCAGCAGTGCGGAAGGTGCATAGGCGAGGATGAAGCAGAGAGGTGGTCAGGGTGCCTTGGCGCAACGGAGGCGGAGCAGAGGAGGGCAGCGGCGGCGCGCTTGCTGGATGGAGCAGGGGCGGCGAAGCGGAGCGGAGCAGCAGCGCGCCGTTTCAGCGCAGGCGGCGACCAGTGGGCGAGATGGAAGCGAGGGGACGCGAGGCAGGGGGCGCCGGAGTTGGCCTCCAGTGGCGGCACGGGAGGCCCGGCACGCTGTCTTGGCGAGGCAACGACGCGGAGGAGGGCCGACGAGGGGGCGATGGAGCTCAACGGGCGTGCTCCTGCAGAGATGCTTGAGCGGGGGCGGACGCGGAGGAGAGGAAGGAGCGGTCGTCGACCTGCTGGGCTCCGGTGGTGCGATTCAACGAGGACGAGGTGGAGGTCGGGTGCTGGCGCACAGAGGGAGATAGGGATCGAGCGTGAGGAGAGGGAGAGGGGCCGGGCGCTGGCGGCACTGGAGGGAAGGAGATGGGGATCGGGAGGGGGTTCGATCGGGCTAGGGTTTAGGTTAAGTGGGGCGGCTGGGCCTTAGAGGCCGGCCCGATAGCGAAAGAAGTGGCCAGAGGCCTGGCTGGGCAGCTGGGCTGGGCTCTCTCTCTCTCTCTCACTAATTTTCTTTAACAGAAAAGCATTAGAGAGAAGGAAAAGGAAGATGGGCTAGGGAAAAGAAGTTGAGCAGGACGACAATTTTCCTGGACTCATAAAGATGTGCTCGTTCCAAGAAAAATGGAGTGGGAAAGATTGCAAGGTTTACATTTGAATTTAATTCAAATGGTTTGAACAAGGAGTAGGAATCAGAAGTTTCCAAAAATGTTGAATATTTAGGAAGAGCCTCGATAAAATGATAAAAGAATAAGAGGACAAGTCGGAGACCAAGAATTGAGATAACAAAGGCATTGAGATTTATTTGCAAGTGTGTCAAAGGTAATTCCACATCCATGGAATACTTTATAATAGCTCCCTAATATTGGGAGGATATGTTATAAAGAGAAGTCACCCTTCCCTCGATTTAAATAGATCAACGATCTATGCAATTTATTTAGGTGAGTTTTAAAAAAGGGTTGCATGATGACATGATGCAATGCACATGATGCAACGATGAATGCAACAAGCAAAACAAACACACGGCGAAACTCAGAATAGCTGGAAGTCTTCTGGAGCGTCGGTCTCGGAGCGTTACAACACTCCACCACTATAAGAGGATCTCATCCCGAGATCTAGAATGGCTCCGGAGAGAAACGGAAGAGGAAGATAAGAGGTAAAGCTAAGTTGCTTCTTCGACCAATGAGTGAAACCAAAGAACCTTGAGAAGTTGAGCAATTTAAAAGAAAGAGTACAACATAGATGAACGAGATTGCAAACAATCCGTTAGATAAGAGGAATAAAGAACATTGGAACTTGAAGGTTGCAAAGACATGAATCAAGAGTTTAATGGACAAGATAGAATTCGAAACCACTCCGGTTAAAACAAGATGAGAGAGGAAGAATTCGGGTAGCACTCCGGTTGAACATGGACGGAATAGAACATGAACTTGAGAAGATGGGATGATACTTGATGAAATCAACAACACACTGCCTCTGGAACTACTGAAAGAATGGCACAATGGGTAAGAAGGATTTCAGACAGCACTCGGGTTGAAAAGAGAGGCAAAACTTGATAAGATGAAAGAACTTGAATGAGAACACACACTCTGGTTAAATGGATAAGCAAGAAAATAACATGAACTTGACAAAACGACGTGATGGGTGAAGAGCACAACATCACAATGCCTCCGGAAGAAATAAAAAAAAGGAATGGAATGAATGGAGGAAAACTTGATCTTTAAGAGCACGCTTACAAGAAATGCTAGAACGGAGTTGTTAGATTATCAACAACGAAAGGATAAGCTTGTTGTGGGCTTATGGAAAACATCTCAAAATTATGAGGTGACAACCGGTCACTAATTGAAACAATTGCTTGCTTGAGATCAATGAAGAGATGAAAACTGCTTTCGCCGAGAGGATAGGAGAAAACTTGGATCATTGATAAGCATCACAAATAGCAACATTCCTTAGGGAAGGCTTTAGGTGAAATCTATACCAAGATAACTCCAATGAAGAGATTGATGGATTGAGAAGAACTCATGCTTGAAGGAGTTGATGGGTTTAACTATCTCATTCTTGACAACTGTTTAATCATGACACACAAAGGGAAATTGTCAAGAATGACATAACACCACTTCAAAAGATAAGGTAGAAAGAATTGCACTTCGGATGCAAGATGAAGAATGCTTGAACTCCTCAAAACAAAACATGTGTTGGGCACCATGTTTATTTTAGAGTATAGCTTGGCGGATCTTAGCTTCGAGAGAAATCTTGAGGAACAAATGAAGAATGAAAAGAATCCTTGATGACCCACCATGTAGAGCCTCCATGAAGAACTCCGGTAATAAAAGGATGATATAAAGAAAGAGAAGTTGAAAACAAGGTGAGCCTTGCAATGATTTAGATGGAGCTTTGCGATGATAATGCGGAAAACTTGGAACTCTGGAAAAGAAAAGATGAAACATCTCGAACCGAGAAAAGTGACATGATGAACAACTCTGGAAAGAAGAAACTAGATCACTTGGATGAAACAATAATAAGAATTACATTATGCGTATCCTTCACCAATTTAAATTGATGACAAGCAACAAATTTGGCACACTACTTATTCTCGTAGAAAGGATTAAAAGGGATATTGCGTAAACTTGAGAAGGTATTGATGGAACCACCAGTGGGATTTGGAAACAACGAATGAATTGATATGATAACGAAGGAAGCGAAATCTTGAACGAACCACCGAAAGAATTGAAAATGAAAGTAGCAAAGGTACAATTCACCCGGAAGAATTGGAAAAAGAATGAAGATACTTGAGGGGATTTAGATACAAGAGAACAAAGAGATCACAAACTGATTAGAGGATATTTGAACGATGCACCGGAAGAATTCAAGAACGAGAGCTGAAAGCTGAGAATGAGTAATATTCAGAAATGATGGCCTTTGGATGATCGAGAAAGGAAGCAACTCCTGAAATGCGTCGGATGGTTGAAAAGAATTCTCACAATCAAAAACAATTATGAGAGGATGGCATGAAGCTAGAACCATGAATCTTCAAGAGAATGGACCAAGATTTTAGGAGAAATCTCTTGCTCGGTCATCAAATGTTGAGAATGATGATGAGGACCACCATGAATTGTTGAGATACTCCAGGAGAATGAAAAACACAGAGGTTGAGCCAACAATGAAAAATAATTTGAAAGATCTTGGAGAAAGACATTTGACTAATGAAAATTCATTCTTACGTCAAACGTCGAAAAGAATTTGGGAATGGCTCCGGGAAAATTAGAAGAGTCGGGTAAGATCCTGGGAAAAGACCTGTGGGTTAGGGCCCACTCAAAAGAAAACACCATTGAACGATTTAAAAGAGAGATTGCGCCGGTTGAATTGAATGGCTCAAAAGAGATAACAACCTCAAGATATCTTGAACAGATTAGGAATGAAAACATGAATCTCCTGAGATATCTTCAGTACTCCAGAACAAATGAATGGCGAAAAGTGGATGATTAAGAGGTGCACCGGCATGAGAAAACATTTGAAAAGAGGAAAGGATATGATCAAGAAAGCTTGAATTGAATCCACCAGAGAAGAAAAGAGAACAAAGAATAATAAACTTGAAGCTCTGTTAGTATCTTCATGAGAATCACCGGATAAGAACATTGATGGAAAAGAATGGAGAGACTTCTCATCAATAAAAGGATACTTGATTAAGAAATCTGAGTCCTTGAAGAAAAAGGGTGGGAGGGCGGGAAAAACAAAGGCAACTTGGGGCAGATGGAATGGATACCATTGAGAAAAACTTAGAATTGATCTTGCGGATGTTGAGATGATCGGATCCACTTGAAGAGAAGCACGCCAGTTGGAAAAGAATTAACATGACAACCTCAATGATCAAGAAGGATTAGTACTCCCATAGAAATATGAGAACACCATTTACGGAAGGTATGGATTCAACACTTGACATCGAAGCAACTCGAATACCACAACTCAAAACAAAACAAAGGATTTGGCTTGCAGAATAAGCCTGAAACAAACATATGATAGAGATTTCGTCCGGAGTTTTCGTGGTGGGGCCCACACGGGCTCGATTGTACAACACCATCATGTACAAGGCAGTGCACATGTGTAAGTACATCTAGTGCCCCTTAGTGATTTTGGTGTATTGAAGACTTATAGGTTAAGTAACTGATGCGTTTGTGAGTGTACACAGGTCTATAAGTCTATGAGGAGTTTGATATTTACAGAGAATGTCGACCCCTAAAAATGAAGTTCTTCAACTAAAGACTTTGATATTCTGAATACTTTCTGAAGACTTTGAAAGTGAAGAAATTGGTGTGACCATGAAGACTTGATATTCATTCGAGGAATATGAAGCGTGAAGACTTTTGTTTTCGTAGTTTCTTTTTCTTTTTCTTGAGTCATAGGAAACACCGTACTGTTAAAGGGGGTTGAGGAAATACTAAGGAAAAATTTCCATGTGATGATCAACTCAAAATCCTACACCTACCAATCCTTCAAGTGAAGCCATTGAAATCTCATACGATTCATCAAATTCATCAATGATGAGACGCAGTTCTTCTATTCATCGAGGACTTTGCTCGACCGAGGAGTTAGGAATTCGCCAAAGGCAAATTGCCTACACAAAGGAGGAACATGATAGCCCCGAGGACTTTGAGAGTCAAATTTCCGACCGTTCTTTGTCTTGCATACCGCGGACCAAAATATCTTATCCACCTAACGGTCATATCATTGAAGGGCATTTATGTCTTATCATGTCGGGCTGCTCCCTAGGCTATAAATAGCCGCCCCCTACAACCACTAGTTGGTTGGCTGCTCCGAGAGAACTTGACACTTGTCATTTGAGAGCAACCCATCCTCCGAGAACTTTGAGCGAAAATCATCAAGTGAGGAAAATCCCAAAACCAAACCCACAAACCCCAAGTGATTGAGCATCATCAAGAAATTGATCTGCGTGGATCCGACGCTTGTTACCTTTGAAGACTGTGCTTCTTCCGACGGTTAGGCGCCAAGGTCTAGAGCATCCAAGAGGAATTGTGGATCGCCGAGTGACCAAGTCTGTGAAGGTTTGAAGTCACCAAGACTTACCACGAGTGATTGGACGAGGCTGCGTGGTCTTAGTTCAAGGAGAATACGATGAGGATCGGGTGTCTGAGTTGCGCTCGAGATCGGGTGTCCGGACTGTGTGTCCTCGAGTTTAAATACTCACCGCTCCAACCAGACGCATAACCGAGACAGCAGTTGGAACTGGTTTACCAAATCATTGTCTTCACCAACTGACTGGTTCTATTTCCTCAACTCATCCATTTCCTCATTCTGTGTTGCATGTTGTTCATATCTGTGCTTGAAGACTTTGACTGAAGACTTTCACAAATTCCTCAGTTCAATTTCTTCAGTCTGTTTGTCTTCATCTTGTTATCCTGTGTTTACGCTTCCCGTACTCTGTTCTTGTTTTCATTTCATCATGCTAACTATGGGTGCATCCTGTTATGTTTACTTCTGAGTACATATTCCGCTGCAAGTAGTTCTTCGCCAAGGAATTTCCTCACCGGCAAATTCCTCAGTGAAGAATTTCATAAAAATCGCCTATTCACCCCCCTCTAGTCGATATAACGCACTTTCAATTGGTATCAGAGCAAGGTACTCCCTTGTTCTGTGTGATTTTGGTTTAACCACCTGGAGTTCTAGTTATGTCGACCGCAGGTATGATCAAGGTCTCGGCTAGGTGTCCTACCTTTGATGGAACGGGCTACCCCTACTGGAAGAACAAGATGCGAATGCATCTTGAGGCAATTGATAATGATCTCTGGTATGTTGTGGAAAATGGTGCCCCCGCTGTCACTGAAACACTGACCGCTACCGATGTAAAGAGATTCAAACAACTCGACTCTCAAGCTAAGAATATCATCTGTGGCCATCTGAGCAAAGGACAGTACGGGAGAGTGAGTGCTTTGGAAACTTCTAAGCTTATCTGGGATAGGCTGTCCAAAGTAAATGAGGAGTTTCAACTCAGCGTGACTCTCGAGTTGATGTTCTTCAGAATCTCTTCAACCGCTTCAAAAGACTCGACAACGAAAATGTCCAACAAACCTTTGATCGCCTCACTGACATCTCAAATGAGCTTCAAGCCCTCGATGCCACTGACATCATTGATCATGAAGTTGTGAAGAAACTGCTGAGATCGCTTGATTCCTCATTTGATACTCTGGGACTGATGATACAAGAACGTGCTGACTACAAATCGCTTGATCCTGCTGATATCCTAGAAAGGCTTAACACCCACGAGTTCCAGCTTGCTGAAAAGAGAGATCTCTATGGCTCAAACTATGGCAAACCATGTACCCTGAAGGTTAAGGTTGTGTTTGACTCTGAATGTGAGGATTCTGGTAGTAGCCTTGGTGATCCTGAAGAACTGAGCCAGGATCTAGCTCTCCTTGTGAAGAAATTCCAGAAGTTCACAAGACGTGGTCGTTTTGGAAAATCCTCAAGAGGAAATGATTCTTCATACAGTGACTACAAGAGAAGACTTTGCCACAAATGCAAGAAGCCTGGTCACTATATTCAAGATTGTCCTCAGTGGGAAAAGGAAATGAAGAAGAAAAAATACAACGACTACAATTTTGATGATATGAAGAAGAAGAAGAAATCATCAAAATCTTCGTCTTCAAAACCATCAAAGTCTTCATCTCACAAGAAGGGCAGCTCCAAGAAAGCTCGGGCATTCATTGGCAAGGAAATGGACTCTGAAGCTGAATCTGAAGAAAATGATGAAGAGGAGGAGTCTCAAGAATCTGAGTCCGGTGTGGCGAGTCTGGCGTTACTATCGCTTTCGTCGACAAGTCCATCTTCAACATCAAGAAACCGACTCCACCGACAAGCATATGAAGATAATGATGGCTACGCCCCACCTATTGCTTCATGGCAAAAGGAGCTAAGGTACTCAAATACAACTCCTCGACTCTAGTGAAAATGAATCTGATGAGGATCTAAAGCCCAGCTACTCTAAACTTGCTAAAATTGCTGTGAAACAACAACGGGCTCTTGAAAAGGTTCAAAACATGATAGATAAAAGTGATGATATGTTGGGTGAAGAAATGGATCGCACTAAAGTCCCGATCGAAAATCTTCAGAGACTTGGCCTAAGTATGATAACCTTCAAGGTCATCATAACTCTCTCTTGTCTGATCATGAGAAACTTTCTTATGAATTTCTTCAAGAAAAGCAAGACAATGAGAAGCTTTCTCTTGAAGCTATTCAAAGAAAGGCAGATCTTGAAAAGCTAAGTGTATGTTATGAAGATCTTCAGAAGGAGCGCGATTCATTACTAGCTCAACAAATCAGCGCTTCTCAGGAAGAATTTGTTCCTCCATGCTTAAAGTGCATTGAACGTGAATCTGCAAATTCTTCACCTGAATGTTCAAGTGCTTCAACTGTTACAAATTCTTCATCTGCCCCTGCTATTACTAATTCCTCATCCGAGGACTTTGCTAGTATCCTCGACAATGCAGGGCTGAAGGAATTGTACATGACAGGCATGTACAAAAGCCTCAAAGGGCATCAGACACTTTGTGATGTGCTCAAAAAGCAGATCCTCAACAGAAACCCTAGGAAAGAGGGTATTGCCTTTGAGAGGAAACTCAACGCCGATGGAACATATTGGAAGCCTGAGCAGTATCCCAAAACCTCATAGGTTGCTGCAAAGGGACCTCCAGTTGATCCATCTAACTTGTCTGGCTTTACATGTGAATCTCCTCATTCTTCTGATGAGTCATTTGACTCCAACTATAAACTGTTCAAAAATCAGAATGGTGAAGTATTTGCTAGATATGTTGGCACTAACTGCAGGAACGGTTCTCCTATGAACAAAATCTGGGTTCCCAAAAGTTGTGTTGAAAGTCTTCAGGTGAATGTCCTCATGACACCACCTGTGAAGAACAGGAACCCCAGATCAAATTCTTCATATGGACCAAATTCTTCACGAGGATCAAATTCCTCAACTGGATCAAAGTCCTCATATGATTATCATTGTGCTAACAAATCTGTCTCGCAGGGCAAAGCTAAGGGCTATGAATATGTGCATTATTCTTCAAACCATTATGTTCATAAGTCCTCAAAGAATTACTCTGCCTATTCATATGCATACCCTAACCTCTCTCATGCAAAGCGAAATGGTTTGGCATCTTTGCCACCTTTCTCACATGGTGCTCGCAGGATGATGAACTCTTTGCCACCCCTCCAGATGTGGGTGGTGAAGAAAAAGAACTAATCCTTCTGCAGAGGTCAGTCTCCGGACGTGCTCTAACGTCTCAAGAATTTCTTTGGGACGACAAAATGCTCGAAAGGACGCAGCGAATCATGATGAAATGAACCTTCATCTCACACGCCCTCATATCGCTATATCTTTATCGCTTGATGAAATTCATCGATGAACTTGATATCTTATTCTTCACCGATGAAGCATATGAGATTGTAAGTTATACTAATTCATCTGCAGGATGATCAACCCAAAACCACCGAATGGGTCCTCGATAGTGGATGTACAAATCACATGATTGGTGACAAGAATCTATTGATGGATGCTCCTTTATCACCGTCACCTCAAGCATATCATATTTCTTGACAAAGGCAAAAGTCGTATTGGGTCTTGGTAAGGTTGCTATCTCTAAGGATAAGCACATGGACAAAGTCATGCTTGTTGAGTCCTTAGGATACAATCTCATGTCAGCCTCAATGCTTTGTGATCTTGATATGGTTGTTGTCTTTGGCAAATATCATTGTGTTGTGATTATGGAAGTCGACAATTCCAAAGTCTTCAAGGCTTTAGGAGAGGAGACCAGATATTGTTGATTTTCTATAGGACCACAACCAGCCATGTGTCTACTTGCAAAAGCTTCGAAGGCTGGCTATGGCATCGACGACTTGGTCATGCAGCATGAGGAATTTGAACACGCTATGCGAAGAAGAAGCATGTCATTGGCATTGAGAATGTCAAATTCTCAAGGATCACTTATGCGAAGCATGTGAAGTCGGAAAATGACCAAGGCCAAGCACCCAAATAAGACTATCATGACCACTACCCGTCCATTCAATTGCTTCACATGGACCTCTTCGACCGAATCATAATTCAGCAAATACTAATGATGCATCTCTATATGGTTTTGTCATTGTTGATGATTATTCTCGATACACATGGGTACACATTGTTACTTACAAACATGAAGTGCAGGAAGTCTTCAAACGATTTTCCTCGAGGGCTTCAACCAACTTTGGTGTGAAGATCAAGCATATCGAAGTGACAATGGAACCGAGTTCAAGAATTCTGGTCTCGATGCCTATCTTGATGAACTTGGTATTACTCATGAATTATCTGCTCCCTATACTCCTCGTGAGAATGGCGTCGTGGAGCGCAAGAACAGAACTCTTGTTGAGATGGCTCGCACTATGCTTGATGAATACAAAACGCCTCGGCGTTTTTGGATTGATGCAATTGATACCGCTCGCCACATCATCAACAGAGTATATCTTCACAAATTCTTCAAGAAGACGCCTATGAACTCCTCAACGACAAGAAACCCAATGTGAGTTATTTCAAAGTCTTCGTGCTAAATGTTGGATTAGAGATCCTCACCACAATTCTAAATTTGCACCGAAAGCACATGAAGGTTTTATGCTTGGTTACGGAAGGACTCGACACCTACTGAGTCTTCAACATTGTTCTTCACAAGATTGTTGACATTTGAGATGTGCGGTTCGATGAAACTAATGGCTCGCAAAGAGAGCACCTACCTTCGTGTTAGATGAACCAGCACCGAGGATGCTATCAAGCTCAAGGCGTCGAGGATGTCATTCAGATCAAGAATTCATTCTGATCATGAAGAACATCGAGCTGATGCACCAAGAACATGATGAGAAAATGGTGTCAAGAAAATGCTGATCAAAATCCTCGGCACAACCAACTCATCCACGCGCTGCAAAAGAAGTGCAAGTGGAGAAGATCATCGATGACATTAGCGCACCAGTCCTCTCACCCGCTCAAAAGCCTCACACTTATCTAACTTTTGTGGGCACTATGCTTTTGTGTCTATCTCAGAGCCCACTAAGGTAGATGAAGCTTTTCGAGCCGAGTGGATTCAGGCTATGCAAGAAGAATTACATCGATTCGATTTGAACAATGTAAGGAATTGGTCAATCGCCTGAGATCCTCGCAAGCATAATATCATTGGCACAAAGTGGATCTACCACAACAAGCAAGATGAAAATGGCCTTGTGGTGAGGAATAAGGCACGACTAGTAGCTCAAGGCTACACACAGTTGAAGGAATTGATTTCGATGAAACTTTTGCACCTGTTGCTAGACTTGAGGCTATTCGATTTTACTTGCCTATGCTAACCATCATGATATCATCTTATATCAAATGGATGTGAAAAGTGCATTCCTCAATGGTAAGCTTGAGGAAGAAGTATATGTTGCTCAACCCCTGTGTTTTGAAGATCCCAAGAATCTCGACAAAGTCTTGAGACTCAATAAGGCTCTCTATGGCCTCAAGCAAGCACCTCGGGCGTGGTATGACACATTGAAGGAATTCTTCGTGAAGAATGGCTTCACACCCGTTCACTCGACCCTACTCTATTTACTAAATCATATGATGGTGAACTGTTTGTGTGCCAAATATATGTTGATGATATTATCTTTGGCTGTACTAACCAACGATATAGTGATGAATTTGCCTATATGATGAGTGAAGAATATCAAATGTCTATGATGGGAGAGTTGAAATTCTTCTTAGGTCTTCAAATTAAATCAAGCAAGAATGGCATATTCATATCTCAGAGAAATACCTCAAAGATGTACTAAGGAAATTCGCATGCAAGATTGCAAAGGCGCTAAAATTCCTATGCCCACAAATGGCCATCTATGCATCGATGAAAATGGTATTGATTTCGATCACAAGGTATACCGCCCATGATTGGTTCTTTATTGTACTTATGTGCATCTAGGCCAGATATAATGCTTAGTGTTTGCATGTGTGCCCGATTTCAAGCTGCAGAAGGAATCACACCATAAGGTCTGTGAAGCATATTCTTCGATATCTAGCTCACACACCAACACTAGGACTATGGTACCCCAAGGGCTCTGCTTTTGATCTCATTGATATTTCGACTCGACTATCTTTGGTGATCGTGTGGACCGCAAGTCAACATCCGCACTTGTCATTTCCTCTGACGATCTTTGGTCCGTTGGTCCTCGAAGAAATGTAATCTGCGATCACCGTCTACTCTCAAGCTGAATACATTGCTGCTGGCTCATGCTGTGCTCAACTACTTTGGATTAAGCAAACCCTCAAGGACTATGGCGTCAATGTGAAGAATGTGCCTCTCCTCTGCGACAATGAGAGTGCCATCAAGATTGCTCACAACCCAGTTCAGCACTCTAAGACTAAGCACATCCAGATTCGTCATCATTTTCTTCGTGATCATGTGCTGAAGGGCGATATCTCCATCGAGCATGTGAAGACTGAAGAACAGCTAGCTGATATCTTCACCAAGCCCTTGGATGAGAAGAGATTTAGCAAGTTGTGGTGTGAGCTAAATATCTTAGAATCTTCGAATGTTCTTTGAAAAGGACACACATCCTAACCCTTATGCATAATTGATGACTTAGATGTGCAACACATGAAGAAACATTTTTCTTCAATCAATGAAGAATAACACTCTAAGTGTGAAGAAATTAATGAAGAATTTGATTCTCGTAACCCTACGACAATTGTACGCTGTGTCGAAATCATCATTCTTATCTGATGGCTACGCCACCACAAAAGTTGAAAATCTTCAATTTGAGTTTTCCTCATTTTGAAATTCCTCGCTTTTTCAAATTCTTCAACTTTGCAAAATCTTCAATGTTTCCGTCGTTTTTCTTCATTGGCTATATATATATATGAGTTTATGTCCTCTACAAGATTCACTTATTGCTATTTCTTCAAGTTGCGATTTACGCTAAGTGAGTGTGATCGGACCCTTCCCTCTATGCTATACTCAATCCAATCTATTCACAAATTCTTCATGTGCATTCTCGATTGAAACTCGCTCAAAGTCTTCTTTGGTCCTTGACAGTGAAGAAATTGCGAACTAAACTTTTAAACAAATCTTATCCAAGTTTTCGGTTTTATCGCTCAAACCGCTCCGCATCCCACGATGTATTAGTTTAATCACCCATGATCTTACACGATCTCATCTGCACAGTACGTGGGTGACACATGTCGCGTGAAGGAGAAAGGGCAGGGGCACGTTCGTCCCAAAATCTTCGGGCGAACAGTTTTTCACCGTGGCTATAAATACCCTCTACCCTCCTCACTTCATTTACTCCGCCGATCGCTGTCTCTCGCCGAGCTCTCCTCAAACCCTAGCGCCGCCGCTACTCCATCGCCGCCGGTGAGGAAAAGCTTCACCGCTCGACTCATCGCTGTCAGACTCGCTACGGTCGCGAAATCTTCACTCTGCCGCCGCCGTAGCCGTCTCCCTCTGCCAAGTTAGGGCGTGGGAGATCTAACGTGATTTAACTTCACTACAGTTCACTCCTGTTCGTCGTGTTCTTGATTCGGGTAATTAAAAGTCACTTTTATTACTCGCGTTGATTCTCAAATCTTTCTGAAAATCTTCAAAGGTGTTTTTGCTCTTCAAATCTTCACATATGAACACCTCACACACTATATGCTCTTGATTTATCTCTCTAAGCATTCATTTCTTCAAGATTCCTCAATTGTGCGGATTTTCAATTTGTACAACTCGAACCTAAGACTAAACGCTTAGTGAAATTCCTCAAGGCTCAACTGGTCAAATTCTCAAAACTTGTTCCTTTTGAAAAATCTTACGAGAACGATATGACCTCTCCAAATTCCTCGCACCTACACTCTGCTCACAGTACTCATGTCCGCTGCTGAATCACTAGGTTCTCATCAACTTAACTCATTTGCAGCGTTCCTCAAGAAAAACTGCATACTTCTTCAGAGTGCTCTATTGTTCAAATTCCTCACCAAGAAAATGGCGAGAAGGCAAGAGACCACGAAGGGAGGAAAGAATTGAAGTCATGACTGCCTTTGAGATTCCCGAGGAAATATACAAAGACTATCTGACACCGATGAATCCAAGTTTGGCAAGGAGACTAAAAATCAGCGCAAAGTCTTATCACAGAGGATAGAAAGAAGATGGGCACGAGAATGGAGGAATACCGCTATGTCACTCCCAAGTACATGAGGAAATTCGCTTAAACCCTCCATGCCCAAGAGCTCCACCGCACTGCCAAGTCACGATCCCACTAGCATCAAGAGTGGTGAAGACTTTCCTGAAGAATGGTCTAGGCATCAAGCCAAATTGGCAAGACAGGCCGAGGAGGCAGTGAGGAAATTCAATGAGGATTCTGCTTCTGCTGCTGCTGCTAAGCCCTCGGTCAAGCCGAGGAAATCAATGTCAAGAAGCCTGCTCGCAATCCAAGTGCTTCACCGTCGGCGCCCTCACGGCCCAGTTCCTCGGCCGCACTCACGGCAAATTCCTCGATCGCTGCTGCTCATTCAAAATCCTCGCAGCTCCTCCAAGTCCTCAACACCGTGCATCCGCTACTTGTCGAGGACTCGTGGTTTCTCAATTGCTTCGTGTCTCAAGAAGTTCTCACCGCACCAATGTCCTCAACAGCCCCACTGCTGAAGACAAAGCAACAATTTGGACGCGGTCCTCGCCAAGTCCAAAGAAGAAACAAGTTGCATTCAATGTGCCTTCTGATGATGAAGCCTCTGATGAAGAACTTGAAGAAATCATCAGAGACAGACTAACCAAGGCCGCTAGAGCCAGAAGAACAAGTGTGCCTCTGCTTTTGGATCCAAAGAAGACCCTTGACTTCATTGACCTATGGCATCAGGATCCAAATACTCCTATATCGGATCTGCCACTGACTCCTGGTCAAAGTCATATGCTTAACCATTTCATCGCTGAAGAGAAATGGAAATTTGAAAAGGTTCATGAATTGAAGAGAGCAACAGCCAGAAAGGAGAAGCTTCTGAGGAAGAACTTAGTCAACTTGACTCCTGGAGAACTTCTCAAAGTTCAATCTCAAATCCAAGCCCTCAGCAAGGATTTCAAAGCTTACAATGCTGATTGGCAAGGAGCCAAGGTGAGATTCGTCAATCTGACGAAGAAAATGTCAACTGTTGCAGCTCCATCGCAACAAGCCTCAGGCTGAAGACTCTGCTCAGCCTGCTGAAGAACATGCCAAGATCGCTGATGACTTTCAGCGGCCGATGAGAACACAAGTTCGTGGCTGATGACTCCATTCCATTCGCCAAGAAATTCCCAAGGCATCCACTAGTGGTGTGCTCAAGAATCAAGGAAACAGGCAATCGCACTGGGCCATACCAAGAAACTGTACCACAATCCTCAGCTCCTCCGCACCAACACCAACTCCAATTCTTCCTTACGCCTATGAAGTGAAGAAGACAAAGGCTGCAGAACGAGCTGCAGTGAAGAAGAGGAAGGCATCACCAAGCGCCAAATTCTTCTGCGAAGAAAATGAAGCCAATGACCAGCTCGATTGAAAATCCTATTGATGCCATTCCCATTTCCTCCATGTCGCCCAAGGAGATTGTTCCTTATGGAGAAGATTACAAGATCCCAAGCGGATCTAATGAAGAAAATCAATCTGTTGCTACCTCGTAACAGCTTGATGAAGAAATTGAAGTGGAAGCTTTCCTTCAACCCCGCTTGTTTCTCACCCGTGCCTCGGTTCACGGTGAAGAGGCGGTGTTGAGGAAATTGAAAAGAAGACGAAGACGTGGATATTGGGTGCACTACACCGGTGATGAACGATGACTTTTGGGAAAGTCAAGATCCCAATACTCCTCTCTTCACTCCGCTTCAACAAGTTCCTCCGTCTCCGGCTACAACTGCTCAAATGGGCTCAAGAAACTCATCCCACTTCATTTGTCAATGAAGAAATTCCAGCCACTAGCGCCAAGAACCCATCGCCGATCCTCAAACTGCACAAGGAGAGGAACCAGAAATTCTCACCAAGAACACGAGATCGCGATTCTCGAGGTTGTGCCGCAAATCACAGATATTCCTCTGCCCAAGCCAAAGAATCCGTTCTCAAGCAAGCAAAAATTCAAGGCTGAAGACTTCTTTTACGAGCACGTGTTCTTCATCGCTTATAATCCATATGACTCGCTCGAATGAGAAAAAGACGCTCGACTCCAACACAAGCAAACTTCTATTCCTCGCTATTTGACAAGGACAAGATCTTCACCATGAGCATATTCCTCATGTGGATATGGAATCACTACCGTGCTTCGAGCCAAGATCCGTGTTCTTCACGATGCGTGGCTGCTGAATTTCAGACCGATATATGTGATTGGAATGAAGAACTCATTCTTGATTCTATGCCACCCCGCACATCACCGGAGATGTCAAGATATCAACTCATGGGTATTGGATTGATGACAGAGAATACTCACTACAAGGCACCAAAGAATGAATTGCTTCGTGTCCTTCCTCTTGATCCTCCCCATGAATCAAGACGTTGCATCTACAATGACCGCGAATTGTCTCGATCACTTTATGCAAGTGCTTATGAAGCCACCGAAGCTAGGTCAAGCCCTCGAACCAAATTCCTCATCAAGGATTTCTTGATGTGCCTCGGACTGTTTATAGAATCTTGACGAAGACAATGAGTCCCATAAAAGGCCACGACTCAAATGAAGAAGATGTCGAGGCATCATGAAGAACATGCTTTTCAATATCATTCATGGCGTTCTGTCAACTTCCATGATTTCTTCATGAGGACTCGGACAATGTTGCAATGTCACCTTTTGAGCTGAAGCCATATGCGCCTTTGGATCATGAGATTCATAAGGGCAAGATCTTCATCGAACTACAAGGTCGACACTCAATCATGGCAGCTACTTGCCACCCATTGAAGTCCTCGTTTACCGGTTTCATCATCCGATGATAAGGGCAAGGCAGCGGCTGTAATTGATGAGCGCACTCGCCCATTGATGGTCAATTTCGCAAGGCTGCATCTTACTCCACCAATGACGATTCGCAACGCATGACACCGCCGCAAATACCTCAACCAAGCAACAGCCTCAAGCAATCGCACCTGTGGTGATGATGATCGTGAGTTACTCCTCGCCTTCATCGAAGGTTGAACGCAATCGAAATGGGTGAAGCGCCAATTTGCTGCAATTCTTCACAACATGACCTCAACGCATAATGCAAAGTGAAGAAAACCAAGATTACCTTCAAGGAACCCTCAACCGCACTGGCTGTTCTTAATCATGTATATTCCGCGGAAGAATTGAAGACTATGGGTCTTCAGGAAGCTTTTGACTGGTCTGCACCACCTCCGAAGAAATTCAAGAGAGTCAAAGTTCCCGATCTGGTGGCCAGCTCTTATTCTTCATCGCGTGAAACTGATGAATATGAAGATTTGGACGACACTGCGGCAGGCCCTACTTCAACAAACAACCCCGACAATGCTGGCGCTCCTCCATCAACTTGAATATCTTCAGGGGCGTTAGTCCTCAATTGCGATCCTTTTGGTCATTTGATGACAAAGGGGGAGAAATCTGAGTTAGTCTTCAAGCGGGTTTATACTATGGGCGTTTTTTTTAAGTTACAACTCTCGTTCTTCCGAAACTTTTATTGGATCGAGTTGTAATCTTAAGTCCGATGGTGCCCTGACACTTTTGAACGGTGCATTGTGCTGACTTTGCACTGTGCTCTAATACTTTTGATGTGTTATTCTGCATGCTTATTCCTCGTTAATATCATTGCACGCATGCTGAATCTCATCAGGCACCATATTTCATCATGCATTTCAAACTCTTCATATTACATATCAAATGCGTGTATTAATTACAAGATATAGGGGGAGTTCTCCATGATTAAATTCTTCAAATGTGCATTGCCTCAAAAGCAAATTCCTCATTATGCACACATCCAGGGGGATTCTTCTATATCTTGCAATCAAATTCCTCAATATCAGTATTTACACTTCATATGTTTATCCCCGTTGAAAACTTAACCTATGTTGTCATCAATCACCAAAAAGGGGGAGATTGTAAGTGCATCTAGTGCCCCTTAGTGATTTTGGTGTATTGAAGACTTATAGGTTAAGTGGCTGATGCGCTTGTGAGTGTACACAGGTCTATAAGTCTATGAGGAGTTTGATATTTACAGAGAATGTCGAACCCTAAAATGAAGTTCTTCAATCAAGACTTTGATATTCTCAAGACTTTCAAGACTTTGAAAGTGAAGAAATTGGTGTGACCATGAAGACTTGATATTCATTCGAGGAATATGAAGCGTGAAGACTTTTGTTTTCGTAGTTTCATTTTCTTTTCTTGAGTCATAGGAAACACCGCATCGTTAAAGGGGGTCGAGGAAATACTAAGGAAAAATTTCCATGTGATGCTCAACTCAAAATCCTACACCTACCAATCCTTCGAGTGAAGCCATTGAAATCTCATACGATTCACCAAATTCATCGATGATAGAGATGCAGTTCTTACATTCACTAAGGACTTTGCTCGATCGAGGAGTTAGGAATTCGCCAAAGGCGAATTGCCTACACAAAGGAGGAACATGATAGCCCCGAGGACTTTGAGAGTCAAATTTCCGATCGTTCTTTGTCTGTCATACGGGCGGACCAAAATATCTTATCCACCTAACGGTCATATCATTGAAGGGCATTTATGTCTTATCATGTTGGGCTGCTCCCTAGGCTATAAATAGCCGCCCCCTACAACCACTAGTTGGTTGGCTGCTCCGAGAGAACTTGACACTTGTCATTTGAGAGCAACCCATCCTCCGAGGACTTTGAGCGAAAATCATCAAGTGAGGAAAATCCCAAAACCAAACCCACAAACCCCAAGTGATTGAGCATCACTGAAGAAATTGATCCTGCGTGGATCCGACGCTTGTTACCTTTGAAGACTGTGCTTCTTCCAGACGGTTAGGCGTCAAGGTCTAGAGCATCCAAGAGGAATTGTGGATCACCGAGTGACCAAGTCTGTGAAGGTTTGAAGTCACCAAGACTTACCACGAGTGATTGGACAAGGCCTGCGTGGTCTTAGTTCAAGGAGAATACGGTGAGGATGGGTGTCCCTGAGTTGCGCTCGAGATCGGGTGTCCGGACTGTGTGTCCTCGAGTTTAAATACTCACCGCCCAACCAGACGCATAACCGAGACAGCAGCTTGAACTGGTTTACCAAATCATTGTCTTCACCAACCGATCGGGTTCTATTTCCTCAACTCATCCATTTCCTCATTCTGTGTTGCATGTTGTTCATATCTCGTGCTTGAAAACTTTGATCAAGACTTTCACAAATTCCTCGTTCAATTTCTTCACCGTTTGTCTTCATCTTGTTATCCCGTGTTTACGCTTCCCGTACTCTGTTCTTGTTTTCATTTCATCATGCTGACTATGGGTGCATCCTGTTATGTTTACTTCTGAGTACATATTCCGCTGCAAGTAGTTCTTCGCTAAGGAATTTCCTCACCGGCAAATTCCTCAGTGAAGAATTTCATAAAAATCGCCTATTCACCCCCCCTCTAGTCGATATAACGCACTTTCAACATGACATACGAAGCGTCCCCGAACCAGCATAGCCAAGGGTTCTTTAAGACACAACGAGACCACTGTAAAAACGACCGTGGATAGGCGGACCACTAGACGTCGAACCCTAATCTCATATCATGCATATGTCGGAAAAGAAAACTAGAGCTACTTGAATTCCCACCTATAAAACTCCCGAAACTTTCTAGTTATGCAATCTGGTGTTGGGGATACAGGGAAAGTAATATATATCTCACCCAAAACTAACAATCCCTACATCCAAGTTGTATCCATCCATCAACACATAACCAAGAAACCTTCGGAAATCGTGTACCTCAACCTTCGAAAAGCATCCGTTATACGAGCTATGGCAATACTTCCGAACTCCCCAGTACTGGGTGATGTCGAGGTTATCTCACCAACAACTTCATAAAAGAGATTTTCGATGTTGGCAAAACTCAGGTATTCCAGAATTGCAACGATAAAATTATGACGACAACACCTCAGAGCTCAACTCCCTGGGACACTGCCACAACCCCTAAATGTCATGAGGCACCAAGAACAATGTTCTCGTCATAAGAATATCGGAACGATCCCAAGATACCCGCGTGATCCTAAATTTTTTTAGTGAAATTTGAGGAGAGGAAAGACAAAACATCTACGTTAGGAGGCCTCACCAGAGCGACGAAGGGACTGAGGAGTAAAAAGAATCCTACTCTCCGATATATATAATCCTAAGACTCAAAACATTTTTGTTCTAGACTCAACAACGTCAGCGATTTGATCAAGCAAGGGGCTCCTAAGTCAGGGATGGCTCTGATTACCACCTTGTAACACCCACGATGCGGCTATATCTCCCACGTGTCGAAGCACGACTTAAATGCATAACCACATGGTGGTTTTGTCGCAAGAAGGGTCATCTTCACACAATCCCATGTAATGAACAAGAATGGGATAAAGAGTTGGCTTACAATCGCCACTTCACACAATGAACATATAATTCATACATCATTCAGAGCACACACATAGTCCGACTACGATTTAAGCCAAAAGAAAAGAAGATAACCCAACTGCTAGATCCCCGATCATCCCAACTGGCTCCACTAACGATCAACATGAAACGAAACATAGCAATGACCAAGATCTTCACCGAGCTCCCATCTGGAGCTCGGTTGCAACACCTGCACCGGTATCATCGACACCGCAACTGTTAGATAGTATCCGTGAGTCACGAGGACTCAGCAATCTCAAAACCCGCGAGATCAAGACTATTTAAGCTTATGGGTAGGAAGTGGTAACGAGGTGGAGTTGCAGCAAGCACTAAGCAAATATGGTGGCTAACGTACACAAATAAGAGCGAGAAGAGAAGCAACGGAACGGTCGAGAAGCTAGAAGTGATCAAGAAGTGATCCTGAAAACTACTTACGCACAAGCATAACACAAAGACCGTGTTCACTTCCCGGACTCCGCCGAAAAGAGACCATCACGGCTACACACACGGTTGATGCATTTTAATTAAGGCAAGTGTCAAGTTCTCTACAACCAGATATTAACAAATTCCCATCTGCCACATAACCGCGGGCACGGCTCTCGAAAGTTTATACCCTGCAGGGGTGTCCCAACTTAGCCCATCACAAGCTCTCACGGTCAATGAAGGATATACCTTCTCCCAGGAAGACCTGATCAGTCTCGGAATCCTGGTTTACAAGACATTTCGACAATGGTAAAACAAGACCAGCAAAGCCGCCCGATGTGTCGACAAATCCCGATAGGAGCTGCACATATCTCGTTCTCAGGGCACAACGGATAGGTCACCCTACGAGTAAAACCAGCCCTCGATTTGCCCCATGGTGGCCCCGTAGTCTGCCCGGTTCGGACCAACACTTGAAGGAGCACTGTCCCGGGGGGGTTAAATAAAGATGACCCTTGAGTCTGCAGAACTCAAGGGAAAAAGGCTTAGGTGGCAAATGGTAAAACCAAGTTTGGGCCTTGCTGGAGGAGTTTTATTCAAAGCGAACTGTCAAGGGGGTCCCATAAATCACCCAACCGCGTAAGGAACGCAAAATCAAGGAACATAACACCGGTATGATAGAAACTAGGGCGGCAAGAGTGGAACAAAACAATAGGCATAAGGCCGAGCCTTCCACCCTTTTACCAAGTATATAGGTGCATTAATTAAATAAGAGATATTGTGATATCCCAACATAATCCTGTCCATCATGGAGCAATCTTCAACTTCACCTGCAACTAACAACGGTATAAAAGGGGCTGAGCAAAGCGGTAACATAGCCAAGCAACGGTTTGCTAGGAAGGGTGAAAAGGTTAGAGGTTGACATGGCGATATGGGAGGCATGGTAAACAAGTGATAGGTAGCACAACATAGCGATAGAACGAAGCAACTAGCAAGCAAACATAAAAGTGATATCGAGGGTAGTGGTCATCTTGACTGAAATCACGCAAGCAAGATTAACGAGTCCATGAAGAAGACAAACGGACGTAGTCAAAAGAATCCTCACAACTCCGGAACAAAACCGAGGCTAACGAGAGAAGCAAAGCGGAAAGAAGCAAACAACATGGTAAACACACAAGAATAAACATGTCATGATGCACAAACAAGTATGATGCATGTCCGGTTTAATTGGGCATGGCATGGCAATATGCAACAAACAACACTACAAGTTAAGTGGAGCTCAATATGCAACGTGTTGCATATTGACGAAACACCACATTCGAGTTATTTAGTTCGCTCTCGTTTAGGTACACAACAATATTAAATGTTGTTAAACATGGCAAAAGGTGAAACATAATTGAGCTAACTATTTAGGCAAGTTTAAGTGAGGCCGGAAACAAGAAACAACAATCCCGGTAAATCCCCACATGTCAATTAGCAAATTAATGCAACAACAATTTTAAGCATTTAAATGTTGTTATCATGATGCGGATGACATATACAAGTTATATGCAATTTTTATGAAAATGTTCCCATGAGCATATTACGAAGCATTTGTCACCGTGGCGGAACCAAAGGGGTGCCACGGCAACTACAACGGAAATGGTGAAATGACAACATTCCGATGATCCGACACTCATTTAGATACCGGTGCAAAAGAGCAAGTGTGGATGTACGAAACATGCAAAAGATGGTGGGGTGATCCCGGTTTCCGGGTTCCCATGGGTCGACGGCAAGGCAACGAGGAACATGCAAAGACCTCTCAAACACGATGCAAACACGAGCATCTCATGGATCATAAACATTCGTTCTCGGAAGGGCATCTCGGCGGTTATACCTTCGAAGTGTGCATTTTGGAGCGAATTGAGTTCGTAGTGGAATTAGTCGTTCATGAGTCGTCTTGGGAAGTAGTGGCACACGTGGCGGCGTAGTGGAAGTAGTGGTACACGTTCGTTTTTGGAGGGGTACTTGAAGAATCTAACGTCTTTGGGGCGACGGTAGTGGTACACACGACTTCGGGGTACTTGTCGCATCATCGGGTGTAGTTGTACATGAGGGTCTTCACGAATCTGAAGGGTACTTGACGGGTCCGGTCTTGGCGTTCCAACGAGGATCATAGATGTATGGGGTGCAAGTTATGCCAAGGTGGATTTGGCAGCGAGCATGGAGGCTTCGAAGCTGCGTCTTGGCGATCCAACGACAGTATGGCCTCAAGGTTGCACGGCCAAGTCGAGCAACGACACGACACAACATCACGCAGAGCCATGGCAGCACGGTGCATCCCAAATGGCGAGCTCGGGGTGCTCGAGTCCGTGCGGCAAGGCGACGAGGACGAGGCACGTCAGGGCAGCAGTGCAGAAGGTGCATAGGCGAGGATGAAGCAGAGAGGTGGCCGGGGTGCCTTGGAACAACGGAGGCGGAGCAGAGGAGGGCAGCGGCGGCGCGCTTGCTGGATGGAGCAGGGCGGCGAAGCGGAGCAGAGCAGCAGTGCTCGTGCTCAGCGGCAGGGCAGCGAATTCACGGCGTAGACGGAAGCAGAGGGCGACGCGATGCAGGGGGCACTAGAGTTGGCCTCTAGTGGCGGCGTGGGAGGCCCGGCGCGGCATCCTGGCGAGGCAACGGCGCGGAGGAGGGCCAACGAGGGGGCGCGATGGAGCTCAACGGGCGTGCTGCGGCGGAGATGCTTGAGCGGGAGCGGACGAGGAGGAGAGGAAGGAGCGGTCGTCGACCTGTGGCTCCAGTAGCGCGGTTCAACGAGGACGAGGTGGAGGCCGGGTGCTGGCGCACGGAGGGAGATGGGGATCGAGCGCGAGGAGAGGGAGAGGGGCCGGGCGCTGGCGGCGCTGGAGGGAAGGAGATGGGGATCGGGAGGGGGTTCGACCGGGCTAGGGTTTAGGTTAAGTGGGGCGGCTAGGCCTTAGAGGCCGGCCCGGTAGAGAAAGAAGTGGCCAGAGGCCTGGCTAGGCAGCTGGGCTGGGCTCTCTCTCTCTCACTAATTTTCTTTAACAGAAAAGCATTAGAGACAAGGAAAAGGAAGATGGGCTAGGGAAAAGAAGTTGAGCAGGATGACAATTTTCCTGGACTCATAAAAATGTGCTCATTCCAAGAAAAATGGAGTGGGCAAGATTGCAAGGTTTACATTTGAATTTAATTCAAATGGTTTGAACAAGGAGTAGGAATCCGAAGTTTCCGAAAATGTTGAACATTTAGGAAGAGCCTCGATAAAACGATAAAAGAATAAGAGGACAAGTCGGAGACCAAGAATTGAGATAACAAAGGCATTGATATTTATTTGCAAGTGTGTCAAAGGTAATTCCACATCCATGGAATACTTTATAACAGCTCCCTAATATTGGAAGGATATGTTATAAAGAGAAGTCACCCTTCCCACGATTTAAATAGATCAACGATCTATGCAATTTATTTAGGTGAGTTTTAAAAAAGGGTTGCATGATGACATGATGCAATGCACATGATGCAACGATGAATGCAACAAGCAAAACAAACACATGGCGAAACTCGGAATAGCTGGAAGTCTTCTGGAGCGTCGGTCTCGGGGTGTTACATTCTGATCCACTGAATCCGGTTCTTGCACTCGGTGTAACTCTCCTCTGGGTCAGACTTGTATAGATCATAAAGATTTTCAGGCAAATCAAGTGGAGTGTTGCCATGGCGTTGCCCGCCACTTTTCCGTGCAGACTTCTTTGAGGCCATTATGTTCAGATTAATTTGCCTCAAAACAGTGAAAGGCTTCCGTCTGCTGGTCATACAAGAACTGGCTTCAGGAGATTCGATGTGACGCTGTAAGTATTCTGCAAATGAATGCAGACTATGAGAACCAAGGGATTCTCCCACGGACATATACCCGTAACAGCATTAGAGATGCGAGGGAAGGGGAAGAGGTCATACGCATTCTCAGAAATTTTGAAGATAAATCAGTTTAGAAGACACTGACCTCACGGTGCGAAGACATTCACTTACTGAAGGAAGTAGGTTCCAGATTTGTATGAATCCGCGGATAGGTAAAAGTGAGGAATCTAACTAGTTTTGACGCATAAGTGAACATACTTTACAATGTATGAGATTCAGAAAGAGACAGATCCAGAATGGAAGTGTATAAACCACTTTTGGTTGAAGTAGATGGATTTGACAGATCGAGAAGACTGTAAAAAGTAGGTTTTAATTACCACAGATGAACTACGGGACGGAGTAGAAGGGAGGCTGAGCAGTCCAATCTCCTGCGCCCTAACTCGGTGGCGGAATACACCTACGATGGCAGCGGAGAGGGAGAGGTCCGCGGCCGGCGTGAGGACGGCGCCGGAGAAGTCGCGGAAGCTAAGCGCTTCTTATCCGGCGTCAATGCGAGCTAGCTGATGCGCCAGGGTTTGAGCGAGGTGGCGAGGTGGAAGAACAAATATTGACCGCAAGGGGTGAGTATTTATAGGAAGGAGGAGGGCGGCGCAGCACAATTACGCAGGTGCCCCTGGCGGTTCACATTTGAGGAACACGTGGCGTGCATGCAACTTGTCAGGAGTTGATCTGTGTTCTCACGCACACCTGGATTGTCGGGTGGTCATTCCGGCTTCTCCGGTTTTGAGGCAAAAGGATAGAACATTAAAAGCAGTTTGTGAATGTGTGTCTCCATATCTTCTGCTGCCAAGGATGCAGAGAAGATATTCGACGAGTGTCAACAGAATGCACATGACTTGGACAGAAATAATTTTGGGGAGTAGCATAGAAGTGATTAGGGTCCGATCACATTCACTTAGGTCGGAAAGGTAGCAACATGAAGACATAGCTATAAGTGAATGTTGTAGAGGACAGAACACATATGCACGTGTGTGTGTGTGTGTATATATATATATATATATATATATATATATATATATATATATATATATATATATATATATATATACATACATATATATATATATATATATATGTGTGTGTGTGTGTGTGTGTGTGTGTGTGTGTATTGAATACTAATCAACATTGCTAAGATATAGATTCTGAAGATAAACCAATGTTGAAGACAAATAAAATGCAAAGATAATACAGTTACGACGCCAACTGAAAATCTTCGAAAAGTGTTAGTGGTGGCGTTACCCACCGTATAGGAAGTATTAGACCCAGACATGACGCACAACTATCATGGCGCTCCAAAGTCAAATTCTATGTTAATGTATTCACACTCAGAGGATAATTCTTCATTGATTGAAGAAATAAGTTACTTCGTGTGTTGCACATCTAAGTCATCAACATGCATAAGCGTTAGGATGTGTGTCCATTCACTGGACATTCGAGGATTCTAAGATATTTAGCTCACACCGCAGCTTGCAAAACCTCTTCTCATCCAAGGTCTTAGTGAAGATATCAGCCAGTTTCTCTTCAGTGTTGACGTGAATGATATCAATGTCTTCCTTGTTGAGGTGATCTCTGAGAAAGTGATGATGAATCTCGATGTGCTTTATCTTCGAGTGCCGAACTGGATTCTTGGAAAGCTTGATGGTGCTTTGATTATCACAGAAGAGTGGCACATTCTTCGTGTTGATGCCATAGTCCTTGAGAGTTTGCTTCATCCAGAGAAGCTGAGCACATCACGATTCAACAACAATGTATTCAGATTCAGTAGTGGAGAGTGATACACAGTTCTGCTTCTTTGAAGACCAACAGACAAGCGATCGTCCAAGAAAGTGACATGTTCCTAAAGTGGACTTGCAATCAACCTTGTCACCAGCATAATCAGCATCAGAATATCCAACCAGATCAAATGTTGAGCCCTTTGGATACCATAATCCTAGTGTTGGGGTGTGAGCCAAATATCTAAGTATTCGCTTCACGGCTAGGTGATGCGACTCCTTTGGTGCCGCTTGGAATCGGGCACACATGCAAACGCTAAGCATAATATCAGGCCTAGATGCACATAAATAAAGCAAAGAACAAATCATGGAGCAGTATACCTTTTGATCAAACTCTTTACCATTGTCGTCAGGGCCGAGATGACTTTTGGTTGGCATTGGCATCGTGTACCCTTTGCAGTCTTGCATTCCAAACTTTTTCAGGCAATCCTTGAGGTATTTTTCTTGTGATATGAAGATGCCATTGCGCTGCTGACGGATTTGAAGACCAAGGAAGAATTTCAGCTCCCCCATCATGGACATCGGATATTGCTCTTGCATCATGTATCCAAACTCGTCACTATATCTCTTATTAGTGCATCCGAAGATAATGTCATCCACATATATTTGGCAGACATATAGTTCACCATCATATGTCTTCGTGAAGAGAGTGGGATCTAGTGAACCAGGTTTGAAGCCTTTGCTCTTCTGGAATTCCTTTAGTGTGTCATACCAAGCGCGAGGTGCTTGTTTGAGGCCATACAGTGCCTTATTGAGCTTGTACACCATATCAGGATGCTTAGGATCTTCAAAACCAGGCGGTTGAGTGACATACACTTCTTCTTTGATTTTCCCGTTGAGAAAGGCACTCTTCACATCCATTTGGTACAGAAGAATGTTGTGATGGTTGGCATAAGCCGTTAGTATGCGAATGGCTTCAAGCCGAGCTACAAGAGCAAAGGTTCCATCAAAGTCTATTCCTTCCACTTGTGTGTAACCTTGAGCAACGAGGCGAGCTTTGTTTCTGACAACTTGTCCAAGTTCATCTTGCTTGTTGCGAAAGATCCATTTTGTGCCAATGGCATTGTGCTTGCGAGGATCAGGACGCTTGACAAGTTCCCAGACATTATTCAGCTCAAATTGTTGAAGCTCTTATTGCATAGCTTGAATCCATTCAGGTTCCATGAAGGCTTCTTTAACTTTCTTGGGTTCAGATATAGAGACAAAAGCAAAGTGATCGCAGAAGTTTGCTAATTGTGTAGCTCTTGATCGACTGAGAGGGCCAGGAGCGTTGATGCTATCAATGATCTTCTCAATTTGGACCTCATTTGCAACTTGAGGATGAGATGTACGAAGATTTTGATCTGACTAACTATTGTCTTCATCTTCAGCATTGGCTTCGGACTAAGCATTGTCTTCAGATTGATTAGGTGCAGAAATGATGATCTCATCCTCAGCCTGTTCCTCTGTGGGTATGATTTCTCCAGTACCCATTAACTTGATAGCTTCACCTGGTGTATCTTCATCTAGCACATTTGGCAGGTGCTCTCTTTGAGAGCCGTTAGTCTCATCGAACCACACATCCACAGTTTCAACCACTTTATAGTGAAAGAGGTTGAAGACTCTGTAGGTGTGTGAGTCCTTTCTGTAACCAAGGATAAAACCTTCATGTGCTTTCGGTGCAAATTTGGACGTGTGATGTGGATCTTTGATCCAGCACCTATCACCAAAGACTTTGAAGTAACTGACATTTGGCCTCTTACCATTCAGAAGTTCATTAGATGTTTTCTTGAAGAACTTGTGAAGATATACTCTATTGATGATGTGGCATGCAGTATCAATAGCTTCAGGCCAAAATTTTCTTGGAGTCTTTTACTCATCGAGCATCGTTCGTGCCATCTCAATGAGTGTTCTGTTCCTGCGCTCCATGATGCCATTCTGCTGAGGTGTGTAAGGAGAAGATAACTCGTGTGTGATGCCCAACGTATCAAGATAAATGTCAAGGCCAACATTCTTGAACTCAGTGCCATTGTCACTCCGGATGTGCTTGATCTTAACGCCATAGTTCGTCATGCCCGATTTGTGAAGCGTTTGAAGACATCCTGCACTTCAGTCTTATAGAGAATTATGTGTACCCAGGTGTATCTTGAGTAATCATCAACAATAATGAAGCCATTGAGATTTGCAGTAGTAGTGAGAGTAGAGTAGTGAGTAGGGACAAATAGATCCATGTGAAGCAGCTCGAAGGGGCGTGAGGTAGTCATGATTGTCTTCGAGGGATGCTTGGCTCTTGTCATCTTTCCAGCTTCACAGGCACCACATAGATGATCCTTCTTTAACTTGGCGCCTTCGATGACAATGATGTGTTTCTTCTTCGCGAGAGTGTACAGGTTCCTCATGCCCGCATGTCCTAGCCATCGATGCCATAGCCAGCATTCTGAAGCCTTTGCTAGAAGACATATGGCAAGCTATGGTCCTACGGAGAAATCTACCATATACAGATCACCTCTTCGATAGCCTTCGAAGACTAGAGATTTGTCAGACTCCATTATCACAAGACAAAGATATTTTCCAAATATCACAATCATGTTCATATCACAGAGCATTGACACAGACATTAAGTTGTAACCAAGGGATTCAATAAGCATCACTTTATCCATGTGCTGATCCTTTGAGATAGCAACTCTACCAAGACCAATACCTTACTTTTACCAGTGTGAGCGAATGTGATGTGGCTCTTAGTAGAAGGACATAGGGTTGAGTCCATTAGAAAACGATCACCAGTCATGTGGTTGGTGCAGCCGCTATCCATGATCCATTCAGTGGCTTTCAAAGTTGTACCCTACAGTGCAGTTAGCAGGATAGGCTTCACCAAGAGTATTATGAAGCAGAAACATGTAGCGAACAAGAATATTATCAAAGTTTAGATCCTGGTTGGGCATGATAGGATGCTCGTCAAGGAACCCTGGGATGGAATACATGATAAGACCATTTGAGCATTTTATCTTGCATCCCACAAGATGTTTTAGGTCCCCAGCATTGTTGTCATAAGATTTTGCTTTCTGGCTAGAGACCTTTCCTTGCAAAAGAAGTTAATTCTTCTTAACCACCCACATCTTCAGGGGTGGCCTAGAAGCAATGAGTCTAAGTGCAGCATCTGAGAACTTTGGCTTGGGAGCCCTAGTAGATAGCTTTGCAGGAGGAGAATAATACTCGTAAGAATATGCAGAAAAGTTCTTAGTTTTGTGAACATAGCGGTTGGATGAAACATGCCCATATTCATGAGTCTCATAGCGATTCACCTGCAAAACATTGACGTTAGGGTGACCATAGGTGGTCCTCTGTCTGTATGAAGCCTTTGGACCATATGACGTCTTTGGTCTAGGGTTTGTCTTCTTCCCAGGTGGTGTCATGATGACATTCACGGGAAGCTTCTCAAGACAGCTTTTGGGCACCCAGATCTTCTTCTAGGGTGACCCATTCCTGCAGTTAGTACCAATGTACCTAGCAAACACTTCACCATTCTGAGTCTTAAACAGTTTATAATTTGCATCACAGGATTCATCAATGACAATTGGATTAGCACAAGTGAAGCCAGATAAGGTAGATGGATCTACTGAAGGATCCTTAGCAGTAACCCAAGTGGCTTTGGGGTACTGCTCAGGCATCCAATATGAGCCATTGACGTTCATTTTCCTCTCGAACCCAACACCCTCTTTCCTGGGGTTTCGGTTCAGAATCCATTTCTTGAGGACATCACACAGCGTTTGATGACCTTTGAGGCTTTTGTACATGCCAGTCTCAAGAAATGTCTTCAACCCAGCATTCTCATCAGCAACAGTAGTGGCATCCTCAGCAGATGTGTTAGTTACCACATCAGCAGTTGAAGATATTCCAACATCAGAGGCAGTAGAACATTCAGCAGCAGAGACCGCATTATCGCACTCAAGACACTTCAAGCATGATGGAACAAATTCTACTTGATCGGTACTGATCTGTTGGGCAAGTAGTGAATCGTTCTCCTTTTGAAGATCTTCATGAGATGCTCTCGGTTTCTCTAGATCATGTTTTCTTTGAAGATAATCGTTGGAAAGCTTCTCATTAGAGGCTGAGAGAGTTTCATGATGACTTTCAAGATCTTCTTACTTGAAAGTGCTAGTATCGACTAGAGGGGGGTGAATAGGCGATTTTTATGAAAGTCTTCAAAACTTGGAAGTTTCAAAGACAAACAACAGAAACAACCTAATTGATATGCAGCGGAAGATAAACTACCCTAAACAAGCCATAGTCAAGTATGTAATGATGTGAAAGTACAGGACTATTAGCAGTTAGGTAGTAAGGATCAAGATGAAAGATAGTGTGAATACAATCAACAATAGTAGTCAAGCAATGAAGTCAAACAGATAAACAGATAGGCAATGACTTCACGAAGACAAACTTAAGTAAGGTTGAAAGGGATAGAACCAGTTGCTTGTTGAAGACACAGATTTGTTGGACCAGTTCTAGTTCTTTGTGACAACTGTGACGTCCAGTTAGGGAGGCTGAGATTTAACTCAAGACCGTGTCTTCACCTTATTCTCCTTGAGCTAAGGACACCCAGTCCTCGCCCAATTACTCGTAAGTCTTCAAGGAGACTTCCAAACCTTCACAGACTTCGCTCATCGGCAATCCACAATGACTCTTGGATGCTCGTAACGCGACGCCTAACCTGGCCGGAGGATTCACAGTCCTCAAGTGTAATAAGTCTTTGTGTCACATGCATGTAAAGACTTCAAGTGATGCCTAACACTCTTTGGCTCTGGGTGTTTGGGCTTTGTCCTCGCAAGGATTTCTCTCTCTCAAATGCTTCGAGGTGGGTTGCTCTCAAAGGACAAAAGCCGTGCACAAACTCTGAGCAGCCACCAATTTATGGTGTAGGGGGTGGGCTATTTATAGCCACTAGGCAACCCGACCTGATTTGTCCAAAATGACCCTGGGTCACTAAGGAACTGACACGTGTTCCAATGGAGACTTCAAACACACGCAGCAACTTTACTTGGGCTACAAGCAAAGCTGACTCATCCAGCTCTGGATAAGATTTGCTCTCATTGTCTTCGCTCGAAGACATAGGATTTGGGTTGAGCATCACATCAGTCACCCTGACTTAGTTCACTTGGACCCCACTTAACAGTACGGTGGTTCCTATGACTCAACAAAGAAGAAAATGAAACAGCGAAACCACACAGTCTTCACACAATGTCTTCTCATGTCATAGTCTTCAATATGAATATCTTCTCTTACCACCATTGTCTTCAATGTCTTCATACATTTTAGGGTCATCTTCGTAGGTAAACCGAATCAATGAGGGACACTACCACGTTATCCTGCAATTCTCACAAACGATTAGTCCTCAACCAACTTTGTCGTCAATACTCCAAAACCAACTAGGGGTGGCACTAGATGCACTTACAATCTCCCCCTTTTTGGTGATTGACGACAAACTGGTTGAAGTTTTCAACGGGGATAAAGTATGTGAAATTGTGGGGATAGGAAATTGTCTTCATAAGTTGCAAGAGCTCCCCCTGAAGATGTGCATATAAGTGATTTGCTTTTGGAATGCAAATGCGCATGGTAGGTTGTACTTGTGGAGATCCACATCAACTTATGAAGATAATTCATCATGCATGAAATGATATAGCGAGTAGAATGGCATGCATAATGAAAAATGGACGTCTGCGGAATGATCTAAGTGCGGAAGTTATTATCGCACATGCGGAATTTATCATCGCATCATAGTAAAGCAAATAAGTAGCGAAGTAGCGATTTACCATCAAGTTTAGGTGTTACAACTCAAAGAACCAAATGTTTCAAAACGCAAGAGTTGTAAGCACGCAGCAAAATATAGTGCAGCCGCCCATATGAACCCGCTTGAAGACTATCAACTCATACGCTTCTCCCCTTTTGTCAAGAATGACCAAAAGGTTTGAAGACATAGAGCATCTACTCGTCATAAGTAGGTGAAGCAAGAGGGTTGTCGCCGTTGGTTGGCGGTGCATTTAACTTGGTGCAAAGGTCGTCGCGCCGCAGAGTAGTTGGAGGTGGTGAAGTAGCGTCATCTTCATCATCGATCGCTCTAGCATTAACTGTTGCCGCGAAAGAAGAATATTCAGAGTCTTAAAGAGATGGAGTTCGATGCAGGGTAGCAGTCCGTGGAGGAGTGGAGTCGAACTGGAATCTTTCATTGAAGCCATCATCTTGGAGATCAGCTTCAACACTGAGCAGGGTCAAACTCTTCCATGATCTTCAGCAAGTTTCATGAGCAACAAAGGCATTCTTGGTGGCAAGGTTGTGAATGCGATTGACATCCACCAAGAGGCTTTGCATCTGTCTCTTGAGCCAGAAATGATGCTTATCCTGTTTCTGATGAAGAGCCACAAGAAGTTCTCGGTCATTGAGAACACGAGAACGATTCCGAGGCCTTTGGGCAATGGTGCTTCGGTGGCTTCAGTGGGCGCCTATGAGGCGCATTTGAGTGTTACCACCGGTGGATAGATTCTTGTTGCTGCTTGAACACCTTCAATAGGCTGAGTGAAGCTTTGGTGCTCAATATTTCAAGACAAAGCGCGTCTTGGCAGGTCGAGTATACAAAGATCAATCGACATATCATCCTCTGGCGTAAAGATTATGTGATTGCATGCGAGAGGGTTGATAATTAATGATGAGTGTCTCTTGATGAGGCGATGACCCATGGAGCATAAAACTTGGACCAAATAGGTCGATCCGAAGCGACAAGTTGCCTGATGAAGAATTCCTATGTGTTGAAGCTGATGCCATTGAGAATATAGAAGACCAAAGTCTTCATAGCTCCTTCAAGCTTGGCCGCTGATGAGTGTCCCTTGACTGGCCATAGAGTTCGCCTGATGATATGATATATGGTTCGAGGCAGATACTCAAGGTCTTCAACAAAGAAATGTGTTGGATACTCAGCCGATGGCAAAGGCTTCATCACGCCAACATCCGCTCATGTTTGGTTCTCGCTTAGGAAGATGCTCTCCACAAGATTGCGGTGTAGTGACGATGCTAGGCTCATACAGTTCTCCAGAGTGGCTAGCCCAAGAAGCTCGATGATATCCATAGCTTTGGATTCATGATGAACATTTCCATCATCCACTCGAGAACCCAAGTCTTGATGTCTCAGTAGTAGCCGCTAATGTGCAGAGTGGCATAGAATTGAAGCAATAGCTCTTCATTCCAATGTTCTTTTTCGTCGGAAAATGGAGCACACCAAAGATCACGAAAGCAATCAAGTGCTTCTTCTAAGCATGGCAGTCCAGCAATAGCTTCAGTGTCAAGACGATATGAGGGAAAATGCGCCTTGATCATATAGCACGATGAGTAATAGCTTCTTCGATAGCTCCAACCGATCCGATGAAATCCTTGGCTTGGAGTAGGGGTTCTGGCGCCGCTAAAGAAGGTATTGTGGCTCTTGAAGCCATTAGCATTGAAGGACCCAGGGGAGTTGGCAGTACCTGGAAACCTTGGCAACCGTGGCTTTGGCTTCTGGACCTGTGGCCTATGCTCAACATGATAGTCAAATTGGGGTCCTAAGGCAGAGGGCGGAGGCACCAGAATGGGCCGTCGGACAGTGGTAAGCTGACCGTGATTGTATGCTTGCTCAATAGTGTGACGCCTTGGTGGCAGAACAGGAGCAGGGGCAACGCCAGAGGCGATCGCAGCGACGTGTGCTTCGGGAGCAGCTTGTCATATTTGCTTCAAGCAAAGATCCTCATGGGCTTCAGTCAAAGATCCTCATTGACTTCAAAGCATCCTCATTGGTTTCGTGTTCATGGCCACATTTGCTTTAGGCACAGTGGCCTCATTGGTTTCAGGCACACTGGTTGGTGCAGGCTCCACATTAACATCAGCCATGACTACGTCACTGGCTTCATTGGCGTTGGTGGTGGCAGCCTCAACATTGTCAGCCTCCTCTTGACGAATAGGAGGGTCGGGCACAGCCACGTTCACATTTGGAACTGCTTCTTCTTCAATCGCTGGGGGAGTTGGTACACGTACTTCTTCTTCAATTTCCTCGGCTGATGCAGCCGGAATGTCTTCAGCAACATGTGCTTCAGACTCGGAGACGTTCACTGTTGGAGCTGGTTCAGAAAATACTTGGTGTGCAATAGGTGAACGTTGCACTTCTCCTTCGGGAACGCTCGACAGAGGGACTTCAGGCCTTTGTCCTCTGTGAAGCCTGCGAAGTGCTGGCTTCAAGTTAGGAGATGGAGTTGGCTGAGCCTGAAAGTCTTCATCCTCTTCTTGCACGTTGGGGGTAGCTTGTTGTTGTTGTTGGGGAGTACTGGGGGAGTCTTGGAATTGTTGTGGGTGATCAGCCCACGATGCATCCTGAGCAATTGGCGTCAATGGACAACCAATGCTGATGAGTTCGCTGTTCGTACGAACAGGCGATGATACCACTTGATGTTCGATCTGAGGAAGAACTTCATCATCATTTACATTGTCATCTTGACCAATGTCTTCAGCAGCGGTGGGTTCAGCTGCTGGAATATCTTCAGCCTCATGAGCCTCTGTGGTAGCAGGCTCATGGACAACCATCCTTCGTTCTTGATGTACTGACACAGGGTGAACCACGGAAATGGGCCCAACGACTAAGGGCTCTGTGGAAGCAGCCCTAGTCTTCTTGGTCTTGCGCTTCTTCTTGGAGGGAGCGGCATCAGAGGCTTCAGTATGCTTCTTTTTCTGGCTTCAGCCTCTGCAGCCCTGGTCTTCTTCTGTTCTGAAGCTGTTGTGGTGACCTTTGGCTTCGAGCCAGTCATGCTACTTGGGAAGATAATGCGAGGGGCTTCTTGGCTTGAAGGTTCAGGCTGTTCAGGGTGCTTCTTCTTCCTCTTTGCAGCCATCCTGGGGTCAATGCCAGGACGGCCAAGGGACTTGCGCTTCTCAGCCTCATTGCAGGCAAGCACACACTTATCAGCCAAAATCTTCATGCACTCACGTGAGCCTTGAGCTTCTTGACGTTTCTGGAGAAAAGCTTCTTTAAGCTCATGCAGCATGACCTTGAAGTTGCGGATGTCTTGAACACTTAGCTTGGCCACATGCTTCTTGAACTGATCCTTCTCATAGTCAATCTTGTTCTTGAGCTCAACGACATACCGAGCAAGAGCTAGCTCGAAGCAATGGCGCCATTGAAGGCTTACATCGAGGCCAATGGGGAGCAGTAAATCTTCAAAGTCGACGTTAGGGGTGTCGAACCACTCATCAATGAAATTGTGGATGATGGCCACATCAAAGAGAGGCAAGTTGTCAAGATTTTGCTTCTTCTTGTTTCTTATCGGCTGCTCAAGAGCATCATCAAGAAGATCTTCATCACTTGATGATCAATGGGTTCTTCACGCGGAATTGCGGCAGAGTCAAAGCTCGCTGATCGATGGTCTAACAAGTTGCTTCTTCTTGTCCGCTCTCTTGGAGACACATGACAGATCTTCAGATTGCACATCGCTTCGTGGAGGTGCAAGGCTGCTGGTTTCGACGTGAAGTCTTTGGAGGTGCAGGTGAGGTTGAAGCCTTTGACTTGTTTTGCTTCGCGCTTTGGAGGAGGAGCAGGCTTCATCGAGTCAAGACCATTGTCGTAATGATCTACTCTGGCGCCTTGGACCATGATGTAGGTGATGAGGCCGCCAAGGTTGGCGAGGGGCCAATGACATTGGGATTAGCATCACGGAGCCATCAAGACGGGAGTAGAGGGACTGGGTTGAAGTCCAAACCAAGGACTTCTTGTTCTTCTTGGTCAAGCCACAAAGAACCGGTAGTTGCGCTTGAAGAGAGAGTCATCACGACACCATAGTAGTGAGGTGGGATCAGATTCGCCGGTCGTGGCCCACGGACCATACAAGGATAGAAGCCTTGTTCAATGGTTTCAGCTCGGGTCTTGGGTTGAAGGCCTCGATAGAGGATATCACCCCAAGGTCTCTTGATGGCATGCTTCTCCGCATATTCCTTTGTGACAAACTTATACTTGAACCACTCTCAGCTCAATAGCCGAATCCATTGATTCGCGTTTTCTCTCGATGATAATTTTCTTCTCGATCTGTCTTGTATAGTTCTCGCTAAATCATCGTGCAGATCTTTAGATGTTCCTTCTTTGCGCTGCTCCGCCACCCTTCCTTGTTGATTTTTTCGCAGCCATGAACTTCAAGCTGAATGGCTTCAACACGCTCAAAGGCTTCAGAGATTTGCGCTTGCTGGTCAAGCATGAACTGGCTTCCGGAGAATTTATATGATGTTGTAAGTATTCTCGCAAACGAATGCGCACTATGAGAACTAAGGATTCTCCCACGGACATGTACCTGTGACAACATTAGATATGCGAGGGAAGGGGAAGTGGTCATATGCATTCTCAGAAGATTTTGAAGATAATCAGTTTGAAGACATTGACCTCATGATGCGAAGACATTCACTTATATAGGTGAGTTGGTTCCAGATTTGTACTAATCTGTGAATAAGTACAAGTGAGGAAACAAACTAGACAAGAAATCTAAGTGAATTGACTAAGCACTATGAGATGCAGACAGAATAGATCTAACTTGAATAGACAGAAACCACTTTTGGTAAACAGGATGAATCTTGAAGATCAAAAAGGTGTGTCGGGGCGTGTCTCTGTGGCCTTGAGCACCTATGGGGCACTGGGGGCCCCTTCTGGTTCGGCAAGGGAGCGGGGATCGTGCGCAGAGCAGATCGAGGTCGGGCGCGCGCGGGGAGACGGGCAATCTTTACCCAGCTTCGGGGCTCTCCGGAGAGATAACACCCCTACTGCTGCTTTGTGTTGTTATTTGATCTAGCTCGAGCGTGCGAGCGTATGGTGGTGCTGTGGGTATCGAATGGATCGAACCCTTTCTACGTGCGCATGGGCCTCCCTTTTATAGTCTAAAGGGGGTACCCGCAGGTGGCAGCGTAGGAAGAGGGGGTAGAAATGTAAAAGCACAGGTTGGTACAACAACAGACAACAAAGGTTCCCTACCTAACTCGACGGCAGGGACAAGGGCATTAAATGCCCTTCCGGCCGCCCCAACAAAGGCAGGAGGAGGACTGCTATGAGCCACCGTTGCCACGATGGTGCCTCTGTCGATTCGTTTTACACCCGCCCGCATGGCTGTGTAGCGCCGCCACGTGCCCTTGGGATGGCCTTGCGATGACACATCGCTAGGGTGCGCTGGAGTCCGGTGGCAGCCTTGTCATGCAAGTGCCTTGCCGCGACCTGTTCTTCTTCGCAGCAAGCTGGACGCCGGACCTTGCTGGGGCTCATGGGCGCCGCAAGCAAGTCTTTCGATGCGCCCTCTGGTTGGCCTTCCCGCAAGCTCCTCTTGCCGGGCCTTCGCGTTCTTGGCTAGTACTTTGTTCTTGAATGGCATCAATAAGAAGAGGTGGAGAGCCTTGCCGGGCGTCCGGCAAGCCTCGCAGCGGGTGTTGCGATCGCCTGCAGACAAGTTCGGGTACTAAGGTACCCCTACTTTAGTACACCGACAGAGCCCCGGCTCGGGCCATACACGGTGCCGAAGCGTTGTTGGGCCAGGCCCAAAAAACAGGCACGGCACGCGTGGCTCGGGTCCGCGACAGCAACGGGCTCGCGCCCACCGCGCCTCCCCCGAACGAAGCGTCGATTGCGGCGGGCGTGGGAGACGTGGGTGGCGTTTAATCCGTAAAATGCGAACGCTCAGATCCTCTGTTTATAAGCCGAGGAACGGGCCGTTCCCCACTTTCGCCACTTGCGTTCCTTCCTCCAAAGCTCCGACGCCTCCTTCGCCTCCGAATCGAGAAAGGAAACAGCGCCCGCCGCCCATTGCCGCCGCCGCCGCCTCCCCGCTGCCCACGCCATGGCTCAAGGCCGGAAGGCCACGAAGGCCGCGAGGGCCGAGAAGTCGACCGAGGCACAAGAGCTCGAGGCGCTGCGCAAGAGGTGGGTGCTTTCTCGAAGCATTCCTTGATGCGCCGCGGTCGGGTTCTACCTTTTTTGGTCGACGGAGACGCGATGATCGCAAGACGCCGGTGCTTCAAGCGAGGCTTCCAAATCAAGAAGTGCCCCAGAGGGTACTACTTTTTCCTGTGTTCTTTCTATTGCGGGCTCGCCCAATTTTTCTCGACTTCTTTTGCGACATTATGAACACCTATGGGTTCCATCTGCCGATTTCACCCCCAATGCCGCTTTTGACAATGGCGGTTTTACAAGACCTTTGCGAGAACTTCGCTGGTATCCTTCCAGCGCCGCTTTTTCCGCCATTATTTTTCCCCTCAGCCGAGAAAGGGGAACCGCTATCGGGCGGAATCGCATGGACCTCCGGATGGGCATGAAGGAGGCGATTGCCGGTGAGCTTCAGAGCAAATGGGGCGAATGGAGGGCGGAGTGGTGTTGATCTGTGATGCCGATCCGCCGCTCACCACGCTGCGCAAGTCTCGGGTGGTGCGCCGCAATGACTGGAGCGCTCTGTCGCCAGATGATGCCAAGCTGACGATCGCCACCACCCGAATCCTCCGGCCAGCACGCTGGGCTCATAATCGGGCGGTCGGCGCGATTTTTCGCCGCCAGACGCTTCTTCGCAGTAAGGGGAGGCCCGCCGGCTGTTCAAGAGCAGCCGGCGGATTTCATGAGGCTGCGCCTGGCCTCAATTTCAACTTCACAGGCCTGGAGCTGGATGCGATGCTGAGGGAGACGTTCAAACACGACCCCAATCATCCGGAGTGGTTCCAGTTGCCGCAGGGCGTCGTCCCCCTGTGCAACAACTCCCAGCGCGATCGCATCTGTGCGATGATGCCAGAATGCGACTCGCACGGGGTTAGCGCCAACTGGATAGAGCCCGCCGCCGAGGTCGTGCAGCAGTTCTTTGATGACCTGTCGGAGGCGGCGGTTAAACCTGACGAGCAGAAGCTCCTCACCCGCGCCACCACTGCTAGAGAGCTGGCGTATATTGCTAGCAGGGCCGAGGAGGCGGCGGCAGCTGCTGCCGCGGGCGAGTACGGCTTCACGCTGGCGGAGGCGGAAGCAGCCGAGGCGGCAAGCCTTGCCGCCCATGAAGATCTTGCCGGGGAGGGCGACGGCGGAGGGGAGGCCGCGGCCGGGGCAAGCCAGTCCGCCGAGGGTGCGAGTGGCCGGCGCTGAGCAACTTGCCGCCGACGGAGCCTTCTGAGCAGCCCCGCCCATCCGAGAAGGCGCTCGCCGAAGTCGGAGAGCCGGGCGGAGGCACAGCCTGACAAGCAATCGCGGGCGCTGCGGATGCGCCCGCTGCGGTAAGTTCCTGCCGCTGGAGGATCCCAAATCCGCCGCAGAATCGAGGCCGGTCTTCCCAGCCGCTACGCCGACCTCGTCGCGCCCTTGGCAAGCGCCAGAGGGAGCCTACCCTCCCGTCACGCCGTGCAGGGAGGGCACCGGAATTTGACCTCTCCGCACTGAGCTCTGATGACGACGAGGAGGACGAGGACGCAGAGGAGTAAGGTTTCTTCTCTACTGCACTCGCTTTTCCCTCGGTCTTTGCTGCTGTTTGTCTTGTATCTAATCTGTCTTTCTCTCGAAACTCCTGTTCTGTCCCAGGACTTTGGCGGAGAGAGCGGCAAAAAGGGCCAGGGTCCCGGTGGTCGAGGACGATCCTGCTAAGGTGGCGAAAGATACGTCTGATACTACTTTGACGGACCCGGCCCCTTCCCCTCGCAGCAGCTCCCAGCACAGCCCCCAGCGTGAGTGTCTCGATTCACCCTTCACCATGGGGTGCGCAAGGTCGCTTCTTCCTCTGCCAATATCTTGATGGTTGGCTCTTTTGTATGCAGGAGAAGAGCAGGCCCACCAGGAGCAGCCGGAGGCCGATGCGGAGGTGTCGTCGGCCTCTACTACGCCACCGAGGGCCGACTCCCCGATGTGGGAGCCGTCTCCGGCGAGGAAGGGGTCCCCGGCCAGGGCTGAGACCGGCGAGTCCCCAGCGGCGGAGCCCGCGTTCACAGAGCCCAGCGCAGGTGAGCCTCCTTGTCGGGGATTTTCCCTCAGATCTCGCTGATCTCTCTTTTTCTTCTTCTGGGTATTTTCTTGACTCTCCCCCTTTCTTGCTGCCTTCAGATCCTCCGCTTGGGAACCCGACGGAGGCCGAGACCGCCGGCGAGGAGGATGGGCGCGGCAACACTGGCGATGCCGTCGCTGGCGAGGAAGAGGCCGGCGCGGATGATCCTGCCGGCGAAGAGGCCGCCAAGGCCATTGGAGCAGGAGCTGGCGAGGGGTCCGGCAACCGTCCTGGCGACCCGGAGGACGCAGGAGCGCGAGGCGCTGCAGCGACCGCCGACCCTTCCGCCAATGACGCAGCGCTGGGCTCCGAGGAGCCCCAGCCCGGTGCCTACCGAAGCCGGGCGAGGGCGCAGATCAAACTCCCCGGGCTTCGAGCCTGTGGCGCCGGTTGAAGGGGAGGAATTGACGGGAGGTACTTGCTCCGGGCTGTCTGGTTGACAGCCAAGCAGCAGAAGGGCGAAGTCCGAGGAGGAGCAAAGCATCTGAAGCTGGTATCACTTATCACGCCGCAAGCGAGGCTTGAGTCCCGGAATCACTTGTCGCGCAGAGCGGGGTCGACATAGAGAAACACGCACAAGAGCTCCGGCTGATAACTAAGAGGCCCTCTGATCCATCGCGGAGGAGAGGGCCCAGCTTGGCGAGGCAAAAGAGGCGTTCATCCTGGAGAAAGCCGAAGCCGAGGAGCAGCAAAGGCTTGCCGCCGAGGAGATGTCCAAGCGGGAAGGCGAGCTAACGCAGAAGAAAGCCAGCTTGGACAGTCATGAAGAGGAGCTCGAGGCACGAGAGCAAGCGCCATGGACGCCAAAGAGGCAAAGGACGCGGCCGCGGCTGCCGAGGCCGCCAAGAAAAATTTGGAGGAGAGGGTGACGCGGCTGGAGGCGGACCTGACAAGGAAGAACGACGAACTTGCCGCACTCCAGCGCGAGCGTGAGAAAGATGCGCGTGCTTATGGCGATCTGCAGGCCCATCTCGCCGAGAAGATCAAGGAGCTGGACACCGCCAAGGACTCGAGCGCCGATCTGGAGCTGAAGCTATCCACCTTGGCGGGGACGCTGGACGCCGCCAAGAAGCGGGAGGACGACTTGAGGAAAGAGCTCAAGGACAACGTGGAGCTGCTGACGAGAGCCGCCGAAGCTCAGAACACTTTCAAGGCCACGGTGGAGCTCTGGACGGAGGGCCTCGTCGACATTGCCGCGCTTATTGACGAGGAGTTGGCGGAGCTGAACTTGACGGGCTTCGGGTACCCCGCCGAGGGGAATCTCCAGCCTAGCGCCAAGCTCACGCTCTTCTTCAAGGACGTGGACGACGGCTCTCCGCAGCTCCGGAGAGGATCCCGGCAGTTGGCCGACGAGTCGCGGCGCATCTATGCCGGGTTTCTGGAGAAGGTGTTGGTGAAGATCCTCTTCCGCAACCCGGGCATCGATCTCTCCCGTGCCACCAAGAAGCTGCCGGAGGGTGCCAACCTCGAGGATCTCAAGGCCATTGTCGCGCCCATCATGGACAAGGTGAACGAGGTCAAGAGGCTCGACGACGGGCGCGTGGACTAGGCCACCCTTCTCTTTGCTGCTGCTGTTTCGGTTATGAGAACAATTCAGTCAGTGCCACACTATGTCATTCTTGTAATATAACTTAATTCTGGGCACTACTTGCCGTGTTATTCCCTTTATCCTGTTGCATCCCTTGTATGCTTTTTACCCTACGCGTTGAGGAACTTTGCCGGCGCGAGCACGCTTGCTGAGTGCGGAACATCAGCAGTCTGTGGCGATGCTGCTTCCGGCAAGAAATCTTGTCGGGACCAGTTGCAGTCCACTCGCATTGTTGAGCGGGCTCAGAAACAACGCAAGGGCGCAACTTGGTCACGAGTCGATTCCTCCGCGCACAGGTTTTCCATACAAGGCACGAACGTTCAAGGGATATAACTTGAAAATTAAAAAATGACTAGGCTCAATCTTTGGCCACTTAGCTTTTCTGTCTTCCGCGTCCCGGCAAGGCTAGATTCCTTTGAACGTCACCTGTTCCATACTTCTACCTCCCCTTCTCCCCGGTGAACTTGTAGGCGGAGGAATCTTCTGTCTATGAGAAGAAAAAAGAGAAAATGATCGTATGGAACCTTAAGGTTCGCTATTGCTTACGGGGGTGCTGCTGCATGAGTGTCGACATGAGATGCAAAAGAAGACAATGCATTAAATTTGACAAGATGTGCGAAGCACGCGAACTTTATTTACGCACGGGGGCTGCGCCCGGCTTTGTACAAAGGGTTACATGCGACAGCGGCAACGCTTGTACAAAAGAAAGTGGTTGCCGGAACGGGTCCGGCAACCGCGCCTTATGGGTAAAACTTGCAAAGATGTTCTATGTTCCAGGAGGTGCTCACCGGAACGCCATCTTCGGTCTCAAGGCGGACAGCGCCGGGCCTAGTGACTCGTTTCACCCAATAAGGGCCTTCCCACATTGGCGTCAACTTGTTTGAATTCTTGGCGGATTGAACACGCCGAAGAACAAGGTCGCCTTCCTCAAAACTTCTGGCGTTAACCTTGTGGCTATGATAGCGGCGCAAAGCTTGCTGGTAGCGAGCAGCTCACACAGCAGCCTGAAGACGATCCTCCTCGAGGAGCAGCGCGTCATCTTGCCGCAGCCGCTCTTGCTCAAGCTCATCATAAGCGAGCACTCGTGGCGACCAGATACGAAGTTCTGGGGAGACTCCGCCTGCTTTCTGTAGACAAGAGCAAGGGTGTCCGCCGGTGGCTCGATTTGGTGTCGCCCCTGACGACCAAAGAACCACCGGCAGCCGCCGATCCAATTTCTTCCAGACTTGTGCAACCTGTCGAAAGTTCTGGTCTTGAGCCCAAGAGACTTCAGCGTTCGCCTTCTCCGCTTGACCGTTGCTTTCGGGTGAGCAATGAAGCGAAGCAAATCTTGGTGCCAAGATCTTGGGCGTACTGCATGAAGGCGTGGCTTGTAAACTGTGTGCCATTGTCGGTAATGATCCTGTTAGGGATCCCGAAACGGCAAATAATCGACCTAAAGAACTTGACGGCTGATTGTGCTGTCACCTTCCTTACTGGTTCCACTTCCGGCCACTTTGTGAACTTGTTGATTGCAACGTACAAGTACTCAAAGCCCCCGATAGCTCGGGGGAAGGGGCCGAGGATGTTGAGCCCCCAGACCGAAAATGGCCAGGACAAAGGGATTGTTTGGAGAGCTTGAGCTGGTTGGTGAATCTGTCTAGAATGGAACTGGCATGCTTCACACTTGGTTACTTGCGCAGTTGCATCCTGGAGGGCTGTCGGCCAGAAGAAACCTTGCCGGAAAGCTTTGCCGGCAAGTGCTCTCGCGCCAATGTGGTGGCCACATATGCCTCCATGTATCTCTGCCAACAGCTTCTGTCCATCTTCCCGTGAAATGCACTTCAATTTCACCCCGTTGAATCTCCTTCTGTACAGTATGTCATCGACAAACTGGTACATACTTGATTGCCGGGCTACTTTCTCCGCTTCTTCTTGTTCCTCGGGAAGTTCCCCTGTTTGCAGGAAACGGACGATCTGCTGTGCCCATGCCGGAGCCTGAGGCTCGACGACAAGGATTAGGGGCGCAAATGCTGCTGTGGGAACATCCGCTTCCACGGCAAGGATCTGGGATCCTGCCGGAGCATGATGCTCCCCGGCAAGCGTGTCGGGACACAGCTTGTCGGGGGTGTCTGCTTCAACGAAACAAGCCCTGGGGCTTGTCGGAGCAGACCGCTCCTCAGCGCTTTCTGTGTTGACTCTGGGGACTTTCTTGGCGGTGGCTTCGGGGAGCTCTTCCGGGAAGTAGTCGCCAGCAACCAACTTCCTTTTCTTGCTTTGTCCAGTTGATGGTGTCACAGACGGTCGAGCCAGCTTAAGCACAAAAATCCCTGGTTCCACAGGTAACTTGAGTGCGGCGCACTTTGACAGGCCATCTGCAATGTCATTCTGAGTTCTTGGAATATGTTCCATTTGCAGGCCGTCAAAATGCTCTTCTAGCTTTCTCACTTCATCAATATATGCTTCCATCAACGGACTTTGATAATCTTTGTTAACTTGGCGGATGACGAGCTGTGAGTCACCCCTGACAATAAGCTTCCTGATCCCAAGTTCTGCCGTTATCCTGAGTCCGGCAAGCAAGCCCTCATACTCTGCAGTATTGTTTGTTGCTTGCTCCTTGGGAAAGAGCATCTGGATCACGTACTTGAGGTGCTCTCCGGTAAGTGCGACAAGTAGTACGCCCGCACCGGCGCCTTGTAGCGAGAAGGCACCATCAAAGTACATGACCCATTCTTTGCCTGCTTCCTTGACGGGGATGCTCTTCTCTGGAGTTTCTTCATCGGGCGTTGACGTCCATTCTGCTATAAATTCCGCCAATGCCCGCAATCGAATGGTAGAAGTACTTTCAAACTTGAGGCCAAAGTTGACAATTCCAAAGGCCCACTCGACAATCCTGCCTGCTTACGGATTCTACAATATCCTCTTCAACGGAAAGCGAGTGACCACTATGATCTCATGTGCTTGAAAGTAATGGCGCAGCTTCCTCGAGGCCATGAGGAGGCCGAAAAGCAACTTCTGCACACCAGAGTACCTTGACCTAGCCCCCTGTAGAAGGGAACTGACAAAGTAAACTGGGCGTTGCACCATCTTCTTCTGTTTCCCTTCTGGCGGCTGCGCAGACCCATCCTTGCCAGAACCGAAACTTGCCGGATCAGGGCTTGTCGGGCCAGAGCTTGTTGGGGAAGCCCCCTGCTTGTCGCCGGACTCGCATGCCGCGCAGCCGGCTCATCATCGCTCTCTCTCCGCCACTAACGCAGCACTAACCATCGGATTGGTTGCCGCCAGATATAGCAGCAACTTCTCTTGTGGTTTAGGTGCGACAAGTGTTGGAGTGGAGGACAAATATTTCTTCAAGTCTCCCAAGCAGCCTCCGCTTCGAGTCCACTTCATTGGACCCGCCTTTTCAAGATTTTGAAAACGGCAGGCGCTGCTCAGCAGACTTGAAATGAACTCTTGAGGGCAACAACGAGCCGCAAGCCTTTGTACGCCCTGACTCGCTTCGTGCTTGGATTTGCTCGATGGCCTTGATCTTGTCGGGATTGGCTTCAATCCCCTCAGGACACAAAGAATCCAAGAAGCTTGCCGGAGGGAACTCTGAACACGCACTTCTCGATTCAACTTGAGGTTGATCTTGGCGCAGATTTGTGAAGGTCTCGCCCAAATCTTGGATCAAAGTCTCTTTGTCCTTGCTCTTGACCACTATGTCATCCATGTAAGCTTCCACATTTCTGTGCAGTTGTGGCTCAAAAGCATGACTGACTACTGTCGCAAATGTTGAGCCAGCATTCTTTAGTCCGAAAGGCATCCGACAAAGCAGTACGTGCCACATGGAGTAATGAATGCGGTCTTCTCTTCATCTTCTTCAGCCATGAAGATTTGATGATACCCTGAGTATGCATCAAGGAATGAAAGCAGATCGCATCCCGCCGTGGAGTCGACAATCTGGTCAATGCGCGGCAAGGGAAATGGATCCTTGGGACAAGCTTTATTAACATCAATGAAGTCAATGCAAAGCCTCCACTTCCCGTTCGCCTTGCGCACGACCACTGGATTGGCTAGCCACGTCGGATGGAGTACTCCACGGACCAATCCTGCTGCTTCCAACTTCCTGATCTCTTCTGCTATGAACTCTTGCCGCTCTACCGCTTGCTTTCTGACTTTTTGCTTGACGGGCCGTGCGGAGGGCGACGGCAAGGTGGTGCTCGACATTTCACAGGAACACCGGAGATGTCGATGGTTGCCATGCAAATACATCGACATTCGCCCGCAGGAAAGCAACGAGCGCGCTTTCCTATTTAGGATCAAGTGTGGAACTGATGGTGAAGGTACCACGAGTGCCGTCCTCCTTGGCGGCCACCTTCTTGGTCTCTGGTGAAGCTACTTTCGCCTTTTTGCACTTGCCGGTGGAGCTCGATGGTGCGTCCTCGACGGCAGCGCAGCGCTCCGGGGAGGCGCGCTTGCCAGAGTTGGCACCATAGCTATTCTTGCCGGACTTGGCTTTCTTCTTCCCCGGGAGCTGGGCGCAAGTGGCTCAAGGCTCTGTTGCGGCCGCTGCTTCCGGTAGATCTTGTCGGCGCAGATGAGCGATCCTCTTGTCGCCTTGGACAGAGATAACATTCATCGGACCGGCATCTTGAGCACATTGTATGCATAGTGAGAGGCCGCCATGAACTTGGCGAGTGCGGGTCGGCCGAGTATCCTGCTAGGGCAAGGGATATCAGCCACATCGAACGTGACCCTCTCAGCCCACGAAGTTCAGTTCGATTCAACGCCACCGCAATGTGATCTTCCCCTTGGGCTTGCTCCTTCCCGGATTTATTCCTTGAAAGGCACCAGTTTCTTCGAGCTCGCTCTCGGGGATCTGGAGCTTCTTGAGCACTGCGGAGGAAATCAAGTTCAGGCCGGCCCCGCCGTCAACCAGCATCTTTGTGACCTTGAGGTTGCGGATTGTTGGTGAAACCAGCATCGGCAAGCACCCGACCGCAGTGACACGATCAGGGTGGTCCTCAACATCGAAGATGATGGGCGTGCTGGACCACTTCAGAGGCCTGCGTGCCTCGACGGACGGCTCCACAGATTCACTTCGCACCCATTGTTTGAGCTGGCGGTGCGAGGTGTGTAGGAGGCGCCGCCGCCGATGCACAACACTTCGCCTTCAAACTGTTGATCATCGCCTCATCTTCCTCCATCTCTTCATCCTCATCTTCATCTTCGCTTTGTCGCGCCGCGGGAGGCTCGCCTCCTTGCAGCTGCTTAGCCTTGTGCATGTGTCCCCGGCGGAAGCTTGCCGGATCCTCCGCCACCTCCCGGGTTTTCCTTATCGCGCGCCATATTCAGCTTTTTGCAGCTCGCCATCTGCTCTACTTTTTTGCAGGTTTGGAGGTCATGGCCTTTGGTGCGGTGGATTTTGCAATATCGCTTGTCGGAGCCATCCTGCTTGTCGGCGGCTGCTACAGCCTCGCTGGAGTCGCCGGTCTTGGCCTTGTCGGAGCCGCCTCCGTTGCCGGAATGCTCAATAGCTAGCACATCCTTAGCTTTCCTCTTCCTGTTGTTCCGCCTCCGGTTCTTCCTTGCCGGGCGGCACCTCACTGCCGATCCTTCGCTCCGCAATCTCCGGGATTTTCCTCCTCCTCAGCTCAGGCACACTTATCGCCAGAGCGAAGCTCGCCGACATCTTCGATCTTGCACATCGCCATCTCTCCCTCATCCCGCGGTTGCGACGTTTCGATGAAACGCGCTAATAACCGCGCAGGGTGGACGCCCGGGATGTTGCGTCGCACTGGCTGAATCTTTGTATATACTTGTTAGGGCTCTCCTCATCGGACGAGCAAGTGGAGGTCACTCTCCGGCCATGAGGCTTGTGGCCACCCGTGAAGGCGCCGACAAACCGATGGCACAGTCCGCCCATGAGGAGATGGAGCCGTCCGCAAGTGCATGAGCCAAGATCTCGACGTTAGGCTTGAGTACCAGCGGAAGTAGTTGGCAAGGATCTTCTCGTCATGCCCTCCGCAGCCTGCACCGCGATGGTGTAGATGCTGAGGAACTCCGACGGGTGTATCCTGCCGTCGTACTTCTCGGGTACATCTGGCTTGAAGTTCTTGGTTTTGGGCCACTGGGCTTGCCGCAGCTCGCGGGTGAACGCAGGGCAACCTGCCGCGTACGGCAAGTCCCCTGGCTCTCCGGGTGCGTGCGCGTCGATAGCGGGCCCAGCGCGCTGGTTAGATTGACGTCGCGCTTCTCTCCGACGCTCGATGCGGGTGCGAGCGTCTTCGTGTTGCCGCTCTTGGAGGACATGGCGTTGATCGCGGCGAGTTCGCTGGTCCGACGACACGGTGGAGTCGCCGCCGGGTTGGTCCGGCGAAGTGGCGATCTTGGCCTTCGGGCTGGAGTGCAGAGGTGGCACCCCAGCGGTCTTGTCGGCGCCGGCTTGCGCCGACGCCTTGCCGGGCCTCGGCGCTCGGTCGCTGGGTTTGTCGCCGCTGGCAAAGCCGATGAGGCTGTAAATGGTCATCCTCCGATCGCCGATCTTGTGCGGCGCCGAGGGTAGTCTAGAAGCAAGCGGGCTCGGGCTAGCGCTTCTTCCGCTGTCTTGGTGGCGGTGGTGATGAACAGCGCGAGGAGCGGATGTGCTTGGGCTCCCAAGCCCGGGTTAGAGTGCAGCACCCGTCCGGCGATCAGATTCGCTTCGCGCCAAAGATGCGGGCGCATGCCGACCTCGAAGGCCCCGCGACCCACCAGCTTGGCCTTGTTCCAGCGAAGCACGGTGCTAGGAGCACCGGGCGTTGTTGACCTTGCACTTCTGGGAAGGGTGCGGCGTCTCGCTCGTCGCCGACGCTATGGGCCTTGTTTTTGGATCTAGTGACGACACGAGACCCACCGGCGGCGCCCGCTCCTCCGCCGGCATCCACTCCACCGCTCGTTTGCTCCAGCGGTGGTGGCGGAACCGATGTAGACAGAGCGGCCACCTCCGAAGGCTTCTTCTTCGGTGGCATGTTGGTGAAGATCTTGAAGTAGCGCGCGTGGAGACCGGATCAGATGTTCACGACCTCGACGCCCCCCTACCTGGTGCGCCAAAGATGTCGGGGCGTGTCTTTGTGGCCTCGAGCACCTATGGGGCACTGGGGGCGCCTTCTGGTTCGGCAAGGGAGCGGGGATCGTGCGCAGAGCAGATCGAGGTCGGGCGCGCGCGGGGAGACGGGCAATCTTTACCCAGCTTGGGGCTCTCCGAGAGATAACACCTCATCGCTGCTTTGTGTTGTTATTTGATCTAGCTCGAGCGTGCGAGCGTATGGTGGTGCTGTGGGTATCGAATGGATCGAACCCTTTCTCGTCGCATGGGCCTCCTTTATAGTCTAAAGGGGTACCCACAGTGGCAGCGAGGAAGAGGGGTAGAAATGTAAAAGCGCAGGTTGGTACAACAGTGCACAACAGTGCCCTACCTAACTCTGACGGCAGGGGACAAGGGCATTAAATGCCCGTCTGGTCGCCCCAACAGTGCAGGAGGAGTGACCGTTAAGTGAGCCACCGGTTGCCACGATGGAGCCTCTGTCAGCTCCGTTTGCCACCTCGCCCCACATGGCTGTGTAGCGCCTCGCCACGTGCCCTTGGGATGGCCTTGCGATGACACGTCGCTGGGGTGCGCTGCAGTCCGGGTGGCAGCCTTGTCGCGGCAAGTGCCTTGCCGCGGCCCTGTTCTTGCTGCACCGGCAAGCTTGTTGCCGCAAGACCTTGCCGGGCGCGGGCGCCGCGGCAAGTCTTCTGATGGGGCCCTGGTTGGCCTTCCCGGCAAGCTCCTCTTGCCGGGGCCTTCGCGTTCTTGGCTAGTACTTTGTTCTTGAATGGCAGCAATAAGAAGTGGTGGAGAGCCTTGCCGGGCGTCCGGCAAGCCTCGCAGCGGGGTGCTGCGACTGCCCGTGCACAAGTTCGGGGTACTAAGGTACCCCCTACTTTAGTACACCGACAAGGTGGTAAAAATAGAGTTATAATTACCGCACGAAGAACTGCTAGATGGAAGAGTAGGAGACCGAGTAGTTCAGCCCACCGTGCCCTAACTTGGCGACGGAGGACACCTACGGTGACGACTGAGAGGATGATGTCCGCGGCCGGCGTGAGGACGGCGTCGGAGAAGTCGCGGCAGCTAAGCGCTTCATCGCCGGCGTCGTTGCGAGCTAGCGGTGGCGCTAGGGTTTTGACGGAGGTGGAGAGGTGGGAGAAGGATTTCTTTACCGCAAGGGACAGGTATTTATAAGTAGGTGAGAGACACAGCAATAATTATGCTGGTGTTCTGGCGGTTCATATCCGAGGGTACGTGGCAAGCATGCAACACACTCAGGGTTGTCCCACATTCCCACGCCCGCCAGGCATGTCGGAGAGTTGTTCCGGCTTCTCCGGATTTCAACAGTAAAGATAAGACATTTAAAACAGATTTAATGTTTGTCTCTTTGCCTTCTGCTGACTAGGACGCAGAGAAGACATTCGATAGTTTCAATAGAATGCATATGATTTGGACAGATAGAGTTTGAGATAGTAAGCATAGAGAGGTTGGGGTCCGATCACATTCACTTAGTTCAAAAGATCCAATCTTGATGACATAGCTATAAGTGAATGTTGTAGAGGACAGAACACTATATATATATATATATATATATATATATATATATATATATATATATATATATATATATATACATCGAAAGCAATCAAATCATCATAGTGCAGAAAGTCATGAAGACAAATTGAAACTGAAGACAAACCAAATGTGAAGTCATTGCAATATAACGCCTCGAGTGAAACACTTCAAACAAAGAAGGTTGGTGGTGGCGTTACCCATCAGATAGGAAGTATTAGACCTGCACACGGCGCACAATTATCGTGGCGCTCCGAAGTCAAATTCCATGTTAATGTATTCACACTCAGAGTGTAAATCTTCATTGATTGAAGATATACCTTACTTTGTGTGTTGCACATCTAAGTCATCAACATGCATAAGTGTTAGGATGTGTGCCTGATCACAGGACATTAGAGGATTCCAAGATATTTAGCTCACACCATAACTTGCAAAACCATTTCTCATCCAAGGGCTTTGTGAAGATATCTGCCAGTTGCTCTTCAGTGTTGACGTGAATGATATCGATATCTTTCTTCATAACATGATCTCTGAGAAAGTGATGACGAATTTCAATGTGATTTGTCTTCGAGTGTTGGACTGGATTGTTGGCTATTTTGATGGCACTCTCGTTGTCGCAGAAAAGAGGTACTTGATTCAGGTTGATGCCATAATCCTTGGGAGTTTGCTTCATCCATAGAAGCTGACCACAACAGGATCCAGCAGCAATGTATTCAGATTCAGTAGTTGAGAGTGATACACAGTTCTGCTTCTTTGAAGACCAACAGACAAGTGATCGACCAAGAAAATGACATGTGCCAGATGTAGACTTGCGATCCACCTTGTCACCAAAGATAATCAGCATCCGAGAATCCAACCAAATCGAATCTTGAGCCCTTGGGATACCATAATCCGAGTGTTGGGGTGTAAGCCAAATATCAAGAATTCGCTTCACGCCTAAGTGATGCGATTCCTTTGGTGCCGCTTGGTATCGAGCACACATGCAAACACTAAGCACAATATCTGGCCTAGATGCACATAAATAAAGCAAAGAACCAATCATGGAGCGGTATACCTTTTGATCGAACTCTTTACCATTGTCGTCGGGACCAAGATGGTGTTTGGCTGGCATTGGCGTCGTGTAGCCTTTGCAGTATTCCATTCCAAACTTCTTCAGACAGTCTTTGAGGTATTTCTCTTGAGATATGAAGATGCCATTCCTCTGCTAACGAATTTGAAGTACAAGGAAGAACTTCAGCTCACCCATCATGGACATTTGATATTGCTCTTGCATCATGTACCCAAACTCATCACTGTACTTCTGGTTGGTGCATCCAAAGATTATGTCATCCACATATATTTGGCACACAAACAGTTCACCATCATATGTCTTCGTGAAGAGTGGGATCGAGGATCCGGGTTTGAAGCCTTTGCTCTTGAAGTCTTTGATTGTATCATACCGCACGAGGGGCTTGTTTGAGGCCATATGATTGCCTTGTTTAGCTTGTACACCATATCAGGATGTTTTGGATCTTCAAAGCCAGGTGGTTGTGCGACATGCACTTCTTCTTCAATTTTGCCATTGAGAAATGCACTCTTTACATCCATTTGATATAGCAAGATATTGTGATGATTAGCGTAGGCTAGCAGTATGTGAATAGCTTCAAGCCTAGCAACAAGAGCAAATGTTTCATCGAAGTCTATTCCTTCAACTTGAGTATATCCTTGAGCCACAAGACGTGCTTTGTTTCTGACGACTTGACCATGCTCATCTTGCTTGTTTCGATATATCCATTTTGTTCCAATAATGTTATGCTTGCGAGGATTAGGTCGCTTGACAAGTTCCTAGACATTATTCAGTTTGAACTGTTGAAGTTCTTCTTGCATGTCTTGAATCCATTCAGGTTCCATAAAAGCTTCAGCAACTTTCTTGGGTTCTGATATTGACACAAATGAAAAGTGCCCACAGAAGTTTGCTAGCTATGTTGCTCTTGATCGAGTGAGCGGACCAGGTGCATTGATGCTATCAATTGTCTTCTCTATTTGAACTTCATTTGCAACACGAGGATGAACAGGACGAAGGTTTTGCTCTGGCTGTTTATTGTCATCATTGGGAGGATTGTCTTCGACTGAGCATTGTCTTCAGGTTGATTTGGTGCAGAGATGATAAGTTCCTCTTCAGGCTGTGCTTCAGAGGGCATGATTTCACCAGTTCCCATCAGCTTGATTGCCTCGTTTGAAGGATCTTCATCTAGTGTGCTTGGCAAAATCTCTTTCTGTGAACCCCATTGGTTTCATCAAATTTCACATCCACAGTTTCAATGATTTTGTAGAGATAAAGGTTGAAGACTCTGCAGGAGTGTGAATCCTTTCCATAGCCAAGCATGAAGCCTTCATGAGCCTTAGGTGCAAATTTTGACTTGTGATGGGGATCCTTGATCCAAAGATCTTACTCCAAATACTCAAGTAATGGCGACGCTTGGCTTCTTGCCAGTAAGTAGCTCATATGATGTTTTGTTCAGAAGCTTATGAATGTACACACGGTTGATGATATGACATGCTGTATCAATAGCTTCAGGCCAGAACTTTCTTGGTGTCTTGTACTCATCTAGCATTGTTCGAGCCATCTCAATGAGGGTTCTGTTTTTGCGCTCAACAATGCCGTTTTGCTGAGGTGTGTACGAAGTAGAGAACTCATGAGTGATTCCCATTGTATCCAGATACAGATCAAGTCCAGTGTTCTTGAATTCAGTGCCATTGTCACTTCTGATGTTCATTGCTCGATTTGCAAAGCGTCTGAAGACATCTTGCACTTCAGTCTTGTACAGAATTATATGAACCCATGTGTATCTTGAGTAGTCATCAACAATGACGAAGCCATAGTGACAGGCAGTTGTTGTGAGGGTGGAGTAGTGAGTAGGTCCAAATAAGTCCATGTGTAACAGCTCGAAGGGTTGAGATGTTGTCATGCTTGTCTTCGATGGGTGCTTTGCCCTTGTCATCTTTCCAGCTTCACAGGCACCACATAGATGATCCTTCTTGAACTTGACATCCTCGATGCCAATGACATGCTTCTTCTTGACGAGTGAGTGTAAGTTCCTCATGCCAGCATGTCCCGGCCTTCGATGCCAGAGCCAGCATTCTGAAGCTTTTGTGAGAAGACATACGATAAGCTGTGGACCTGCTGAGAAATCTACCATGTATAGATCATCTTTTCGATACCCTTCAAAGACTAGAGATTTGTTAGATTCCATTAGTACAAGGTAACGATATTTTCCAAATATCACAATCATGTTCAAGTCACAAAGCATTGAGATGTACATTGTTGAAACCAAGGATTCAACAAGCATCACTTTATCCATGTGTTGATCCTTTGAGATTGCAACTCTACCTAGACCCAATACTTTGCTTTTACCAAAGGTCAACCAAATGTGATGTGACTCTTGTCGGATGGACGTAAGGTTGAGTCCATGAGAAGACTTCGATCACCAATCATATGATTTGTGCATCCACCGTCCATAATCCATTTCAAGCTTTTGGTGATGTACCCTACAAAGGCGCTTAGAGGATAGGCTTCACAAAAGTGTTGTGAAGCATATAGAATGATATTTTAACGTGCGTCCTCAATGAGTTTTAGGTCCCTGGCAATAGTATCGGACGCCATTGATTGCTGGCTGGAGACCATTTTTTGCAAAAGAGTGTTAGTTCTTCTTTGCCACCCACATCTTTAGTGGGGGCTTAGAAGCAATGAGTCTAAGTGCAGCATCTGAGAATTTTGGCTTTGAAGCCCTAGCAAATAGCCTTGTAGGAGATGAATGATACTCATATGAATAAGCAGAAAAGTTCTTGGTCCTATGAACATAGCAGTTCGAAGATACACGCTCATATTCATAAGTCGGAGCATGATTTCCCTGCAAAACATTGGCGTTAGGGTGACTCATGTGAGTCCTATATCAGATGAAGCCTTTGGGCCACATGAAGCTATAGGTCTGGGTTTGTCTTCTTCCTTGGTGGTGTCATGACGACATTCACGGAAGATTCTCAATGTACCGCTTAGGTACCAGATCTTCTTCATAGGTGGTCCATTCCTGCAGCTTAGTACCAATGTACCGCAAACACTTCACCATTCGATTTTTGAACAGCTTATAGTTTGCATCAAAGGATTCATCAATGATAATGGGATTAGCATGTAAAGCAGATAAAGTGGATGGATCTATCAAGGTTCCTTTGCAGCAACCCATGTGGTTTTGGGGTACTGCCAGCTTCCAAAGACGAGCCATCAACATTCATTTTCCTCTCAAACCCAACACCCTCTTTCCTAGGGTTTCGGTTCAGAATCGCTTTTGAGGACATCGCAGAGTCCGATGTCCCTTCAAACTTTTGTACATCCCTGTTTCAAGCAATGTCTTCAACATAGCATTTTCATCAGCAACAGCAGTGGTATCCTCCATAGAGGGGTTAGTAACCATATTAGTAGGCGAAGACAATGAAACAGTAGCAATAGTGGAACATTCAGCAACAGATGTAGCGTTACCACGCTCAATGCATTTTAGACATGGTGGTTCAAATCCTTCCTGAGCGGAAATGATCTGTTGAGCGCGAAGTGAATCTCGCTCCTTCTGAAGATCTTCATAATCCACTCTTATCTTTTCAAGGTCTAGCTTTTGAAGACATTCGAAGAAAGCTTCTCATGATCGATAAGAGAGCATTATGTCGATCTTGAAGGGCGCCAAACATAGCATGAAGTCTCTCAAGACTGTCACCAAAGCTTTTGATCGATCCATTTCTTCACCCAACATATCATCGCTCTTACTAAGCATGTCTTGAACCTTTTCCAAGATTCTTTGTTGTTTAGTGGCAAGGAAGCAAGCTTGTCATAGCTAGGGCCAAATTCATCACCGATTCATCATCGCTAGATTCGTGAGAGATAGCATCCAGTTACCTTATCACCCCTTGCCATGTGGCATGATGAGGATGATGATGATTCAGGTGCAAAGGTCATCTCCTTGAGAGACTCCTTGTAGTCCTCAAACCGCGGATCATGACGAGTGCGATGACCTTCATATACATCAGAAAGCCGGTCCCAGATTAGCTTCGCATGATTAAGGTGCATAACATTCCTGAACTGATTTGGGACGGATGACGACGCAGATGACGCCCTTCATTTGTAAGGTTCAATAGTGTATACTTGCGAATGTCATCAACTTCTGCCTTCTTGCATAGATTAGTGAGTCCAATCTCAGTGACAGTCCATAGTTCGCTATCCATGGACATGAGTAGCTTCTTCATCATGGCCTTCCATCGGGGATACTCATGACCGTCAAAGGTGGGACACGATATGTTCCTCAATCCTGCAGTCGGCATAGCTGAAACTCCAGGTGGTTAAACCGAATCACACAGAACAAGGGAGTACCTCGCTCTGATACCAATTGAAAGTGCTAGTATTGACTAGAGGGGGGGTGAATAGGCGATTTTTATGAAAGTCTTCAAAACTTGGAAGTTTCGAAGACAAACAACAGAAACAACCTAATTGATATGCAGCAGAAGATAAACTACCCTAAACAAGCCATAGTCAAGTATGTAATGATGTGAAAGTACAGGACTAATAGCAGTTAGGTAGTAAGGATCAAGATGGAAGATAGTGTGAATACAATCAACAATAGTAGTCAAGCAATGAAGTCAAACAGATAAACAGATAGGCAATGACTTCACGAAGACAAACTTAAGTAAGGTTGGAAGGGATAGAACCAGTTGCTTGTTGAAGACACAGGATTTGTTGGACCAGTTCCAGTTGCTATGACAACTGTACGTCTTGTTAGGGAGGCTGAGATTTAACTCAGAAGACCGTGTCTTCACCTTATTCCCCTTGAGCTAAGGACACCCAGTCCTCGCCCAATTACTCTGGTAAGTCTTCAAGGGAGACTTCCAAACCTTCACAGACTTCGTTCACTGGCAATCCACAATTACTCTTGGATGCTCAGAACGCGACGCCTAACCGGTTGGAGGATTCACAGTCCTCAAGTGTAATAAGTCTTGGTCACAGCATGTAAAGACTTGATGATGCCTAACACTCTTTGGCTCGGGTGTTTGGGCTTTGTCCTCGCAAGGATTTCTCTCTCTCAAATGCTTCGAGGTGGGTTGCTCTCAAAGGACAAAAGTCGTGCACAAACTCTGAGAAGCCACCAATTTATGGTGTAGGGGGTGGGCTATTTATAGCCACTAGGCAACCCGACCTGATTTGTCCAAAATGACCCTGGGTCACTAAGGAACTGACACGTGTTCCAACGGTCAGATTTCAAACACACGTGGCAACTTTACTTGGGCTACAAGCAAAGCTGACTCATCCAGCTCTGGATAAGATTTTCTCTCATTGTCTTCGCTCGAAGACATAGGATTTGGGTTGAGCATCACATCAGCCACTCTGACTTAGTTCACTTGGACCCCACTTAATAGTACGGTGGTTCCTATGACTCAACAAAGAAGAAAATGAAATAGCGAAACCACACAGTCTTCATGCTCCAAAGTCTTCACACAATGTCTTCTCATGTCATAGTCTTCAATATGAATATCTTCTCTTACCACCATTGTCTTCAATGTCTTCATACATTTTTAGGGGTCATCTCCGGTAGGTAAACCGAATCAATGAGGGATACTACCTGCATTATCCTGTAATTCTCACAAACGCATTAGTCCCTCAACCAACTTTGTCGTCAATACTCCAAAACCAACTAGGGGTGGCACTAGATGCACTTACAATACTTAACACGAAGACTTTTAATATCTTTGATTAAGGACTGAATTCGATTCATTTCCACGTCCAATAGGTCATCACTTTTGTCTAGTAGTTTTTGAATGTCTTCCATAGCAGTTTGTTGCTCAGTTGCAATTTTAGCAAGTGTCTTATAGCTTGGTTTGGATTCACATTCAGAGTCATCTTCACTAGAAGTTTGGAAGTAAGCATCACGTGAAGTTACCTTGGCACCACGTGCCATGAAGCAGTAGGTAGGAGCAGAGTCATCGTCATCATCATTAGCTTTGGCTTCAACGCTGCGAGCATTGTCTTCAGTGTTGAAGGTGGACTTGGCGACGGACGCTGATGCTAGAGCCAGGCTTGCCACGCCTGAGTCAGACTCCTAAGACTCCACCTCTGCCTCCTGAGAAGCAGACTCCTCCTCTGAATCCATTTCCTTGCCAATAAATGCACGAGCCTTGCTTGATGAGGTCTTCTTATGAGATGAAGATTTTCATGAAGACTTTGAGGAAGATTTTGAAGATTTCTTCTTCTTCTTGTCATCAGAATCATATTCCTTTCTCTTCTTCTTCTTCTTTGATTCCTTATCCCATTGAGGACATTCAGAGATGTAGTGGCTAGTCTTCTTGCACTTGTGGCAAGTTCTCTTCTTGTAGTCACGTGATGAAGCCTCGTCGTTCTTGGAGCTAGATCTTGAAGACTTGTTGAATCGATTCTTCTTGGAGAACTTCTGGAACTTTCTCACCAACATTGCAAGCTCTTTGCCAAGCTCTTTAGGATCACCAGAGCTACAGTCAGATTCTTATTTAGATGAGGAAACAGCCTTTGCCTTCAGAGCACGAGTTTGGCCATAGTTGGGGCCATAGATATCATGCTTCTCAGATAGCTGGAACTCATGTGTGTTGAGCCTCTCGAGTATGTCAGACGGATCGAGATCTTTGAAGTCAAGACGTTCTTGAATCATCAGGGCTAAGGTGTCAAACGAGCTGTCAAGTGATCTCAAAAGCTTCTTCATGATCTCATGCTTGGTGATTTCAGTGGCGCCGAGAGCACGCAGTTCATTGGTGATGTCAGTCAAACGATCGAACGTGAGCTGGACATTTTCATTGTCGTTTCTCTTGAAGCGGTTGAACAGATTGCGAAGAACATCAATTCTTGAGTCTCTAAGTTGAGACGCCTTCATTGACCTTGGACAGCCAGTCCCAGACCAGCTTTGCAGTTTCCAGTGCAATCACACGGCCATACTGCCCTTTGGTCAGATGACCACAGATGTTGTTCTTGGCGGTTGAGTCCAGTTGAGCAAATCTTTTGACATCAGCAGTGGTGACGCCTTCACCGACTTTGGGAACGCCAGTCATGACGACATACTAGAGATCAACATCAATGGCTTCAAGATGCATGCGCATCTTGTTCTTCTAGTAGGGGTAGTCAGTGCCATCGAAGACAGGGCACGCAGCGGAGACCTTGATTATCCCTGCAGTCAACATAGCTTAAACTCCAGGTGGTTAAACCGAATCACATAGAACAAGGGAGTACCTTGCTCTGATACCAATTGAAAGTGCTAGTTATCGACTAGAGGGGGGTTAATAGGCGATTTTTATGAAATTATACAAAACACGGGGGCTTTGAAGACAAACAGGTAAACTGAGCCTATGTAGTAAGCAGCGGAATGAGGACTACACTAGGCAAGCATTAGTCAAGCATACAATACAAGGAAAGCACGAAGACTAACTGCAACTAGGTAGACAGGATCAATGTGGAAGATAGTACGAAGCTAAACAGCTAAAAGTCTTCACACAATAAAGTCAGACGAATCAGGCAGGCAAGCAATGACTTCACAAAGACAAACTATAAAGTAAGGAGAGAAAGGGATAGAACCAGTTGCTTGGTGAGGACAAGGATTTGTTAGACCAGTTCCAGTTGTTGTGACAACTGTACGTCTGGTTAGGGAAGCTGAAATTGAACTCAGAAGACTGTGTCTCCACCTTATTCCCCTTGAGCTAAGGACACCCAGTCCTCGCCCAATCACTCTGGTAAGTCTTCAAGGTAGACTTCCAAACCTTCACAGACTTTGTTCACCGGCAATCCACAATGACTCTTGGATGCTCAAAACATGACGCCTAACCGGCTGGAGGATTCATAGTCCTCAAGTGTAATAAGTCTTCAGATCACGCGGACAGAAAGACTTCAGTGATGCCTAACACTCTTTGGCTCTGGGTGTTTTGGGCTTTGTCCTCACAAGGATTTCTATCTCAAATGCTTTGGAGGTGGGTTGCTCTCAAACGATAGAAGCCGTGCACTGACTCTGAGCAACCACCGATTTATGGTGTAGGGGTGGGCTATTTATAGCCAGGAGGCAACCCGACCTGATTTGTCAAAAATGATCCTGGGTCACTAAGGAACTGACACATGTCTAATAGTCAGATTTCAAACACACGCGGCAGCTTAGCTTGAGCTACAAGCAAAGCTGACTCATCCAGCTCTGGGTAAGATTTGCTCTCATTATCTTTGCTCAAAGACATAGGATTTGGTTGAGCATCACTTCAGTCACTCTAACTTTGTTCACTTGGACCCTAGTTAACAGTACGGTGGTTCCTATGACTCAATAAGAAGAAGAGGAAACTATGAAACAACTATGTCCTTGCACTCCATAGTCTTCAAGTGAATAGCTTCATGCGTCATAATCTTTGCCGTGAATGTCTTCACGAACCACCATTGTCTTCAATGTCTTCAAACATTTTTAGGGGTCATCTCTGGTAGGTAAACTGAATCAATGAGGGACACTACCTGTGTTATCCAGCAATTCTCACAAACACATTAGTCCCTCAACCACGTTTGTCGTCAATACTCCAAAACCAACTAGGGGTGGCACTAGATGCACTTACAATACTATTATTGGGAGGCCCTTCATAATTTGATCGTGGAGCAATTGATACGTCTCTAATGTATCTATAATTTTTTATTGTTCCATGCTATTATATTATCTATTTTGAATGTTTTATATGCATTAATATGCTATTTTATATCATTTTTGGGACTAACCTATTAGCCTAGTGCCCAGTGCCAGTTGTTGTATTTTCCTTGTTTTTTGTCTTTTACAGAAAATCAATACCAAATGGAACGAATTTTTTTGAGGATTTTTCTTGGACAACAAGACACCTAGGAAGCGTCGGGAGAAGGCTAGAAGACCCACGAGGAGGCCACAAGCCTTAGGGGAGCGCCCCAAGGGGGGCTCCCCTAGGCTTGTGGGGCCCTCACAGATCTCCTAACCATAACTCCAGCTCTATAAATATCCAAATATTCCCCTTAAGTAAGAGGGCACACCAAAAATACTTTTCTGCCGCCGCAAGCTTCTATTCTCGTGAGATCCCATCTTGGGGCCTTTTCCGGCTCTCCGCCAACCTTGTTGTCGTTCCGATGATGTGTGAGTAGTTTACCACGGACCTATGGGTCCATAGTTAGTAGCCAGATGGCTTCTTCTCTCTCTCTCTATCTCTCTCTATCTATCTCTCTCTCTCTCTCTCTCTCTCTCTCTCTCTCTCTCTCTCTCTCTCTCTCTCTCTCTCTCTTTCTCTCTCTGGTCTTCAATACAATGTTCTCTTTGTTGTTCTTGGAGCTCTATTTGATGTAATCTTCTTTTGCGGTGCGTTTGTTGAGATCCGATGTATTATAGATTTATGATCAGATTATCTATGAATATTATTTGAGTCTTTTCCAAACTCTTTTATGCATGATTAAGATAGCTTTGTATTTCTCTTCGATCTATCGATTTGCCTTGGCCAACTAGATTGGTTTTTCTTGCAACGGGAGAGGTGCTTTGTGACGGCTTCAATCTTGTGGTGTCCTCACCTAGTGACAGTTTAGGTAGCGAGGCACGTATTGTATTGTTGCCATTAAGGATAAAAAGATGGGGGTTCTACCATATTGACTAGATCTATCCCTCTAAATCATGTCATCTTTCTTAAGGCATTACTCCGTTCTTATGAACTTAATACTCTAGATGCATGCTGGATAGCAGTCGATGTTAACAGTAATAGTAGTAGATGCAAGAAGGAGTCGGTCTACTTGTCACAGACGTGATGCCTATATTCATGATCATTTCCTTAGATATCTTTATAACTTTGTGCTTTTCTATCATTTGCTCAACAGAAATTTGTTTACCCACCGTATGCTTTCTTCAAGAGAGCAGCCTCTAGTGAAACCTATGCCCCCCAGGTCTATTTCTCATCATATATTTTCAAATCTATAAAACCAAAACCCCAAAAATACCTTGCTGCAATTTATTTATATTTACTTCATTTTTCCTTTTATTTATCTTCTATATCTATCTCTATTAGATCCCACTCTTGCTAGTGATCGTGAAGGGATTGAGGATACGTCTCCAACGTATCTATAATTTTTGATTGTTCCATGCTATTATATATCTGTCTTGGATGTTCTATATGCATTAATATGCTATTTTATATTATCTTTTGGACTAACCTATTAACCTAGAGCCCACTGCCAGTTTTTGTTTTTTCCTTGTTTTTGAGCTTCGTAGAAAAGGAATACTAAACGAAGTCCAAACGGAATAAAACTTCACAATGATTTTTCTTGGACCAGAAGACACCCAGGAGACTTGGACTGCAAGTCAGAAGATCCACGAGGTGGAAAAAAGGGTGGAGGGCATGCCCAGGGGGGTAGGGCGCACTCCAGTACCTTGTGGGCCCCTCGATGACCCCCTGACCTAAACCTTCCTCCTATATATTTGCAAAAATTCCCAAACCACCAGAAGCATCCACGAAAACACTTTTCCACTGCCGCAACCTTCTGTTCCTGTGAGATCCCATCTAGGGACCTTTCCTGGCACCCTGCCAGAGGGGGATTCGATCACGGAGGGCATCTACATCAACTCTATTTCCCTTCCGATGAAGCGTGAGTAATCCACTACAGACCTACGGGTCCATAGCTAGTATCTAGATGGCTTCTTCTCTCTCTTTGATTCTCAATACCATGTTCTCCTCAATGTTCTTGGAGATCTATCTGATGTAATCTTCTTTTGCGGTGTGTTTGTCGAGACCGATGTATTGTGGATTTATGATCAACTTATCTATGAATATTATTTGAATCTCCTCTGAATTCTTATATGCATGATTTGGTATCTTTGTATTTCTCTTTGAATTAACAGTTTGGTTTCTCCAACTAGATTGGTTTTTCTTGCACTGGGAGAGTGCTTAGCTTTGGGTTCAATCTTGCGGTGTCCTCACCCAGTGAAAAAGTAGGGATAACGAGGCACGTATAGCGTTGTTGCCATCAAGGACAAAAAGATGGGGTTTTAATCATATTGCTTGAGTTAATTCCTCTACATCATGTCATCTTACTTAACACATTTATCTATTCTTTATGAACTTAATACTCTAGATGCAGGCATGAGTCGGTTGATGTGTGGAGTAATAGTAGTAGATGCAGAATCGTTTCGGTCTACTTGACACAGATGTGATGCCTATATTGCATAATAATTGCCTTGGCTATCATCATAACTTTGCGCTTTTCTATTAATTGCTCGATGATAATTTGTTCACCCATTGTATTATTTGCCTTCATGTGAGAAGCCTCTAGTGAAACCTATGGCCCCCGGGTCTATTTTCCATCATATTATTTTTCGATCTTCTATTTTGCATCATATTAGTTTCCAATCTTCTATTTTCCATCATATTAGTTTCTGATCTACTATTCTAGAATTTTTTTTTCAAATCTATAAACCAAAAAACCCAAAAATATTTTATCTTTTGTTTATCTATCTATCAGGTCTCACTTTTGCTAGTAACTGTTAAGGGATCTAAAACCCCTTTATCACGTTGGGGTGCAAGTTGTTTGATTGTTTGTGAAGGTATTGGTGATTTGTGCATTCTTCTCCTACTGGATTGATACCTTGGTTCTCAAACTAAGGTAAATACTTATCCCTACTTTGCTGCATCACCCTTTCCTCTTCAAAGGAAAAACCAACGCAAGCTCAAGATGTAGCAGGAAGAATTTCTGGCGTCGTTGTCGGGGAGATCTATGCCAAGTCAAGACATACCAAGTACCCATCATAAAACTCTCATCTCTTGCATTACATTATTCGTCATTCACCTCTCATTTTCCTCTCCCCTACTTCTAAAATGATTTTCAAAAAGATTCACCCTTTTCTTTGCCCTTCTTCCGTTCGTCTTTTTGTTTGCTTTTTGTTTGCTCATGTGTTAGATTGCTTGTCTCGTTTTCATGGCTACTCCTCCCATCATTGTTAGCACTCCTGATAATGAGGTCCTTAATTTTAAGCAAAGGGAGGGAGAAAATTTAAAAGATGCTTGGTATAGAATTTGCAATGCTCAAAATAGATCTACTCGAAAGCAATCTACTGTCATTATCCTTCACAATTTTTATGTGGGCATTACTCATTGGAATAGATATGTTCTAGATACCATTATCGGGGGGAATTTCTTGGGGAGTCGTACTTTTGATTCTTATAATGCTATGATAGATTTGTTAGGCCCACCACCTCTTATGGTCAATGGAACTGCTTTAACCTTGGAACATGTTATGCAAAGACTTGATATTATTGAGAATAAAATTGCTACTGTAGAGTTGATTGAAAACTTGGATAAAAAGATCCATAATCATATTACTCAATATGGATCTGGGGTAGGAGTTAATTTAAAGAATTTTAGGGAAAAGGAAGCCATAGTGAATGAAAAGATAGATCTGGATTCTGCTAGAATTGGCAAACTAGAAGGTATTATTACCAACTTACGTTCTGAAGGAAATATGCCCTAGAGGCAATAGTAAAGTTGTTATTTTATATTTCCTTATATCATGATAAATGTCTATTATTCTTGCTAGAATTGTATTAGCCGGAAACTTGATACATGTGTGGATACATAGACAAAACACTGTGTCCCTAGTACGACTCTTCTTGACTAGCTCGTTAATCAAAGATGGTTAAGTTTCCTAACCATAGGCATGTGTTGTCATTTGATGAACGGGATCACATCATTAGGAGAATGCTGTGATGGGCAAGACCCGTTCGTTAGCTTAGCATACTAATTGTTCAGTTTTATTGCTACTGCTTTCTTCATGTCATATATATATTCCTCCGACTATGTGATTATGCAACTCCCGGACACCGGAGGAATACCTTGTGTGCTATCAAACGTCACAACCGAACTGGGTGAATATAAAGATGCTCTACAGGTATCTCCAAAGGTGTTTGTTAAGTTGGCATAGATTGAGATTAGGATTTGTCGCTCCGAGTATCGGAGAGGTATCTTTGGGCCCTCTCGGTAATGCACATCATATTAAGCCTTGCGAGCAATGTGACTAATGAGTTAGTTACGGGATGATGCATTACGGAACGAGTAAAGAGACTTGCCGGTAACGAGATTGAACTAGGTATGAAGATACCGACGATTGAATCTCGGGCAAATTATATACCGATAACAAAGGGAATAACGTATGTTGACATTACGGTTCGACCGATAAAGATCTTCGTAGAATATGTGGGATCCAATATGAGCATCCAGGTTCCGCTATTGTTTATTGACCGGAGAGGTGTCTCACTCATGTCTACATAGTTCTCGAACCCGTAGGGTCCACACACTTAACATTCAATGACTATATGTATTATATGAGTTATGTGTTTTGGTGACCGAAGGTTCTTCGGAGTCCTGGATGAGATCACGGACATGACGAGGAATCTTGAAATGGTCGAGAGGTAAAGATTGATATATTGGAACGTAGTATTCGGACAACGGAAGGGTTCCGGAGTGTATCGGGTACATCCCAGAATACCGGAGGGGTTACCGGAACCCCCCGGGGAAAGATATGGGCCATATGGGCCATAGGAGGGAGTCTAACTAGGCCACAATGGGCTGGCGTGGCCCCACAAGGGAGGAGGCTGAATTGGACTAGGGAAGGGGGCGCCACCCCCCTTTCCTTCTCCTACTCCCTCTCCTTCCCCCTTTCCCCCTCCGGTAATAGGAAGGGGGGCGAATCCTACTAGGAGCCCAAGTGGGACTCCTCCACTTGGGGTGCGCCTAGGGCCGGCCTCCTCTCCCTGCATCCTTTATATACGGGGGGACACCCCTAGAACACACACCAATTGCTCCATGCTGTGTGCGGTGCCCCTGACGGTGTCCTGGACCAGGTGGTACTCACCACCTCGTCTCCCGATTAGTTGGATTAGGCCGAGGACCCCCATGGCCGTTTACTCATGGGCCAGTTCGGACAGCTGAAGTATACACGAGGAAGATTCCACAAGATTTGGTGATGAAGACAAGGACTCCTCTTCACCAACGTATTCGTCTAGGACTCTTGTTATCCTTGGCCTCTGGTACATTATATAAGCCGAGGCCGGGCTAGTCGATAGGGACAATGCTAGATCATTATGACATTAATCATCATATCCCTAGGGTTTAGACCACAACATATGATCTCGGAGTAGATAACCTCTTGTAATACTCATATTCATCAAGATCAATCAAGCAGGAAGTAGGGTATTACCTCCATAAAGAGGGCCTGAACCTGGGTAAACATCGTGTCCCCCGCCTCCTGTTACCATCAACCTTAGACGCACAGTTAAGGACACCCTACGTGATATCCACCAGTTTTGACACCGACATTGGTGCTTTCATTGAGAGTTCCGCTGTGTGATCAGCAAAGGATCGATGGCTCGTCTGCAGATTAACTGTGACGTCGGCATCTTCGTCACCGGCTCGACTAGTCACCTCGGCTTGACCGAGAGAACTATGCCCTGCCTCCGATAGTCATGTTCGAATGAGGGATACATCAACTCCGATCTCTATCATGATCATGGAGGAATTATCCTTGGAGCTCGGGGGTTCAACATCAACATTGCCCTTTGGCGACCGTGCTGTTTTTCCGGATAGAAAACTTGTATCCACTGCCACCACCTCCTTGAGCATTGCTTTGACGATTCCTTCAGTGGAATTCGGCTGAATTAAGTCTACAACAACCATGCAAAATTTCGTCGAGTTCCGATGGAGTAATCTCCGGCAATCTATGATATACCGGAGCCCTGTCAAATCTGGACGGGAATCTAGACGAGTTTAGGGCCTGGTTTCTAGAGCCAAGCTCGGAGGTCCTTTGGAAGATCCAACCGTTCATCTGCTGTAGAATTCCCATATCTACCACCCCTCAAAATTTCAGCTCGATCCGACCGACCAAACTCCAGGAACCTTTCGATTAGTGCATCACTTTTTAGATCTATTTTCTGCGCGAGAACGAATCCGACCCGAGTTCATCTTTTTTATGAACGGGATTTCGGACATCCTTTTTGAAGGAAGTTTTGTATGGGGTATTGTGTTTTGTTCCCAAACACATCCCGCTAATTTTAAAGTCTTTTCCAATATGATCTTCACCATCATGCTGGTGTCAAACCAGCCCGACAACGTTGCTCTACGGCTGCCGAACTGCGCTAGACACGTTGTCGCTTTGTTGAGCCGAGCTCAACTTCTTCGGATCATCATCTCGGCAAGTCAAACAAGAGTTCGACATCGCGAAGGATAAATTGTCACTAACATTGCCGCCCCACGGATTACACGGAGCGGGCACACCGGCATCGCCGCACGGTCACTTCATCAAGCTAGCATTGACCACGTCACAAGTTACGACCTGCATCGGCATGGCCGAACCATTGCTTCATCGAGCCGATGTCCATCATGCCGAACTACTTCAACACCTCGGCTGACATGGCAGCTGCAACATCTCCTTACCGACCTGCTCCGTCTCCTTGTCTGGACCGGGGGCTTCGCCATCCCTTCATCGACCTACTCCGGAGACTTCGGCATCGTCAACTGACCAACTTCGTCACGTTAGCTGGACCGGGGGCTTTGCCTTGGCAAGCCAACCTTTGCCAGCATCGCCATGCTGCCGCTCCATCGCTCACAATGCAATGGGTGTGCGGATCAAGTCCCAATTTTGGGAGCAACCTTTTTCAGATTGCTACAACAGATAAACCAGGTGCTATTAATCCTAGTAATTTTTTTGCTTGGGTTTATTTTTCCGAAAAATTATTACTCTGGTTTGTTCCATCATCTATACACAGGTCAGTCAGATTATGCCCGCATTAACGATGGTTGCACGATGGTTCGGTTCGTTTCCCGTCCGTAGTTCGGCGAACGCCGCATCTTGAGCCCGGACCGCCCTGCAAATTCAGGCTTTGTCAGGCCTTCACTGCGTCACGCCTACGCCCTGCATCGACATTGGCTTCGGCGCCAGGCCACATCTCTTTAAATAAATTATATTTGCGTAAACCAATTATGCAAGGATATATATATATATATATATTATTTTCTGGACCACACTATTATATGTGTGCAGGTAATCTATTTTGACTGCGTTACGCGGTCACTTCAGCATCACCAGCCGACCCGCATTAGACTTCGGCATCCGTCGATCACAGCTTCGCCATGTTAACTGGACCGAGAACTTCATCTCGCCACATCAGCCGCGCAGCATCGTCCCATCATCAAACTGAGTCCACCATGCCGAACAGGTCGACTGGCGTGGGGGCTTCATTGTCTGTCGGATTTCGGGTTCCGGTAGACCCTTGAGGTTCGAACACTGGGGTGCGCGCGGAGATTTTGCCCTCTACCTACCTGCTCCTCCCGAATCGCTAGGATCTAAACTACGAACAGAACAACACAAGAGACACAAGGTTTATACTAGTTCAGGCCACCATTGTGGTGTAATACCCTACTCCAGTGTGTGGTGTGGTGGATTGCCTCTTGGGCTGATGATGAACAATACAAGGAAGAACAGCCTCGCGAGGGTCTGTTCTTGGCTGGTGTGATGAACTGCTAGGACGAGTTCAATCGCTCTATCTACTGGTTTCTTGGTGAGGATCCAGATGCCTCTACCCTGGGGGTGGCTAGTCCTATTTATAGGCAAAGGCCCTGGGCCTCTTCCCAAATATTGAGCGGGAAGGGCGCCAACAATTGGCCATTTTGAAGGGGAACAGCGGGTACACTTATCCTGACTAAAGTTTGTCTTCGCCTGTCAAAGGCTCTGGTGGTGACGCCTCCTTGGGCTCCACAATGACTTCCTCCCTGCCATTGGGCTGGTCTTGGTCTTGTTGCACCGAAATGGATGCCTTTGCTTGATGCTCTCGCCTGCGCTTGCTCCCTTTGCACCAAAGAGGAAAGGAGGACACTATGTGGGCTGGCGCCTGACTGGCGCCCTTGGTCGTCATGGCTTGCGTCAAGGGCACCTCGCGAGGTATCCCGCCTTGAACTCTCCGCCTCCTCGTGAGCCAGCCTGATGAGGCCGTGCCTGAGGAAGCTCCTTGTCGTCCGCCCCATGAGGCTTGGCCCCTCGCGAGGGTCTTGAGCTTGTGTTGATGAAGATGGGCCGCGCTGGGCCCCCTTTGAGCCATGCCGCAGGCCGCAGGCAGGCAAGTCTGGGGACCCCCGTTCCCAGAACACCGATAGTAGCCCCGGGCCCGCGGCACGCCCGGACTTGGCCGAGCAGAGAGGCGAAAGGGCAAGTGCGAAGCGTCACGGGCCCTAACAGCTTGTGGCCTTGGGCGCCGCGTGGCGGTTGATTGGACGTGGGCGCCCCCGCTTCCCCACGATGCCTCGGTAACCGCACGGATTCGACAAGTCCCTGCATGCAAAGCGGGTCATGATTACCTGCGATCGTGGAGGTCGATGGTTGGCCTTCGCCGGCTATAAGTACGGAACGACGCGCGCCCTCCAGTCTACCGCCTCTGCTTCTCCTTCTTCTTCATGGCTCCGCCAAGGAAGTTCTCGGCCGCAGAGAAAGGAAAGGCTCGCCAGGTCGAGTCTGCCTCTCCCCCGCCCAAGCGCGGTCGAGGCCGCCCTCGCAAACACCTTGCGGCCTCCACGGCGGCCCCCCGCGGTCGCGGAGGTGGCTCTCTGTGCGGTGATGGGCGGCTGGCCGTGGCCGGGCGGCGTGCTCCAGCCGTGCGACCCCCTAGGCCGCGCTTCCATACTGCAGAGGTGCTGCCGAAGTTCAATGTGTGGGCGGCGGAGCCATCTAGCGCCAGGCTTCAGCTCCCTCGCTTCCTCCTAGGTGAGCTCCCAGCTGGTGCCCTGGGCGGCCTCTGGCTCCAGGCAGACGGCTGCTGCAGCCGGGCCTCGTGGGCTTTGCTGAAGGTCTCCGCAGCCGGGAGCCTGGCCTTGACCCGCGGCTGGCAGACGTTTGCCCGCGCGCGTGGCCTGAGCCGTCGGTACACTCTACACTTCAAGTTCGACGGCGATGCCACCCTCTACGTGAGGGTGTTTGGGAAGATGGTCGCCGCAGTGGTGCTTCCTCAAGATGACGACATGTCGGGGCCCAGCCCAGCCGAGGACGAAGAGGACAGCTGCTGGTTGTTGGTGGCGCGCAGGGTTCCTCAAGCTTCACCAGTTCTTCTTCGGGCAGTGACTCTTCCAGCAGTGGCCGCGGTCAAGCTCCACGCCGGCGTGCCTGCCTAGAAGGTGGTGGCGGGTCTGCCGCCGTCGTGCCTCGGTGAAGCGCGAGAGGGAGTCTGCCTGAGCTCTGGAGGCGGGTCGAGTCTTCCCTGAGGGCCGGCGTCGGGCGAGCTTCGCGAGATTTGCCCTTTCTTTTTCTTTTTCCTACGCAGAAAGACAGTAGTGTGGGGCCCCGTTGGGGTGTGTTAGGGGTACCGCTGTTAATCATCGTACTGTTCCCGTTATTTTAGTATTGTTCTCTCCGGTCGCACGTTCGCGCATAGGTAATCCCCTGCCTCAGCCGTGGGGGCAACCGACCCAGGCCCTATATTCGTGTCGCGATGCCCGTGAGGCACGGAATGGAGGGGTGCTCCTGTAGTGAGCCTGGGTTGAGAAAACCTTGAACGATAAGGGCGGAGGGAGACTCGTGAGGGAGTCCTGGCTGCTCCCTCGTGAGACCTCATGTGAGAGAAATCGAGGCAGCAGAGCGAAAAGTCGAAGAGCCACAACTCGAAGGCAACAACTTCAATAAAACTTCAAATAAGAGCGAATAAGCCAACTGCAGAAAGCAAATGAAAAAGCCGCGTCCGGCACCTAATCTAGTCTTCGACGTCTTCTCACCAGCGAGGAGCTAAGTGCTGCCACTGGGCGTGGGAGGGAGCCCCAGGCCCGAGGCCGGCGCCCCGAGATTGGGCGGTACAGCCCCAACTCCGGGCTTCACACGATTGGCCTTCTTCACGTGCTCCGGCCTTTCTTGGGGAGACAAGCTTCACGGGCATTGGCCCTCTTCATGAGCTTGGGCCTTTTCCAAAACGCATCAGCTTAACAGCGTTCGCCTTCTTCATGTGCTCTGGGCCTTTGCCAAAAGATGAGGTTCACAGCATTCGCCTTCTTCATGTGCTTTGGGCCTTTTCCAAAAGATGAGCTTCATGTGCATTCGCCTTCTTCATAGGCTCTGGCCTTTCCACAAAGATGAGCTTCACAGCATTCGCCTTCTTCACAAGCTCCGGGCCTTTTCCACAAAATGAGCTTCACAGGCATTCGCCTTCTTCACAGGCTCTGGGCCTTTTCCACAAAGATGAGCTTCACAGGCATTCGCCTTCTTCACAGGCTCTGGGCCTTTTTTAGGGGTAAAACCTCCTGAGGTGCTGGATGTTCCATGCGTTCTGGACAGGTACCCCCTCCTGAGTCTCCAAATGCGCGGAGCCGGGCCTGGAAACATGAACAACCTTGAACGGGCCCTCCCACATGGGAGAGAGCTTATGCAGTCGCTCCCTGGAGAGAACCCGCCGGAGCACGAGGTCCCCTACCTCAAGAGTTCTGGGGTGGATGTTGCAGCAGTGGTACCACCGCAGTGCTTGTTGGTACCTTGCCGCTCGCAGCGCGGCTTCTCGACGACGCTCCTCCCCCAGCACGAGGTGCATCCCCCGCATGGCGTCCTGCTGTGTCTCATCGAACGCCAGGACCCGTGTAGAACGATGCCTGACCTCATGAGGGAGGACTGCTTCGGCTCCATAGACCAGGAAGAAGGGGGTCTCCCCAGTCGGCTTGGTCGCGGTTGTGCGGATGGACCACAACTCGAACTGAACTCATCGTACCAACCTCTATCGTAGGCCTCCAGTTTCTTCTTGAATGTCCTATTCTTGAGGCCCCTCAGGACTTCTGCGTTGGCCCGCTCGGCCTGGCTGTTGCTTCGGGGGTGCGCCACCAAAGCGTAGCATATCTGCATTCCAAGGTTAGCACAATATGTTTTGAAGAGGTTACTGGTGAACTGCGAACCGTTGTCAGTGATGATGTGGTTCGGCACCCCGAATCGGCTCACGATGCCTTTGATGAACAGAACCAGCAGGGATGGTGCGGACGGCCTTGAATTTAGCCCACTTGGTGAACTTGTCCACGGCGACGTAGAGGTACCGATAGCCCCCTGGCGCTCGAGGAAACGGGCCCAGGATATCTAGCCCCCAGACTGCGAACGGCCACGTGAGGGGTATGGTTTGCAGACCTCCCGCCGGCTGATGGATCTGCTTGGCGTGGAATTGGCAAGCCTCACAAGCCTTCACTAGTTCGACAGCGTCATTGAGCGCAGTAGGCCAATAGAAACCGCTGCGGAACGCCTTGCCAACGAGGGTCCGTGACGACAAATGATGCCCACAGTCTCCACCGTGTATATCTGCCAGCAGCTCCTTCCCTTGCTCTCTGGTGATGCAGCGCAAGGACACATCGTTTGGTCATTTCCGGTAGAGCTCTCCATCCCTGATGCAGTACGCTGTAGCTTGCCGCGCCACACGCTCTGCTTCCTCCTCCTTCTCCGGCAGGGTCCCTTGTGTTAAGTAGCTCTGGAGCTCTGTGATCCAGCACCCCTCCTGAGGCTCCATCGTCAGGAGTAGGCGCGCTCCTGAGGCTGGGCCACAGGCTGGGGCTCCCGAGGCAAGTGGCTGGGGAAGCTCCACCCGAGGCTATGCTGTGTTCGATAACGATGGCAGGGCCGAGGGATTGAAGAGCCATTCCTCGAAGACGCCCGGCTCCTGGGGCAACCGCCTGGAGGCTCGTTTGGCGATGTCGTCGGCCTCTTGATTAGTGCCGCAGGGCACATGCTGTAGCTCCAACCCCCAGAACTGCTTCTCCATCCTGCGGACCTCCGCGAGGTAGGCTTCCATGTGCTCATCTCTTGGCTCGTATACCTTGTTGGAGAAATTGACGAGGAGCTGCGAATCGCCCTTGATAGTAAGGCGCTTCACCCCTAGGGCAGCGACGACCTTCAAGCCCGCTATTAGTCCTTCGTACTCTGCTATATTGTTGGAGACCTTTTCACCCTGCTGGAAACAGAGATGCACGGCGTAGTAAAGCTTGTCCTGAGTGGGAGATATGAGCACCGCCCCGGCCCCAACGCAATGCCTGGAGAACGCTCCGTCGAAGTACACGACCCAGCCTTCTGGTGCCTCGCTTCCCGGGGAGAGGGATCGATCCTCGTCGGCCTTGAGGTCCAGTGCCTCCGTCCATTCGGCCATGAAATCTGCTAGCGCGGCCCCCTTGATGACCCTGGTCGTGCTGAATTCGAGCTGAAACGCTTGCAGTTCAATGTTCCACTTGGCGACCCTTCCGGCCGAGTTAGGGCTCCTGAGCACCTTTTCCAAGGGGTATGCTGAGACGACCTTTATCGGATGACCCTGGAAGTAGTGTGGCAGCTTGCGCGAGGCTACCAATAGCGCGAGGAGGAGCTTCTGTGGCATGGGGTACCGTGCCCTCGCATCCCGCAACACCGTGCTCACGAAGTACACCGGGTGCTCGACGAGGCTTGGAGCGTCGGTGCTGGTGGCGTCCCCCGGAGGCCATGGCGCCTGCTGAGGTGATGGGGCCTCTGGAAGCTGGTTGCCTGGGGGAGGGGCCTCCTCCGTTCCCGGCGCGCTCCCCTTTAGCGGCTAACCCTCCTCAGCCGTGGTAGCGATCTCTGCGAGTCCTTCCTGGTCCTGCTTTGCCTTGACATGGGTAGCTGCCATGGCTTTGGTCCGGTGCTCCTCCCTAACTGCCACCAGAGCCGCGCTGGCGGAGTAAGGAGTGGCAGCGAGGTAGAGTACCAAGTGCTCCTGAGGGCGCGGGGCCACCATCACCGGAGGGTTGGTTAGGTATCTCTTGAGATCTTGGAACGCCTTGTCGGCCTCTTCAGTCCATTCAAAGGGCCCCTTTTTCTTCATCAGCTGGAAGAAAGGCAGCGCTCGCTCCCCTAACCTGGAGATGAAGCGCCCCAGTGCAGTCACGCGTCCCGTGAGCTTCTGCATTTCTCTGAGGGTCTTTGGTGGGCTCATGTCCTCGACTGCCTTGACCTTTTCTGGGTTTGCCTCAATGCCTCGGTGGGACACGAGGAAGCCCAGGAGCTTGCCCGAGGGGACTCCAAACACACACTTCTCCGGGTTGAGCCGCAGGCTCACTGCGTTGAGGCTTGCGAAGGTTTTCTCCAGGTCTTGTATCAGGGTCTTGGCCTCGCGAGACTTCACTACGATGTCGTCGATGTAAGCCTCCACATTCTTCCCGAGTTGTGGGCCCAAGGTGATGTGCATGGGCCGCTAAAAGGTTGCCCCCGTGTTGCGCAGTCCGAACGGCATGCATGTATAGCAGTATACCCCACACGGGGTCAAGAAGGCCGTCTTCTCCACGTCTTCCACTGCCATCTTGATCTGGTGATACCCGGAGAAGGCATCCAAGAAGCATAACAGGTCACACTCAGCTGTGGAATCGAAGATCTGATCGATGCGAGGGAGCGGGAACGGATCCCGCGGGCATGCTTTGTTGAGGTTGGTGAAGTCGACAAACATGCGCTCCTTCCCTCCCTTCTTTGGCACAACCACGGGGTTGGCCAACCAACTGGATATCGACTCGCGAATAACCCCGCGGCTTCTAGCTTGCGGGTCTCCGGATGATGAAGGCTGCTTGCTGGTGGACGCCGCCGCCTATCCGCTTCACGGGCGCACGCTAGCACACGCTAAGGTGGTGCTCGACACGCCCGTGGGATCCCTGCCAACTAATCGGGCTCCCTGTGAACACCTTCTTGTTTTGCTACAGAACTTGACCAGGCTTCCTCCCGCCGGGCCCGAGGTTTGCGCCTATGGTGAAAGTGGCGTTAGTGGACCGGTCCTCGCCGGCTGTGTATCTCGCTGGTCTCGCCTTGTCTTGGGTGAACAACTGTTTCTTCTTGGTTGGTGCAGCCCCCTTGGGCTCGGGGTTTTTGCGTCGGCGGGCCGTGCTGCCGCCGCCGTCTTGAGGGCGAGCTTGAGCACTCGCAGCGCATCTCCGGTGTCCCCGGGCACGGTGAGGACACCGTTGCTCCCGGGCATCTTCATGAGGTTGTACGCCGGGTGAGTCGCGGCCATGAATTGGGCTAGTGCTGGATAGCCGAGGATGGCGTTGTAGGGGAGGCCGATGGGGGCGACGTCAAAATCGACCAGCTCTGTGCGGAAATTGTCATAGGTGCCGAAGGTTACCGGGAGCCGGATCTGTCCCAAGGAGCTGGACGACCCGCCTCCGACGCCCGAGAAGGGCCGGCTGCGTTGCAGTCGTTCCCGGGGTATGCAGAGAAGGTTGAAGGCCTCATCTGAGAGCACGTTGAGGCCCGCGCCGCCGTTGATGAGAGTCCTGGTGACGGCCACCTGGCAGATGGTAGGCGTGCAGAGCATGGGGAGTGCACCCGAGCAGGCCGAGTTGGAGGGGTGGTCCTCTGAGCTGAAGGCCAGCCTGGCCGACGGCTTCGACCGGCCCGGGGGAGCCCCCTGCCGCGTGGAGGCGGCGCCGACCCGGTGGACGAATGGCTTGACGTGGTGGCTAGAGGGCGGCGCCTGCGAGCCGCCCAGGAGGGCCGCGACGACCGAGGGAGCCGGTGCGATGTGATGGGTAAGGAAGAGGCCGCGTGGCTCTTCCCAAGAGGCCACGGAGGGATGTTGGGACGATGCTCGCTGCCCGTTCCCCGCCGGGCCGGTGGCGGTGTTGATGGCAGGTGACGGGGAACGACGAGGGCGCCCGCCGACGGGAGCCGTCTGGGCGACGCGGGAAGCGAGGGCGGCTCGGCGCTCGGCGCGAGCCCGACGAGCGTCAGACATGGATGCGATGGTCGGAGAAGAACAAGACGACGGAAGGCAAATTCTGGCGCACCCCTACCTGGCACGCCAAATGTCGGATTTCGGGTTCCGGCAGACCCTTGAGGTTCGAACACTGGGGTGCGCGCAGAGATTTCACCCTCTACCTACCTGCTCCTCCCGAATTGCTAGGATCTAAACTACGAATGGAACAACACAAGAGACACAAGGTTTATACTAGTTCAGGCCACCATTGTGGTGTAATACCCTACTCCAGTGTATGGTGTGGTGGATTGCCTCTTGGGCTGATGATGAACAATACAAGGAAGAACAGCCTCGCGAGGGTCTGTTCTTGGCTGGTGTGATGAACTTCTAGGAGGAGTTCAATCGCTCTATCTACTAGTTTCTTGGTGAGGATCCAGATGCCTCTACCCTGGGGTTGGCTAGTCCTATTTATAGTCAAAGGCCCTGGGCCTCTTCCCAAATATTGAGTGGGAAGGGCGCCAACAATTGGCCATTTTTTAGGGGAACAGCGGGTACACTTATCCTGACTAAAGTTGGTCTTCGCCTGTCAAAGGCTCTGGTGGTGACGCGTGCTTGGGCTCCACAATGACTTCCTCCCTGCCGTTGGGCTGGTCTTGGTCTTGTTGCACCAAAATGGATGCCTTTGCTTGATGCTCTCGCCTACGCTTGCTCCCTTTGCACCAAAGAGGAAAGGAGGACACTGCGCGGGCTGGCGCTCGACCGGGCGCCTTGGTCGTCATGGCTTGCGTCATGGGCACCTCGCGAGGTACCCCGCCTTGAACTCTCCGCCTCCTCGTGAGCCAGCCTGATGAGGCCGTGCCTGAGGAAGCTCCTTGTCGTCCGCCCCGCGAGGCTTGGCCCCTCGCGAGGGTATTGAGCTTGTGTTGATGAAGATGGGCCGCGCTGGGCCCCCCTTGAGCCACGCCACAGGCCGCAGGCAGGCAAGTCTGGGGACCCCCGTTCCCAGAACACCGACATTGTCACCTTGCCGACCAACTCCGCCAACTCGGCTAGACTAGGGGCTTTGCCTTAGCACATCAGTCGAGCCGTGTCACTACTCTGGACTGCCAAACTCCTTGCTCGAACACCTTGGGCTTGGGGGCTGGGACCTCGGCCATGACGAGGACTACGAACCTTGTCGGATCTGTCACAGATCAATGGGCGTCTTCGTCCCGCCACAAGCCTGAATTGCATCTTCAACACCGAGCACATTAACCAGCTAAGTCGCTTTCAAGCTCAAAGATTTCAGGTTTAAATTTTCTTCGGATCAAATACCCCATTGTTTGTGAGCACAAACAACTTTCAGTCGCGTCATCAATACCGAACACATTATACTTTTTTGGGAAAAGTTGTTTATGAAAAACTTCCTTGTCAAAACATTGTTTGTGACACACAAATTCAAATACTCCGTTTACTTGGGGGCTTCCTTTATGAAGCATTTCCTCTTGCATATGATTATACTTGTATGGCTTCGTTCCTTGTTTGTGTATTACGCCACAATATGCACCATATTGACTCAAGTGTTCCGCAAGCTGAATTGCCTTGCTCCTGTGTTTACCTCTATGTTTCCGATTGTTCGGCTAGGGAGTAAAGGGAGCACCTCTGCGATTATCACGATCGGGTCATCCGAGCTCGGACCTCAGACTGGGTGAAGCCGAAAGCTAGCGCTCTTATTGTTTTCAATCATGGTCGGCACACAACGGGACTCATGAGTACAAAAAAAAATCTATTGCACAAGTCTCATAGTAACAATGAGCAACCGAAGAAAGGTATCGGTGGGGGTACTATTTTCTTCGCAGATGCTTCTTACACTTCGTCAGTAATATAGCATAAGTTCCCTGAGTGCACTTTGTCTGTTACAGCCTTATCGCCTGATTGCCTGGTTATCAGAAACACCGTCGATATTCTCGATAGGTGGAGTAGATAACACTTTTCGGCCCTTGACCGAAGAGGGAGAAGCCGACGGTCGGTTAAGACGCATTTCAAGTTTGGGTGAATAAATATATGATATAACTACTTTGGTACATATAGTCATTATACATTAAATTCTCTTACCAGAGTCACTTGGGGGCTCTTAAAATTTATATGAGCTATTTTATAGTAAATGTGTTTTCTTCTTGGTCGTTGCAAAGTCTTTTTCTACCACTCCTTTTTTGACTCGAGTGTATGGTCAATAGCCGGATAGCCTGTCTTCTCTCTAAAAGCCGCTAGATTTTAGTTCGCTAAACTGGCCTCGGAGAAGTACTCCGCCTTTGGGATAAGGAGCTTGAAGCCGTAGGCTGTCCCGCGTGAAGTCTTGAGATCGGATGTGTCATGTTAAAGCACAAAAGAAGCACAATTTTTTCCCCAATTTTGGATTGGCGCCGAACACTTGATCTTGTTCGAACGTCAAGTTTTTACTGACGTTTTTTGGTTTTCCAAGCTTATGGCACTTTGAAACTATTTGTGTGTTTCCAGCATAAGTCTCGCAATGTAACGCCGGACACCTTTAGAGATTCGGCAAAAACATTCTCGGATATTGCTATATATGCATCAGTTTCAAATTGTGTCTTCGGTCAATAGTTGGGTTGCCCGGCTCCTGTGCTTGCCTCCTATGTTCCACTTTGTTCGACTAGGTGTGCAAAGGGAGAACCACTGCAATTGTGCTTCCAGCTCGCATGGTTAAGCACCTCAGTGGATAAAGCGGAAAACTGACTATCACAATAAGCGTAAACTGGTCAGCAATCCGATGACTATGTTAAATGACAAACCGGTCATAACATTGGCCGAAGTGTTTACGGCTTGACCTCGGTTGTCGCCGAACACTAACCGGGGGCTCATTGCTAGCTTCCCCAGTTTAAAGCTCCTATGACTAAGTGAAAGTTATAAAGCCCGCATATTTGATTGCCTCGTTTCTGCTAACACAACTGCCTTTGGGCACCGAGACGTCGGCTAAGGGTTGTCTTGTTATTGCGGAAACACACTGCGTAGTATCTACAAAGGGGTAGAAGCCGATGATGGGCCACTTTCAGCTGATAAACAATCGCAACAGAGTCAAAATAAACATATCATCGGCATTTGTATTTAATGTACAAGGGCCGCCTTTCGTAATCATCGTTATAAAGCGATAAATATGCATCAATTTGACTTAAGATTTTTGTCAAGCTGGGTTGCCTGGCTCCTGTGCTTACCCCTACATTCTCGATTGTTCGGCTAGGCGGTAATGGGAGCACCTATGTGATGGTTACTACCGGGTCAGCCGAGTTAGTACCTCAGACTGGGTGAAGCCGAAAGCTAGCAATCTTAAAGGATCACACTGGTCCGCAACGATGGAAGTGAATTTTTTGGTTCATTAATACCATAGAGTTCGGAAACTTTCCCCAAACTAAATCATCAATATTTTCCTCCCACATTGATCGTAGGTGAGGTTTCATGATCATGATAAGCATGACCCAAAGAAAGGAACCAATAGCGGGACTATTTTCCTTGGAAGATGTTTCTTACATTAAGTAATATAACATATCTCTCCACGTACCTTTGTTTATAAAACCGTATGACCGGATTGCCTTGTTTGTCGTAAATATTTGCTCTCATGAAGGCTTTAAAAAGAAGGACAAACACTCCCTGGCTACTGGCCAAGGAGGTGGAAGCCGATGGTCGGTCAACAAAGTTTTGTACAATGCGGATCCGAGCATTAATGATGTAAAATACTTGGATACATAGGATCATAAATTGCGAGTAAAGTCGATTTATAGAAGCTCATATTTTAAAGAACAAGCTAGCAACTTACATAAAGCTCTCCTAAATCCCAAGTGGCATCGATTTCCTATCTATTAAGCCCCTTGGGGCCAACCTTGTTGAGCCCAGATTTCGTTGGCTCTAGCTCCTTTAAGAGATCTTTATTCTCTTTTCGAGAAGTTTGTGTTAAACACAAGAAAATTTTCTGTCACATGGATATTGATCCTTAATTCGGCCACCCGTGCCCACATTAAGGCTCGGGGGCTACTAGGCTTCACGCTCATTATTTATAAATATTAAAGGCGCACATCGGTCCCCTGATCTGGTATTGCCACCCGACCAGTGTCTCGGGGGCTACTGTGTTGCCTATTCAATGCAGAAAATTCAAAGTGCTTAGTGTTCGGCTTGACCGAACTATGGGCAAATGCGTCTTCGAACAACAACAGGTAGCATCTGGACCTATCTGGTGTCAAGATAATGTATTGCGGCAGCTTCCCAAGACCCTCTCTCAAGGGCCCGTTCACCGATCACTATTATCTCTAATATATTACACTGCGTTTTGATACATCTCCAACATATCTATAATTTATGAAGCATTCATGCTATTTTATTATCTGTTTTGAATGATTACGGGCTTTATTATACACTTTTATATTACTTTTGGGGCTAACCTATTAACCGGAGGCCCAGCCCATATTGTTGTTTTATTGCTTGTTTCAGTATTCCGAATAAAAGGAATATCAAACGGAGTCCAAACGGAATGAAACCTTCGGCAGCGTGATTTTTGGAAAGGATATGATCCGGGAGACTTGGAGTTCAAGCCAGGGAAGGCTCGAGGAAGCCAGGAGATAGGAGGGTGTGCCCACCCCCGCGGCACACCCCTATCTCCGGGGCCCCTCGAGGCTCCCCCGACCGACTTCTTTCGCCTATATAAGTCCATGTACCCTAAAAACATCGACACAGAAGATAGATCGGGAGTTCCGCTGCCGCAAGCCTCTGTAGCCACCAAAAACCTCTCGGAAGCCTGCTCAAGACCCGCCAGAGGGGGAACCCTCACCGTGGCCACCTTCATCATCCCGGCGCTCTCCATGACGAGGAGGAGTAGTTCACCCTCGGGCTGAGGGTATGTACCAAGAGCTATGTGTTTGATCTCTCTCTCTCTCTCTCTCTCTCTGTTCTCTCTATGGCACGATCTTGATGTATCGCGAGCTTTGCTATTATAGTTGGATCGTATGATGTTTCTCCCCCTCTACTCTCTTGTGATGAATTGAGTTTTCCTCTTGAAGTTATCTTATCAGATTCAGTCATTAAGGATTTGAGAGCACTTGATGTATGTCTTGCCGTGTTTATCTATGGTGACAATGGGATACCACGTGCCGCTTGATGTATGTTTTGGTGATCAACTTGCGGGTTCCGCCCATGAACCTATGCATAGGGGTTGACACACGTTTTCGTCTTGAATCTCCGATAGAAACTTTGGGGCACTCTTTGAAGTACTTTGTGTTGGTTGAATAGCTGAATCTGAGATTGTGTGATGCATATCGTATAATCATGCCCACGGATACTTGAGGTGACAATGGAGTATCTAGGTGACATTAGGGTTTTGGTTGATTTGTGTCTTAAGGTGTTATTCTAGTACAAACTCTTGAATAGATCGATCCAAAAGAATAACTTTGAGGTGGTTTCGTACCCTACCATAATCTCTTCATTTGTTCTCCGCTATTAGTGGCTTTGGAGTGACTCTTTGTTGCATGTTGAGGGATAGTTATATCATCGAAGTATGTTATTATTGTTTAGAGAACTTGCACTAGTGAAAGTATGAACCCTAGGCCTTGTTTCCTACCATTGCAATACCGTTTATGCTCACTTTTATCATTAGTTACCTTGCTGTTTTTATATTTTCATATAACAAAAACCTATATCTACTATCCGTATTGCACTTGTATCACCATCTCTTTGCCGAACTAGTGCACCTATACAATTTACCATTGTATTGGGTGTGTTGGGGACACAAGAGACTCTTTGTTATTTGGTTGCAGGGTTGTTTGAGAGAGACCATCTTCATCCTACGCCTCCCACGGATTGATAAACCTTAGGTCATCCACTTGAGGGAAATTTGCTACTATCCTACAAACCTATGCACTTGCAGGCCCAACAACGTCTACAAGAAGAAGGTTGTGTAGTACACATCAAGCTCTTTTCTGGCGCCATTGCCGAGGAGGCTAGGTAAGCGACACTCACACCCCGTCAACTAAGCTCTTTTCTGGCGCCGTTGCCGGGGAGGTGAGTGCTTGAAGCTATATCTTTAGATCTTGCGATCAAATCTTTTTGTTTCTTGTTTTATCACTAGTTTAGTTTATAAAAGAAAACTACCAAAAAATGGAGTTAAGTTTGTCTCATATGCTTCGTCTTTTTAATATCTTTCGTGAGTATGATGGAAAGGAAAATTGTGCTCAAGTGCTAGAAGAAGAATGCATTAAAATGCTTGGTACTAAATCTTTGAATGATGAGCATGATTGCAATGTTGTTAGTATGAACTCCTTGAATATCCATAGTACTAATGATGATTGCACTAGTTATGATGAAAATGTCTCCTTTAAGCATGTCAATTTTTGTGGAGAGCATTGGGTTTGCATAGATACACCAAATAGAGAAGATAGATATTGCAAGAGGCATAAGCTTGTAGAAACTAAATTGTTGCAAGAAAGGCTAGATAAGAGTGTTGAAAAATTATATTTCCTTAGCCGTACTTGTGAACTTTGCAATGAAAGTGGTCATTTACATCTCCGATGCAAGTTGTTTCATGATCGAATCATGTCCAAAAATTGTGATGATTTGATTTCCCTTGCACATTATAATGAACTTAGTTTGCTTATGGGTTATGAAGAAATGAATCGTTTAATTAAGCACCTTCCAGAATTTGCCCGTTATAAATTTCTTGATTTTGATCTAGAGACGATTTATATGTTTTGTGCTGAGAATTGCATTGAAAATCCTTACATTGCCAATTACCTAAAGAAAAGAAAGCAAATAGAAGATGATGAGAATACTAATGAAACGGAAGAGACTTCCCAATATCCTCCTATTATTTCTTATGATGAATCAGGTGACGAGGAGGAGCTTTCTATTCAACCAATCTCGTCAATAAGGAGCTAAAAGAGGAAGGTTGAACCCACACATAATGTGAAGAAGAAAAAGAAAAGAAGGAGCAACAAGGGTAGAAAGGTATCCAACCCAAATGATATTGCTCCTACTACTCATTGTGATGATGATAATTGCTATACTATTGGTGCTATCCATATTTTTAATGAGAGTGATTGTGCTTATGATATGTAAGGGCCCAAGCTTGGGGAAGCTATGTTTGATGAGGATGAAATATTTGAGAATATATTTGCTGAAATTAATGTTTGTCCCAAGCTGGCGATGCTATGTTTAATGAATATGATATTTTTAGCCTCCCAAGTTTTGATATGCAAAGTTGTTATGATGATAGAATGCCTCTTACCTATGATGATTATATTGATGAAAGTGAGTTTGGAAGAGTGTCAACTTTAGGAAGTAGTGATCCCACTATTTTGGAGGATGTTGAATCTTATTGTGATGAATATGAAAGTGGATTTGGAAGAGTGTCAACTTTATTTAGTAATGATTCCACTATCTTGGAAGAGGTTTCAATCTATTATGATGAGAACAAAGTTGCTACTTATGATGATTATTGTGATGACACGATGTTATAAAAAGTAGTGATGATTATAAAACTTGTCATGATTATGATTACCCTTTTTCTGAACATTACTGTTTCAATGTGGAAACAATTTATAGTATTCAAGTCTCTTATGATACTCCCACTATTTCGAATGAGAAGGATTTTGCTTATGTGGAGAGTAGTAAATTTTCTATGCTTGTAGATCATGAAAAGAATGCTTTAGGTGCTGGTTATATTGTTGAATTCATTCATGATGCTACTGAAAATTATTATGAGGGAGGAACATATGCTTGTAGGAATTGCAATAATATGAAGTTTCCTCTCTATGTTCTTAAAATCTTGAAGCTATGCTTGTTTTACCATCCTATGCTAGTTGATTATTGTTATCATAAGCTGTTTGCTCACAAAATCCCTATGCATAGGAATTTGGTTAGGCTTAAATGTGCTAGTCATATGCTTCATGATGCTCCCGTTATGTTTCAATTCTTATCTTTTATGTGAGCATCATTGTCATCATGCCTAGCTAGAAAGGCATTAAAGAAAAGCGCTTGTTGGTAGACAACCCAATATTTGCCCTTACTGTTTTTGTGTGTTCACATGATTAGGCTACTGTAGTAATCATGTTTTATAGCTTTTGTTTCAATAAAGTGCCAAGTAAGACCTTTAGGATAGCTTACGGTGATAGTTGTGTTGATCCTGCTGAGAATCAGAAACTTTTGCACCCAGTAAATTAGTTTTGTTAATTCACAGAAACGTGCTTATGATCTGATTCTCTTTTCTATGGATTGGTACATAATTTTCTTAGGACTTCCTAATTATGTAGGAATTTTTGTAGTTCCATAAGTATACGTTTGATACAGATTACTACAAACTGTTCTGTTTGTGACAGATTCTGTTTTCTATGTGTTGTTTGCTTATTTTGATGAATCTATGAGTAGCATCGGAGGGTATGAACCATAGAGAAGTTGGAATACAGTAGATATTACACCAATATGAATTTAGAATGAGTTCATTACAGTACCTAAGTGGTGGTTTTATTTTCTTATACTAACGGAGCTTATGAGTTTTCCGTTGAGTTTTGTGTTGTGGAGTTTTCAAGTTTTGGGTAAAGATTCGATGGACTATGGAATAAGGAGTGGCAAGAGCCTAAGCTTGGGAATGCCCAAGGCACCCCAAGGCAATATTCAAGTACAACCAAGATCCTAAGCTTGGGGATGCCCCGGATGGCATCCCCTCTTTCGTCTTCGTTCATCTATAAACTTTACTTGGAGCTATATTTTTATTCACCACATGATATGTGTTTTGCTTGGAGCGTCATTTTATTTTGTTAGTATTTGCTTGCTGTTATTTAGAATAATGTTTTGCATCTTTATTTTCAATAAAAATGTCAAGGAGAGCCTTTGCCATGCTTATTTTGCTAGTATACATGTTGCTGTTTGAAAACAGAAAGTTTACCGCTGTTGCAATAATTCCCTAGAAAAGTCAGAGAATGGTATAATGTTGAAACTTTTTGCATATTGAGATCTGATAAATCTTCTACAGTGGGAATTTTCTCTCATAATTTTTGGAGTTAGGTAAGTATGATGAATCTTGCATCCTTTACATACTATACTGTTTTGGCAGATTGCTGTTATGGTTGCATTGTTTGCATGTTTGCTTGTTTAATGAATCTATTTGAGGATAGGAGTATTAAATATGCATAGACATTTAGTATGCATGTTGAATAATAATTTAAGTGATTTGTTATAGTAGAAAATGATAAGGTTTGGCATTGGTTTATACTAACCTATCTCAAGAGTTCTTGTTGAGTTTAGTGTGGATGAAGCTTTTGATAAAAAGAAGAAACCATGATATGAGAGGAATTAAGGAGACACAAAAGTTCAAGCTTGGGGATGCCCAAGGCACCCCAAGATAATATTTCAAGAAGTCTCAAGCATCTAAGCTTGGGGATGCCCCGGTAGGCATCCCACCTTTCTTCTTCAACAACTATCGGTTAGTATCGGTTGAGCCCAAGTTTTTGCTTCTTCACATGAGTTGTGCTATCCTTGCAATGTCATTTTATTTTGGTTTTCTTACTGTTTGAATACAATACCAAGATCTAGAATTCTTTAATGAGAGAGAGTCTTCACATAGTTACATAATATTTAGCTACTCATTGATCTTCACTTCTATCTTGTTGGAGTAGTTTGTCATTTACTCGTGTTCTTCACTTATATCCTATGAGTAAATGGTTGAATGAGTTGAATGTCACAAGTATGAAATTATATTTGTCTTGTTTGCTTATCCCATGGGGAGTAATGACTTCACATCTAAGAAGTAGAGGTTGTAAATTTACTGAAGGTTAGCAAGCATCGTATTGGTCATTTGAACAATTCATGAAAGAATATTGAAGGAAGAGAGATTTCACATATAAATATACTATCTTAGACATCTTTTATAATTGTGAGCACTCATTAAGTATGACATGCTAAAGAGTTGATGTTGGACAAGGAAGACAACGTAATGGGTTATGTTTTCTCACATCTTAGTTAAAGTATATTGTCATGGATCATTCAAACATGTTGAGCTTGCCTTTCCCCCTCATGCTAGCCAAATTCCTTGCACCAAGTAGAGATACTGTTTGTGCTTCCAAATATCCTTAAACCCAGTTTTTGCCATGAGTGTCCACCATACCTACCTATACGCGGTATTTACCTGTCGTTCCAAGTAAATTTGCATGTGCCAAACTCTAAACCTTCAAACAATAATCTGTTTTGTATGCCCGAATCGCTCATGTAGTGACTAGGGGCTGTCAGTATCTTCCATGCTAGGTGGGTTATTCTCAAGATGAGTGGACTCCACTCATCATGCACGAGAAAAATGGCTGGTAACCGGGATGCCTAGTCCCATGATAAAAAGATCAAAATCAAATAAAAAATAATTGCAAACAAAACTCCCCCAGGTTTGATGTTAGTTGGAGGCACCCGTTGTTTCGGGCAAGCCATAGATTGATGATTGTCGGTAGAGGGGGAGTAAAAAATTTTACCATTCTGTTTGGGAACCGCCTATAATGTATGTAGTATGGAAGATATTGGGAACTCTTGGTTGTTATGTTGACAATGAGATCATACCTCTCAAAATTATTTATGTCTATTTCAAAATTGAGCTCTGGCACCTCTGCAAATCCATGCTTCCCTCTGCGAAGGGCCTATATTTTAATTTTATGCAAGAGTCAAGGTGATCTTCACCTTTCCCTTTTTCATTTTATCCTTTGGCAAGCACCTCGTGTTAGAAAGATCCTGATATAGTCGTTTCCTCTTCTAAGTAAATAACCAGCTTCAGTTCATGCTCCTTGCTGGCATAACCATATTAAGCTGCATTGGATAAATATATCCAACATGTAAGTTAGCATGAACTATTATTGTTGACATCACCCAAAGGTGAATACGTTGGGAGGCAACACTATAAGCCCCTATCTTTCTCAGTGTCCGATTGAAATTCCATAACCATTAGTATTGCGTGAGTGTTAGCAATTGTAGAAGACTATATGATAGTTGAGTATGTGGAGTTTGCTAAATCAAAGCTCTGACATAGACTCTTCTTGAAAATAAGAAAAATTGTAATTGTTTGATGACTGAGAATGAAGTTTGCTAGTAAGTTTATGGTCTATGCTTTAACATGTGAATTGCTTGTTGCTTGTTCTTAAGAAGTTTTATGAGATGAGCTACTCTTATGACATATAATCATGCTAGAAAAGGTGATTGGAATTATCATTGATCAAACTTGTGCACCATCTAGCATTCACACTTCATAAATTCTTTCTTTATCATTTACCTACTTGAGTACGAGTAGGAATTAAGCTTGGGGATGCTAATACGTCTCCAACGTGTCTATAATTTATGAAGCATTCATGCTATTTTATTATCTGTTTTGAATGATTACGGGCTTTATTATACACTTTTGTATTACTTTTGGGACTAACCTATTAACAGGAGGCCCAGCCCATATTGTTGTTTTATTGCCTGTTTCAGTATTCCAAAGAAAAGGAATATCAAACGGAGTCCAAACGGAATGACACCTTCGGCAGCGTGATTTTTGGAAAGGATATGATCCGGGAGACTTGGAGTTCAAACCAGGGAAGGCTCGAGGAAGCCGGGAGATAGGAGGGCGCGCCCACCCCCTTGGGCATGCCCCGTATCTCCTGGGCCCCTTGAGGCTCCCCCGACCGACTTCTTTCGCCTATATAAGTCCACGTACCCTAAAAACATCGACACAGAAGATAGATCGGGAGTTCCGCCGCCGCAAGCCTTTGTAGCCACCAAAAACCTCTCGGGAGCCTGTTCCGGCACCCTGCCGGAGGGGGAACCCCTCACCGGTGGCCACCTTCATCATCCCGGCGCTCTCCATGATGAGGAGGGAGTAGTTCACCCTCGGGGCTGAGGGTATGTACCAGTAGCTATGTGTTTCATCTCTCTCTCTCTCTCTCGTGTTCTCTCTATGGCACGATCTTGATGTATCGCGAGCTTTGCTATTATAGTTGGATCTTATGATGTTTCTCCCCCTCTCATCTCTTGTGATGAATTGAGTTTTCCTCCTGAAGTTATCTTATCGGATTGAGTATTTAAGGATTTGAGAACACTTGATGTATGTCTTGCCGTGTTTATCTGTGGTGATTATGGGATATCACGTGCCACTTGATGTATGTTTTGGTGATCGACTTGCGGATTCCGCCCATGAACCTATGCATAGGGGTTGACACACGTTTTCGTCTTGACTCTCCGGTAGAAACTTTGGGGCACTCCTTGAAGTACTTTGTGTTGGTTGAATAGATGAATCTGAGATTGTGTGATTCATATCGTATAATCATGCCCACGGATACTTGAGGTGACAATGGAGTATCTAGGTGACATTAGCGTTTTGGTTGATTTGTGTCTTAAGGTGTTATTCTAGTACGAACTCTTGAATAGATCGATCCGGAAGAATAACTTTGAGGTGGTTTCGTACCCTACCATAATCTCTTCGTTTGTTCTCCGCTATTAGTGGCTTTGGAGTGACTCTTTGTTGCATGTTGAGGGATAGTTATATGATCCAAGTATGTTATTATTGTTGAGAGAACTTGCACTAGTGAAAGTATGAACCCTAGGCCTTGTTTCCTACCATTGCAATACCGTTTACGCTCACTTTTATCATTAGTTACCTTGCTGTTTTTATATTTTCATATTACAAAAACCTATATCTACTATCCATATTGCACTTGTATCACCATCTCTTCGCCGAACTAGTGCACCTATACAATTTACCATTGTATTGGGTGTGTTGGGGACACAAGAGACTCTTTGTTATTTGGTTGCAGGGTTGTTTGAGAGAGACCGTCTTCATCCTACGCCTCCCACGGATTGATAAACCTTAGGTCATCCACTTGAGGGAAATTTGCTACTGTCCTACAAACATGTGCACTTGCAGGCCCAACAACGTCTACAAGAAGAAGGTTGTGTAGTAGACATCACTTTTCTATTCCTACGTATGCTGCCGAGCTAGGAGTTGATCCTCAGGCTGATTTTGCAAATCGACCTGAGTCTCAGGGGCTACCGGGATCAGCAGTTTTATGTTTTCCTTCAGGTGCACCTCAGGTTTAGACCGACACACACACCTTGAGGGCTACTTGATATACATATACTGGCTATATATCTCGGCAGAGTAAATTGCACCAATAAAATATATTCACAAAAATCAGCCCACGGTCGGGGTGGTGCACCACCTCGGAAGCAGTCCGACATAAAGCTCGGGCGCCAGTGGCTGGCTCCATAGAGGGTATTTCTGGCATTAAGCTCGGCTGAATTCGTTCTATCTTTTAAAAGACCAAGGTAGTTTATGACACCTCAGACACTGACCATTGTTGGAGCTCGGAAGTGGTCCGGCATAAAGCCCGAATTCGAATGGCTCGTTCCATAGAGAACTTTTCAGCGTTAAACTCGGATAACCTCCTTCAAACTTTTTCAAGCCAAGGTGATCTATGACACCTCGGATACATTCGGGCATTGGAGCTCAGAAGCAGTCCGGCGTTGGTCCTTGGCTGCAAAAGATATCTCAAATGTAGTCCGACATTGGGGCTTGGATGCAAGAGGACACCGCCGCACGGGAACAACTTCAAACCTGAGGTGTGGCGTAAAAAATAACAAGGCATTGACAAAGGCCAAGAACTTAAAGGGGCTCCTCGGATACCCGACGTGTAAACTCTTCGGATTCACCTCGGCGATCCTCAAGATCGAAGAGAATATTTGTTGAACCAGTTTTCAAGACCGACGACTGAAGATGAAGAACAGTTTGGAAGAATCGAGGAGCGTCCCCAACATGAAGAGTGGTTCAGGGGGCTACTGATGGTGTCCTGGACCAGGGGTACTCACCACGTCATCTCCCAATCAGTTGGATTGGGCCGAGGACCCCCATGGCCGTTTACTCATGGGCCAGTTCGGACAGCCGAAGTATACACGAGGAAGATTCCACAAGACTTGGTGATCAAGACAAGGACTCCTCTTCACCAACGTATTCGGTTAGGACTCTTGTTATCCTAGGCCTCTGGTACATTATATAAGCCGAGGCCGGGCTAGTCGATAGGGACAATGCTAAATCATTATGACATTAATCATCATACCCCTAGGGTTTAGACCACAACATATGATCTCGGAGTAGATCAACTCTTGTAATACTCATATTCATCAAGATCAATCAAGCAGGAAGTAGGGTATTACCTCCATAGAGAGGGACCCAACCTGGGTAAACATCGTGTCACCCGCCTCCTGTTACCATCAACCTTAGACGTACAGTTTGGGACCCCTTACCCGAGATCCGCCGGTTTTGACGCTGACAGCCCCCCTCCACAATTTAGGCCGTCGGTCATATTGTCGCGGTACTTAGGCGAAGCCCTGCTTGGATCACATCACCATCACCGTCACCACACCGTTGTGCTGACGGAACTCATCTACTCCTTCGACCCTCTGCTAGATTAAGAGCTCGAGGGACGTCATCGCGCTGAACGTGTGCAGAACTGGGAGGAGCCGTACCTTCGGTACTCGATCGGTCGGAATGAGAAGACATTCGACTACATCAACCGTGTTGAGCAAATGCTTCCGCTTTCGATCCACGAGGGTACGTGGACACTCTCCCCCTCTCGTTGCTATGCATCTCCTAGATAGATCTTGTGTGAGCGTAGGAATTCTTTTGAAATTGCATGCTACGTTTCCCAACAGTGGCATCCGAGCCAGGTCTGTGCGTAGATGATATGCACGAGTAGGACACAAAGAGTTGTGGGCGGTGATCTTCATACTACTTACCACCAATGTCTTATTTTGATCCGGAGGTATTGTTGGATGAAGCGGCCCGGACCAACCATACATGACCACGTTCATGAGACCGGTTCCACCGATAGACATGCAACTAGTTTTGCATAAAGGTGGTTGGCGGGTGTCTGTTTCTCCAACTTTAGTTGAATCGAATTTGACTGCGGCCGGTCCTTGTGAAGGTTAAAACAACAAACTTGATAAATCATCATTGTGGTTTTTGTGCCGTAGGTAAGTATAGTTCTTGCTAGAAGCCTGTAGCATTCACGTAAAACTTGCAACAAAAAAGTAGAGGATGTCTAACTTGTTTTTGTAGGGCATGTTGTGATGTGATATGGTCAAGACATGATGTGATATAGATTGTTGTATGAGATGATCATGTTTTGTAAAAGTTATCGGCAACTGGCAGGAGCCTTATGGTTGTCACTTTATTACAAACACCATGTAATTGCTTTACTTTATCACTAAGCGATAGCGATAGTCGTAGAAGCAGTAGTTGGCGAGATGACCACGACACTACGATGGAGATCAAGGTGTCAAGCCAGTGACGATGGAGATCATGACGTTGCATTGGTGATGGAGATCAAAAGCACAAGATGAGATGGCCATATCATGTCACTACTTTAATTGCATGTGATGTTTACGTTTTTGCATCTTATTTAGCTTAGTACGGAGGTCGCATTATAAGATGGTCCCTTAACTAGATTTCAAGGTATAAGTGTTCTTCCCGAGTATGCACCATTGCGAAAGTTATTCGTGCTGAGACACCACGTGATGATCGGGTGTGATAGGCTCTACGTTCAAATACAATGGGTGCAAGCCAGTTTTGCACATGTGGAATACTTGGGTTAAACTTGACGAGCCTACATGTACATACATGGCCTCGAAACACTGGAGACCGAAAGGTCGAACATGAATCATATAGTGGATATGATCAACATAGAGATGTTCACCATTGATGACTACTCCATCTCACTGATCATAGGACATGGTCTAGTTGATTTGGATCATGTATCATTTAGGTGACTCGAGGGATGTCTATCTAAGTGGGAGTTCTCAAGTAATATGATTAATTGAACTTAATTTATTAGTCCTGATAGTATTTGCATATCTATGTTCTAGATCAATAGCTCGCGTTGTAGCTCCCCTATGTTTTTTTATATGTTCCTAGAGAAAACTAAGTTGAAAGATGATTGTAGCAATGATGCGGACTGGGTCCAAGATTTGAGGATTATCCTCATTGCTGCACAGAAAGAATTATGTCCTTGATGCATCGCTAGGTGACAGACCTATTGCAGGAGCAGATGTAGACGTTATGAACATTTGGCAAGCTCGCTATGATGACTACTTGATAGTTTGGTGCACCATGCTTTACGTCATAGAATCTGGGCTTCAAAGATGTTTTGAATGCCATGGAGCATATGAGATGTTCCAAGAGCTGATATTGGTACTTCAGACTCATGCCCATGTCGAGAGGTATGAGACCTCTGACAAGTACTTTGCCTACAAGATGGAGGAGAATAGCTCAGCTAGTGAGCATGTGCTCAGAATGTCTGGGCACTATAATCGCTTGAATCAAGTGGGAGTTAATCTTCTAGATAAGATAGTGAATGACAGAGTTCTCTGGTCACTATCACCAAGTTACTAGAACGTCGTGATGAACTATGATATGCAAGGGATGACGAAAGTGATTCCCGAGCTCTTCATGATGCTGAAATCAACGAAGGTAAAAATCAAGAAAAAGCATCAAGTGTTAATGATTAAACAAGACCACTAGTTTCAAGAAAAGGGCAAAGGGAACGAAAGGGAATTTCAAGAAGAATGGCAAGCAAGTTGTCACTCTCGTGAAGAAGCCCAAAGCTGGACCTAAGCCTGAAACTGGGTGCTTCTACTGCAAAGGAAATGGTCATTGGAAGCGAAACTACCCCAAATATTTGGCGGATAAGAAGGATGGCAAAGTGAACAAACGTATATTTGATATATATGTTATTCATGTGTACCTTACTAGTGCTCGTAGTAGCTCCTGGGTATTTTATACATGTTCGGTTGCTAAGATTAGTAACTCAAAACATGAATTGCAGAATAAATGCAGACTAGTTGAGGGGGAAGTGACGATTTCTGTTGGAAGTGGTTCCAAGATTGATACGATCATCATCACACACTCCCTATACTTTTGGGATTAGTGTTGAACCTAAATAAATGTTATTTGGTGTTTGCGTTGAGCATGAACAAGATAGGAACATGTTTATTGCAATACGGTTATTCGTTTAAGACAGAGAATAATTGTTATTCTGTTTACATGAATAAAACCTTCTATGGCCATACACCCAATGTTAATTGTTTATTGAATCTCGATCGTAGTGATACACATATTCATAATATTGATGCCAAAAGATGCAAAGTTGATCATGATAGTGCAACATATTTGTGGCACTGCCGTTTAGGTCATATTAGTGTAAAGCGCATGAAGAAACTCCATGCAGATGGACTTTTGGAATTACTTGATTATGAATCATTTGATACTTGTGAAGCATGCCTCATGGGCTACATGACCTCCAGAACAATGGAACAAGCTAATCACTTATTGGAAATAATACATACCGATGTATGCAGATTGATGAGTGTTGAAGCTCGTGGCGGGTATCATTATTTTCTGACCTCACAGATGATTTGAGCTAATATGGGTATATCTACTTAATGAAACACAAGCCTGAAACATTTGAAAAGTTCAAAGAATTTCAGGGTGACATGGAGAATCATCATAACAAGAAAATAAAGTTTCTACGATCTGATCGTGGAGGTGAATATTTGAGTTACGAGTTTGGCCTTCATTTAAAACAATGCGGAATAGTTTCACAGCTCACGCCACCTGGAACACCACAGCATAATGGTGTGTCCGAACATCGTAACCGCACTTTATTAGATATAGTGCGATCTATGATGTCTCTTACCGATTTACCACTATCATTTCGGGGTTATGAATTAGAGACAGTTGCATTCACATTAAACAGGGCACCGTCAAAATCTGTTGGGACAACACCGTGTGAAATGTGGTTTGGCAACAAACCTAAGCTGTCGTTTCTTAAAGTTTGGGGATGCAATGCTTATGTCAAAAGGCTTCAACCTGATAAGCTTGAACCCAAATCGGAGAAGTGCATCTTCATAGGATACCCTAAGGAAACAATTGGGTACACCTTCTACCATAGATCTGAAGGCAAGATCTTTGTTGCTAAGAACGGAACCTTTCTAGAGAAGGAGTTTCTCTCTAAAAAAGTGAGTGTGAGGAAAGTAGAACTTGATGAGGTAATTGTACCTTCTCTCAATTTGGAAAGTAGCTCATCCGAGAAATCCGTTCCCGTGATGCCTACACCAACTAGAGAGAAAGCTAATGATAATGATCATGAAACTTCAGAGGAAGTTACTACAAAACCTCGTAGGTCAACCAGAGCACGATCCACACCAGAGTGGTATGGTAATCCTGTTCTGGAAGTCATGTTACTTGACCATGACGAACCTACGAACTATGAAGAAGCTATGATGAGCCTAGATTCTGATAAATGGCTTGAGGCCATGAAATATGAGATAGGATCCATTTATGAGAACAAAGTGTGGACTTTGGTGGATTTGCCCGATGATCGGCGACCCGTAGAGAATAAATGGATCTCCAAGAAGAAGACTGACGCTGATGGTAATGTTAGTGTCTATAAAGCTTGGCTTGTTGCAAAAGGTTTTCAAAAAGTTCAAGGAGTTGAGTACGATGAGACTTTCTCACCCGTAGTGATGCTTAAGTCTGTCTGAATCATGTTAGAAATTGCCGCATTTTATGAAATCTGGCAAATGGATATCAAAACTGCATTCCCTGATGGATTTATTAAAGAAGAGTTGTGTATGATACAACTAGAAGGTTTTGTCAATCCTAAAGGTGCTAACAAAATGTGCAAGCTCCAGCGATCCATCAATGGACTGGTGCAAGCATCTTGGAGTTGGAATATACGCTTTGATGAGATGATCAAAGCATATCATTTATACGGACTTACAGTGAAGCCTGTATTTACAAGAAAGTGAGTGGGAGCTCTGTAGCATTTCTGATATTATATGTGGATGACTACATATTGTTGATTGAAGTGATATAGAATTTCTGGATAGCATGAAAGGACACTTGAATAAGAATTTTTCAATGAAAAACCTCGGTGAAGCTACTTAGATATTGTGCATCAAGATCTATAGAGATAGATCAAGACACTTCATAAGATTTTCAATGAGTACAACCTTGATAAGTTTTGAAGTAGCTCAAAATGGAACAGTCAAAGAAGGAGTTCTTGCCTGTGTTGCAAGGTGTAAAGTTGAGTAAGACTCAAAACCCGACGAGAATGAAAGTCATTCCCTATGCCTCAACCATAGGTTCTATAAAGTATGCTATGTTGTGTAATAGACCTATTGTGTACCTTATCATGAGTTTGGCAAGGGGGTACTATAGTGATCCAGGAGTGGATCACTGGACAACGGTCAAAGTTATCCTTGGTTAACTAAGAGGACTAAGGAAATATTTCTCGGTTATGGAGGTGATAAAGAGTCTGTCGTAAAGAGCTATGTCAATGCAAGCTTTTACACCGATCCAGATGACTCTGAGTCTCAATCTGGATACATATTGAAAGTGGGCGCAATTAGCTAGAGTAGCTTCATGTAGAGTATTGTAGACATAGAAAATTTGCAAAATACATACGGCTCTGAATGTGGCAGACCCGTTGACTAATCTTCTCTCACAAGCAAAACATGATCACACCTTAGTACTCTTTTGGGTGTTAATCACCTAGCGATGTGAACTAGATTATTGACTCTAGTAAACCCTTTGGGTGTTGGTCACATGGCGATGTGAACTATTGGTGTTAAATCACATGGCGATGTGAACTAGATTATTGACTCTAGTGCAAGTGGGAGACTGAAGGAAATATGCCCTAGAGGCAATAATAAAGTTGTTATTTTATATTTCCTTATACCATGATAAATTTCTATTATTCATGCTAGAATTGTATTAACCGGAAATTTGATACATGTGTGGATACAAAGACAAAACACTGTATCCCTAGTATGCCTCTACTTGACTAGCACGTTAATCAAAGATGGTTAAGTTTCCTAACCATAGACATATGTTGTCACTTGATGAACGGGATCACATCATTAGGAGAATGATGTGATGGACAAGAACCATCCATTAGCTTAGCATAATGATCGTTCCATTTTATTGCTACTGCTTTCTTCATGTCATATATATATATATATATATATATATATATATATATATATATATATATATATATATTCCTCCCACTATGAGATTATGCAACTCCCGGACACCAGAGGAATACCTTGTGTGCTATAAAACGTCACAATGTAACTGGGTGATTATTGTAGGATCGGAAGTATGTCTAGAGGGGGGGTGATTAGACTACTTGACAATTTAAAAGTTTAGCCTTTTGATTAGGACAAGTTTTTAGCAAGTTTACAATGATGAGCAAGTCAAGTATCACCCTACACATGCAATTCTAGAGTAGTGGCAGCGGAAAGTAAATTGCACATGTAGTAAATAGAGGTGGAGAAGAGCAAACTCAGTTTGGAGACACGGAGATTTTTCTCGTGGTTCCGATAGGTGGTGCTATCGTCAATCCACGTTGATGGAGACTTCAACCCACGAAGGGTAACGGCTGCGAGAGTCCACGGAGGGCTCCACCCACGAAGGGTCCACAAAGAAGCAACCTTGTCTATGCCATCATGGCTTACGCCCACGGAGGACTAGCCTTACTCGGGGTAGATCTTCACGAAGTAGGCGATCTCCTTGCCCTTACAAACTTCTTGGTTCAACTCCACATCTTGACGGAGGCTCCCAAGCGACACCTAACCAATCTAGGAGGCACCACCCTCCAAAAGGTAATAGATGGTGTTGGTGATGATGAACTCCTTGCTCTTGTGCTTCAAATGATAATCTCCCCAACACTCAACTCTCCTCACTGATTTGGCTGTGGTGGAAGAAGGGATTGAGTGGAAAGCAACTTGGGAAGACTAGAAATCAAGTTTCATATGTTGGGAGTGGAGCAACTTGATCTCAACACAAGGGTAGGTAGTTTTCTTCTCGAAATGTAAGGTAGGAGTGGTAGTTCTTTCGATGGCTCTCTCCACTAATGAAGAGGAGGTGGAGGGTATTTATAGCCTCCACACAAAATCCAACTGTTACACACATTTGACCAATCTCGGTCGGACCGAAGTTGACAACTCGGTGAGACCGAAAGTTCAAATCTTGTGAACGTTGGGATTTTCGTGGGACCGAAAATACAATCTCTGTTAGTCCGATTCTTCCAAAGTCTAGGGTTTGCCAATCTCGGTGGGACCGATTTTCTCATCTCGGTGACACCGATTTGAGTACGTATGTTCTGAAGGTTGGCAACACTAATTTCGTAAGACCGAGTTTGGAATCGGAAAATCCAAATTACTAGGGTTTGGCTATATGGTGAGGTGGTTCATCTCGGTGTGACTGAGTTTATGGAATCGGTGGGACCGAGATTACTTATGAGTATATGTTGGAATGAAAGATTGCTGATAGTTTGAGAGATAAATCACTAAGCACTTTGAGCAACCAGATCATCATCATAACCTCATCCCCTTTAATAGTATTGGCTTTCCTATGGACTCAATGTGATCTTGGATCACTAAACCAAAAATGGAGTCTTGAGCTTTTGCCAATGCTTTCCTTAGCATTTTGAGGGTCCACATCATCGGTCATTGCCATACCCATATCAATTGAACTTTCTCAAATATTCTCAAGAAACAATTAGTTCAATGATATATATGTTGTTATTAATTACCAAAACCACCCGGGATTAGTTGCACTTTCAATCTCCCCTTTTGGTAATTGATGACAACATATAGATCAAAGCTTCGACAAGAGATATAATCAATGAATAATATCGTCGCTTTGAGAAGTATGTGATAAGCAAGAGCTCCCCTAAATTTGTGCATTATTTAAGATTTGCGCTTGAATGCAAATGCACAATCGATTAGGATCATGGGTCACTCTTCCATGTCACATACATCTTGGTGGAGCGCACAAAATGATAAGAATGAATAGCATGCACCCAATCACCAAGACATGAGTAAATGGTCATACAAGATATGAATAGAATATGATAAGCATTAAGCACACATTAAGGCATAGTATGATCAAGCACTCATCAAAGATAGAGCAAACGAGTATCAAACACACGAAATGTCTCAAGAACTCAAAAGTATCTCAAGGAAAACCGCAAACGAAAGAGCAAAAGCGAGCACTCTCTCTCGAAGTCCTATGATCTATACAATTTCTCCCCTTTGGCAACAAGTTACCAAAAGTTCGAAGGTATAGAGCTAAGCGTCACTAGGGACTCTGTTGGCGGCTCTGTGCGGGTCGATGGAGTGGAGATAGCTGCATCTGCAAAGGCTTCGCTGAAGTCTGTGGAGCTGGAGGAGTGGATATTGGAGCCGAGCTGGAACCGATGGAGCTGTGGAGGTCTTGATGTTGTAGCCACAGGATCTGCCATCGAATGGCAGCTGATCTGGGCTTTGTGGGAACTCGAGCAGGCTGCTCATAATCATCCCGACCAAATCACCTTCCATCTCCTTCATGAGCTCGCCTTCTCCTCTTGGCTTCCTCAATGTCCGCCTCAAGCTTGTTGACGGTGACTGCACTTGATCGACTTGACATCCAGAGCATGGAACTTGTCTTCAACTATCCTCTCAAGACTCTCCCGAGATCGCACTATGCTGGCAGCGTAGTTCAATCCTCCGGGTAGCTTCAAGAAGTTGTTCTCCAACGCTCTTGGGTTTTTCTTCTGCCGCTGCCGCTTCCTTCTCAGCTTTAGCTTGTTTGGCAGCTTCAGACTTAGCGTGTCCTACAACAGATGTGGGAGTATCCTCACCATCACAACTTCATTATCTTCATGTTCAGCTGCAAAGTGGCAAGTGGGGTCTATCCAATGTAGGTGTTCGTGCCAAACTTGGCATTGATGAGCATCTAAATGTGCGGAGCAAACCCACATGACCTCTTCTCGTCTGTCATTGTCCTCTTGATAGTCTCAACTATCGTGTCCATCACCTTGAAAGGTGCCTTCGATCTAGAATATGCAGCATGTTGATAGAATAGCCTCTTATCATGCGATGGTCTCTCGACTTGGGCATCAAAGTATGCCTCGTAATGGTGTTAGTGGTTGGGAGACCTGCTCAAGATGATAAACCGATCCAAGCTTCCATATCTCAACATCCTTGTCCGGTACCTCATTGTACATGTTCTTCATAGACTCGTGATTCTTCTTTGGAATGCCATAGACATCTACATCATCATCTCTTGATATCGAGCATTCAGAAGGTTTCCATTCTTCAACTGTTGAAGAGAATCTCTAGCCTTCACCATCCATACAATTTCGCCATCTGGATAGAAATGTGTGGCATAGAACCGCATGATCATCTCATCATTCCATGCCGTCGGCCGACCAACAAACTCGCAACACCACATGCAAGTGAAGCTCTCATGCACATGTGGGAAGTAGTCTCTGTGCTCTTCATCGTCGATGTATTCCCGGTCAACATACCTAGTGTCAAGAATAATTGGCTTCTTGTCCATGAGCACTGCCTCATAGAAATCTTGTTGCTCTCGGGTGTGGAATCTTGAGTCAACAAATGTCCTTCTCCGGTGGCATATGGATCAACTTGCCTCCATAGCTCGAGACATTTGTCCTTCCTTTCCTTCATATTTTCAGCTCGAGGATGAGCATCATTATGAATCGGCAGTTTCGTTCGAAGCTTGACAATACATGTGCCTCTTCATCTGACTCAGCTGGTGGCACATTGTCCTTCTTCTTCTCTGAAGCAGGAATATTTCTCACTATTTTCTTTGGCTTGGCAGCAGGTTTGGCTTGAGCTGCCTTTGCTGGAGCTGATGGCTTAGATTTGGTAGGTGCTCCTGCCCTGATGGCATCTCCCATCAACTTAGGCTTCTGAGGAGGCTGGGGTGCTTCCTCATCAGAATCATCATCAGCTTCATCATGTACTATCCTCTTCCTCTTGGAAGTTTTCTTTACCTTGCTGGAGGTTTCTTCTTCCATGCTCAGCTTCTTGGCAACTGTGGACTTCTTCACTTTGCTGGTGCCTTTCTTGGTGTGTTGTCCTTGATAGTCTTTGGCAACCACTTTCCTCTTAGGTTTGGAAGTGATCTCCTCCTCAGCAACAAAGTCAGAATCCTCTTCATCAGAATTTCTCTTCTTCCTGGCCCTGGTGGCAGCAGCAGGCAAACCACTTGGGGTGCTTCTCTCACCATCATCAGAAAAACTGCTGGCTTCAGGACTAGAGACTGCCTCTGGAATCTCAACTGGTGATTCAGACCTGTTCGCTGTCACTTGCATCGGATATGACCGACAACCTGTGAATAGAATAGGTATAGGCAGAATAGAAGAGTTATCACAAACTGCAGAAGATTTTGCAAAATGAATGAGTTCAAACTTCAGTTTTAAGTTTTCACAGAATGCATTTCGGTCTGACCGAGGCTAAAATTCGGTGAATCCGAAGTGCCTAAACAGAACCATTCACACCACTTTCGGTTGGACCGAAATGGGTTTCGGTCTAGCCGAGAGCACTAGGGTTTCACTAAGTCCTCATTTCGGTCTTACCGATTTGCACAACTCGGTTGGACCGAAAAGTGCAGTGCAATGGCCAGAGGCCAAATCGGTCAGTCCGAGAATGTAGAATCGGTCACACCGAGATGTGTTCGGCGGAAACCTAACCCTAAAATTTTCACTCGAATTTCGTTCTAAGAACTAATCTGCTGGATAGGAAGATTTCAAACATGGCAAGAAGCTAGGCAAAACCTATCGTGCATTGAATCAGAGGTTGAAGCACGAGAGGGATGAAACTCACCCAACTTGGTGGAGTTTCACTACGGCGGCAACGGCGCGATGAGATTGACCGTTGATGGCGATGGAGACCCGCGGCGAGGGCGCACAGGCGACGGCGGAGACGATCCGAAGACCACGGCGACGGCAGCGAAGGGTTTGGGGGCGAGACGTTTTGAAGGAATAATCAACGCGCGCTGCCCTCAGGTATATATACCCTTCAGCTGTCGGTGGGACCGAGTTGAAAACTTCGGTGGCACCGAGATGGTTAATCGCAAGGCTATTACACATCGGTCACGCCGAATTTGTAACTCGGTTTCACCGAGGTGAAAACCTAGATCAATCCAAGTGATTTCGGTCCGTCCGATTTGAGTATATTGGTTTGACCGAAAGTACTTAGAAGGTTTTGGAAGTTAAGCTTTTGACGGATCGGTGGCTCGAAAGTGCTCCTCACTCGGTCTCGTCCAAAAAGACTTGATCAAAGTTTGTGATATAAGCATGAATAGAGTTTGAGACAAGAAAGCATAGATAGCTAGGGGAGGAACTTAGGCATTCTTGTCCATCCATTTGGTCAAAAGAGATAAAATCCAAAACACCAAAGCAACAAATGGATGTCCTCGAATGGATAAAATTATGCATCCAACATGCTCACACAATAAGATATCAAATGAAATATGTGTCAAACATGCACAAACAAAACTCTAGCAACTAGCACACAATTTGGCGATGACTAGGTCATCTATATATGAGTATATTGACTTAGGAGTCAAATGAGAACATTTGATCATAGGTCATACTCATCGCTTAAGCACAAGTGGGGTTACCACTTTTACATAAAGCATTAATGTGTTCACATCATTTGAAGATGCTTTAGCTCAATTCTTTGAGCAAAGCTCCCCTTGATGTGAGAACCCCTTTAAAGGGTCAAACTAACCTTGGGTTGTCGTTGAAGACTTCATGTAGATGTTGAAGATGTGGATGCTCAATGTTGATGAAGATCATCAAGAGTTGGGAGCAATCCTTTGGATTCGGGCACTTTCAATACCTACATGGGTTAGTCCCACAAGGAACAAACAAGGATATCCATGGACATAGATTGAAGTTCACAATAGATGATGTCCATGAAAGCAATGATTACCTTGTCCCTTGACTTACCAACAAGAGGGTTTGTGACTCCATGAACTAGTGCAAGATGTGGAAGTTGATTGCACAAGTTCTTTGCCAAAAAGAATGTGAGTGAAGTATGTTGGCGGAGTCACCCTCAAGAACTCTCTAGTTCTTCTTCTTCGGGATCCACATCATCTTGATGGGAATCCTTGGGGTAGTAGTTGAGCTTGTCAAGTAGAACTTGAAGTTTCCTTGGGAACCCACTTGACCATGGCCTTGGGTGCTTCAATGAATGCATCAATCTCCTCTTGAAGCTTGTCCTTGCCTTTTAGCTTGTGGTCTTGTGGTGGAAGGTCATCTTGAGCTTGTTCCACATTGGAAGAAGTAGGATCATACTTCTCCTTTTGAGAAACAAACTTTGGAGTGGGATATTGACCTTCTTCCCATTCAACACCCTCGGCGTTGAACTTTCGCTCAAAACCAATTCCTTGATTCTTCCGGTGCCTTCCTTGCTTGTAACAATTTCTCAAAGTTCTTGCTTCCGCAAGGCTCTTGTAGACACCTTTTCTATAATCCCTTTCAATAAACTATTTTCTTGCTCAAGTGTAACTTGGCTTGAAACATTGTTAGTGGAATCAAGAGAATTACTAGAAGTAACAACATTTGATTTAGCATGATTATTGTTACTACTAGATGAAGAATTTTTCTTATGCTTGTCATGCTTAGTTTTAATAGGTGGCAAGAAATTAGACAAGAGAAGTCGTTTGGCAAGATATGAAGAACTCTTCTTTCGAAGATCGTCATTGATAGCTTTTAGGAACTCATGTTCTTGCTCTAGATTGAGCTTCTCGAAGCGTAGCTTCTCATGAGATCTTAGGAGCTCTCTATGATCTTCTAGAGTTGTTTCATGAGCTAACTTAAGAGTGTTTAGTTCTTTAGTTAGACGCTCAATCTCCTTCATAGCATTGTCATTCGACTCTTCTCGACTATAAAGACTACTAGCATGTTCATCATTACTAGGCTCACTAGATTTATCATGTAAAAGCTCATCTTCACCAAGAAAGTCATCTTCATCACTATCAAAGTCAATAAATTCAGGGTGTGATACCTTGGGGCCTTTTGCCATGAAGCATCTTCCAATTCCCTCATTTGGTGAATCAAATATGTCATAGGAGTTGAAGTTGGAGGATACGAGAGCATGACCGCAACACCTTCATCTTGATCAGATTCGAGTTGGAGTGATAGCTTCTTTTCGAGTGATTGTCGGAGTCGGAGCCGGAGACCCATTCACCAACATGAGCTTGATGTTTTCTTCTTGTGTAGCTCCTTGATGACTTGTCTTTCCTTTCCGAATCCTTGCTTCTCCGAGAGGATCTTCGCTCATAACGATCATCTCTACTCCTTCTCTCTTTTCGAGGCGACTCTTCTCTTGAGCTTCTTCTTCTTGGAGATTCTTCTCTTCTCTTGGGGAGTCAAACACTCATTTGAGTAGTGTCCGGTCTTCCACAATTGTAGCAGCTTCGATCACGACTAGAAGATCTCTTTTCATCATATGATCTAGACTTTGAGCTTCTTTCCTTGCTTCTACTCTTGTAGAATTTGTTGAAGTTCTTCACCATTAGGCTTATCTCTTCATTGGAAACTAGCTTGTCACTTGAGGTTGTGGGAGCTTCAACTGCAGCTTTGTAAGCACCACTTGACTTGTTGTGAAGCTCTTCCTTATCTTTAAGTGTCATCTCATGAGCAACAATCCTTCCAATGACTTCGTAGGCTTGAGATCCTTGTAGTTTGGCATCATTTGGATCAAAGTGCACACGGTGTCATACTTTCCATCCAAAGCTCGAGAATCTTCTTGATGATGAATCGGTCGGTCATTTCTTCGCTTCCTAAGCCTGCCATCTCATTTGTGATGAGAGCAAGCCTAGAGTACATTTCAGCGACTCCTTCACCTTCCTTCATCTTGAACTTGTCAAGTCGACCTTGAAGAACATCTAGCTTTGATTCCTTCACGGACTCGGTGCCTTCGTGCATTTCACCAAAGTATCCCAAATCTCTTTTGCATTCTCAAGACGGCTGATCTTGTTGAACTCCTCGACACAAAGCATTGAAGAGAATGTCACAAGCTTGAGCATTGTTCAGAACATCCGCAACTCATCCGTCAGAGCTTCGTGATCCGAACTTTTCCTTCCTCGAAGAACTCACCTTGCAAGCCAACACAAATAATGCCCCATGCGGCAGGGTTATGTCCAAGAATATGCATTTTCAGTTTGTGCTTCCAACTAGCAAAATTTGAACCATCAAAGTAAGGACCTCTACGAAAATTACCCTCACTAGACGCCATACTCTCCTAGGTTGTGAAACCAAGCTTATGGAGTCCAATGCAATGAACCAATCCAATGGAGACCAAAGCTCTGATACCACTTGTAGGATCGGAAGTATGTCTAGAGGGGGGTGATTAGACTACTTGACAATTTAAAAGTTTAGCCTTTTGATTAGGACAAGTTTTTAGCAAGTTTACAATGATGAGCAAGTCAAGTATCACCCTACACATGCAATTCTAGAGTAGTGGCAGCGGAAAGTAAATTGCACATGTAGTAAATAGAGGTGGAGAAGAGCAAACGCAGTTTGGAGACACGGAGATTTTTCTCGTGGTTCCGATAGGTGGTGCTATCGTCAATCCACGTTGATGGAGACTTCAACCCACGGAGGGTAACGGCTGCGAGAGTCCACGGAGGGCTCCACCCACGAAGGGTCCACGAAGAAGCAACCTTGTCTATGCCATCATGGCTTACGCCCACGGAGGACTAGCCTTACTCGGGGTAGATCTTCACGAAGTAGGCGATCTCCTTGCCCTTACAAACTTCTTGGTTCAACTCCACATCTTGACGGAGGCTCCCAAGAGACACCTAACTAATCTAGGAGGCACCACCTCCAAAAGGTAATAGATGGTGTTGGTGATGATGAACTCCTTGCTCTTGTGCTTCAAATGATAATCTCCCCAACACTCAACTCTCCTCACCGATTTGGCTGTGGTGGAAGAAGGGATTGAGTGGAAAGCAACTTGGGAAGACTAGAAATCAAGTTTCATATGGTGGGAGTGGAGCAACTTGATCTCAACACAAGGGTAGGTAGTTTTCTTCTTAGAAATGTAAGGTAGGAGTGGTAGTTCTTTTCGATGGCTCTCTCCACGAATGAAGAGGAGGTGGAGGGTATTTATAGCCTCCACACAAAATCCAACTGCTACACACATTTGACCAATCTCGGTCGGACCGAAGTTGACAACTCGGTGAGACCGAAAGTTCAAATCTTGTGAACGTTGGGATTTTCGATGGGACCGAAAATACAATCTTGTTAGTCCGATTCTTCCAAAGTCTAGGGTTTGCCAATCTCGGTGGGACCGATTTTCTCATCTCGGTGACACCGATTTGAGTACGTATGTTCTGTAGGTTGGTAACACCAATTTCGTAAGACCGAGTTTGGAATCGGAAAATCCAAATTACTAGGGTTTGGCTATATGGCTGAGGTGGTTCATCTCGGTGTGACTGAGTTTATGGAATCGGTGGGACCGAGATTACTTATGAGTATATGTTGGAATGAAAGATTGCTGATAGTTTGAGAGATAAATCACTAAGCACTTTGAGCAACCAGATCATCATCATAACCTCATCCCCTTTTAATAGTATTGGCTTTCCTATGGACTCAATGTGATCTTGGATCACTAAACCAAAAATGGAGTCTTGAGCTTTTGCCAATGCTTTCCTTAGCATTTTGAGGGGTCCACATCATCAGTCATTGCCATACCCATATCACTGAACTTTCTGAAATATTCTCAAGAAACAATTAGTTCAATGATATATATGTTGTTATTAATTACCAAAACCACCCGGGGATTAGTTGCACTTTCAATTATAAAGATGCTCTACAGGTATCTCCAAAGGTGTTTTTTGGGTTGGCATAGATCGAGATTAGGATTTGTTGCTCCGAGTATCGGAGAGTTATCTCTGGGCCCTCTCGGTAATGCACATCGTATGAAGCATTGCAAGCAATGTGACTAATGAGTTAGTTACAGGATGATGCATTATGGAACGAGTAAAGAGAATTGCCGGTAACGAGATTGAACTAGGTATGAAGATACTGACGATCGAATCTTGGGCAAGTAACATACCGATGACAAAGGCAATAACGTATGTTGACATTGCGGTTCGACTGATAAAGATCTCCATAGAATATGTGGGAACCAATATGAGCATCCAGGTTCCGCTATTGGTTATTGACCGGAGAGGTGTCTTGGTCATGTCAACATAGTTCTCGACCCATAAGGTCCGCACGCTTAACGCTCGATGACGATATGTATTATATGAGTTATGTGTTTTGGTGACCGGAGGTTGTTCGGAGTTCCGGATGAGATCACAGACATGACGAGGAGTCTCGAAATGGTCGAGAGGTAAAGATTGATATATTAGAAGGTGGTATTCGGACACCGGAAGGTTTCCGGAGTGTATCGGGTACATACCGGAGTACCAGAGGGGTTACCAGAACCCCGCGGGGAAAGATATGGGCCATATGGGCCCTAGGAGGGAGGCTAACCAGCCCACAAGGGGCTGGCGCGCACCCCACAAGGAAGGAGGCCGAATTGGACTAGGGAAGGGGGCGCCTGTTGGGGAACGTAGTAATTTCAAAAAATTTCCTACGCACACGCAAGATCATGGTGATGCATAGCAACGAGAGGGGAGAGTGTTGTCTACGTACCCTTGTAGACCGAAGCGGAAACGATCACAACGTAGAGGAAGTAGTCGTACGTTCTCCTCGCGATCCAACCGATCCCAGCGTCGTTACATTCTCGGCGCCCGAAGTTCTTGACACACGACAGCTCGGTGACGCTCCTCGGCTCGATCCAAGCAAAGCTCCGGAGAGAGAGTTCCACAAGACGACGGCGTGCAGGACGATCTTGATGTTTTATCGACGCAGGCTTCGCCTAAGCACCGCCACGATATGACCAAGGTGGAATATGGTGGAGGGGGCACCGACACGGCTAAGGAACGATCTCAAGGATCAACTTGTGTGTTCTAGGGTGCCCCCCTGCCCCAGATATAAAGGAGCAAGGGGAGGGCCGGCCGGCCTAGGAGGCGCGCCAGGAGGGGGAGTCCTCCTCCTAGTGGGAGTAGGACTCCCTTTCCTAGTCCAACTAGGAAGGAGGAAGGGGAAGGAAGGAGAGGGAGAGGAGAGGGAAGGGGCGCCCCCTCCTGTCCTATTCGGACTCCCCATGGGGCGCGCCACACCTCCCGGTGCGGCCCTCTCTCCCTCTTGTCCCAATAAGGCCCATTACTTCCCGAGGGGTTCCGTAACCCTCCGACACTCCGGTTTTCTCCGAAACTTCCGAACCTTTCCGTGTCCGAATATAGCCGTCCAATATATCAATCTTTATGTCTCGACCATTTCGAGACTCCTCGTCATGTCCGTGATCACATCCGGACTCAACTCCTTCGGTACATCAAAATACACAAACTCATAATATAACCGTCATCGAAACCTTAAGCGTGCGGACCCTAGGATTCGAGAACAATGTAGACATGACCGAGACACGCCTCCGGTCAATAACCAATAGCGGACCTCGATGCCCATATTGGCTCCTACATATTCTACTAAGCTCTTTATCGGTCGATCAAGATAACAACATACGTTGTTCCTTTGTCATCGGTATGTTACTTGCCCGAGATTCGATCGTCGGTATCCAATACCTAGTTCAATCTCGTTATCGCAAGTCTCTTTACTCGCTCCATAATACATCATCTCACAGCTAACTCATTAGTTGTAATGCTTGCAAGGCTTAAGTGATGTGTATTACCGAGAGGGCCCAGAGATACCTCTCCGACAATCGGAGTGACAAATCCTAATCTCGAAATATGCCAACCCAATATCTGCCTTTGGAGACACCTGTAGTACTCCTTTATAATCACCCAGTTACGTTGTGACGTTTGGTAGTACACAAAGTGGTCCTCCGGTAAACGGGAGTTGCATAATCTCATAGTTATAGGAACATGTATAAGTCATGGATAAAAGCAATAGCAACATACTAAACGATCGGGTGCTAAGCTAATGGAATGGGTCATGTCAATCAGATCATTCAACTAATGATGTGACCTTGTTAATCAAATGACAACTCCTTTGTCTATGGTTAGGAAACTTAACCATCTTTGATTAACAAGCTAGTCTAGTAGAGGCATACTAGTGACACTGCTTGTCTATGTATTCACACATGTATTATGTTTCCGGTTAATACAATTCTAGCATGAATAATAAACATTTATCATGAAATAAGGAAATAAATAATAACTTTATTATTGCCTCTAGGGCATATTTCCTTCAGCCTCCCACTTGCACTAGAGTCAATAATCTAGATTACATAGTAATGATTCTAACACCCATGGAGTCTTGGTGCTGATCATGTTTTGCTCGTGGAAGAGGCTTAGTCAACGGTCCGCTACATTCAGATCCGTATGTATCTTGCAAATCTCTATGTCTCCCACCGACCAAGTCCCTGATGGAATTGAAGCGCCTTTTGATGTGTTTGGTTCTCTTGTGAAATCTGGATTCCTTCGCTAAAGCAATTGCTCCAAAGATTGTCACAAAAGATTTTCATTGGACCCGATGCACTAGGTATGACACCTAGATCGGATATGAACTCCTTCATCCGCACTCCTTCATTAGCTGCGCCGAAGCTGCTATGTACTCCGCTTCACATGTAGATCCCGCCACGACGCTTTGTTTAGAACTGCACCAACCGACAGCTCCTCCGCTTAGTGTAAATACGATCCGGTTTGCGATTTAGAATCGTCCGGATCGGTGTCAAAACTTGCATCAACGTAACCATTTACGATGAGCTCTTTGTCACCTCCATATACGAGAAACATATCCTTAGTCCTTTTCGTATTTCAGATGTTCTTGACCGCTGTCCAAATGATCCACTCTGGATTACTTTGGTACCTCCCTGCTAAGCTTATAGCAAGGCACACATCAGGTGCGGTACATAGCATTGCATACATGATAGAGCCTATGGCTGAAGCATAGGAACATCTTTCATTTTCTCTATCTTCTGCAGTGGTCGGGCATTGAGTCTTACTCAACTTCACACCTTGTAACACGTGCAAGAACCCTTTCTTTGCTTGATCCATTTTGAACTTCTTCAAAATTTTGTCAAGGTATGTGCTTTGTGAAAGTCCAATTAAGCGTCTTGATCTATCTCTATAGATTTTGATGCCCAATATGTAAGCAGCTTCACCGAGGTCCTTCATCGAAAAACTCTTATTCAAGTATCCCTTTATGCTATCCAGAAATTCTATATCATTTCCGATTAGTAATATGTCATCTACATATAATATCAGAAATGCTACAGAGCTCCCACTCACTTTCTTGTAAATACTTCTCCAAAAGTCTCAGATAAACCCAAATGCTTTGATCACACTATCAAAGCGCTTATTCCAACTCCGAGATGCTTGCACCAGTCCATAAATGGATCGCTGGAGCTTGCACACTTTGTTAGCTCCTTTGGATCGATAAAACCTTCTCGTTGCATCATATACAACTCTTCTTCCGTAAATCCATTCAGAATGCAGTCTTTACATCCATTTGCCAAATTTCATAATCATAAATGCGCAATTGCTAACATGATTCGGACAGACTTAAGCATCACTACGGGTGAGAAGGTCTCATCGTAGTCAATCCCTTGAACTTGTCGAAAACCCTTTGCATAAGTCGAGCTTTATAGACGAGAATATTACCGTCGCCGGTCTTCTTCTTGAAGATCCACTTGTTTTCTATTGCTTGCCGACCCTCGGGCAAGTCAACCAAAGTCCACACTTTGTTTTCATACATGGATCCCATCTCGATTTCATGGCCTCAAGCCATTTTATGAATCTGGGCTCACAATCGCTTCTTCATAGTTCATAGGTTCATCATGATCTAGTAGCATGACTTCCGAACAGGACTACCGCACCACTCTGGTGCGGATCTTACTCGTTGATCTACGAGGTTTCAGAGTAACTTGATCTCAAGTTTCATGATCATCATCATCAACTTCCTCACTATTTGGTGTAGATGTCTCAGAACCGGTTTCGCAATAAACTACTTTCCAATAAGGGAGAAGGTACAGTTACCTCATCAAGTTCTACTTTCCCCACTCACTTCTTTTGAGAGAAACTCCTTCTAGAAAGGATCCATTCTTAGCAACAAATGTCTTGCCTTCGGATCTGTGATAGAAGGTGTACCCAATGTCTCCTTTGGGTATCCTATGAAGACACATTCGATTTGGGTTCGAGCTTATCAGGTTGAAGCTTTTTCACATAAGCATCACATCCCCAAACTTTAAGAAACGACAACTTTGGTTTCTTGCTAAACCATAGTTCATGAGGTGTCGCCTCAACGGATTTTGACGGTGTTCTATTCAGCGTGAATGCGCCGCCTCAAGAGCATAACCCCAAAACGATAGCGGTAAATCTGAAGAGACATCATAGATCGCACCATATCTAGTAAAGTGCGACACGACGCTCGACACACCATTACGCTGTGGTGTTCCGGTGGCGGAGTTGCTAAACTATTCGCATTGTTTCAAATGTAGACCAAACTCAGAACTCAAATATTCGCCTCCACGATCGATCGTAGAAACTTTATTTTCTTATTACGATGATTTTCAACTTCACTCTGAAATTCTTTGAACTTTTCAAATGTTTCAGACTTATGCTTCATTAAGTAGATATACCCATATCTGCTTAAATCATCTGTGAAGGTGAGAAAATAACGATATCCGCCACGAGCTTCAACATTCATCGGACCACATACATCTGTATGTATGATTTCCAACAAATCTATTGCTCTCTCCATAGTACCGGAGAACGGGGTTCTAGTCATCTTGCCCATGAGGCATGGTTCGCAAGTGCCAAGTGATTTATAATCAAGTGACTCAAAAAGTCCATCAGTATGGAGTTTCTTCATGCGCTTTATACCGATATGACCTAAACGGCAGTGCCACAAATAAGTTGCACTATCATTATCAACTCTGCATCTTTTGGTTTCAACATTATGAATATGTGTATCACTACTATCGAGATTCATTAAAAATAGACCACTCTTCAAGGGTGCATGACCATAAAAGATATTACTCATATAAATAGAACAACCATTATTCTCTCGATTTAAATGAATAACCGTCTCGCATCAAACAAGATCCAGATATAATGTTCATGCTCAACGCAGCACCAAATAACAATTATTTAGGTCTAAAACTAATCCCAAGGTAGATGTAGAGGTAGCGTGCCGATCGCGATCACATCGACTTTGGAACCATTTCCCACGCCAAGATCGTCACCTCGCCCTTTGCCGTTGTTCGCTAATCAAGAGTCCCTGCTTCGAGTTGCAAATATTAGCAATGTAACCAAGATCAAATACCCAGTGCTCTGCGAGCTCTAGTAAGGTACACATCAATAACATGTATATCACATATACCTTTGTTTACCTTGCCATCCTTCTTATCCGCCAAATACTTGGGGCAGTTCCGCTTCAAAGGACTACCGCTTGTAGTAGAAGCACTCGGTTTCAGGTTTAGGTCCAGACTTGGGTTTCTTCTCTCCGAGCAAAGAACTTGTTTGCTGTTCTTTTGAAGTTCCTTCTTCTTCCCTTTGCCTTTCTTCTTGAAACTAGTGGTCTTATTGACCATCAACACTTGATGCTCCTTCTGATTTCTACCTCCGCAGCCTTTAGCATTGCGAAGAGCTCTGCATAGTCTTTACTAACCCTTGCATATTATAGGTCATCACGAAGCCTTTGTAGCTTGGTGGCAGTGATTGAAGAATTTCATCAATGACACAATCATCCGGAAGATTAACTCCAGCTTGAGTCAAGTGATTGTAATATCCGCACATTTCGAGTATGTGCTCACCGATGCATCCATTCTCCTCCATCTTGCAGCTATAGAACTTATTGGAGACTTCATATCTCTCAATCCGCATTCTGTTGAAATATCAACTTCAACTCCTCGAACATCTCATATGCTCCATGACGCTCAAAACGTCGTTGAAGACCCGGTTCTAAGCCGTAAAGCATGGCACATCGAACTATAGAGTAGTCATCGCTTTGCTCGCCAGATGTTCTTAACGCCGTCATTGCATCAAGAAGCAGTTCGCACCCAGCGGTGCATCCAGACGTAACTCTTCCAGGCAGCAATGAGGATAATCCTCAAAGTTACGGACCTAGTCCGTAATTGCTACCATCATCTTTCAACTTTGCTTTCTCAAGGAACGCATTAAAATTCAACGGAACAACAAAGACGAGCCATCTATCTACAAACAAACATAGACAAGCAAGATACTATCAGTACTAAGTTCATGATAAATTTAAGTTCAATTAATCATATTACTTAAGAACTCCCACTTAGACAGACATCTCTCTAGTCATCTAAGTGATCACGTGATCCAAATCAACTAAACCATAACCGATCATCACGTGAGATGGAGTAGTTTTCAATGGTGAACATCTTATGTTGATCATATCTACTATATGATTCACGCCGACCTTTCGGTCTCCGTGTTCCGAGGCCATATCTGCATATGCTAGGCTCGTCAAGTATAACCTGAGTATTCTGCATGTGCAAAACTGGCTTGCACCCGTTGTAGATGGACGTAGAGCTTATCACACCCGATCATCACGTGGTGTCTCGGCACAACGAACTTTGGCAAGGGTGCATACTGTGGAGAACACTACTTGATAATTTTAGTGAGAGATCATCTTAAAATGCTACCGCCAATCAAAGCAAGATAAGATGCATAAAGGATAAACATCACATGCAATCAATATAAGTGATATGATATGGCCATCATCATCTTGTGCTTGTGATCTCCATCTCCAAGCACCGTCGTGATCACCATCGCCACCGGCGCGACACCTTGATCTCCATCGTAGCATCGTTGTCGTTTACGCCATCTATTGCTTCTACGACTATCGCTACCGCTTAGTGATAAAGTAAAGCAATTACTGTATGCTTGCATTTCATACAATAAAGCGACAACCATATGGCTCCAGCCATTGCCGATAACTTTGGTTACAAAACATGATCATCTCATACAATAAAATATAGCATCACGCCTTGACCATATCACATCACAACATGCCCTGCAAAAACAAGTTAGACGCCCTCTACTTTGTTGTTGCAAATTTTACGTGGCTGCTACGGGCTTAAGCAAGAACCAATCTCACCTACGCATCAAAACCACAACGATAGTTTGTCAAATAGACTCGCTTTAACCTTCACAAGGACCGGGCGAGCTACACTCGGTTCAACTAAAGTGAGAGAGATAGACACCCGCCAGCCACCTTTAAGCACGAGTGCTCGAACGGTGAAACCAGTCTCGCGAAGCGCACGCGTAATGTCGGTCCGGCCGCTTCATCTCACAATACCGCTGAACCAAAATATGACATGCTGGTAGGCAGATGACTTATATCGTCCACAACTCACTTGTGTTCTACTCGTGCAAAACATCAAACCATAAAAACCTAGGCTCGATGCCACTGTGGGGAACATAGTAATTTCAAAAAATTCCTACGCACACGCAAGATCATGGTGATGCATAGCAACGAGAGGGAGAGTGTTGTCACGCACTCGTGAGACCAAAGCGAAGCGATCACAACGTAGAGGAAGTAGTCGACGTTCTCCTCGCGATCCAACCGATCCCAGCGCGCATACTCGGCGCCCGAAGTTCTTGACCCACGACAGCTCGGTGACGCTCCTCGGGCTCCGATCCAGCAAAGCTCCAGGAGAGAGAGTTCCACAAGACGACGGCGCAGTGACGATCTTGATGTTTTATCGACGCAGGCTTCGCCTAAGCACCGCCACGATATGACCGAGGTGGAATATGGTGGAGGGGGCACCGACACGGCTAAGGAACGATCTCAAGGATCAACTTGTGTGTTCTAGGGTGCCCCTGCCCCGTGATATAAAGGAGCAAGGGGAGGGCCGGCCGGCCTAGGAGGCGCGCCAGGAGGGGGAGTCCTCCTCCTAGTGGGAGTAGGACTCCCCTTCCTAGTCCAACTAGGAAGGAGGAAGGGGAAGGAAGGAGAGGAGAGGAAGAGGGAGGGGGCCGCGCCTCCTTGTCCTATTCGACTCCCCATGGGGGCGACGCCACCTCCCGGTGCGCCCTCTCTCTCCCTCTTGGCCCAATAAGGCCCATTACTTCCCGGAGGTTCCGTAACCCCTCGGCAGACCGGTTTCTCCGAAACTTCCGAACCTTTCCGTGTCCGAATATAGCCGCCCAATATATCAATCTTTATGTCTCGACCATTTCGAGACTCCTCGTCATGTCCGTGATCACATCCGGACTCAACTCCTTCGGTACATCAAAATACACAAACTCATAATATAACCGCCATCGAAACCTTAAGCGTGCGGACCCTACGGTTCGAGAACAATGTAGACATGACCGAGACACGTCTGCGGTCAATAACCAATAGCGGGACCTCGATGCCCATATTGGCTCGTACATATTCTACGAAGATCTTTATCGGTCGACCGCATAACAACATACGTTGTTCCCTTTGTCATCGGTATGTTACTTGCCCGAGATTCGATCGCCGGTATCCAATACCTAGTTCAATCTCGTTATCGCAAGTCTCTTTACTCGTTCCGTAATACATCATCTCACAGCTAACTCATTAGTTGTAATGCTTGCAAGGCTTAAGTGATGTGTATTACCGAGAGGGCCCAGAGATACCTCTCCGACAATCGGAGTGACAAATCCTAATCTCAAATATGCCAACCCAATATCCGCCTTTGGAGACACCTGTAGTACTCCTTTATAATCACCCGATTACGTTAGACGCTTGGTAGTACCCAAAGTGTTCCTCCGTAAACGGAGTTGCATAATCTCATAGTTATAGGAACATGTATAAGTCATGGATAAAAGCAATAGCAACATACTAAACGATCGGGTGCTAAGCTAATGGAATGGGTCATGTCAATCGATCATTCAACTAATGATGTGACCTTGTTAATCAAATGAAAACTCCTTTGTCTATGGTTAGGAAACTTAACCATCTTTGATTAACAAGCTAGTCTAGTAGAGGCATACTAGTGACACTCTGTTTGTCTATGTATTCACACATGTATTATGTTTCCGGTTAATACAATTCTAGCATGAATAATAAACATTTATCATGAAATAAGGAAATAAATAATAACTTTATTATTGCCTCTAGGGCATATTTCCTTCAGCGCCACCCCCCTTTCCTTCTCCTACTCCCTCTCCTTCCCCCTTTCCCCCTCTGATAAAAGGTAGGGGGGCGAATCCTACTAGGAGCCCAAGTGGGACTCCTCCCACTTGGGGAGCGCCTAGGGCCGGCCTCCTCTCCCTCCCTCCTTTATATACGGGAGGGGGTCACTACTGGAATCAGCTACTTTGCTATCTGCCAGCTCTTTTCCGTCCGCTAGCGAACGGCAAACAAGCTCTTTGCCATCAGCTACCCAAAAGCAGACGGCAGAAGAATCGGGTGATGGCAAAGAAAGTCTTGCTATCACCAGTTCTTTGTCCGTCGCAAGTCGACGGCAAAGAGTCTTTCCGTCGCCAACAGATGGCAAAGAGGGAAGGGGGCCCCACTGAGGAGCTGTTTAAAAATACTTATCGGTTTTTCTTTGCCGCCTCGCTAGCAGACGGCAAAGAGCAAAAAAGCGGACGGCAAAGAGGGCGGACGGCAAACATTCAACATATCTAACAAATACCCCCACCCCCCTCTCTCTCTCGCTTCTCTCCTGCTCCCACATGCGCGCCGCCTCAAAGACTTTCGCCGCCTCGTCGCCCCCGCCACGCCGCCCCCCCTCCCCGCCCGTCGCCCACCCCCCGCCCCTGTCGCCTGCTGCCGTCTCGCCGGCCGCCTAGGCCGCCCGCCCTCCTCCCTCCTCCGGCTGCCGCCATCGCCCTGCACTGCCACGCCGCCTCCGCCTGCCTCCGCCGCCCCGCCTGGCCAGGCCGGCGCCCCCACCGCCTGGCCCCCTCCTCCACTGCAACCTCCTCCACCAGCCAGTGAGCTCTACCTCCTCTGCTTTTTCCTTTTTTTTTCTATTTTTTTTGTTTTAGGTTTATGTTTAGTTTAGATTTAGTTCTAGTTTTAGGTTTAGGTTTAGTTTTAGTTTAGTTTTAGGTTTAGATTTAGTTTTTTCCTTTTTTTTCTTTTTTTTAGTTTTAGGTTTATGTTTAGTTTAGATTTAGTTTTAGTTTTAGTTTTAGGTTTAGATTTAGGTTTAGTTTTAGGTTTAGTTCAGTTTTAGGAAAGAAAAAGAAGAAGAAGAAAAAACAGGAGAGGAGGAGAAGAAGAAGAGGAAAAAGGAAAGGAAGAAGAAGAGGAGGAGGAGAAGAAAAAAGAAGGAGAGGAAGAAGAAGAAGAAAAAAGAGGAGAGGAGGAGAAGAAGAAGAGGAAAAAGGAAAGGAAGAAGAAGAAGAGGAGGAGGAGAAGAAAAAATAAGAAGAGGAAGAAGAAGAAGAAAAAAGAGGAGAGGAGGAGAAGAAGAAGAGGAAAAAGGAAAGGAGGAAGAAGAAGAAGAAGAAGAAGAGGAAGAAGGAAAAAAGGAAGAAAAGGAAGAAGAGGAAGAAGAAGAAAAGGAAAAAGGAGGAAAAAACCCGACCCGACACGGCACCCCGACCCCGAACCGGCACCCCGACACGACACCCTCACCCCGAGACCCCAACCCCGACACCCCGACACCGACACCCCAACCCCGAGCCTGACCCGACACCCCGACCCCGACACCGACATCAAGCACCGACCCGACCCAAGACCCGACGCGACACCCCGACCCCGAGACCCCGACCCGACACCCCGACCTCACCCCGACACCGATCCTCGACTTTGAGCCCGACCCGACACCTCGACCCGACACCGACATGGCACTCGACCCGACCCAAGCACCCGACCCCGAGCTTGACCCGACACCCGACCCGACATCGACACGGCACCCCGACCCGACACCGACACCCCGACCCCGACACCGACACGACACTCGACCCGACCCGCACCCGACCCGACACCCCGACCCGAGACCCGACCCGACCCGACCCCGACACCGACACCCCGACCCCGAGCCCGACCCGACATCCCGACCTGGACACCGACACGGCACCTCGACCCGACGACACCCACCCCCAAACCCCGACCCCGACCCGACACGGCACCCCGACACCGACACGACATTTCTAACCCCGACACCTTTAAAAGGTGTTCTTTGGCCTTCCAGAGGCCGTATTGTGGTCATATATTTGTGAATTATTAGTTAGGTCATATATTTTTCGATTTTGTTATGAAAACATCATATATAATTGTGTTGATCGGGTAGTTTTAAATGTGCAGTTGTTTATGTTGTACTTGATGATGATACACTTAAGTGATATACATATTATTATTCATGTCGGTACTTTTTTTCATGTTGTACTAATTTCGTTTATTCTTTGTCATGGCAGGTGTTAAAATATGATGGGCGCTGGTTGGGAGCGCACCGAGGCCCCTTCTTCGTCGGCGCATAGTGTGAGGTCTTCCATTCCACACGCACCTCTCCGCCGAGCGTTGCTGGACAGTATGGCGACACCGCCGGGCCCTTCTTCGTCGACCGCGGTGCCCAGCAAGGGACGAGGTAAGAAGAAGGGCCGAGGTGGAGCACGTGGTCGCGGGAGAGGAGGTAGGGTGACTCTTACGGCGCCTTCCTCGCCGCCGCCCCCAGTTGTTTCACCCAAGCACGTGACTGCTAGGGTGGACTCATCTGAGGAGGAGGCTACACGGACTCCAGTCCACGAGCCTCCGGTCCACAGGTCTTCGGCCCACGAGCCTCGGGTCGACGGGCCTTCGACCCATGAGAGTTGGGCCCACGAGACCCCGGAGGAGCACACGTCTGGATGGGGTACTTGGTCGAGTCAGCCTGAGGAGCCGAGTGGCCATGCTGATGATGGCGGGGAGCCGAGTGGCCATGCTGATGATGGCGGGGAGCCGACTGATTTTGAGGAGGGGGAGGAGGGGGCCAACATCTACCAGCGTGGTGCTACACGGCCCCGTCCCGTGCGGCGACCATGAAAGCAGAGGTGGTTGATTTTCCTTGATGGGGAGAGGTAAGTGCATTTAATCTTTCTGTACCTTCTACATTCACGTTTCTTCAAATAACTAATGTGTTGGCCTTGTCATGCTGCAGGGTTGGGACCACCATGAAAGTGTCCGCCGCCCAACTCCGCCCTTGGAGTTCTGATTCGCAAAACTTTCGGGTTTGTCACGCTGCTCGTGAGGGTCGGCTTCCAGAGGTTGGATTGAGTTGGGAGCACTACTTGGCTGCCCCGGCCCCGCCGGTGAGATTATCGACGGTGTCTTGTGCAAGACGAGGGCAGACATGATGATTAGAAAGTTCTGGGTAATTTCTCCTTTACACAATTAAAAATCTTCAACTAGCTAGTTATTAATTGTACTAATCAATATTGTCTCATTTGATTGCAGACATTCTACAGGTGTGAGGAGGGATACGAGGAGGAGGCGGCAGATGTTATCCACAAGGAGTGCAAGCTCCTACTTCAGAACTTACGGCATGAGGCTCGGGTGTAGTCTGTTCGAGACTACTACGCCGACCGTGGTATCAAGAAGTCCAAGCAGGAGTCTCGCGATAAGTTCTTGAGTAAGGAGCAGTACATGAAGGTAATTCTTAAGGCCTTGTACTTAATTCCTTTATTTAGTAATTCATAGCCGTAGCGCTGAAGTTTCTATTTGCTAACTTTGGCCCCTCAGAGATGGTGTGCGGATCGGATGGATTGTTGGGAGGTGTTGGTCGATGGGTGATGCTCAAAAGAATGGCGGGCCACCCACAATGAGGCCAAGGACAAACGTGCCCAAATGGAAGGTGTGCCACACCACCAAGGCAGCTCCAACTTATTTCAAGACGCAATGAACTGGTATTTGGTTTGCTTCATGATTCATGCAATTCATTCATCATGCTAGCTTTAGCCCTTTAATTACTAATTTACTTTGTTTCTCTCTTTCGGGCACACTACAATAAGGCGGATAAGGTGCCGAGGTGTACGAATTGTATGCCATGGCCCACACTGGCTCTTACAAGAAAGTCAAGGCATTCTCTGCATCTGACCTCGATGATCCAAAGAACTTCACCAACATCTTCGCCCACGATAAGCTTGTGCAATATAGAGATCAGGGGAAGGCGAGGAAAGGGGAGGACTTTAACCCGAGCCAGGGTCCCATTGATACAGAGTTGCTGATGATATCTGGTGGCGGGAGGTCCCATGGCTCCATAGCCCTGGGAGATGGACTTATCCGTTGTCCTAGCACTCTCCCGGAGATCAAGGCGTGCTAGTCGAGCTCCGCTCCTGAGATAAGGCCTCGTGAACGGCCAGTCCAACTCGCCATCAAGGTTAGTTATACGTACTCAGCTATCTTTCTCCATTACATTGTGTGCGCTTCCATCAATTATTACAAATGGTCATGTAGGTGGTGTTGCGGGTTGCTATACAGAGTGAGAGAGATAGAACGGAGAAACTTCTGGCGGAGGCGACGGAGAGGCAGCGGGAGTTGGAGGAGAGGACGACAAAGATGTTGGAGGAGGAGAGGGCACGGAATGACATGCAGGCAAGGGCCATGTATGAGCTCCTTGTGGTAAGTTTCTTCTGCAGATTACTTGCTAGTCTTAACATTTGAGTCTCATTACTAACTAGTATGACTCTTGTAGAAAACCAAATGTGTAGTCTGTGCGTAGAAGTCCGGTCGATCGCTCCGCCGATGCGATGATTGCTCCGGGAGCATGGTGAGTTTAATTTGAATGGACATTACTTGTTAGTCTTAACATTTGAGTGTCATAATGCTAACGAGACATTGAAATGATCTTTGGTGCAGCTTAAATCCGAACGCATCGCACGATCCTTCTCCCTACTAAGCACGAGCCAGCCCGCTCCTACACCTCCCTGATCACGGTAAGTTTCTCTAGACTTAGACTTAGCTTTATTTCCTCCAATATGCTTACCATAATGACCTAGAGTTAGCTTCTTTTCCTTCAAAATGACTTAATAAGCTTACTTATGTCAAAAATTCCATAATTAACTTAGTTAGCTCATAAACGATCCATTTTACCTAAGTTAGCTCTAATATGACTCATTTTACCTTAGTTAGCTTACAAGTGATCCAATTTATCCAAGTTAGCTATAAAATGACCCATTTTAGTAGATTAGCTCGTAAATGATCCATTTTACCTACGTTAGCTATAAAATGACCCATTTCACCTAGGTTAGCTCCAAATGACCCATTTCACATAGGTTAGCTCCAAAATGACCCATTTCACCTAGATTTGCTCCTAAACGATCAATTTCACCTAAGTTAGCTAAAAACGATCCATTTCACCTAAATTAGCTCTTAAATGATCCATTTCACCTAAGTTAGGTCATAAACGACCCATTTCAACTAAGTTAGCTCATAAAAGCTCATAAATGATCCATTTCACCTAAGTTAGCTCAAAAACGATCCATTTCACCTTACTTAGCTCAAAAACGATGCCCTTCACCTTAGTTAGCTCATAAACGACCCATTTCAACTAAGTTAGCTCATAAATGATCCATTTCAACTAAGTTAGCTCATAAACAACCCATTTCAACTTTGTTAGCTCATATATGATCCATTTCACCTAAGTTAGCTCATAAATGCCATATACTTCTTGTTCTAGTCTTCTTCTTGTTCTAGTCACCTATTTCTAACTTTCTTATTTACCATTTTGCAGATTTCATTCACTTCATGGAAGCTAGCTTGCTATGATGGAGTGCTTGCTTTTCCTTTGATGAAACTTTGCATTGTATCTAGCTTGCTATGATAGAACTTGCTATCTTGACGAAACTTTGCATTGTAATATGTATATGGATGGAACTTGCTTATGTGTGAACAATGTGTATGGATGGAACTTGCTTATGTATGAACAATGTCTATGGATGAAACTGATGTGATATGTGATATGTGATATGAAACTTATGTGCTGGATATGTGATATGGAAATATATCTATATATGTCATATATATTTGCTGTGAAAATTGTTGGATTAAAAAAACAGAAAAAAAGAGACAATATGAAGGCTCTTTGTCGTCTGCCACCGACGGCAAAGGGCTCTTTGCCATCGCAGCGGAAGGCAAAGAGGCCACGTGTGTGCAATCGTAGCTTCTGGGAGGTCAACCAATTTGGTCGGTTGCCCATAGTGGTCGACGGCAATGGCTCTTTGTTAACCGCCTAACGGAGTAATAAACACATTTATTGCCGTCCGCCTTCTTTGTCGTCCGCCGCCGATGGCAAAGGCCCTTTGCCGTCATCTGCCCGAAGCAGACGGCAACGCAGCTCTTTGCCGTCCCCTACTTTGCCGTCACCTTTTGCCGTCCGTGGCTGACGGCAAAGGTCTTTGCCGTCCGCCATCCATGCCTTTACCGTCCACCGTGGCAGATGGCAAAGTAGCAGATTCATGTAGTGGGTACCCCTAGAACACACATCAATTGCTCCAAGCCGTGTGGGGCGCCCCCCCCCCCCCCCCTCCATAGTTTACGCCTTCGGTCATATTCTCGCGGTGCTTAGGCGAAGCCCTGCACGGATCACATCACCATCACCGTCACCATGCCGTTATGCTGACGGAACTCATCTACTCATTCGACCCTCTGCTGGATCAAGAGCTCGAGGGACGTCATCGCACTGAATGTATGCAGAAATCGTAGGTGCCGTACATTCGATACTCGATCGGTTAGAATGAGAAGACGTTCGACTACATCAACTGCGTTGAGCAAATGCTTCCGCTTTCCGTCTATGAGGGTATGTGGACACACTCTCCCCCTCTTATTGCTAAGCATCTCCTAGATAGATCTTTCGTGAACGTAGGAATTTTTTTGAAATTGCATGTTGCGTTTCCCAAGAGGTTCCGCCTTTTCCTCTGTTAAGACAACTCAATATTTTCCTTCCACTAAGGCTACAAAGTTTGTTTGTGTTCCTAAGAATAAGGGTGAATCTTCAAGTAAAGGTTACGAAGATCTCAAAACAATAAATATTCACTCTAACTTTTTCGATACTATTAGGGAACCAATTGCCACAAGTGAATTTCTTGTTTTCTTGTCTAGGAGTTTGATTATTGATAAAACCAAAGAATCTCCTAAGAATTATAAGTGTGCAATCAAGGAATTGCATACCAAAGATGAAAATACCTAGATCTATGTTTTATGCTTAGCTAAGGGCGTTAAACAATAGCGCTTTTTGGGAGGCAACCCAATTTTATTTTTGTTTTTGCTTTTTATTCTGTTTTTCAATAAATAATTCATCTAGCCTCTGGTTAGATGTGTTTTTGTGTCTTAATTAGTGTTTGTGCCAAGTAAGACCTTTGGGATGGCTTACGGTGATAGTTGATTTGATCTTCTGAAAAACAAAAACTTTTGCGCCCAGCAAAATAATTTTCATAATTCACAGAAGCACGCTTTTGATCTGAATTCTTTGAAAAAGATTGATATAAACATTGCCCAGGTTATCCTAATTTTTCGGAATTTTTGGAGTTATAGAAGTATTCGGAGTATTAAGATTGCTACAAACTGTTTTGTTTTTGACAGATTCTGTTCTCTTGTGTTGTTTGCTTATTTTGATGAATCTATGGGTAGTATCGGGGGGTATGAACCATGGAGAAGTTGGAACACAGTGAATATTACACCAATATAAATAAAGAATGAGTTCACAACAGTACCAAAACTGGTGATTTATTTTCTTATACTAACGGATCTCATAAGCTTTTCTGTTGAGTTTTGTGTTGTGAAGTGTTCAAGTTTTGGGTAAGGATTTGATGGACTATGGAATGAGGAGTGGGAAGAGCCTAATCTTGGGGATGCCCAAGGCACCCCAAGGTAATATTCAGGGACAACCAAGAGCCTAAGCTTTTGGATGCCCCGGAAGGCATCCCCTCTTTCGTCTTCGGCTATTGGTAACTTTACTTGAGGCTATATTTTTATTCACCACATGATATGTGTTTTGCTTGGAGCGTCTTGTATGATTTGAGCCTTTGATTTTTAGTTTGCCAGAATCATCCTTGCTGTACACACCTTTTGAGAGGGACACACATGAATCGTGATTTATTACAATACTCTATGTGCTTCACTTATATCTTTTGAGCTAGGCAATTTTGCTCTAGTACTTCACTTATATCTTTTTAGAGCACGACGGTCGTTTTATTTTATAGAAATTGTTGAACTCTCATGCTTCACTTCTACTATTTTGAGAGTCTTTCTAAACAGCATGGTAATTTGCTTAGGTTATGAATTTAGTCCTAATATGATGAGCATCCAAGAGGGATATAATAAAAACTTTCATATAAAGTGCATTGGATACTATGAGAAGTTTGATTCCTTATTATTGTTTTGAGATATGAGGATGGTGATATTAGAGTCATGCTAGTGGAGTAATTGTGTATTGTAGAAATACTTGTGTTGAGGTTTGTGATTCCCATAGCATGCGCGTATGGTGAACCGTTATGTAACGAACTTAGAGCATGATTTATTTATTGATTGTCTTCCTTATGAGTGGCGGTCGGGGACGAGTGATGGTCTTTTCCTGCCAATCTATCCCCCTAGGAGCATGCGCGTAGTACTTTGTTTCGATATCTAATAGACTTCCACAATAAGGATGTGAGTTCTTTATGACTAATGTTGAGTCCATGGATTATACGCACTCTCAACCTTCCACCATTGCTAGCCTCTCTAGTACCGCACAACTTTCGCCGGTACCATACTTCCACCATATACCTTCCTAAGCATTTACATAGCCATTCTGAGATATATTGCCATGCAACTTTCCAGCATTTCGTTTATTATGACACGCTGCATCATTGTCATATTGCTTTGGATGATCATGTAGTTGACATAGTGTTTGTGGTAAAGCCACCGTGCATAATTTTCATACATGTCACTCTTGAGTCGTTGCACATCCCGGTACACCGTTGGAGGAATTCATATAGAGTCATATTTTGTTCTAAGTATCGAATTGTAAGTAAATAAAAGTGTGATGATCATCATTATTAGAACATTGTCCCATGTGAGGAAAAAACAGAGGCCAATGAAGCCTAAATAAAAAAAGGAGGCCAAAGAAGCCATGAAAAATGAGAGAAAAAAAGAAGGAGCAATGTTTCTATCCTTTTTCCACACTTGTGCTTCAAAGTAGCACCATGATCTTCATGATAGAGAGTCTCCTATTTTGTCACTTTCATATACTAGTGGGAATTTTTCATTATAGAACTTGGCTTGTATATTCCAACGATGGGCTTCCTCAAATGCCCTAGGTCTTCATGAGCAAGCAAGTTGGATGCACACCCGCTTAGTTTCTTTTTGAGCTTTCATAAACTTATAGTTCTAGTGCATCCGTTGCATGGCAATCCCTACTCACGCACATTGATATCTATTGATGGGCATGTCCATAGCCCGTTGATACACCTAGTTAATGTGAGACTATCTCCTTCTTTTTGTCTTCTCCACAACCACCTTATTTTATTCCACCTATAGTGCAATGTCCATGGCACACGCTCATGTATTGCGTGAAAGTTGAAAAAGTTTGAGAACATCAAAACTATGAAACAATTGCTTGGCTTGTCATCGGGGTTGTGCATCATTTGAATATTTTGTGCGATGAAGATGGAGCATAGCCAGACTATATGATTTTGTAGGGATAACTTTCTTTGGCCATGTTATTTTGAGAAGACATAATTTCTTTATTAGTATGCTTGAAGTATTATCATTTTTATGTCCATACTAAACTTTTGTTTTGAATCTTATGGATCTGAACATTCATGCCACAATAAAGAAAATTACATGGATAAATATGTTAGGTAGAATTCCACATCAAAAATTCTGTTTTTATCATTTACCTACTCGAGGACGAGCAGGAATTAAGCTTGGCGATGCTTGATACGTCTCCAACATATCTGTTATTTTTTATTGTTCCATGCTATTATATTATCTGTTTTGGATGTTTTATATGCATTAATATGCTATTTTATATTATTTTTGGGACTAACCTATTAACCTAGAGCAGAGTGCCAGTTTCTGTTTTTTCCTTGTTTTTGAGCTTCGTAGAAAAGGAATACTAAATGGAGTCCAAACGGAATAAAACTTCACGATGATTTTTCTTGGACCAGAAGACACCCAGGTGACTTGGAGTTCAAGTAAGAAGAGCCACGAGGCGGCGACAAGGGTGGAGGGCTCGCCCAGTGGGGTAGGGCGTGCTCCCCTACCTTGTGGACCCCTCGATGACCCCCTGACCTAGATCTTCCTCCTATATATTTGCAAATATTCTGAAACCACAAGAAGCATCCATGAAAACACTTCTCCACCAGCGCAACCTTATGTTCCCATGAGATCCCATCTAGGGACCTTTTCCGGCACCCTGCCAGAGGGGGATTCAATCACGAAGGGCATCTACATCAACTCTATAGCTAGTAGTCCACCACAGACCTACGGTTCCATAGCTAGTAGCTAGGTGGCTTCTTCTCTCTCTTTGATTCTCAATACCATGTTCTCCTCAATGTTCTTGGAGATCTATCTGATGTAATCTTCTTTTGCGGTGTGTTTGTCGAGATCCAATGAATTGTCGATTTATGATCAGCTTATCTATTAATATTATTTGAATCTCCTCTGAATTCTTATATGCATGATTTGGTATCTTTGTATTTCTCTTCGAATTATCAGTTTGGTTTGGCCAACTAGATTGGTTTTTCTTGCAGTGGAGAGGTGCTTAGCTTTGGGTTCAATCTTGCGGTGTCCTCACCAGTGACAAAGTAGGGGTAGCGAGGCACGTATAGCATTGTTGCCATCGAGGATAAAAAGATGGGGTTTTCATCATATTGCTTGAGTTAATTCCTCTACATCGTGTCATCTTACTTAACGTGTTACTCTGTTCTTTATGAACTTAATACTCTAGATGCAGGCAGGAGTCGGTCGATGTGTGGAGTAATAGTAGTAGATGCAAAATCATTTCAGTCTACTTGACACGGACGTGATGCCTATATTGCATAATCATTGCCTTGGATATCGTCATAACTTTGCCTTTTCTATCAATTGCTCGACAGTAATTTGTTCACCCATTGTATTATTTGCCTTCATGAGAGAAGCATCTAGTGAAACATATGGCCCCGGGACTATTTTCCATCATATTAGTTTCGGATCTTCTATTTTCCATCATATTAGTTTCTAATATTCTATTTTCCATCATATTAGTTTCTGATCTACTATTTAGCAATCTTTTATTTTCAGATCTATAAACCAAAAAACCCAAAAATGGTTTACCTTTTGTTGAATATCTCTATCAGATCTCACTTTTGCAAGTAGGCGTGAAGGGATTAACAACCCCTTTATTGAGTTGGGTGCAAGTTGTTTGATTGTTTGTGCAGGTATTGGTGATATGTGTGTTCTTCTCCTACTGTATTAATACCTTGGTTCTCAAACCGAGGGAAATACTTATCTCTACTTTGCTGTATCACCCTTTCCTCTTCAAGGGAAAACTAACGTAAGCTCAAGAAGTAGCAATTGACAACCTCTTTTTGCGTTGTGTGCAAGTGTTTGTTCGTTTGTGCAGGTGCATCTATTGGGGACTTGCTTGTGCCTCCTACTGGAATTATACCTTGGTTCTTAACTGAGGGAAATACTTGTCTCTACTTTGCTGCATCACCCTTTCCTCTGCAAGGGTAAAATCAACGCAAGCTCAAGAAGTAGTAGGAAGAATTTCTCGCATCGTTGTCGGTGAGGTTCTACATCAAGCCCACCAAGTACCTATCATAAACTCTCATCTCTTACACTTACATTATTTGCCATTTGCCTCTCGTTTTACTCTCCCCCACTTCTAAAATGTTTTAAGAAATACACAAAAATATTTGCCTTTTTATTCGCCTTCTTCCGTTCATCTTTTTGTTTGCTTCTTGTTTGCTTGTGTGCTAGATTGTTTGCTTGTGTGCTAGATTGCTTGCTTTGTCATGATGTCTCAAGGAAATACCAAGTTGTGTGATTTCTCCAACACTAATAATAATGATTTTATTAGTACTCTGATTGCTCCCGCCACTAGTGCGGAATCTTATGAAATTAATGCCGCTTTGTCGAATCTTGTTATGAAAGAACAATTTTCTGGTAGTTGATATGTATCCAACGTATCTATAATATATGAAGTATTCATGTTGTTATATAATCATTCTTGGATGTTTTAAAATGATTTTATAGCAAATTTATATCATTTTTTGGGAACTAACCTATTGACCCAGTGCCTAGTGCCAGTTGTTGTTTTTTGCTGGTTTTTTACATCGTAGGAAATCAATATCGAGTCCAAACACCTTGAAACTTTTTGTGGATTTTTTATGGACCAGAAGACATCTAATGGGCCAGAGCAGCACCTAGGGGGTGCCCCGAGGGGGGCACAACCCACCAGGGCGCGTCTGGGCCCCCAGGCACGCCCCGGTGGGTTGTGCCCACCTCGGTGGCCTCCCGCACCCCCTATTCGCCCTATAAGTCATCAAATATTCCAAAACCCTCATGGAGAACCTAGATCGGAAGTTCCACCGCTGCAAGCCTCTGTAGCCACCAAAAACCAATCGGGAGCCCATTCCGACACCCTGCCGGAGGGGAAGATCATCACTGATGGCCATCTTCACCATCCCGGTGGCCACCACAATGAAGAGGGAGTAGTCCACCCTTGGGGCTGAGGGTTTGTACCGGTAGCTATCTGTTTAATCTCTCTCTCGTGATCTTGAGATATCACGATCTTGATGTATCGGGGGCTTTGTTAATATAGTTGGATCATATGGTATTTTCTCCTCTCTATCTTGTTGTGATGAATTGAATCTTTACCCTTTGAAGATTTGTCTTGTCGGATTGAATGTTCAGATCTGAGAACACATGATGTATGTCTTGCGGTATGAATACTTGAGGTGACAATGGGGTATCATATTGATTCACTTGATGTATGTTATGCCACTCAACTTGCAGATTCCCGAGGTGACATTGGGGTAATCTATGCATAGGGGTTGATGCACATTTTTATTATCTTTTCTTCGATAAAAACTTTGGGGTCTCCTTGTAGTTATTTGTGTGGATTGAATATTATGATCATGAAGTTGTTTGATGCATATCGTAGAATTAACTCACTAATACTTGTGGTGACATTGGAGTATATAGGTGACATTAGAGTTGGTTGATGTGTGTCATATGGTGTTATTTTAGTACGAACTCTTGGTTAGATTGATTGGAAAGAATAACTTTGTGTTATTTTAGTACGAACTCTAGGATAGATTGATCGGAAAGAATAACTTTGAGGTGGTTTCGTACCCTACAAACAATTTCTATCTTTTGTTGTCCGCTAATAGGAACTCGGGAGTGATTCTTTATTGCACTTTGAGGGTTAATCATATGATCCAACTATGTTAGCATTGTTGAGAGATTGCACTAGTGAAATTATGCACCCTAGGCCTCATTTTCCATTATTGCATATCGTTTGTGCTCTCTTTTATTATTCACTACCTTGTTGTTTTTTATTGTTCGCACTACAAAAACTCATATCTACTATCCATATTACACTTTTATCACCATCTCTTCGCCGAACTAGTGCACCTATACAATTTGCCATTGTATTGGGTGTGTTGGGGACACAAGAGATTTCTTGTATTTGATTGCAGGGTTGCTTGAGAGAGACTATATTCATCCTATGCCTCCCACGGATTGATAAACCTTAGGTCATCCACTTGAGGGAAAATTGCTACTGTCCTACAAAACTCTGCGCTTGGAGACCCAACACAAGTCTACAAGAATAAAGTTGCATAGTAGACATCAAGCTCTTTTCTGGTGCCATTGTCGGGGAGGTGAGTGCATGAAGGTATATCTTTAGATCTTGCAATCGAATCTTTTAGTTTCTTGTTTTATCACTAGTTTGGTTTATAAAAGAAAGCTGCAAAAAATGGACATTGGGTTACCTCAGGTTGTTCTTTATATTTATAATGTTTATCTTGAGAATAAGGATTCTGATAATTGTGCTCAATTGCTAGAAAAAGAATTCAACAAAATTTATGGCACAAAAACGTTGGATGATGATTGCACTAGCCATGATCATGATGTCTCCTACAAGGATGTCAATTTTGCGAGTAAATTGGGAGTGCAAACACACACCAAAAAGGGAAGATAGATTTTGCAAGAGGCATAAGTATTTCGAAACTAGATGGTTGCAAGAGAAGATAGATGGTTGTGCTGAAAATTTTAATTTTTTCGCCATCCTTGCGAACTTTGCAATGAATGTGGTCATTTAAATCTCCAATGCAAATTGTTTCATGATAGAATTATGTTCAAAAGTTGTGATGACTTGATTTCCCTTGCGCATCATAATGAACTTAGTTTGTGATAACCCACAAGTATAGGGGATCGCAACAGTTTTTGAGGGTAGAGTATTCAACCCAAATTTATTGATTCGACACAAGGGGAGCCAAAGAATATTCTCAAGTATTAGCAGCTGAGTTGTCAATTCAACCACACCTGGAAACTTAGTATCTGCAGCAAAGTATTTAGTAGCAAAGTAATATGATAGTGGTGGTAACGGTAACAAAAGTAAAGACAACAAAAGTAATGTTTTTGGTATTTTGTAGTGATTGTAATAAAGAGTAACGGAAAAGTAAATAAGCGAGAACCAAGATATGGAAAACTCAGAGGCACCGGATTAGTGATGGATAATTATGCCGGATGCGGTTCGTCATGTAACAGTCATAACATAGGGTGACACAGAACTAGCTCCAATTCATCAATGTAATGTAGGCATGTATTCCGTATATAGTCATACGTGCTTATGGAAAAGAACTTGCATGACATCTTTTGTCCTACCCTCTCGTGGCAGCGGGGTCCTAGTGGAAACTAAGGGATATGAAGGCCTCCTTTTAATAGAGAACCGAAACAAAGCATTAGCACATAGTGAATACATGAACTCCTCAGACTGTGGTCATCACCAGGAGTGGTCCCGATTATTGTCACTTCGGGGTTGCCGGATCATAACACATAGTAGGTGACTAGACTTGCAAGATAGGATCAAGAACACACATATATTCATGAAAACATAATAGGTTCAGATCTGAAATCATGGCACTCGGGCCCTAGTGACAAGCATTAAGCATAGCAAAGTCATAGCAACATCAATCTCAGAACATAGTGGATACTAGGGATCAAACCCTAACAAAACTAACTCGATTACATGATAAATCTCATCCAACCCATCACCGTCCAGCAAGCCTACGATGGAATTACTCACGCACGGCGGTGAGCATCATGAAATTGGTAATGGAGGATGGTTGATGATGACGACGGCGACGAATCCCCCTCTCCGGAGCCCCGAATGGACTCCAGATCAGCCCTCCCAAGAGAGATTAGGGCTTGGCGGCGGCTCCGTATCGTAAAACTTGATGATTTCTTCTCTCTGATTTTTTTCTCCCCGAAAGCCAATATATGGAGTTGGAGTTGGTGTCGGAGGGCCACCAGGGGGTCCACGAGGTAGGGTGGCGCGCCCAGGGGGCGGGCGCGCCCCCACCCTCGTGGATAGGGTGTGGGCCCCCTGGACTTCATCTTTGGCGAGGATTTTTATTGTTTTTTCTAAGATGTTCCGTGGAGTTTCAGGTCATTCCGAGAAGTTTTATTTTCTGCACATAAAACAACACCATGGCAATTCTGCTGAAAACAGCGTCAGTCCGGGTTAGTTCCATTCAAATCATACAAGTTAGAGTCCAAAACAAGGGCAAAAGTGTTTGAAAAAGTAGATACGACGAAGATGTATCAACTCCCCCAAGCTTAAACCCTTGCTTGTCCTCAAGCAATTAAGTTGACAAACTGAAAGAGAAAAAGAAAAACTTTTACAAACTCTGTTTGCTCTTGTTGTTGTAAACATGAAAAGCCAGCATTCAAGTTTCAGCAAATATTGTGAACTAACCATACTCACAATAACACGTAGGTCTCACAATTACTCATATCAATAGCATAATCAGCTAGCGAGCTATACTAATCAAACTCGGATGACAACACTTTCTCAAAATAATCATAACATGATATAACGAAATGGTATCTCGCTAGCCCTTTCTGAGACCACAAAACATAAATGCAGAGCACCTTTAAAGATCAAGGACTGACTAAACATTGTAATTCATGGAAAAAGAGATCCAGTCAAGTCATACCCAATATAAATCAATTATAATGAATGCAAACGACATTGTGCTCTCCAGCGGGTGCTTTTAGTAAGAAGGATGATGACTCAACATAAAAGTAAATGGATAGGCCCTTCGCAGAGGGAAGCAGGGATCTGTAGAGGTGCTAGAGCTCAGTTTTGAAATAGAGATAAATTATATTTTGAGCGGCATACTTTCACTGTCAACATAACAACTAAGAGACGACGATATCTTCCATGCTAAACAAATTATAGGTGGTTCCCAAACAGAATTGTAAAGTTTATACTCCCCCTCCTCCACAAGTATCAACCCATGGCTTGCTCAAAACAACGAGTGCCTCCAACATTCAATGGGTCCCAGGAGGAGTTTTGTTTGCAATTATTTTGATTTAGTTTGCATAAAGCATGGGACTGGGCATCCCGAAGACCAGCCATTTTCTCGTGAATGAGGAGCGGAGTCCAGTCCTCTTGAGAATAACCCGCCTAACACGGAAGATAAGGGCAGCCCTAGTTGACATATGAGCTATTCGAGCATGCAAAACAGAATGTTTATTTGAAGGTTTAGAGTTTGGCACATACAAATTTACTTGGAACAAAGGTAAATACCGCATATAGGTAGGTATAGTGGACTCATATGGAATAACTTTGGGGTTTAAGGAGTTTGGATGCACAAGCAGTATTCCCGCTTAGTGCATGTGAAGGCTAGCAAAAGACCTGGAAGCGATTAATCGAGAGAGCGACAACAGTCGTAAACATGCATTAAAATTAATTTACACCGAATACAAGCATGAGTAGGATATAATCTACCATGAACATAAATATCATGAAGGCTATGTTGATTTGATTCAACTACATGCGTGAACATGTGCCATGTCTAGTCACTCAATTCATTTAAAGGAGGATACCATCCCATCATACCACATCATAATCATTCTAATAGCATGTTGGCACGCAAGGTAAACCATTATAACTCATAGCTAATCAAGCATGGCACAAGCAACTATAATCTCTAAATGTCATTGCAAATATGTTTACTTCATAATAGCCGACTCAGGAACGATGAATCATCATATTTACAAAAACAAGAGAGGTCGAGTTCATACCAGCTTTTCTCATCCCAATAAGTCCATCATATATCATCATTACTGCCTTTCACTTGCACGACCGAACGATGTGTATAATAATAAGAGTGCACGTGCATTGGACTAAGATGGAATCTGCAAGCATTCAACTCAAGAGAGAAGACAAGTAATATGGGCTCTAAGTTAAATAAACAATCATGCATATAAGAGCCACTAAGCATTTTCAATAAAGTCTTCTCGACCCCCAAAATAAAGAAAATAAATAAAAACTATTTACACGGGAAAGCTCCCATCAAGCAAAAGAACGGGAAATATTTTTGGTTTTTTCTTTTTAATTTCTACTACAAGCAAAGAAATAAACTACTACTAAATTTTTGGTTTTTTCTAAAGGTCTATCAAACACACAAGAAGAAAGCAGGAAAAAGAAAATAAACTAGCATGGATATTACAGTGAAAGAGTGTGAGCACCGACATCTAGCAATGAGTGTGTGAACATGAATGTAATGTCGGTGGGAAATACGTACTCCCCCAAGCTTAGGCTTTTGGCCTAAGTTGGTCTATTGCCAGGGATAGCCTGGCGGATACCCGTAGGTGTAGCTGGGGTCATACTGTGATGCAGCGGCTATCGCCGCCTGAGCTGTAGTGTGGCGTCAAGCAGCCTCCGCTCTCCTCTCGTACTCATCGGCCTCCTCTCTGGTAATAATGTATCTTCCTTTTGTCTGAGAATCAAAGAAGGCGGGAGCAGGAAGGGTAATACGGACAACATGCCATTTGTTAAAGATTAATCGATATTGGAGAGGTAATTCAGTCCTCTCAACAAACTGGTGGTAGACCATAGAATCAAAATCTAAATAAGTAGGGGGTAACTCCATATCACCCTCACGAACGTCTACCTCAAGAAAATTAGCTAAGCGGGTTGCATAAATTCCTCCAAAGAAATCTCCGTTAAATCTTATGATGCAACCTACGAGCTACAATGGCTCCCAAATGATAAGATTGGTCTCCTAATACAGCACTTCTGAGAATGCTGAGATCAGGGGCACACATGTGACATGCTTCATCCTTAGCATTTATGCATCTACCTATGAAGAGAGCAAAATAATGTATAGCAGGAAAGTGAACTCTCCCTATAGTAGCTTGTGTTATATCTCTAGATTCCCCCACAGTTATTTTAGCAAGAAAGTCTCTATATTCAGATTTAGGGGTATCCCTGACACTACCCCAAGATGGAAGTTTGCAAGCAGAAGTAAAATCCTCTAAGTCCATGGTATAAGATTTGTCGTAAAGATCAAACATGACTGAAGGAGAATTACGCGAAGATGAAAACTCAAATCTCCTCACAAATGAACTTGTGAGATCATGATACTGGGGGCATTTGTCAGCTTCAAAGTCCTCAAGACCGGCGTTATGCAAATATGCACTAAATTCTTCTTTGATTCCTGCTTGATTCATAAAATTTTCCGAAGGCCATTCACAGGGCCTCACAGGAGCGTCTCTTGGTGGTTCCTCGTCATCATCACGTATTGCAAGCCTGGGACCTTGCTTCCTTGAAGAACCACCTTTGAACATCCTCCTAAACATATTGTTTCCTCTGAAAAATTTCTGAATTTTTTAGTAACTTCAAATAAAAGTGAACCAACTTCAATAAAATTGATAGCAACAACTCCCACAAGTGCTTAGGGCCTATATCAAGCATTAGAACTACTTGGAACCATATAAATTTAACATGCAAGCTCAAGAACATGGTCACCTATACAGCACAAATTTGCAATGAATAAAGAACTAGAACAAAAACTAATTGGACCAATGGAGGAGTCACATACCAAGGAACAATCTCCCCAAGCAGTTTTGCGAGAGGTGCTTTGAGCAAGGAGATCGAAAATTACATCAACGGGGGCTGGAACTCGTGCTTGAGTTGGTTTTTCGTGTTTGTGTGAGGCAGAGGAAGAAGATGGGTGCGGGGATAAGTGGAGGAGGGCCACCGTGGGCCCACGAGGCAGGGGGCGCGCCCAGGGGGTAGGGCGCGCCCTCCACCCTCTTGACCAGGTGGCAGCTCCCCCCATGGTAATTTTTGCACAGTAAATCCTCAAATAATCCCGAAAAATAATATTAAATTGGCATGGCATTGTGAGGACTTTTATTTTCGAGATATTTTTATATTGCACGGATAAGTCAGGAAACAGACAGAAAAATACTATTTTACTTTATTTCTACTAAATAACAGAAAATATAAAGAGGGTACAGAAGGTTGTGCTTCTAGTTTCATCCATCTCGTGATCATCAAAATGAATCCACTAACAAGGTTGATCAAGTCTTGTTAACAAACTCATTCCAAATAACACGGAACCGGAGAAATTTCGAATAACACTAAGTTACCTCAGCAGGGATATGAAAATCCCCAACAATAAGAATATCATACTTTTTCTTGACAGTAGGGAGAGGAAATTCAAAACCTCCAAATATAATCGATGGGATTTTCCAATAGAGATGATACTATAAACTTGAGGTTGTTTCCTCGGAAAATGTACCGTGTGCTCATTGCCATTAACATGAAAAGTGACATTGCCTTTGTTGCAATCGATAACAGCCCCTGCAGTATTAAGGAAAGGTCTTCCAAGAATAATAGACATACTATCATCCTCAGGAATATCAAGAATAACAAAGTCCGTTAAAATAGTAACGTTTGCAACTACAACAGGCACATCCTCACAAATACCGACAGGTATAGCAGTTGATTTATTAGCCATTTGCAAAGATATATTTTAGTAGGTGTCAACTTATTCAAATCAAGTCTACGCTATAAAGAGAGAGGCATAACACTAACAGCGGCTCCAAGATCACATAAAGCAGTTTTAACATAATTTCTATTAATGGAGCATGGTATAGTAGGTACTCCTGGATCTCCAAGTTTCTTTGGTATTCCACCCTTAAAAGTATAATTAGCAAGCATGGTGGAAATTTCAGCTTTCAGTATCTTTCTTTTATTAGTAATGATATCCTTCATATACTTAGCATAAGGATTTGTTTTGAGCACATCAGTTAATCACATACGCAAAAAGATGGGTCTAATCATTTCAGCAAAGCGCTCAAAATCCTCATCATCCTTTTTCTTGGATGGTTTTGGAGGAAAAGGCATGGGTTTCTGAACCCATGGTTCCCTTTCTTTACCATGTTCCTAGCAACGAAGTGTCTTTTATCATAACGTTGATTCTTTGATTGTGGGTTATCAAAATCAATAGCAGGTTCAACTTCTACATCATTATCATTACTAGGTTGAGCATCATCATGAACAACATCATTAACATTATCATTAGGTTCATGTTCATCACCTGATTGTGTTTCAGCATCAGATATAGAGATATCATTTGGATTCACATGTGGTTCAGCAATAGGTTCACTAGAAGTTTGCAAAGTCCTATCATTTTTCTTTTTCTTCCTTTTAGAAGAACTAGGTACATCAATATTATTTCTCTGAGAATCCTGCTCGATTCTCTTAGGGTGGCCTTCAGGATACAAAGGTTCATGAGTCATTCTACCAGTTCTAGTAGCCACTCTAACAGCATAATCATTTTTCCTACTATTCATTTCATCAAGCACTTCTTTCCGAGTTTTAAGTACTTGTTCTACTTGAGTGGTAACCATAGAAGCATGTTTGCTAACAAGTTTAAGTTCATTTCTAATATTAGCCATATAATCACCCAAGCGTTTAATCATAAAGGTATTCTGTTTTAATTGTCTACCAAAATAAGCATTAAAGTCATCTTGCTTAAACATAAAGTCATCAAACTCATCCAAGCACTGACTAGCAATTTTAGTAGGAGGGACTTCAGCTTTATCATATCTATAGAGAGAATCGACCTTTACTACCGTGTCGGGATATCGGGAGGTTCTTCAGTGAATAAGTAATTGAGATCATATACTTCTTCAACAGGCGGTAAATTAAGACCATGTATTTCTTCAATAGGAGGTAAATTCTTAACATCTTCAGCTTTAATACCTTTTTCTTTCATAGATTTCTTTGCCTCTTGCATATCTTCGGGACTGAGAAATAGAACACCTCTCATCTTTGGAGTTGGTTTAGGAGTAGGCTCAGTAATTGGCTCTGGAGCTGGCTCGGGAGGTGCCCAATTATTTTCATTTGTCAACATATTATTCAATAGAATTTTAGCTTCATCTGGTGTTCTTTCCCTGAAAAGAGAACCAAGACAACTATCCGTAATCTCTGGAAGCATCGTTAGTCCATTATAAAAGATATCAAGTATTTCGGGTTTCTTAAGAGGATGATCAGCAAAGCATTAAGTAACTTGAGAAGCCTCCCCAAGCTTGTGGGAGACTCTCTTCTTCAATTTGCACAAAGTTGTATATTTCCTCAAAGCAGCTTGTTTCTTATGAGCAGGGAAATATTTAGCAGAGAAGTAATAAATCATATCCTGGGGACTTTGCACACAACCAGGATCAAGAGAATTAAACACTATCTTAGCATCACCCTTTAATGAGAACGGAAATATTTTGAGTAAATAAAGGTAGCACGATCTCTCATTATTAGTAAACAGGGCAGCTATATCATTTAACTTAGTAAGATGTGGCACAACAGTTTTAGATTCATAGCCATAGAAAGGATCAGATTAAACCAAGGTAATTATATCTGGATCAACAGAAAAATCATAATAATCCTTATCGGGAACACAAATAGGTGAAGTCGCAAAAGCAGGGTCGGGTCTCATTCTATCTCTAAAAGATTCTTTACTCCATTTAACTAGCAACCTCTTGAGTTCATATCTATCCTAGCAAGCAAAAATAGCTGCAGAAGATTCAGCATCAAAAAGATAACCCTCAGGAATAGCAGGCATATTCTCATCATCACTGTCATCATCGTATTCAGGTTCAATAATTTCTCTTTCTCTAGACCTAGCAATTTGCTCATCAAGAAATTCACCAAGGGGCACAGTAGTATCAAGCATAGAAGTAGTTTCATCATAAGTATCATGCATGGCAGAAGTGGCATCCTCAATAACATGCGACATATCAGAATTCATAGCAGTAGCAGGTTTAGGTGTCGCAAGCTTACTTATAACAGAAGGTGAATCAAGTGCAAGGCTAGATGGCAGTTCCTTATCTCCCCACGTAGTTGAGGGAAAAATAGTAGTTCGATCGTCTTTCAAGTTCTTCATAGTGTCCAGCAGATATAAATCCCAAGTAACTCAAAGAATAGAGCTATGCTCCCCGGCAACGGCGCCAGAAAAAGGTCTTGATAACCCACAAGTATAGGCGATCGCAAAAGTTTTCGAGGGTAGAGTATTCAACCCAAATTTATTTTCTCAAGTATTAGCAGCTGAGTTGTCAATTCAACCATACTTGGAAACTTAGTATCTGCAGCAAAGTATTTAGTAGCAAAGTAATATGATAGTTGTGGTAACGGTAACAAAAGTAAAGACAGCAAAAGTAATGTTTTTGGTATTTTGTAGTGATTGTATAAAGAGTAATGGAAAAGTAAATAAGAGAGAACCAAGATATGGAAAACTCGAGGCACCGGATTAGTGATGGATAATTATGCCGGATGCGGTTCGTCAGGTAAATATCATAACATAGGGTGACATGTAACTAGCTCCAATTCATCAATGTAATGTAGGCATGTATTCCGTATATAGTCATACGTGCTTATGGAAAAGAACTTGCATGACATCTTTTGTCCTACCCTCCCGTGGCAGCGGGGTCCTAGTGGAAACTAAGGGATATTAAGGCCTCCTTTTAATAGAGAGCCGGAACAAAGCATTAGCACATAGTGAATACATGAACCCTCACACTATGGTCATCACCGCGAGTGGTCCCGATTATTGTCACTTCGGGGTTGCCGGATCATAACACATAGTAGGTGACTATAGACTTGCAAGATAGGATCAAGAACACACATATATTCATGAAAACATAATAGGTTCAGATCTGAAATCATGGCACTCGGGCCCTAGTGACAAGCACTAAGCATAGCAAAGTCATAGCAACATCAATCTCAGAACATAGTGGATACTAGGGATCAAACCCTAACAAAACTAACTCAATTACATGATAAATATCATCCAACCCATCACCGTCCAGCAAGCCTACGATGGAATTACTCACGCATGGCGGTGAGCATCATGAAATTGGTGATGGAGGATGGTTGATGATGACGACGGCGACGAATCCCCCTCTCCGGAGCCCCGAACGGACTCCGGATCAGCCCTCCCGAGAGAGATTAGGGCTTGGCGGCGGCTCCGTATCGTAAAACGCAATGATTTCTTCTCTCTGGGTTTTTTCTCCCAGAAAGCCAATATGTGGAGTTGGAGTTGGCGTCGGAGGGCCGCCAGGGGGCCCACGAGGTAGGGTGGCGCACCCAGGGAGGAGGGCGCGCCCCCCACCCTCGTGGACAGGGTATGGGCCCCCTGGCCTTCATCTTTGGCGAGGATTTTTTATTGTTTTTTCTAAGATGTTCCGTGGAGTTTCAGGTCATTCTGAGAAATTTTATTTTCTGCACATAAAACAACACCATGGCAATTCTGCTGAAAACAGCATCAGTCCGGGTTAGTTCCATTCAAATCATACAAGTTAGAGTCCAAAACAAGGGCAAAAGTGTTTGGAAAAGTAGATACGACGGAGACATATCAGTTTGCTTCTGGGTTATGAAGAAATGAAACGTATAACTAAGGATATTCCATATAACCTTAAGAGATCTTTTGATTTTGATCTAGAGGAAATTTATATGTTTTGTGAGGTAAATTGCATTGAGAATACTTATAGTTCCAACTATCTAAAGACAAGAAAACAAATAGAATATGAAGAGAGTGCTAATGAAAGGGAAAATATTTCCCAATACCCTCCTAGTGTTTCTTATGATGAATCAAGTAACGAGGAGGAGCTTCCTATCCAATCAATCTCTTCAACAAGAAGCTCAAAAAAATTGATTGAACCCACACGTGAGGTGGTGAAGAAGAAAAAGAAAAGAAGAAAAAGTAGAGGTAAAAAGGTAACTCTCCCAAGTAATATTGCTCCTATCACCATTGTGCCTCATGAAAGGGAATCAAATATGTTGATGGAGGATGATGATATTGAGTATGATTTTGTGATGTCTACTTCTTGTTGTGATGATTATGATTGGGAAGACAATGATGTCTCTTATGATCTTGGAAATCTTTTTGACACTTGCTTGGAAGAATATGATAATGTTTACTATACTATTGGTTCCATTCATGCTATTGATAAGAATGACTATGATGATATGCAAAACCACAAGCTTGGGGATTCTATGTTTGATGAATATGAAATGTTTGAAGAATTATTTGCTGAAAATAATGCTTGTCCTAAGCTTGGGCATGCTTTGCATAATGAATATGATCCTCTGATTCCTTCTACTTCCGATAAGAAAATTTATTATGACGATAGTGTGCCTCCTATTTATGATGATTACAATGATGAAAGTGGGTTTGGAAGAGTGTCAACTCTAGGTAGTAGTGATCCCACTATTTTGGAGGGTGTTGAATCTTATTACAATATTGATGAAAGTGGATTTGGAGAGGTCATGACTTTATTTAGTGATACATCCACTATTTTGTAAGAGGTTTCAATTGACTATGATGAGAACAAAGTTCATACTTACGATGATTATTATGATTACATGTATGCCATAAAGAGTAATAAATTTTCTATGCTTTTGGATCATGAAAAGAATGCTTTATGTGATGTTTATATGGATGAACCTATTCATGATGCTACTGAAAATTATTATGAGAGAGGAACTTATGATTCATGATGCTCTTGTTATGTTTCAATTCTAATCTTTTATGTGAGCAGCATTGAAATCATCATGCCTAGCTAAAAGGCATTAAAAATGCTTATTGGGAGACAACCAAACACCTTTACCTGCTGTTTTTGTGTGTTCATATGATTATGCTACTGTAGTAATCATGTTTTATTGCTTTTGTTTCAATAGAGTGCCAAGTAAAGCCTTTGGGATAGTGTGGATGATAGTTGATTTGATCTTGCTAAAAAACAGAAACTTTTGCGCTCAGAAAAAAATTCTCATTTTTAACAGAAGAGTGATTTTGACTTGATTCTTTTTGCAGAAGATTAATATGCGAATTATCTACGTTGTCCTATTTTTTAAGAATTTTTGGAGTTATAGAAGTATGATTGGAGTACCACTACAGGAATCAGGAACTCTACCGTCAGCCATGGTTGACGGCAAAGGCTCGCATGGTGGACGGCAATGACCTTTGCCGTCAGCCAGCAGACGACAACACGACCGGCAGGCTATGGCAAAGGCTTCTTTGTCGTCTGCAGGCGGACAACAAATATGCAAAGGTCTTGCCGTCCGCCAGCGGACGGCAAATAGCCTGGACGACACACCTGTCAGCTTAGGTCCGTTAAGGGGTTAACGACGTGCTTTGCATGTTTGCCGTCTGTCTATGGACGACAAAGAACATTGATTATTTGTCGTCGGCCAGCGGACGGCATAGCATGCCACATGGCAGCACCTGGGGGGCTGGCCTATTTGGTAGCTTTGCCATCAGCTGGTTGACGGCAAATATTCAACGTTCTTTGTTGTCCGCTGGCAGACGGCAAAGCATCCAAATAGCCAGCCTACTGCCCCAGGTTGCACAGGTAGCTGACACGTGGTATGTTTGCCATCCGTTGACTGATGCAAAGAATCTATATAGTCCCTGTTTTTTCTTGAATTCATTCAATTTGACAGAATTTCACACACACACACAGCCTACAAGGCCACGCACGCACACACACACACACACACACACACACACACGATATATATATATATATATATATATATATATATATATATATACATAAACACTATTCTGATCACGGGATCAGAATAATATTCGATCACAACTCGAATCGCCTCGAGTAACGCGCTGAACTTCTCTCGCATTGAACCCGACCTTCGAGCTATCTTCCAACCGTGTCTTTTACCGTGAGTTTTTCTGGTTAGTCGTGTTCCATGTGATGTAAGTGTAATCTTAAAATGATTTTTAGCAACTAAATACTCGTTTTAGATAGGAATCTCGCTCATAGGCGGATTTTGCACTCGGGTCATGAAGAACTCGCGTTTTTTGCGATTTTACTGCCTGAGTTGTTCGACCTGAACTCCCCCCTGTGCCAGGTTGAACTTCCCGCAACATTGCCCAAATAGGGCTTGCTATATACCGTTTGAAAGCTATGGACACGAGTATCATGACCCAAGTTAAAATTTTCGCAAAATGTAAGCGGTTTAAGAGCAGTTTTGAAAACCGTTTTTCTTCACACACAAAACGTGAATCATAATTTCGATCACATTTCTAAACTGTTTATCGGAAAGCGGCATATAATATGGCATTGGAAAGCTGCTGCAAAACCGCTCATTCCCCATGTTGAAAGTTTTTTCTAATTCCCTATGGTTAAAGAGTAATTTGTAAAAACGTAAAATTTCGTAAACCAAACAGCTGAGTTCGTTTTTTCGATGTCATTTTTGAACGGCTAATCCAATTGAGGCATATGATATAGCATTGGAAAGCTTATGAAAATGCGCTACTTTTTCATCTTGAAAGTTTTTTTCTAATTTTGAATGGTTTAAGAGTAATTTAGAAAATGGTCCAAGTCCTACCGAGTTCGTATTTTCGAGCTAATTTTGTAACCGTGCGTCCGAATACAGCAAATGATATGTCATTGGAAAGCTTGAACAAATGCAAAACTTTTTGGTATGTATTGTTTCTCCAAATTCTTTACGGTTTTAAGTCAGTTTCGAAAATGGCGAAAAATGTATTTTTGTTGTATATTCTACAAACTTTATCGGAATTGGGCAAATAATATACCGTTGAAAAGCTACGGAAAATTCGAAAGTTTTTCATGTTGATGGTTTTCTCTGATTCCTAGCCGTTTTCAAGTAATTCCAAAAACGGAGGGATCATTCGTTCTGCCTCTACCGCGAAACAGATTCTTCAAAAATGCACCGCGTGAAGAACCTGAACTTCTCGGTGCGTGTACCTGAACTTCACTTTGTTTTTCAAGTGATTTTTTTGCTCGTAGATCTTCATCCACTGCTCGTAGCTCTCCATCCCACTCACGGGAATTGATCGGGTGATATACCGATGGAAAGCTACTGTAAACACACAACTTTCCCGTGTTGATCATTTTTTCATACTCGCGACGATTTTGAAAGTTTTTCATCTAAAATTCATTTAGCGTAGTAGTTGAACTTCCTGCTGTTTTCACGTTGAACTTCTGGGACGTATTTTTGTTTGTAATTTTCTCATCCATTCGTAAGTGTTACACAAATAATATTCCTTTTGTACAAACGTCTCTCACAATAATTTTTTTAACTTTCTCCGACCAAGGACTTGATATTACCGTCGTTTCAAGGTAAATTAGAAAATGGCGAAATCATGATTTCTGCGTTCAACGTGAACGGAAATGCACTGCGTGAAGTAGTTGAACTTCTGGAGCATGTCTGCTTGAACTTCATTCTGTTTTTTTGACGTGATGTTTTTCGCCCGTAATTCTCAAACCACTTACCGTAATTGAGCAAATGATATACCGATGGAAAGCTATTAAAAACACGCAAATTTTTTGTGTTGATGAGTTTTTCATACTCGCAACGGTTCAAAATATATTTTTGAATGCCTAAAACAGCGTCTTTTTGCCTGTTTTTTACATGTAACTGAAGGTCGGACGTCTCACACTAGAGATCTCGAACTTCACCGGGAGTAGCACGTGAACTTCTAGCAACAAAATCTTTTAAGATTTTTGTTTTCTATTCTTATTTTCCTATCTGAAACGCATTTCGTGTAGTAGTTGAACTTCCCGCTATTTTCATCTTGAACTTCTGTCATGTATTTTTGTTCAACCTCTCTCACAAGAATTTTTTGAACTTCCCCGGACAAAGCACTTGAACTTCTAGCAACAACTTTTTTAGAAGTTATTTTATTTGTGAACTTCTTGTTTCCATTCTTTAATAACGAGATAAATTTGAGTTTTCTATAATCATCAAACTTCTGCATCTTTTTAATTTGGACTTCCTTGTTTTATTTCTTAATTTTTTCAATGAAATTTTGAAGCGCTCTATTTTTTAAAAGTTGAACTTCTTGTTATTTTATTTTTGAACTTCTTGTTTCCATTCTTTAATAACGAGGGAAATCTGAGTTTTCTATAATCATCGAACTTCTCTATCTTTTTAATATGGACTTCCTGGTTTATTTCTTAATCTTTTTTAAGAAATTTTCTAGCGTTCTATTTTTAAAAGTTGAGCTTCTTGTTATTTAATTTTTGAACTTCTTGTTTTCATTCTTTAATAACGAGGAAAATCTGAGTTTTCTATACTTCTCCATCTTTTTAATATGGACTTCCTGGTTTTATTTCTTAATCTTTTTTATGAAATTTTGAAGCGCTCTATTTTTAAAAGTTGAACTTCTTTGTTGTTTAAATTTTTGAACTTCTTATTTGCATTCTTTAACAATAAGGAAAATCTGATTTTTCTATAATCATCGAACTTCTCCATCTTTTTAAATTGGACTTCCTGGTTTTATTTTTTTCTTAATCTTTTTTATGAAAATTTTGAAATATTCTATTTTTAAAAAGTTGAACTTCTTGTTATTTTATTTTAACTTCTCATTTTCATTCTTTAATAACAAGGAAAATCTGAGTTTTCTATAATCATCGAACTTCTCCATCTTTCTAATATGGACTTCCTGGTTTTATTTCTTTTAGTAATGGGAAAAATCCTGAACTTTCTGAGTTACACAACCTGAACTTCTTGGTTTAATCTTTAGTATCAGGGAAAATCAGATTTTTTTAAAAAAATGGGGAAAATCTTTTTGAAAACTTTTTTTTGTTGTTCTCTTATTTTAATTTGAACTTATGAGTTATTCTTTAAAACAAGAATCTGAGTCTTTATAAACTTTGAACTTCTCTCTTATTTATTTTGAACTTCTTAGTTTTATTCTTTAATAACGAGGAAAATTGAGTTTTTTAAATTTCTTTGTTTTCATTTTTTGAACTTCTTTCGTTTTTTATAAATTTTAAAGTGCCTTAATTTTCGTTTGGACTTCTCACTTTTCATTATTAGTAATGAAAAAAAATCTTAGTTGTTTTAAACAGCAAACTACTCTGTTATTTTAGTTTGAACTTCTCCGCTTTTTTATTTTGAACTTCCATGTATTTATTTGAGAAATGGGGGAAATAAAATTGATCCATTATACCCTATAAGGAATTTCACGATTTTTATTTTTAAGTTAAACACATATGATTTTTTTCCTTTTTGCTACATATCTAGGTTTTTCGTACAATTTGTTTGTCAAATTCCTTTTTTTTTTGTTTTCATGAGAGACCTTCTATTTTTTGCGTCAAAAGAGGTGGGACGCGAGTACTAGAAAATTTTGGATTTATCTTATCATTTTGAGCTTCCAGATTTGAACAATTCGAACTTCTCGTAATTTTTTCTACGAACATTTATTGGGTTTGTCTTTTTTGTTTTTATGGACAATATTTTTGTTGGGTTATTTTTTTCACATGCTCGCATACAGCTATTATTTATCAGGAGCTAATCGAGGACACTAGAGCACATTGCATGGTCACACATATAATCTTTGTTTTTTTTCTCATGTGTTTTGAAGTGAGAGACTAAATGATATATACTTGTTTATCTCATTGATGTTTTTGGTTTTTTGAATGTTATTTTTCTTGTTTATTGTCAGGTATTTCATATTTTTATGTTCCAGTGTGAATCGGAGTTAAAAAAGACAAGCTTTATAGCTAATCATAAGCACGAGGTAATAGGGCATTGCTTTTTCTCTGAACCACAAATTGTTTTTATCACTGAATAGTAACACACATTCCTTATCCTCTCACACACAGCACGTTTCATATCCACACCATGTAGGCACACTACTCTTTTATCTCTTTCACTCCATAATTTTTCTTGCTTTGTCTTCTTCCTGGTAACGCCTAAATTGGCTGTTCAAGCAAAACAAACAGTAGTAGCTCGGCCGGAGACAGCATGAGGTGAGTGGTCATGGTGGCGAGATCCGACAGGTATGGGTCAGAGCCTTTTTCTGGTGGCTTACTGCTGCCAGGATCAGTCTTCGACGGCAGCGTCGCGCAAGGATGCCGGCCTGCTGGCGGCGCACAAGAGATCATAAGCTTTAGATAATGGAATGTCGGTCTCAGAATTTCATCTAATAAATTACGAAGGAGCTAAGAAATGAAAAACGATGGGAAGAACCTCTCTGAATCTACTGAAAAATAAATCTCTGAACCTTAATCCCCATTCACTCTGAACTTCCCTCAAAACCCGCTGTGTGATCCGCTGCTGTAAATTCGGACGAGCACCATGTGACGCGGTTCAGTCATCCAAGAGGGTAAGGAGGAAGCAGCAACAGGGGGAAGGTCGCAGCTCTTCTTAGCTTTCCATCAACTGATTAATTACAATCATATCATATGGAAAGTTCTGACACCATGTTCACTTAGACTTAGTGGTGTGTTTGCAAACTGTCAAGGAAGAAACATCGCCATCTGGTGCTGCAGGTTTATTGCAGCAGCCATCAGAACCATCCGTCAATTGATGCGTAATTGGCAACTGCTATATACCACTACAAATGTCATCTCGTTTGGCCATACAAATGCCATCTAAAATAATAATCAGTTAACACCATACTGATGAGACTAAAACTTACAGCAAAGGGGATACAGATAGACTGAAGGTACCTGCGAGCGAGCGAGAGGAATCTCGGAAAGCAGCAACCGAGCCAAAATAATCGGTGAGGAAGGTGCTTTAGCAGCGGCGTGAGGCTGCGGCAGGAGGTAGCTGCAGCCCCCAGTGGCGCTGGTCGGTCACCCTGGTCGTGCACGACAGTGCTTGGGTGTGTAGGGCGGCGCTGGGCGACCAGCTGACAGCGCGCCAATGGCTCAGGTGGTCGGGCGGGACGGTGGGCGGGGCAGTGTATCGACTCTGCGGCAATCGGCGAACTGCGTGGGCAGGCGGCCAAGGACCGCGGGGGGATCTTCGGCGGCAGCGGTTGTAGCGCAGAGGCGCGCGCAGGGGTCCGGCGGGGTGGGATCCGGCAGTAGGAGGCCCGGTGGCGCGGGTTCCGGGGAGGTCGCGCGGCGGCGGGGGATCCGGGAAGGTCGCAAGGCGGCGGGGGAGCCAGGGAGATCGTGCGGCGGCGTGGGGGAGGGGGATCTGGGCCGGGGCAGGAAGTTGGTGGTGATAGGATCGGGGTGGGTGGTTCTTTTTAGCAGTTTCGCAAGTTCAGAAACATGTTCATCGCCCTATATAGAGGGCGCTGTGATCCAAATAACTATTCTAATCCCAGGATTTGAATAGTGTTGTCCTATATATGATAACACCCTTGAAGATCTTATTCTGCACATCAATTTCTTATTCTGCTAACACCCCGACCTACACCGTAGCTACAAACTAATCAGCGACTGACCGAACTGCATGCGCAAAAAAACACCCCAGCTTATCCTCACCCACCCCACTCCTCTCTCTCCCGATGCTCCTCCATCCCACGACCTCCCACCTCCCAGCCGGCCACACTGCCTCCCTCACCCCGCCGCCCCGCCTCCCTCCCTGCGGCGTCGCGCTGCCGGTAACCCCCTGCGTCGTCGTGCTGCCGCCTCAACGCGTTGCCGCACTGCCACCCTCGAGCTCGGCGCTCACTTGCCCCTCTCCACCGATATACCCCACCGCCACGCCATGGCGTCCCCCTAGCTTCCTCGCGTGGTGGTGCTCTGCCAGCCGACCGACGCCTCCCACGAGCTCCCCCCGCGCCACCGCTGTCCCGCCCTCCTCCCTCTCCCCACCCCCAACCGCTGCCGCATCTGCATCCCACCACGAGATCACGCCTCGCCAATGCCAGCGCCACCACACAACCTCTCTCTCGTAGCCCCGGCAACCCCTCCACATTATTCCGCCTCCTCCCTCCCAGCGCAGAGGAGGCCCGACGACGAGACCCCTCCGGCCGCCGCAGCCCGGCTACCGACCACCGTCGCCCAGCACCGGATCTCGCCGGATCCAGCTTGCCCTGCTTTAACCGCCGCCATCTCGGACTCCTAGATCCGACGAGTTCACCAGCCCTCGTCCCTCCTCCTCACCCCGGTGACCAACGGAATTGGGCATCGGTGCTCCTCTGCATCATCAATGGGAGGGTCAGAGGAGGTGCTTCGAACATGCAACCACTTCCGCGTCTCCCATGGATCCCCTGCCGCAAGCAAAATTTGATGGTGGTGACTACAAAATCATGGAAGAATAGTGTCAGGGTATACACTTCGGTACATTTTCCCCCTTTTCAGATTTGGCTGCTCTTTCCATCCTCCCACTGAATTCATCGAGTTGCCACTCCTTCCCATGCAGTCCAGACATCCCGGGCTTGAAGTGCGCCGGGGCATGCGGGGCCTGTGAGCTCAAAAATAGGGCCGGCGAGCCCTCATGTCTTCGTCCCATCCAAGCCCTCCCTATCGTGCCTCCTACACTCCATCTTGCAGTTCAGCGAACCCTCATTTGCCTTTGTCAATTCAGTGCAATTGTTGTGTTTGCTACAGTTTGGTGTGGTCGTCCCGCAATGGTCGCCGTCCTCGCGTGTGGGCCCTGCTGGCCATGTCGTGTGCGCATCGGGACCGAGGCTGCCTCCAGTCGTCGGCGTGCCAGCTTCCCCGACGAATAGCCCCTCTGGAGACGAGCTTCCCCTCCTCCAATTGCAGCCCAGACATCCAGATATGCAGTGCGCTGGGCGCGCGATGCAGTTCGGCGCCCTGGCTGTGCGGTTCCAGTGCAATGCATCTCATGTCGGTCCGCTGTTGTTAATTGCTGCAAATCAGTTTAGTTTCTTTTGCAGGAGGGTGGCGAAGAAGCAAACAAAAAGATAAAGAAGTGCACTGCGCAGTCAGACTAAAAATGTTGTTGATTATGGTTTGCTAGTTAATGAATCATGCAGTTAAAATGTGTATTATGAAGTCCACTATTTGCACCAAGAAGTTCGGTTGAGCCTGTAGCTCAGCTCTGTAAGTGCATCTAGTGCCACACCTAGTTAGTTTTGGAGTATTGACGACAAAGTTAGTTGAGGAACTAATGCGTTTGTGAGAATTGCAGGATAACGCAGGTAGTGTCCCTCATTGATTCGGTTTACCTACCGGAGATGACCCCTAAAAATGTATGAAGACATTGAAGACAATGGTGGTAAGAGAAGATATTCATATTGAAGACTATGACATGAGAAGACATTGTGTGAAGACTTTGGAGCGCGAAGACTGTGTGGTTTCGCTGTTTCATTTTCTTCTTTGTTGAGTCATAGGAACCACCGTACTGTTAAGTGGGGTCCAAGTGAACTAAGTCAAAGTGGTGATGTGATGCTCAACCCAAATCCTATGTCTTCGGCGAAGACAATGAGAGCAAATCTTATCCAGAGTGGATGAGTCGACTTTGCTTGTAGCCCAAGTAAAGTTGTCGCGTGTGTTTGAAATCGACCGTTGGAACATGTGTCCGTTCCTTAGTGACCTGTGGTCATTTTGGACAAATCAGGTCGGGTTGCCTAGTGGCTATAAATAGCCCACCCCTACACCATAAATTGGTGGCTGCTTTCGGAGTTTGTGCACGGCTTTTGTCGTTTGAGAGCAACCCACCTCGAAGCATTTGAGAGAGAGAAATCCTTGCGAGGACAAAGCCCAAACACCCGAGCCAAAGAGTGTTAGGCATCACTTGAAGTCTTTACATCTGTGTGACACGAAGACTTATTACACTTGAGGATTGTGAATCCTCCATCGGTTAGGCGTCGCGCTCGAGCATCCAAGAGTCATTGTGGATTGCGGTGCACGAAGTCTGTGAAGGTTTGGAAGTCTCCTTGAAGACTTACCGAGTAATTGGGCGAGGACCGGTGTCCTTAGCTCAAGGGGAATAAGGTGAAGACACGGTCTTCGAGTTAAATCTCAGCCTCCCTAACAGACGTCACAGCTTGTCACAAAGAATCTGGATGTCACGCCTAATATGCGACCCTATCCAAAAGGAACTCGAAGGTCCCACCAAGGATAGACCCGCATATTGAGACGCTTTTGCAAGGTGGATATCATTACATCAACATTACATAAATAGATGGTGATACATACAAGAGGCATACCAGCCACATGAATACAACAATACATCATACATAAGATCAACATCCGACTACGGATGAAACACAAACAGAAGCTCAAACGACATCCACCCTGCTAGCCCAGGCTGCCGACCTGGAACCTATCCCCTGATCGAAGAAGCAGAAGAAAAACTCAACGCAAGCAAGCATCACTCTCGCGTCATGATCATCGCATAACCTGTACCTGCAACTGTGGTTGTAGTAATCTGTGAGCCACGAGGACTCAGCAATCCCATTACCATGGGTATCAAGACTAGCAAAGCTTAATGGGAAAGGAAGGGGTAAAGTGGTGAGGTTGCAGCAGCGGCTAAGCATAATATGGTGGCTAACATACGCAAATGAGAGCGAGAAGAGAAACAAAGGAACGGTCGTGAAGCTAGCAATGATCAAGAGGTGATCCTGAACACCTACTTACGTCAATCATAACCCAAAGACCGTGTTCACTTCCCGGACTCCGCCGAGAAGAGACCATCACGGCTACACACGCGGTTGATGCGTTTTAATTCGGATCTGGTGTCAAGTTATCTACAACCGGACATTAACAAATTCCCATCTGCCACATAACCGCGGGCACGGCTCTCGAAAGTTTATACCCTGCAGGGGTGTCCTAACTTAGCCCATGACAATGTCTCGCGATCAACGAAGGAATAGACCTTCTCCCAGGAAGACCCGATCAGTCTCGGAATCCCGGTTTACAAGACATTTCGACAATGGTAAAACAAGACCAGCAAAGCCGCCCGATGCGCCGACAATCCCGATAGGAGTTGCACATATCTCGTTCTCAAGGCAACACCGGATGAGCACTCCGTACAACTAGAACCAGACCTCAAGTTTCCTTGAGGGGGCGCTGCAAAGGACTCTAGTTCGGACCAGCACTTAGACAAGCACTGGCCCGGGGGGCTAAAATAAAGATGACCCTCGGGTTGGCCGACCCAAGGGAAAGGTATAGGTGGTGGTGAGGCAAATGGTAAAACCAAGGTTGGGCCTTTTTGGACAAGTTTTATTCAAAGCGAACCGTCGGGGGTCCCATAAATCACCCGACCGCGTAAGGAACGCAAAATCCGGGAACATAACACGGTATGATGAAACTAGGGCGGCAAGAGTGGAACAAAACACCGGGCATAAGGCCGAGCCTTCCACCCTTTACCAAATATATAGATGCATTAATAATATAAGAGATATTGTGATATCCCAACATAACCCACGCCCACCATGGAGAAATCTTCATCTTCACCGCAACTAGCAACGCTATAAGAGGGCTGAGCAATGTGGTAACATAGCCAAGAAACGGTTTGCTAGGAATGGTGTCAAAGGTTAGAGGTTCATGGCAATATGGGATGGCTTGATAAGCAGTAATGTGTAGCGCAAAGATAGCGATAGAACGAAGCAACTAGCATAGAAATGATAGTAGTGAGATCCAGAAGCGGTCATCTTGCACCAAGTCCCGCAAGGAAGAAGAACGAGTCCATGAAGAAGACGAACGGGTGAAGCCGAACCAACCGTAGACGAACGAATCCTCACGATCGCAACGAAACAGGAACTAACAAGAAGAAGCACACAACATAGGTAAACACACCACACATGAACAAGGCATGATGCACAACAAGCATGATGCATGACAACGCTAGATGAGGCTACTCATGGCAAGAGATGATGCAAACAAGAACAACCCATCAAGGCAAGTTTAAATGAGGCTGGAAACAACATATAACAATTCCGGTAAGTCCTCATATGCAAATTTCGAAAATGGTCCAGAACTGAATAAACCTTATGTTCAAGTTGTTAAACAGCAAGTTAAGATGCACCACAATAATCTACACGAAATTCTAGTCAAGTTACATATAAAGTTCATTAGATTCGGAGCTACGGCCTAGAAGATATGAGCAAAACAAGTTAAACATGGCATCGATGCAAAATGCATACAAACATCAAGCAAACACCTCAAAACAAGGATGCAACATGATAATATGGCACTACATGCAAAATCAAGCAAGTTTCATATAGAGCACACTCAAAACGGAGCAACGGTGCAACACATACACTCTATACAAGTCATAACAACAATCTGTCCAAAACAGCAACTAGGCATATTGCAAGCATCAAAACAACATGCTACAGCATCTCAACATAATAACAAAAGGCATGGGCATGAAGTACAGGTAAAGCATAACAAAACATGAACACTGAGCTATCTCCAGAAACAACTAGAACATGCTCAAAAGGACATGGAGATATTGCAAATAATAACAGTTTTAGACTTGGCAGAAATAACATTAGGTTGCAATGTTTAGAGCTATCAAACAACATGTTACAGGAACTTATCATGGCAAACAAAGGCATGGCATGAATCTACTAATTGCATAGAACAACAGTCCCTTACTGAGCATGAGCCAAAAAGGATCAGGAAATATGATGGCACCCATGTAAACATGGCAAGTTATATTACAGATTTAAACATGGCAGGAACAACAATAAGTAGGCATGTTGGTGAGCTTGAACCACTCACCACAGAGTAATACATGGCATGGCAAGGCAACCAACAGTAAGAATACATGTTTATGAAGCTAAGCATGGCAAGAACAAGTTCATAGGGTGCATGGAACACTAGCAAAATACATGGGAACAAGTGAACTTAATGTTAACAGGCTGATAGCAAAATTATCAAGCAACTTTGGAGCAAGATATGAACAATCTACAGCAAGCTATAAATGCAACCAGGGGCATGTATGGATAGGGCATAATATGTAGATCAAAACATGTTTATAGAACATCTCCAGATTATGCATAGAATGATTAGTAGCAACATGTTTATATAGCATCACGAAATAATGATTGACCTAGCAAAACAAAGAACAAAGACAAGTACACTACTTAACAAGCTCGATTCACTCACCACAAGTCATTGAATGACAAGATAAGCATAGCATCATCAACAAGACATGTTTGTGAAACAAACCAAGTCAAGAACAAGTCCATAGCATGCAAGGATCAAATATAGCAACCTTGGCCAAATTGAATATTATGTAAACAATCTGCCAGGAAACATTTTGAAGCAAAAGTAGAGCACTCAAATGGCATGCTAGACTACTCCATAATTGCAACCAAGGGCAGGTATGGATAGACAACAACCATATGTTCAAAACACCCTTACTTAAGTATCTCAAAATATGCATGGATATCTCTGTAGCATCAAGTTTACATGGCATCAAAATAACAGCAGAACAGGGACTAAAATCAACAATATCACGAAGCCTAGTTTGCATGCTTGTGCTAGTCACCACATTCATCAAAAAAATACATGGCATACACCCCTGGAAAGATGGCATGGCATAGATCAAAACACATGTAGACATCAACCTCATAGGATGCACACATCAATCATGGCAAAAATGACAAATGAGCAAGTTATAACAGTTTCAGCAGATTAACAACAACATGCACTCTTCCAACAGCATTTCGGGCATCAAGATGATCTCAAATCAACATGATGCAATGGAATGAAATGAAGTACTCGTCGAGACGAACAATTTGACATATTACACGCACGAAACAGAGTTACGCATGCAGAGATACAATGCAATGAACATGGCATGATTATATGAAAAACTGGGGGCTTAGGCGTTTTACAGAAGAAAAAAACGGGTGAGCGTCGAATAACTACGAGGCGCCCAGAGCGGGGATTAGGGGGGGGGGCTGCTTACCCTGGGCTCGTCCCATGAAGAGGAAGTAGGCCGGTTTGGATGCTTGGCGGGCTGGGCCTCCACAGCTGGGCTCGAGATCGGGGCACCTCGCGGCCCACGCGGGCGCCTCGCGTTCACGTTGGGGACAGTGGGAGCGGCGCAGGCGGCACCGGCAGCAGCTCGAGCTCGCCGGTGTCGAGGGAAGGGTCGGCGAGGCGGCAGGCAGGCGGGCGGCGAGGCGGATCTGGCCCAGCTGCCGGATCTGGTGGCCGGACACCGGATCGGGCACGGCGGGGCTCGGGCGGCGCGAGGCGATGGAGGCGGGGACGAGGTCGCCGGGCGGAGAGGCGAGGCGCGGGGAGGCGGGACTTAGTGCCGCGAACGCCGGCGATGGCGCTGGGTGCCTGACGGGGCGCGGCGCTGGGCGCAACCCCGAGGAGGCATGGGCGCAGGGATCTCAGCGGGCTCAGCTCGGTGGGGCGGCGGAGGCGGCACTCCCGACGGCGGCGGCACGCGACGGGCCCGATGGGCTCGGGGGGCCCTTCGGGCCTCGGGCGGGCGGCGATGTGGGCGCGTGGGCGCTACGTGGCGCGACGCTAGTGGCTGCGGGGGCGGCGGCGATTTCGTCCAGTGGCGGCGGACGTGTCCGGTGGCGGCGGAGGGAGTGGAGCTAGGGTTTCGAGGGATTCATCCGCGAAAATGGAAGGGGAGGGACGTTTATATAGGTAGAGGGAGCTAGGAGAGTCCAAATGAGGTGCGGTTTTCGGCCACGCGATCGTGATCGAACGACCGAGAGCATGGAGGGGAGTTAGGTGTGTTTTGGGCCAGTTTGGAAGGGGTGTTGGGCTGCACACAAAAGAGGCTTCTGCGGTTACCCGGTTAACCGTTGGAGTATCAAACGACCTCCAAATGGCACGAAACTTGACAGGCGGTCTACCGGTGCTATACCAAGGCCGCTTGGCAAACCTCGGGCCATTCCGAGAAAGTTTAACACCCACTCACAACGAGAGACAAAAGGGGACGCCGGGGAACATAGGAGTGCCGGATTGCAAAACGGACAACGGGGAAAATGCTCGGATGCATGAAATGAACACGTATGCAAAATGAAATGCACATGATGACAAGATATGAAATGCAGATGATGACATGGCAAAGTGCAACACGCAAGCACATGACATGACAGCGACGACAAATAACTGAAGGACACCTGGCGCATAGAATCCGGGGCATTACACTGGAACTGGTCCAACAAATCCTGTGTCTTCAACAAGCAACTGGTTCTATCCCTTCCAACCTTACTTAAGTTTGTCTTCGTAAAGTCATTGCCTATCTGTTTATCTGTTTGACTTCATTGCTTGACTACTATTGTTGATTGGCTTCACACTATCTTCCATCTTGATCCTTACTACCTAACTGCTATTAGTCATGTACTTTCACATCATTACATACTTGACTATGGCTTGTTTAGGGTGGTTTATCTTCCGCTGCATATCAATTAGGTTGTTTCTGTTGTTTGTCTTTGAAACTTCCAAGTTTTGAAGACTTTCATAAAAATCGCCTATTCACCCCCTCTAGTCGATACTAGCACTTTCAATTGGTATCGAGCAGTACTCCTTGTTACGTGTGATTCGGTTTAACCACTTGGAGTTTCAGCTATGTCATTCGCAGGATAATCAAGGTCTCCGCTGCTTGCCCCGTGTTCGATGGAACTGAATATCCCTACTGGAAGAATAAGATGCGCATGCATCTTGAAGCCATAGATGTCGACCTCTGGTATGTCGTCAAGAACGGCGTTCCCAAAACTGGTGAAGGTGTCACCCCCACTGATGTCAAGAAGTTCATTCAACTGGACTCTACTGCAAAGAACATCATATGTGGTCATCTGACCAAAGGATAGTATGGCCGTGTGAGTGCTCTGGAAACATCGAAGCTAGTCTGGGACTGGCTATCCAAGGTCAATGAAGGCGTTTCAACTCAGAGAGATCAAAGAATTAGTGTTCTCCGCAACCTCTTCAACCGCTTCAAGAGAAACGACAATGAGAATGTCCAGCTTACGTTTGATCTCCTCATAGATATCACAAATGAACTTCAAGCTCTTGGCGCAACTGAGATTACCAAGCATGAAATCGTCAAGACACTGCTGAGATCACTTGACAGCTCCTTTGACACCCTTGCCCTCATGATACAAGAACGTCCTGACTTCAAGACACTCGATCCATCTGATATACTTGAGAGGCTCAACACACATGAGTTCCATCTATCTAAGAAAAGAGATATCTATGGCCCAAACTATGGCCGAACTCGTGCTTTGAAGGCAAAAGTTGCTTCCTCATCTGAAGAAGAATCTGACTGCAGTTCTGAAGATCCTGAAAACATTGGAAGGGAACTTGCTATGCTTGTGAAGAAGTTCCAGAAATTCACAAAGAAGAAAGGCTTCAGAAAGTCTTCATGATCTAGCTCAAGGAATGATGAAGCTTCCACACATGATCACAAGAAGAGAACCTGCCACAAGTGCAAGAAACCTGGTCACTACATATCTGAGTGTCCAAAGTGGGACAATGAGAAGAAGAAGAAGAAAAGTAAGGAATATGATTCCGATGACAAGAAGAAGAAGAAATCCTCAAAGTCTTCTAAGTCTTCTTCCAAGTCTTCATCATACAAGAAGAGCTCATCTGGCAAGGCTCGTGCTTTTGTTGGCAAGGAAATGGATTCAGAGGAGGAGTCTGCTTCGGAGGAGGCGGAGGTGGAGTCTAGAGAGGAGTCTGACCCTAGCGTTGCAAGTTTGGCTCTAGCCACAGCCTATGTTGCCAAGTCCATCTTCAACACTGAAGACAATGACTTCCACACCAACGCTGAAGCTAATGACGAAGACGATCCTACTCCCACCTACTGCTTCATGGCACGTGGTGCCAAGGTAAAATCACGCGATGCTTACTTCCAAACTTCAAGTGAAGATGACTCTGATTGTGAATCCAAACCCAACTACAAAACACTTGATAAAATTGCAACTGAACAAACAAAGGCTATGGAACATACTCAAAAACTGTTATACAAAAGCGATGACCTGTTGGACGCTGAAATGACACGTTCACAGTCCTTAGTTGATGACATAAAAGATCTTCATGCTAAGTACCAAGAACTTGAAGGTCGTCATGAATCGCTCTCAACAACTTATGAAAGGCTCTCCTATGATTATCTTCAAAGGAAACAAGAGCTTGAGAAATTGAGAGCGGCTCATGAAGATCTTCAAAAGGTGAATGAGTCACTTCGCGCTCAACAGATCAGTTCCACTCAGGAAGGATTTGAACCACCATGTCTAAAATGCATTGAGCGTGATAACGCTACATCTGTTGCTGAATGTTCCACTACTACTACTACTGTTTCATTGTCTTCGCCTACTAATGTGGTTACTAACCCCTCTGCGGAGGATACCACTGCTGTTGCTGATGAAAATGCTATGTTGAAGACATTGCTTGAAACAGGGATGTACAAAAGTTTGAAGGACATCGACTCTGCGATGTCCTCAAAAGCGATTCGAACCGAAACCCTAGGAAAGAGGGTATGGGTTCGAGAGGAAAATGAATGTTGATGGCTCGTCTTTGGAATCTGAGCGGTACCCCAAAACCACATGGGTTCTTTGCAAAGGAACCTTCAGAGATCCATCCACTTTATCTGGCTTTACTTGTGCTAATCCCATTATCATTGATGAATCCTTTGATGCAAACTATAAGCTGTTCAAAAATCGAATGGTGAAGTGTTTGCGGTACATTGGTACTAAGCTGCAGGAATGGACCACCTATGAAGAAGATCTGGGTACCTAAGCGGTACATTGAGAATCTTCCTGTGAATGTCGTCATGACACCACCAAGGAAGAAGACAAACCCCAGACCTATAGCTTCATGTGGCCCAAAGGCTTCATACAAATATAGGACTCACATGAGTCACCATAACGCCAATGTTTTGCAGGGAAATCATGCTCTGACTTATGAATATGAGCGTGTATCTTCGAACCGCTATGTTCATAGGACTAAGAACTTTTACGCTTATTCATATGAGTATCATTCATCTCCTGCAAGGCTATTTGCTAGGGCTTCAAAGCCAAAATTCTCGAGATCTGCACTTAGACTCATTGCTTCTAAGCCCCCACTAAAGATGTGGGTGGCAAAGAAGAACTAACTCTCTTTTGCAGAAAATGGTCTCCAGCCAGCAATCAATGGCGTCCGATACTATTGCTGGGGACCTAAAACTCATTGAGGACGCACGTTAAAATATCATTCTATATGCTTCACATCTGAATTTCTTATGAGTCAAACTATGTCCTAACTTTGTTATAAGCTGTGACTGTCCCTATATGTATCAAATGCATATGCTTCACAACACTTTGTGAAGCCTATCCTCCTAACTGCACTGTACGGTACATCACCAAAAGCTTCAGAATGGATTATGGACAGTGGATGCACAAATCATATGACTGGTGATCGAAGTCTTCTCATGGACTCAACCTTACGTCCATCCGACAAGAGTCACATCACATTTGCTGACACTGGTAAAAGCAAAGTATTGGGTCTAGGTAGAGTTGCAATCTCAAAGGATCAACACATGGATAAAGTGATGCTTGTTGAATCCCTTGGTTTCAACTTAATGTCTGTCTCAATGCTTTGTGACTTGAACATGATTGTGATATTTGGCAAATATCGTTGCCTTGTACTAATGGAATCTGACAAATCTCTAGTCTTTGAAGGGTATCGAAAAGATGATCTATACATGGTAGATTTCTCAACAGGTCCACAGCTTGCCGTATGTCTTCTCACAAAAGCTTCAGAATGCTGGCTCTAGCATCGAAGGCTGGGATATGCTGGCATGAGGAACTTACACTCACTCGTCAAGAAGAAGCATGTCATTGGCATCAAGGATGTCAAGTTCAAGAAGGATCATCTGTGTGGTGCCTGTGAAGCTGGAAAGATGACAAGGGCAAAGCACCCATCGAAGACAATCATGACAACATCTCAACCCTTCGAGCTGTTACACATGGACTTATTTGGACCTACTCACTACTCCACCCTCACAACAACTGCATGTCTCTATGGCTTCATCATTGTTGATGACTACTCAAGATACACATGGGTTCATATAATTCTGTACAAGACTGAAGTGCAAGATGTCTTCAAACGCTTTGCAAATCGAGCAATGAACAATTATGCCGTGAAGATCAAGCACATCAGAAGTGACAATGGCACTGAATTCAAGAACACTGGACTTGATCTGTATCTGGATACAATGGGAATCACTCATGAGTTCTCTGCTTCTTACACACCTCAGCAAAACAGCATTGTTGAGCGCAAAAACAGAACCCTCATTGAGATGGCTCGAACAATGCTAGATGAGTACAAGACACCAAGAAAGTTCTGGCCTTAAGCTATTGATACAGCATGTCATATCATCAACCGTGTGTACATTCATAAGCTTCTGAACAAAACATCATATGAGCTATTTACTGGCAAGAAGCCAAACGTCAGTTACTTGAGTATTTGGAGCAAGATCTTTGGATCAAGGATCCCCATCACAAGTCAAAATTTGCACCTAAGGCTCATGAAGGCTTCATGCTTGGCTATGGAAAGGATTCACACTCCTCTGAGTCTTCAACCTTTATCTCTACAAAATCGTTGAAGCTGTGGATGTGAAATTTGATGAAACCAATGGTTCATAGAGAGAGATTCTCGCCAAGCACTTTGGATGAAGCTCCTTCAAACGAGGCAATCAAGCTGATGGGAACTGGTGAAATCATGCCCTCTGAAGCACAGCCTGAAGAGGAACTTATCATCTCTGCACCAAATCAACCTGAAGACAATGCTTAGTCCGAAGACAATCCTCCCAATGATGACAATGAACAGCCAGAGCAAAACCTTCGTCCTGTTCATCCTCGTGTTGCAAATGAAGTTCAAATAGAGAAGGTAATTGACAGCATCAATGCACCTGGTCCGCTCACTCGATCAAGAGCAACACAGCTAGCAAACTTCTGTGGGCACTTTTCATTTGTGTCAATATCAGAACCCAAGAAAGTTGCTGAAGCTTTTATGGAACCTGAATGGATTCAAGCCATGCAAGAAGAACTTCAATAGTTCAAACTGAATAATGTCTGGGAACTTTTCAAGCGACCTGATCCTCGCAAGCATAACATTATTGGAACAAAATGGATATATCGAAACAAGCAAGATGAGCATGGTCAAGTCGTCAGAAACAAAGGAATAGACTTCGATGAAACATTTGCTCCTGTTGCTAGGCTTGAAGCTATTCGCATACTGCTAGCCTACGCTAATCATCACAATATCTTGCTATATCAAATGGATGTAAAGAGTGCATTTCTCAATGGCAAGATTGAAGAAGAAGTGTATGTCGCACAACCACCTGGCTTTGAAGATCCAAAACATCCCGATATGGTGTACAAGCTAAACAAGGCATCAGATGGCCTCAAACAAGCCCCTCGTGCTCGGTATGATACAATCAAAGACTTCACGAAGAGCAAAGGCTTCAAACCCGGATCCTCGATCCCTCTCTTCACGAAGACATATGATGGTGAACTGTTTGTGTGCCAAATATATGTGGATGACATAATCTTGGATGCACCAACCGTAAGTACAGTGATGAGTTTGGGTACATGATGCAAGAGCAATATCAAATGTCCATGATGGATAAGTGAAGTTCTTCCTTGGTCTTCAAATTAAATCAACAGAGGAATGGCATCTTCATATCTCAAGAGAAATACCTCGTAGACTATCTCAAGAAGTTTGGAATGGAAGGCGCAAAGGCTACACGACGCCAATGCCACCAAACACCATCTTGGTCCCGACGACAATGGTAAAGAGTTCGATCAAAAGGTATACCGCTCCATGATTGGTTCTTTGCTTTATTTATGTGCATTTAGGCCAGATATTATGCTTAGTGTTTGCATGTGTGCTCGATACCAAGCGGCACCAAAGGAATCGCATCACTTAGCTGTGAAGCGAATTCTTCGATATTTGGCTTACACCCCAACACTCAGATTATGGTATCCCAAGGGCTCAAGATTCGATTTGGTTGGATTCTCGGATGCTAATTATGCTAGTGACAAGGTGGATCGCAAGTCTACATCTGGCACATGTCATTTTCTTGGTCGATCACTTGTCTGTTGGTCTTCAAATAAGCAGAACTGTGTATCACTCTCAACTGCTCAATCTGAATACATTGCTGCTGGATCCTATTGTGCTCAGCTTCTATGGATGAAGCAAACTCTCAAGGATTATGGCATCAACCTGAATCAAGTACCTCTCTTCTGCGACAATGAGAGTGCCATCAAAATAGCCAACAATCCAGTCCAACACTCAAAGACAAAGCACATTGAAATTCGTCCTCACTTTCTCAGAGATCATGTTATGAAGAAAGATATCAATATCATTCACGTCAACACTGAAGAGCAACTGGCAGATATCTTCACAAAGCCCTTGGATGAGAAAAGGTTTTGCAAGTTACGGTGTGAGCTAAATATCTTGGAATCCTCTAATGTCCTATGATCAGGCACACATCCTAACACTTATGCATGTTGATGACTTAGATGTGCAACACACAAAGTAAGGTATATCTTCAATCAATGAAGATTTACACTCTGAGTGTGAATACATTAACATGGAATTTGACTTGAGCGCCACGATAATTGTGCGCCATGTGCAGGTCTAATACTTCCTATCTGGTGGGTAACGCCACCACCAACCTTCTTTGTTTGAAGTGTTTCACTCGAGGCGTTATATTGCAATGACTTTGCATTTGGTTTGTCTTGATTTCAATTTGTCTTCATGACTTTCTGCACTATGATGATTTGATTGCTTTCGATGTATATATATATATATATATATATATATATATATATATATATATATATATATATACTAGTGTTCTGTCCTCTACATCATTCAATTATAGCTATGTCTTCAAGATTGGATCTTTTGAACTAAGTGAATGTGATCGGACCCCAATCTCTCTATGCTTACTATCTCAAACTCTATCTGTCCAAATCACATGCATTCTATTGAAACTGTTGAATGTCTTCTCTGCGTCCTAGTCAGCAGAAGGCAAAGAGACAAACATTAAATCTGTTTTAAATGGCTTATCTTTACTGTTGAAATCCGGAGAAGCCGGAACAACTCTCCGACATGCTGGCGGGCGTGGGAGCGTGGGACAACCACGAGTGTGTTGCATGCTTGCCACGCACCCCTCGATATGAACCGCCCAGGCACCAGCGTAATTGTGTCTTGTGTCTCATCACCTACTTATAAATACCTGTCCCATGCGGTACAGAAATCCTTCTCCCACCTCTCCACCTCCGTCAAAACCCTAGCGGCACCGCTAGCTCGCGACGACGCCGGCGACGAAGCGCTTAGCTGCCGCGACTTCTCCGACGCCGTCCTCATGTCGGCCGCGGACATCGTCCTCTCCGTCGTCGCCGTAGGTGTCCTCCGTCACCAAGTTAGGGCACGGTGGGCTGAACTGCTCGGTCTCCTATTCTTCCATCTAGCAGTTCTTCGTGCGGTAATTATAACTCTATTTTTACCACCTTTTTGATCTTCGAGATTCATCATGTTTACCGAAAGTGGTTTCTGTCTATTCAAGTTAGATCTATTCTGTCTGCATCTCACACTGCTTAGTCAATTCACTTAGATTTCTTGTCTAGTTTGATTCCTCACTTGTACTTATTCACGGATTAGTACAAATCTGGAACCAACTCACCTATATAAGTGAATATCTTCGCATCATGAGGTCAATGTCTTCAAACTGGTTATCTTCAAAATCTTCTAAGAATGCATATGACCTCTTCCCTTCCTCGCATCTCTAATCTTTGTCACGGTACATGTCCGTGGAGAATCCCTTGGTTCTCATAGTCGCATTCGTTTGCGAATACTTACAACATCATATAAATTCTCCTGCCGGTTCGCTTGACCGTAAGCGCAAATCTCTGAAGCCTTTGAGCGATTGAAGCCATTCAGCTTGAAGTTCATGGCTGCGAAAAATCAACAAGGAAGGGTGGCGGGCAGTAGCAGAGAAGGAACATCTAAAGATCTGCCTGATGATTTAGCAGAACTATACAAGACCGATCCAGAAGAAAATTATCATCAGAGAAAGACGCGAATCCAATGGATTCGACGCTATTGGGCTGAGGAGTGGTTCAAGTACAAGTTTGTCACAAAGGAATATGCAGAGAAGCATGCCATCAAGAGACCTTGGGGTGATATCCTCTATCGAGGCCTTCAACCCAAGACCCAAGCTGAAGCCATTGAACAAGGCTTCTATCCTTGTATGGTCCGTGGGCCACAGCCAGCGAACGCAGATCCCACCTCACTACTATGGTGTCGTGATGACTCTCTCTTCAAGCGCAACTACCATTTTGTTGTGGCTTCGGCCAAGAAGAACAAGAAGTCCTTGGGTTTGGACTTCAACCCAGGTCCCTCTGCTCCCCGTGCTGATGGCTCCCGTGATGCTAATCCCAATGTCATTGGCCCCTACGCCAACCTTGACGGCCTCATCACCTACATCATGGTCCAAGGCGCCAGAGTAGATCATTTTGACAATGGTGCTGACTCTGATGAAGCCCTGCTCCTCCTCCAAAGCCGCAGAAGCAAAAGAAGTCAAAGGCTTCAACCTCAGCTGCACCTCCAAAGACTTCACGTGCGAAGCCACTGGCCACTGCACCTCCTGAAGCCAGTGTGCAATCTGAAGATCTGTCTCGTGTCTCCAAGAGAACGGACAAGAAGAAGCAACTTGTTAGACCATCTGATCAACGAGCTTTGACTCCTGCCGCAATTCTGCGTGAAGAACCCATTGATCTATCAAGTGATGAAGATCTTGCTGATGATGCTCTTGAGCAGCTGATAAAGAGCAAAGAAGAAGAAGAAATCTTTAGCAACTTGCCTCTCTTTGATGTGGCCATCATCCACAATTTCATTGATGAGTGGTTCGACACCCCTAACGTCAGCTTCGAAGATTTACAGCTCCCCATTGGCCTCAGCGTCGCCTTCAATGGCGCCATTGCTTCTGAGCTAGCTCTTGCTCAGCGCATCGTTGAGCTCAAGAACAAGATTGACTATGAGAAGGCTCAGTTCAAGAAGCATGTGGCCAAGCTAAGTGTTCAAGACGTCCGCAACTTCAAGGTCATGCTGCATGAGCTTAAAGAAGCTTTTCTCCAGAAACGTCAAGAAGCTCAGGGCTCACGTGAGCGCATGGAGATTTTGGCTGAGAAGTGTGTGCTTGCCTACAATGAGGCTGAGAAGCGCAAGTCCCTTGGCCGTCCTTGCATTGACCCCAGGATGGCTGCAAAGAGGAAGAAGAAGCACCCTGAACAGCCTGAACCTTCAAGCCAAGAAGCCCCTCGCATTATCTTCCCAAGCAGCATGACTGGCTCGAAGCCAAAGGTCACCACAACAGCTTCAGAACAGAAGAAGACGAGGGCTGCAGAGGCTGAAGCCAGAAAAAGAAAGCATACTGAAGCCTCTGATGCCGCTCCCTCCAAGAAGAAGCGCAAGACCAAAAAGACTAGGGCTGCTTCCACAGAGCCCTTAGTCGTTGAGCCCATTTCCGTGGTTCGCCACGTGTTAGTACATCAAGAACGAAGGATGGTTGTCCATGAGCCTGCTACCACAGAGGCTCATGAGGCTGAAGATATTCCAGCAGCTGAACTCATCGCTGCTGAAGACATTGGTCAAGATGACAATGTAAATGATGATGAAGTTCTTCCTCAGATCGAACATCAAGTGGTATCATCGCCTGTTCGTACGAACAGCGAACTCATCGGCATTGGTCGTCCATTGACGCCAATTGCTCAGGATGCATTGTGGGCTGATCACCCACAACAACTCCAAGACTCACCCAGTACTCCCCAACAACAACAACAAGCTACCCCCAACGTGCAAGAAGAGGATGAAGACTTTCAAGCTCAGCCAACTCCATCTCCTAACTTGAAGCCAGCACTTCGCAGGCTTCACGAAGGACAAAGGCCTGAAGTCCCTCTGTCGAGCGTTCCCGAAGGAGAAGTGCAACGTTCACCTATTGCACGCCAAGTATTTTCTGAACCAGCTCCAACAGTGAATGTCTTCGAGTCTGAAGCACATGCTGCTGAAGACATTCCGGCTGCATCAGCCGAGGAAAATGAAGAAGAAGTACGTGTACCAACTCCCCCGGCGATTGAAGAAGAAGCAATTCCAGATGTGAACGTGCCTGTGCCCGACCCTCCTGTTCGTCAAGAGGAGGCTGACAATGTTGAGTCTGCCACCACCAACGCCAATGAAGCCAGTGACGTAGTCATGGCTGATGCTAATGTGGAGCCTGCACCAACCAGTGTGCCTGAAACCAATGAGGCCACTGTGCCTGAAGCAAATGTGGCCACTGAACCTAAAACCAATGAGGATGCTGCCCCTGAAGTCAATGAGGATGCTGCACCTGAAGCCCATGAGGATGTTGCACCTGAAGCAAATATGAAAACTGCTCCCGAAGCACCTGTCGTGCAGTCTGCCTCTGACGTTGCCCCTGCTCCTATTCCCCACCAAGACCTCACACTATTGAGCAAGCATACAATCACGGTCAGCTTACCACTGTCCGATGGCCCATTCTGGTGTTTCCGCCCTCTGCCTCAGGACCCCAATTTGACTATCATGTTGAGCATAGGCCACAGGTCCAGAAGCCAAAGCCACGGTAGCCAAGGTTTCCAGGTACTGCCAACTCCCCCGGGTCCTTCAATGCTAATGGCTTCAAGAGCCACAATACCTTCTTTGACAGCGCCAAGAACCCCTACTCCAAGCCAAGGATTTCATCAGATCGGTTCCGGAGCTATCAGCAGAGAAGCTATTACTCATGCGTGCTATATGATCAAGGGCGCATTTTCCCTCATATGCGTCTTGACACTGAAGCTATTGCTGGATTGCCGTGCTTAGAAGAAGCACTTGATTGCTTTCGTGATGCTGGTCTGCTCCATTTTGTGACAGACAAAGAACATTGGAATGAAGAGCTATTGCTTCAATTCTATGCCACTCTGCACATTCGCGGCTACTACAGAGACATCAAGAACTGGGTTCTCGAGTGGATCACTGGAAATGTTCATCATGAAGCCAAAGCTATGGATATCATTGAGCTTACTGGGCTAGCCACTCCTGAAGAACTGTATGAGCCTAAGCTGTCACCTACACCGCAATCTTTGTGGAGAGCATCTTCCACAAGCCGTAACCAAATATGAGCCGGATGTTGAGCATGATGAAGCCTTTGCCATCGGACGCCAAGATCCCACACATTTCTTTGTTGAAGACCTTGAGTATCGCCTCAAACCATATATCATATCATCGAGGCGAACTCTAAGGCGGTCAAGGGACACTCATCGGCCAAGCTTGAAGGAGCTATGAAGACTTTGGTCTTCTATATTCTCAATGGCATCGGCTTCAACACTCGTGAATTCTTCATCGTGCAACTTGTCGCTTCGGATCGACCTATTTGGTCCAAGTTTTATGCTCCATGGGTTATGCGCCTCATCAAGAGACACTCATCATTAATTATCAACCCTCCGCACGCAATCACATAATCTTTACGCCAGAGGTTGATATGTCGATTGATGTCAGTATACTCGACCGCCAAGACGCCGCTTTGTCTTGAATATTGAGCACCAAAGCTTCACTCAGCCTATTGAAGGTGTTCAAGCAGCAACAAGAATCTATCCAGCGGCTCGTAACACTAAATGCGCCTCACAGAGCGCCCACTGAAGCCACTGAAAGCACCATTGCCCAAAGGCCTCGGAAGCGTTCTCGTGTTCTCAATGACCGAGAACTTCTTGTGGCTCTTCATCAGAAACAGGATAAGCATCATTTCTAGCTCAAGAGACAGATGCAAAGCCTCTTGGTGGATGTCAATCGCATTCGCAACCTTTCCACCAAGAATGCCTTTGTTGCTCATGAAACTTGCCAAAGATCATGGAAGAGTTTGACCACCTTTCGAAGGTCAAGCCGATCTCCAAGACGATGGCTTCAATGAAAGATTCCAGTTCGACTCCACTCCTCCACGGACTGCTACCCTGCGTCGAACTCCATCTCTTGAAGACTCTGAATATTCTTCTTCCGCGGCAACAATTAATGCCAGAGTGATCGATGATGAAGATGACGCTACTTCACCACCTCCAACTACTATGCGCGCGCCGACCATCGCACCAAGTTAAATCGCACCGCCAACCAACGCATTTACAACCCTTATCGCTTCACCTACTCATGACGAGTAGATGCTCTATGTCTTCAAACCTTTTGGTCATTCTTGACAAAAGGGGGAGAAGCGTATGAGTTGATAGTCTTCAAGCGGGTTCATATGGGCGGTTGCATTATATTTTGCTGCGTGCTTACAACTCTTGCGTTTTGAAACATTTGGTTCTTTGAGTTGTAACACCTAAACTTGATGGTCGTCTGCTACTTCTGCTACTTATTTGCGTTACTATGATGCGATGATAAATTCTGCATGTGCGATGATAACTTTCGCACTTAGATCATTCTGCAGACGTCCATTTTTCATTATGCATGCCATTCTACTCGCTATATCATTTCATGCATGATGAATTATCTTCATAAGTTGAAGTGGATCTCCACAAGTACAACCTGCCATGTGCATTTGCATTCCAAAAGCAAATTACTTATATGCACATCTTCAGGGGGAGCCCTTGCAACTTATGAAGACAATTTCCTATCCCCACAATTTCACATACTTTATCCCCGTTGAAAACTTCTACCAGTTTGTCATCAATCACCAAAAAGGGGGAGATTGTAAGTGCATCTAGTGCCACCCCTAGTTGGTTTTGGAGTATTGACGACAAAGTTGGTTGAGGGACTAATGCGTTTGTGAGAATTACATGATAACGCAGGTAGTGTCCCTCATTGATTCGGTTTACCTACCGGAGATGACCCCTAAAAATGTATGAAGACATTGAAGACAATGGTGGTAAGAGAAGATATTCATATTGAAGACTATGACATGAGAAGACATTGTGTGAAGACTTTGGAGCGCGAAGACTGTGTGGTTTCGCTGTTTCATTTTATTCTTTGTTGAGTCATAGGAACCACCATACTGTTAAGTGGGGTCCAAGTGAACTAAGTCAGAGTGGCTGATGTGATGCTCAACCCAAATCATATGTCTTCGAGCGAAGACAATGAGAGCAAATCTTATCCAGAGCTGGATGAGTCAGCTTTGCTTATAGCCCAAGTAAAGTTGCCGCGTGTGTTTGAAATCTGGCCGTTGGAACACGTGTCAGTTCCTTAGTGACCCAAGGTCATTTTGGACAAATTAGGTCGGGTTGCCTAGTGGCTATAAATAGCCCACCCCCTACACCATAAATTGGTGGCTGCTCAGAGTTTGTGCACGACTTTTGTCGTTTGAGAGCAACCCACCTTGAAGCATTTGAGAGAGAGAAATCCTTGCGAGGACAAAGCCCAAACACCCAGAGCCAAAGAGTGTTAGGCATCATGAAGTCTTTTGTCTGTGTGACCAAGACTTATTACACTTGAGGACTGTGAATCCTCCGGCCGGTTAGGCGTCGCGCTCGAGCATCCAAGAGTCATTGTGGATTGCCGTGAACGAAGTTTGTGAAGGTTTGGAAGTCTCCTTGAAGACTTACCAGAGTAATTGGGCGAGGACTGGGTGTCCTTAGCTCAAGGGAATAAGGTGAAGACACGGTCTTCGAGTTAAATCTCAGCCTCCCTAACTGACGTCAGTTGTCACAAAGAATCGAACTGGTCCAACAAATCTGTGTCTTCAACAAGCAACTGGTTCTATCCTTCCAACCTTACTTAAGTTTGTCTTCATGAAGTCATTGCCTATCTGTTTATCTGTTTGACTTCATTGCTTGACTACTATTGTTGATTGGCTTCACACTATCTTCCATCTTGATCCTTACTATGTAACTGCTATTAGTCCTGTACTTTCACATCATTACATACTTGACTATGGCTTGTTTAGGGTAGTTTATCTTTTGATGCATATCAATTAGGTTGTTTCTGTTGCTTGTCTTCGAAACTTCCAAGTTTTGAAGACTTTCATAAAAATCGCCTATTCACCCCCCCCTCTAGTCGATACTAGCACTTTCAGGCTCACCGGCCGTCTCTCCTGCAGTTTGATTATGTAGCATAGATTTTTGTAGGGTATGGTGCAGTTCTTTTGCATTGGTCCTTGTGTCAAGACTGTAAAAAATGAATGCGATTCAATTTTCCTTTAATGTGGTTCACTTGCCCTTGTCTTTGTGGTCATTTTTCATCCATAAAAAAGTTAGAAAAAAGGACCCAAAAAATCATGCAGTTTGCTTCCCGTTGGATGCAGTGCGGTTTTCCGCCTGAAGCAGTGCGGTCGGCCGTGTGATGTTGTTCATCCCGTAAGTGCAAAAGCGAAAAAAAAGTAATGCGGTTCACTTTTTGATAGTGTTGTGGTTCATTTACACCCGATCTGAAGTGCATTCTACTTTCTTCTCCTTGAAAAAAATTATGTTTGAATAAAAGAAACCATGCAGTTCTCTTACCCGTGTGATGCAGTGCGTTTTTTCGTCCGATGCAGTGCGGTTTTCAGTCGGATGAAGTACGCACGTCGATTTGGGTGTCGCGAAAAACAGAGTGTCCGCATTTCGGTAAATTTAAAACTGCTCTTAAACCGTAAAGAATTAGAGAGAGTGTTCTACATAAAAAAGTTGCGCCTCGTCGATACCTTTCCAACAGTGTATCGTTTGAATCATACCGAGCAGCGGTTTGTAAAAATTTCGCGAAAAACAGCAGCTGCCACTCGTCGTCCGCCACACAATTTTCAAAATTAACTTAAAACCGTAAGAAATCTCAAAAACATTGCAACATATGAAAGTTGCGCCTCGTCCATAGCTTTTCAACGATATATTACATGCCTCGTTTCGACAAACGGTTAAAAAACTTGAGCGAAAACAGTACCGAAAATTTGAAAAACAGAATTCCACGATTTAGTAAATTCGAAACTGCTCCTAAACCATAACGAATTAGAGAAAATAATAGATATGAAAAAGATGCGCCTCGATGATATCTATCCAACGGCGTATCGTTTGCTTCATTCCGATGAGCGGTTTAGAAGAAATCGCAAAAAAATGCTCACTGCCACTCGTCAGGGGCCGCACCATTTTCAAAACTGCTCTTAAACCGTAACGAATTAAAGAAAATAATACTTATAGAAAATATGCGCCTCGACGATATCTATCCAATGGTGTCTCATTTGCTTCGTTCCGACAAGCAGTTTAGAAGAAATCGCGAAAAAACGCTCGCTGCCACTCGTCATCCGCCGCACCATTTTTGAAACTGCTCTTAAACCGCAAGGAATCTCGAAAAGTGTTCAACATGGCGAAGTTGCGCCTAATCCATAGCTTTCCAACGGTATATTATACGCCTCGTTCCGATAAACGGTTAAAAAGCTAGAGCGAAAACAGTACCAGAAAACACCGCATGCAATTTTTTTTGACGCGAAGTTCACTAGTCTCTATTGCAGTGCTCGTCGTCAAAATGATGCGAAGGCGCTTCATTGGCGTCCATGCGTCAAGTGATGTGCAGAATAGTTATTCTGCTAATATTAGCAGAATAGACCGTCTGTATACACACACACACACACACACACACATGAAAATACTTACGACAACCATACCAACACATATACATACCAAATCATATCTCTGCCATATGGATATGATCATCCAACACATAAACATAGCAAATGGTTTCATCGAACACATATACATAGCCAACATATCCAACAACAAGCATACAATGGTTTCATCAATACATACATATATAGGTAGCAAGTTTGACATTGTTCATCCTTCAAAATCAAAACAAGAAGGAAGCATGAAGAGAAGAGTAGACTCCATCAACGCAAGCTTCCTCATCTAAAGCAAATCTGCAAATTGAGCAAGAAGCAAGTTAGAAGAAGAAGAAGAAGACTAGCTAGAAGAAGAAGAAGAAGAAGAAGAAGAAGAAGAAGAAGAAGAAGACTAGCTAGAAAAGAAGAAGAAGAAGAAGAAGAAGAAGAAGAAGAAGAAGAAGACTAGCTAGAAGAAGAAGAAGAAGAAGAAGAAGAAGAAGACTATCTAGAAGAAGAAGAAGAAGAAGAAGAAGAAGAAGAAGAAGAAGAAGAAAAAGAAGAAGATGATGAAGAAGAAGAAGAAGAAGAAGATGAAGAAGAAGAAGAAGAAGAAGAAGAAGATGATGATGATTTTTTCTTCTCTTTCTTTTTCTCCTCTCCTCTTTTTTACTTCTTTTTCTTCTAACTAAGGTAGGTAAAAATGTCATTTTATTGCTAAGCTAGCTAAAAATGCTAAGTATAGGTCATTTTAGAGCTAAGCTAGGTAAATAGGTCATTTTGGAGCTTACTAAGGTTATTATGTCATTTTCAAGGAAAGTAAGGTAAGTCTATATCATTTTGGACGTAACAAAGATTATCATGACATTTTTGAGGAACAAAAGCTAAGTATAGCTCATTTTTTGTCTAACTTAGGTAGCTATGCCATTTAGGAGGAAAGTAAGGTAAGTATGCATTTGTTAAGCAAAACACTAGAGAAAACTTACCCTCATCACAACAAATGCAATGAACATCGCAACTAAGGTAATAATTGATCCAGCGGCATAATGATACCAAGCCTCATTATCAATGGCATATTTTCTAATCTTCTTATTCTTCAAGCGTATTGCATCCGTCTTCAAACGCATTGCATTCATCTTCATCTTGTGATCATTGACCACATCGGCAACATACAACTCCAATGTCATCTTCTCTTCTTCAATTCTTTTAATTTTGGGCCATTTGCATTTTTGCCCCTAACTCGAACCACCTACTCAGATTTGCCCCTAATTTCAAAGCGTGCTCAAATTTGCCCCTCTGTCGTTAAGTCACTACTCAGAAATGCCCTTCCGTCCAGTCAAAGGCCTTTGACCGTCAAAGGCCCATGTGTACTGTAGCAGATGGAAAGTGCTATAGTATTGGACGGAAAGTGCTACAGTACTGTACAGAAGGGCATTTCTGAGTAGTGACTTAACGGCACAGGGGTAAATTTGAGCATGCTTCAAAATTAGGGGCAAATCTAAGTAGTGGGTTCGAGTTAGGGGCACAGATGTAAATGTCCCTTTAATTTTTTCTAATCATTTTCTTTTTCAACTATATTTAACTTCTCGACAAGAGGGTCGTTTGCAAATTTTGGTTCACATACCTCCAAGATTAAAATATCTCTATGTCAACTTGATGGCCATAATTTTCATAAATGTGAAATGCAACAAATAGTTATAAAAGAAGATTTACCACATCTGAATCAAAAAGCGGGTGAGGACCAACGGGGACAGATATCAAGACCATGGCGCTATGTATAACAAACAATCATAAAAAGTAAGAAAATTATACAAGTAACTATATAAATCATACAATCATACAAGTAACTATATAAATCAAGTACAACATAAAAAATTTAATACCTAGTAATAATCTGGTTCAATAAATGCTTTGGGATCAATAAATGCATCATCATAATCACTATCAGTAATGACGTGCTCATCATCATCATTAATAAATGCATCATCATGTGGAAGGCCACCTCTACGTAATCTGTCAAGCATTGACAGGTCATCCGCAGCAGTAACCTCTTCTAGTTCAGGCTCTTCTTGTTCCGGCTAAGGGGTGAAGTCAGGTTCACTGTCCTTGTCTACTTCAATGTTCTGGGATGAAGTAGAGTGATTCTTGAAACGTTTTTTGGAAAGACGTGTTTCTTGGAAGAATTCTCCTTCATGTGTGGCTGGTTTAATGTGAGGTTCATAATCATCTTCATTGGGGGGAGGTGGTCTAACACGTGGCAGCACTTCATAAACGACATCCCAACCTTTGAGATTAGGATCACTTTGACAGGCCCACGGTAGATAGAAAACTTGGGTTGCCTGTTGAGCCATAATATAGACATCGGGAGCATCCAAATGGGTGCTTTGATTGATTCCCACTAGCCCTATATGTTCATGAGTCCTTCTAGTCTCCTTCGGCTGGAACCAATAACATTTGAAGGCTATGACATTTGATGGGTTTGCACCATAGAATTGAAGTTCATAAATTGCTTCAACTCTTCCATAATACTCAGTATCTCCTTCGCCTATAGCAGAGACACAACAATTCGTAGACTTTCGGTCGGCCATAGATAGCTCTTTGACATAGGTACAAAAGCGATACCTGTTGATGTCGTATTTGTCAAACAACAATTTGTCAAAAGTGATACCATTAGAGACTTGTCTCAATTCAGTGTCCATAAGCTCTGAATTTGCCTACAAGTTTAATACGAAAGGGATTGTTGCATTAGCCACAAATTAGATGAAGAAATGAAATGGTCTAATGGAAATTACCGTTTGTTTGAACCAAGAGATGAAACCGGGATATCTGCCTCCATGCTTTGCTAGAAGCTCATACTCTTCGACGGAATCATTTTGGATCACCGCTCCATACGAGAATTCGGCGACGTATTGACTATATCAAATTTATCCGGGAATAAGAGCAGTTCAAAGGGATTAGAAGTTGTGAAACAATGTACCGAGAACTTACTCGATGTACGGCCACACTTCTGTTAGGTTGTTGAAGATATACAACGAAATGGTCTGCCATTCTTCGAAATCGTACTTTAAGGAATTAGAAGCACCGGCTGGTGCCAAATCCCCTTTGAATAGGCTGAGGTTGGATCGACCCTTTTTAGGGTCACTGGCATTGTACCCAGGCTTCGGATTATGCAAATGACGATTTTTGGCTTTGTAGTGTGTTGTCACGAAGTTTGTCTCCTCCTCAGTAATGAATGCATTGGCCATCGATGCTTCAATTCTACGTTTATTTTTACATTTTGCTCGACGCGTCTTCTGTATCCTCTCACTTGTGTAGCACCAACGATTCTGCACAGCCCCCCCCCCAATCTTGCCTCGGTTGGGAGATGCAAAATCAAGTGCTGCACTGGATTAAAGAAACCCGGCGGAAATATCTTCTCTAACTTGTAGATCAACTCCGGCGCAAACTCTTCAATTTATTCTACCAGGTCAGGCGATAGTTCTTTAGCACAAAGAACACAGAAGAAATAGCTCGGCTCTGCCATTACTAGCCATTCATCCTCAGGGATGAATCCATGCAACATCACCGGCATTACCCGCTCAATCCATATGTGCCAATCATGACTCTTGAGAACAAATATCTTCAATTTTTCAAGACTCGCTCCCCTCTTTAGATTCGCTGCATACCCATCGGGGAACATCAACTGCATTTTCACCCACAAGATAATTTCCCTCATAGCTGGCCTTCCAAGATTGAACCATGCCTTTGGCTTTATCCAGTTCTTCCTTCCTTTTGGTGGTTGCATGTTTTGTAACGGTCTATGACATAGCGCCTCCTGATCGACTCTTGCCTTAGGATTCTCCTTTGACTTCCCATCTATGCCAAACAATGTACCAAAAAGTGCCTCGGCGACATTCTTCTCAGTGTGCATCAAGTTGATGTTGTGTGGGCAAAGGAGGCCTTTGAAGTAAGGCAGATCCCACAAGCTTGTCTTGTGAGTCCAGGCGTGTTGCGAATTATACCCCTTGAAATACCCTGGACGCTCTGGATCTGGCTCGAGAGTGTTTAACTGATCCAAGATCTCTTGGGCTATCAACGGAGGTGGTGCAGACTCTTTCACAACTCTACCTTTGATGAAAATCTGCTTGTCTTTCATGAACTTATGGCGAGGATGCAGGAACGGTCTATGCATGTCGAAGCAAGAAAACTTGTGACTGGCCTCAAGCCAACGAAACTGAAGGGATCCCTTGCATGTGGGGCATGGGAACCTTCCATGCACACACCAGCCAACGAATAGCGCATACGCCGGCAAGTCATGCATAGAGTGCATGTACCACACACGCATTATGAAGTTCTTTTTGCTAAAGGCGTCGTATGTCCTGAACCCATTATCCCAGGCTTTTTGCAATTCGTCCTTTAGCGGCTGCATGTACACATTCATATTCTTCCCCGGATAGTTTGGCCCTGGAATTATCAACGTCAGGAGAATGTTCTTTCTTTGCATAATCTGTCCGGGGGGGAGATTGAGTGGAATGAAAAATACGGGCCAACAACTGTATTGGGTTGTCGTCAGACCAAACACACTGAACCCATCCGTGCGGATGGCGACTCAAGGATGCCTCGGATCTGCGTTGTCATCATGTAATGCATCGAAGCGCTTCCATGCTTCACCGTCTGATGTGTGCACCATCATCAGCTTCCCATCTGCATCTAGTTGGGTTCTTTTGCCCATTTTGTGCCATGTCATCTGTCTTGCCGTATCTTCGACCATGAGAAGATGTTGAAGTCTTGGTACAATTGGCATATACCGAAGAACATTAATGGGGATTTAGGTCCGCGTCTTCTCACCCATACCATCGTCTACCACAATATACCTGGATGACTTGCAAATGGGACAATAGTTCAAGTCCGCATACTGAAGCCTAAATAAGGCACATCCATTCTCACAGGCATGTATCTTCTCATAGGGCATCTTAAGAGCACGGAGGATTTTGTCTATCTGGTACAGGTTTGCAGGTAGTATGTGGCCTTTGGGTAGAAAACATCCAAATACTGTCATCATCGCGTCATAGCATTCTTTGCCCAAGTTGAAATGAGCCTTCAGAACCATTGTTTGTGAGATGGCAACCAGCTGACAAAGCTCAGTGTGCTCGTGGAGAGGATGTTTTGAAGACTCCAACATTTCATTGAAGGCCTTTACAGATTCCTCCATCTCATCATCCGAGTCCTGAGCATCATCAAAGTCTTGCACCATGTCTTGCATCCCGGTACCATGCTCGTCGGTGCGACGACAAAGCACCTCAGCTCTGGCGCGTTGGCCACACTTGCCATGAAATGTCCACACCGTATAATCTGGCGTAAAACCCCTATTCTGCAAGTGTTTGCCCATTTCATCCTCTATCCTCTTGTGCCAATTGTTGCACCCTGCACAGGGGCACCAGGTTGTCCTCTGGCCATTTGCAAATGCAGTTCTCAAAAACCCCTTGGTTTTTGTTAACCATTCATTTCACTACAAAAAAAGACAATCAGTGACATTTTGGGTCGAACGAAAAAAAATTCTGTCATACTTATGACACTTCTATGACGATGATTGTGACAAAACCCGGTATCATCATAGATGTGGTGGGCTCCTTCTTCTATGACAAAAAATCATGACAGAAAATGGGCTTTTCATCCTGGGAGGGCCGGAGACGCAGCTGCACGACATTCTTTGGGCCGTGCATGACAGAAAATACCGTGGTAGAAGTGAGGGCGAGGAAAATATCGGGGAGTTCCCAGTTACGATGGGTGGTCGGGGGCCGAGCGATGCATGTTTCTCCCGTACACGTACGCGCGTGGGTGCGAGGCGTTGGGCTCTAACTGAACCCGAGCGAGGCGTCGCCTAACTAAACCCGAGCGATTGCACTGCAGTCTACACGTTACTGAACCCGAGCGATCGATCGATGGTTGTTAACTGGACCCGATCGAGCGATTCCTTCGCTACTGCTGCTAACTGAAGTCGATCGATGCTGCCTATGGATGAATAATGAGCCTTGTTGGGGGGGGGATGAATAGTTCCCGGTGGGGTGTTGGATGAACAGGACCCCGTGGTGTTGTCTCTGGATGAACAAGACCCCGATCGATCGAGCCGGTTGGGGGTGGATGAACAGGACCCCATGGAGGGCTGGATGAACAGGACCATGTGGAGGGCTGATTGAACAGTAGCCGGTGGAGGGCTGGATGAACAGTAGCCCGTGGAGTGGTGGTTGAACAGGACCCCATGGAGAGGGCTGGTTGAACAGTAGCCGATGGAGGAGCGCGCGGTGGAGGCTGGATGAACAGGAGCTTGTGGATGAACAGTCGCAGGTGGAGGCTGGAGGAGGTCGACGATGGATGAACAGTAGCCCGTGGAGGCTGGAGGAGGTCGACGATGAAGATGAACAGTATCCCATGGAGTCCCGTTTTGCGGTACGCCACACCCCTCCCGATGAACAGGACCCCCATTTTGACCGTAGCGCTCCAACACAAGTCTGTTTCCTCCGTTTTGCGGTACGCCACACCCCTCCCGATCAACAGGACCCCGTTTCGACCGTAGGAGGTCCAACAAAAGTCCGTTTCATCCATTTTGCGGTACACCGGACCCCTCCCGATGAACAGGATCACGTTTCGACCGTGGCCAGTCGAACACGAGGTCGTTTCCTCCGTTCTGCAGTACGCCGGGCCTCATTTCCATCGGTTGTTTCGTCCAAGCTGGTTGGCTCCCGATGAACAGCAGGTGTTCCGTTGCCTCCCGATGAACACGACGCATTCAGTTGCCTCCCCATGAACACGACGACAACGTAGTTTCTCCATTCCGACCCAGCCATGTACACGAGCCCTGGCCGTATGTATGCGTGAGTAGGTATTCGAGACCTCGCCCGTATGTACGTACGTGGCCGTATTTACTTTCTTCCACCATGGCCGCTGTATGTATGTGTACATGCTACATGCACACCTCTACTACGACACGTTCACGCCTCTACTACGACACGTGCGTGCCTCTACATCGACCGGTATGTACGTACACGTTCGCGACCAGAATGACAATGCTACGTACGCTTCGACCAGGTGGGTCCCGACTGTCAGGCACTTCCTTGCGTGCGAAGATATAGATGGTGGGTCCCAGTAGTTAGGGGCAAATTGTTCTTTTTTGCCCGTAATATGGACACACTTCCTTGTGTGCGAAGATGTAGCTGGTGGGTCCCAGCAGTCAGGGAGGAGAAAACATTATTTTTCAGGGTAAAAAGGATGCAGTTACATGCATGCGTCCATGGGCGTGGTGCGTCCCCACTATCAGCCTCTCACGTACAGTCATCTTCCGATGACTCTCGTTTGTTGACCACGTTGACCACACCGTGTCGAGTGCACCAAGGCTGGTCGACGATGGTGAGGCCCCAGACTGGAATGACCCGGAGATGGGGAAGACGCGATAGTGGAGTCGCAGATGGAGAGAAGTGGGAAACATGACTGGTTCTGGTGCGCGGCAGCAATGCCACCCACGGGAGAGATGAGCAAGAACAGAGGTTAAAGAAGGAGCACGGCTGTTGGATTAACATCCAACGGTCCAGCTGCTAGAATCATTTGTTGATTAAGTTGACAAAGCCATGCGTGCACGTCTGCTTAGTGGTCCCACAAGTCAGCCACCAAATCTGTCGGGTCCCAGCTGTCATCGGAAGGAATAGTTTTTTTCGCATAACAAGGAGGCACTTCCTTCCGTGCGAAGATACAGCCGGTGGGTTGAAGCTGTCAAGGGGAGGAAACGGCTTAATAAGGAAGAACTTTCCTTGCGTGCGACCATGGACCTCGTGGGTCCCAGCCATCAGGTTCTCACATACAGTCCTCTTCCGATGACTCTCGTTTGTTGACCACGCCGCGCCGAGCGCAGCGAGGCGGTGGACGACAGTGAGGCCCCAGATTGGAATAGCCCGGAGATGGGGAAGACGCGGCAGTGGAGTCACAGACAGAGAGGAGTGGGAAACTTGACTGGTTCGGGTGCGAGGTGGGCCTACACTCGACAGAGAATAACAGGAGGTGCGGAGTGGAGGGATGGCCTGGCCGTCAGCGGGGTAGCGTTTCGCTGTGAGGCACGCAAAACAACACCGCTGGATGCCGAAGGCTGGAGCAAGCGGTCCCGACAGCGCTGGGGGAAGAAGACGAGAGATTGAAGAAGAATGCCGGCCATTGGATGTAACTCCAACTCCTTGCTTAGGCTTCGACCTACTGGACCACATGTCAACCAGTCCATTTGTTTTTTAGTCCATTTGGTGGACTTGCTGGGCTAGGTGAAAATATCATGTTGGGCTGGAAGGAGAAATGTTATAAAAACATAAACAATTGATTGCACGTCTATTACTGCATTGGTCAGTAAAATCTTTGCAAACTTATGTGCGCAATCACTAGGAGTTAACTTGCAAAGTTATATGTAAAGAATTATTATTATTATTTTGTAAGAACTTTCAATTTACAAAATAAAATATTTGTCGGATATCGGGTTCCGGCAAAACCCTTAAGGTTCAAACTCTGGGGTGCGCGTGAAGATCTTTCCCCTACCGATCCACGTCCCAGCGCCTCGCTGTGAATCTAAGCTACCCGATGAACAACACAAGGGACACAGGGTTTATACTAGTTCGGGCCACCGTTGTGGTGTAATACCCTACTCTAGTTTGTGGTGTGGTGGATTGCCTCAGGGGCTAATGATGAAAAGTACAAGGGAAGAACAACCTCGCGAGAGGTGTTCTTGAGCTGGTGCGGTGTTCTACTTAGGTGGGTTTGATCGCCTCTGGATGAGATGATCTCTACTGTGGTGGCTATCTCTATATATAGAGGCCCTGGTCCTCTTCCCAAATATTGAGTGGGAAGGAAGCCAACAACAGCCATTTTGAAGGGTAACAGCTAGTACAAGTTATCCTAACTAAAGCTGGTCTTCGACTGCCAAAGGCACTGGCGATGACGCCGTCTTGGGCTCCACAGTGCCCTCTGTCCTGCCGCTCTGCTGGTCTTGGTCTCGTTGCACTGAAATGGTAACCTCTGCTTGATGCCTTGGTACTCCGCGCCTACGCTTGCCCCCTTTGCACCAAAGAGGAAGCGAGGACACTGCGCAGGCTGGCGCCCGCCTGGTCTTGATCATCATGGCTTGCGTCATGTTTACCTCGCGAGGTACCCCTGCCTTGATCTCTCCGCCTCCTCGTGAGCCAGCCTGGTGAGGCCGCCCCAGAGGAAGCCTTGCGTCGTCCGCCCCGCAAGGCTTGGCACCTCGCGAGGGTCTTGAGCTTGGGTTGATGAAGATGGGCCGTACTGGGACTTGATGTAACGCCCTCGATGCGGCTATATCTCCCATGTGTCGAAGCACGACTTAGAGGCATAACCGCATTGAAAGCAATGTCGCAAGTGAGGTAATCTTCACACAACCCATGTAATACATAAGGGAAAGAGATACATAGTTGGCTTACAATCGCCACTTCACACAATTACATGAATAAAGCATTACATCATCCAGATACAATCAAGGTCCGACTACGGAACCAAAATAAAAGAAGAACCCCAAATGCGACAAAGGTCCCCGATCGACCCCAACTGGGCTCCGCTACTGATCAACTAGAACCAAACAACACAAAGGGCAAGATCTTCATCAAGCTCCTCCTTGAGCTTGGTTGCATCACCTGCTCGGTAATATAGGCACCTGCAAACTGGTTTTGGAAGTATCTGGTGAGCCATGAGGACTCAGCAATCCCATTACCATGGGTATCAAGACTAGCAAAGCTTAAAGGGAAAGGAAGGGGTAAAGTGGTGAGGTTGCAGCAGTGACTAAGCATATATGGTGGCTAACATACTCAAATGAGAGCGAGAAGAGAAACAAAGGAACGGTCGTCAACTAGCAATGATCAAGAGGTGATCTTGAACACCTACTTATGTCAAACATAACACACAAACCGTATTCACTTCCCGGACTCCGCCGAGAAGAGACCATCATGGCTACACACACGGTTGATGCCTTTTAATTCGGATCTGGTGTCAAGTTATCTACAACCGGACATTAACAAATTCCCATCTGCCACATAACCGCGGGCACGGCTCTCGAAAGTTTATACCCTGCAGGGGTGTCCCAACTTAGCCCATGACAAGCTCTCGCGATCAACGAAGGAATAGACCTTCACCCGAGACACTCCGATCAGACTCGATATCCCGGTACATCAAGACATTTCGACAATGGTAAAACAAGACCAGCAAAGCCGCCCGATGCGCCGACAATCCCGATAGGAGCTGCACATATCTCGTTCTCGTGGCAACACCGGATAAGCGAAGCGTCTGGTACCGACGTAACCCAAGTTGCCAAGGGATGGTCCCCAGACGGTGCTCTAGTTTGGACCAACGCTAGACAAGCATCGCCCGGGGGCTATAATAAAGATGACCCTCGAGAGAGCGACTCCCAAGGGAAAAGTAGGTGGTGGTGAGGCAAATGGTAAAAAGTCAATGTTGGGCCTTGCTGGACAAGTTTTATTCAAAGCAAACTGTCAGGGGGGTCCCATAAATCACCCGACCGCGTTAGGAACGCAAAATCCGGGAACATAACACCGGTATGACGGAAGCTAGGGCGGCAAGAGTGGAACAAAACACCAGGCATAAGGCCGAGCCTTCCACCCTTTACCAAATATATAGATGCATTAATACTATAAGAGATATTGTGATATCCCAACAAAACCCTGTCCACCATGAAGAAATCTTCAACTTCACCTGCAGCTAGCAACGCTATAAGAGGGGCTGAGCAAAAGCGGTAACATAGCCAAACAATGGTTGGCATAGGAAGGGTGTCAAAGGTTAGAGGTTCATGGCAATATGGGATGGCTGGACAAACAGGTAATAGGTAGCGCAGCATAGCGAAAGAACGAGGCAACTAGCATAGCAATGATAGTAGTGAGATCCAGGGTAACGGTCATCTTGCCTGAAATCCCGCAAGGAAGAAGAACGAGTCCATGAAGAAGACAAACGGATGAAACCGAACCAACCGTAGACGAACGAAACCTCACGATCGCAACGAAACAGGAACTAACAAGAAGAAGCACACAACATAGTAAACACACCACACATGGACAAGGCATGATGCACAACAATCATGATGCATGACCAAGCTACATGAAGCTACTCATGGCAAGAGATGATGCAAACAAGAACAACACCTCAAAGCAAGTTTAAATGAGGCCGGAAACAACATATAACAATCCCGGTAAGTCCTCATATGCATATTTCGAAATTGGTCCAGAACTGAATAAACCTTATGTTCAAGTTGTTTAACAGCAAGTTAAGATGCACCAAGATGATCTACACGAAAATCTAGTCAAGTTACATATAAAGTTCATTAGATTTGGAGCTACGGTCTAGAAGATATGAGCAAAACAAGTCAAACATGGCATTAATGCAAAATGCACCCAAACATCAAACAAACACACCCAAAACAAGGATGCAACATGATAATATGAAGCTACATGCAAAAATAAGCAAGTTTCATATAGAGCACACACGAAATGGAGCAACGGTGCAACATATACACTCTATACAAGTCATAACAACAATCTGTCCATAACAGCAACTAGGCATCTTACAAGCATCAAAACAACATGCTACAGCACCCCAACATAATAACAAAAGGCATGGGCATGAAGTACACTTAAAGCATAACAAAACATGAACACTGGGCTATCTCCAGAAAAGGCTAGAACATGCTCAAAATGACATGGAGATATTGCAAATAATAACAGTTTCAGACTTTAGCAGAAATAACATCAGGTTGCAATGTTTAGAGCTATCAAACAACATGTTACAGGAACTTAACATGGCAAACAAAGGCATGGCATGAATCTACTAAAAGCATAGATCAAAAGTCCCTTACTGACCATGAGCCAAAAGGGCACGGAAAATATGATGGCACCCATGTAAACATGGCAAGTTATATTACAGATTCAAACATGGCAGGAACAACAATAAGTAGGCATGTTCGTGAGCTTGAACCACTCACCATAGAGCAATACATGGCATGGCAAGGCAACCAACAGTAAGAAGACATGTCTGTGAAGCTAAGCATGGCAAGAGAAAGGTCATAGGATGCATGGAACACTAGGAAAACACATGGGAACAAGTGAACTTAATGTTAACAGGCTGACAACAACATTTTCAAGCAACTTTAGAGCAAGATTACAACATGTTCCAGCAGGCTATAATTGCAACCAAGGGCATGAATGGATAGATCATGACATGTAGATCAAAACATGTTTATAGAGCATCTCCAGATTATGCATAGAATGATTAGTAGAAGCATGTTAACATAGCAACAAAATATAACAGAATCTGTCAGGAAAACAGCAACGGCAACTACCCTACTTAGCAAGCTTGATACACTCAGCACACAACTCAAAAAATACATGGTTAACACCCCTGGAAAGATGGCATGGCATAGATAAACATTCATGTAGACATCAACCTCATAGGATGCACACATCAATCATGGCAAAAATGATATAACAGTTTCAGCAGATTAACAACAACATGCACTCTTCCAACAGCATTTCGGGCATCAAGATGAGCTCAAATGAAAATGATGCAATGGAATGAAATGAAGTACTCGTCGAGACGAACAATTTGACATATTATACGCACGAAATGGAGCTACGGATGCAGAGATACAATGGCATGAACATGGCATGATTATGTTAGAAATAAACGGGACTTGGTGGAATTGGGGAAGGGAAAAAAATCAACCTCGCGGGCACGGACTTCGAGGCAGCCGGATTTCTCGCCGGAGTTCGCCGGGGAAGGCCGCCGGAGTCGAGGGGGGCTCACCGGAGCGCGGGGGAGCCGGATCCGGCCCTCCCGCGGCCGGATCTGGCCGGAGCGGAGGAGAGGAGGCGCGGGGGCGCGCGCTAGCGGAGCTCCATGGACGGAGCCGGACATGCACGACGGCGGCGGTTGCTGCCGGGTGCGGGGCGGCGGACGAGGCCACGAGGAGGACGGAAGGCGTGGGCGGGGGGAGCGGGCGCCGCGGCAGTAGCGGAGGCGGGCGATGGAGGAGCGCCTGGCGGCGGCAGTGGCGGCACGCGGTGCTGGCGGCGGGGTTGCGGGCAGAGCTGGGCGGCGGGCGTGGCGGCGGCTGGCGGCGGAGCTCGCTGCCGGAGGGCGCGGGCGCGAGGCGGCAGCAAGCGGACGGCCCGGCGGTGGGATGGGCCCCATGGGCTCGATCCGGCCGCGCGGCCGGGCGGCGGGTGGAGAGAGAGGTGAGGTGGGCGTGGGATTGGGCGAGGCGGCGGGCGGTGCGTGGCAGCGCTGATTGGTCAAGCGACGGATCGCTGGACATGTCCGTGGGGTTGGACATGTCCGGCGCGAGGGAGCGGGCTAGGGTTTCGACCGCGAAAATGGAAGGGAAGGGCCTTTATATAGGTAGAGGGAGCTAGGAGAGTCCAAATGAGGAGCGGTTTTCGGCCACGCGATCGTGATCGAACGACCGAGAGCATGGAGGGGAGTTTTCTGGGCTTTGGGCCACTTTGGAAGGGGTGTTGGGCTGCAACAAAAGAGGGCTTTGCGGTTACCCGGTTAACTGTTGGAGTACCAAACGACCTCCAAATGGCACGAAACTTGACAGGCAGTCTACCGGTGCTATACCAAGGCCGCTTGGAAAACCTCGGGCCATTCCGAGAAAGTTTAACACCCGCACACGAAAAGAGAGAAGAGGGGGGACGCCGGATGACATAGGAGTGCCGGATTGCAAGACGGACAACGGGGAAAAGGCTCGGATGCATGAGACGAACATGTATGCAACATGAGATGCACATGATGACATGATATGAAATGCAGATGATGACATGGCAAAGTGCAACACGCAAGCACATGACATGGCAACAACGGCGAATAACTGGCGGACACCTGGCGCATCGAATCCGGGGCGTTACAACACTCCACCACTACGAGAGGATCTCGTCCCGAGATCTAGGATGGCACCGGAGGGAAAAAGAAGAGGAAGAGGAGAGGTAAAAACTAAGTTGCTTCTTTGACCAATGAGTGAAACCAAAGAACCTTGAGAGGTTGAACAATTTAAAAGAAAGAGTACAATAGAGATGAACGAGATTGCAAACAATCCGGTAGAAAAGATGAACAAGGAGTATTACGAGAATTTGAAGGTTGAAAGACATGGAAATAAGAGCTTCACGAACGAAAAGAATATGACCACATCGGTATAATGAGATAGCCAAGGAACAAGAATGACAGAATCTGGACAGCACTCCGGTAGAAAATAGAAGAAAACTTGATTAGATGAAAAGAACTTGAAGAGATGACCCAACACTCCGGTTAAATGGATATGCAAGAAAAGAACACGACCCTCACAATCGATGATGATGAGTTTAGAGAGCAACATCATAATGCCTTCGGAAGAAACAATAGAAGATAGATCATTGGAATAACAGAATGAAGAAGAAAATGCCAACTTCTGCCACAAATGAGCTTGGAAAGCATCCTTGCAAAGAAGAATTAAACGGAGTTGTTGGAAAATCAACAACGAGAAGCACAAGCTTGTTGTGGGCTTATGGAAAACATCTCGAGACTATGAGGTGACAACCGGCCACTAATGGAAACCATTGGTTTGATTGAGAGCACCAAAGAGATGAAAAACTTCTTTCACCAAGAGGATAGGAGATAACTTGGATCATTGATAAGCACCATAATAGCAACATTCCTTAGGGAAGGCTTTAGGTGAAATCTATACCAAGATAACTCCAATGAAGAGATTGACGGTTTTAAAAATACCTCATTCTTGACAACATATGAATCATGAAACATGAAGGAAATTGTCAAGAGTGACATATCACCATCTCAAAAGATAAGATAGAAGGAATTGCACTATGGAATGCAAGACGGAGAATACTTAAGCTTCTCAAAACAAAACAAGTGTTGGGCACCCTGTTTAATTTTGAGTATAGCTTGGCGGATCATAACTTCAAGAGAAATCTTGAAGAACAATTGAAGAATGAAAAGAATCCTTGATGAACCATCATGTAGAGCCTCCATGAAGAACTCCGGTAATAAAAGGATGATGAAAAGAAAAAAGAAGTTGAAAACACAAGGTGAAGCCTTGCAATGATTTAGATGGATCTCCGTGATAATTAGAGCTTGGAACTCCGGGAAAAAGAGAAGATGAAACAAATGAAACTGAGAATTTTAAGGGCCTCCGGAATAAAGAATTAATCACTTGGATGAACAAGAATAAGAATTATGTTATGCTTATCCTTCACCAATTAAATTGATGACAATCAACGGATTTGGCATACTACTTATTCCCATAGAAAGGATTAAAAGAGATATATCAAAACTTGAGAAGGTCTTCAATGAACCACCGGTAGGATTGGAACAACAAATGAATTGATATGATGAACAAGGAAGAGAGTTCTTGAAAGAACCACCGTAAGAATTGAAAATGATCGAAGTAGGGGTGCATCACCGGTAAGAATTAGCAAATGAACGAAGGTACTTGAGCGTATTTAGATACAAATGAACGAATAGATCACGAGCTGATTAGAGAATACTTGAATGATGCACCGGTATGATTTGGAGAACGAGAGCTGAAAGCTTGAATGAATAATACTGAGATGATGGGCTTCAAAGAATGAAACTGAAAAGACTCCTAAAATGCTCCGGATGGGTGAAAAAGATTCTCACAATCGAAAACAATTATGAGAGGATGGCAACAAGCTAGTACCATGAATCTTGAAGATAATAGAGCAAGATTAAAGAGAAACTCTTCTTCGGTCTTCAAATGATGAGAATGACAACGAGAAACACCACCGAGAATTATTGAGGCACACCGGAAGAATCAAAAGCGAAGAGGTTGAGCCAACTATGAAAAGAATTTAGAAGATCTTGGAGAAAAGCATTTGACTGATGATAACTCATTCTTACGTCAAACTTGGAGAAGAATTTAGGATAGTTCTGGGAAAATAGAAGAGTCAGGTAAGATCCTAGGAGAAGACCTGTGGGTTAGGGCCCACTCAAAAGAAAACACCGTTAAACAAGTTTAAAGAGAGGTTGCACCGGTTGAATTAAATAGCTTGAATGAGATAACAACCTCGAAATATCTTGAACGGATTGAGAATGGAAACACAAATCTTCTGAGATATCTTCAACACTCCGGATATGAACTGGGAGAGGTGAATAAATAAGAGAGACTTGGATAAGAAATTCACATGGGAAGATATGTGAAACAAAAAGGAAGAGATATGATGAACACCGAAAGCTTCAGTTGGATCCACCGGAAAAGAAGAAAAATTATGAAGGATGATGAACTTGAAACTGTTGAGCATCTTCATCGGAAATCACCGGATAAAAACATTGAAAGAAAAGAATGAAGATACTTCCCACAAATAAAAGGATACAAGATTAAGAAATCTAAGTCCTTGAAGAAAAGGGGTGGGAGGGTGGGGAAAAACAAAGACAACTTGGAATGAACGAAACAAACACCGTTGAGAAAACTTAGAATTTATCTTGCGGATGGGGAGAAAGATGGGATCATCTCGAAGAGAAGCGCACCGGTTGGAAAAGAATTAACATGACAACCTCAATGATCAAAAGGATTAGTATCCACATAGCAATATGAGAACACCGTTTAGGAAAAGGTATGGATTCAACATTTGACTTCGAAGCAACTCGAATACCACAAATAAAACAAAACAAAGGATTTGGCTTGCAGAATAGGCCGGAACAAATACATATGATAGAGATGTACCCAATCCCATATCATGCATCTGTCGGAAAGATATTCTAGGAGCTACTTGAATTCCCACCTATAAACTCCCGAAACTTTCTGGTTATGCAATCTGGTGTTGGGGATACAGGGGAAGCAATATATCTCACCCAAACTAACAATACCTACATCCAAACTGTATCCATCCGTCAACACATAACCAAGAAACCTTCGGAAATCGTGTACCTCAACCTTCGAAAAGCATCCGTTATACGAGTCATGGCAATACTCCCGTACTCACCTCAGTACTGGGTTATCTCACCAACAACTGCATAAAAGAGATTTTCGATGTCGGCGTACTAAACTCAGGTATTCCAGAACTGCAAAGATAAAATTATGACGACAACACCTCAGAGCTCAACTCCCAGGACACTTCCACTAAACCCCTGACAGGAGGCACCAAGACAATGTTCTCATCATAAAACCATCGGAACGATTCCAAGATACCCGCGTGATCCTAAAAAAAATTTAGTCAAATTTGAGAAGAGAAGAGTCAAAACTCTACGTCAGGATGCCTTACCAGAGTGACGAAGGGACTGAGGAGTAAAAAGAATTTCTAACTCTCCGATATATATAATCCTAAATGACTCAAAACATTTTTCTAGACACAACTCGGCCGCTAAAAACGATCAAGCAGTGGGGCTCCTAAGGTCGGGGAAGGCTTTGATTACCAACTTGTAACGCCCTCGATGCGGCTATATCTCCCACGTGTCGAAGCACGACTTAGAGGCATAACCGCATTGAAAGCAATGTCGCAAGTGAGGTAATCTTCACACAACCCATGTAATACATAAGGGAAAGAGATACATAGTTGGCTTACAATCGCCACTTCACACAATTACATGAATAAAGCATTACATCATCCAGATACAATCAAGGTACGACTATGGAACCAAAATAAAAGAAGAACCCCAAATGCGACAAAGGTCCCCGATCGACCCCAACTAGGCTCCGCTACTGATCAACTAGAATGAAACAACGCAAAGGGCAAGATCTTCATCGAGCTCCTCCTTGAGCTTGGTTGCATCACCTGCTCGGTAAAATAGGCACCTACAAACTGGTTTTGGAAGTATCTGGTGAGCCACGAGGACTCAGCAATCCCATTACCATGGGTATCAAGACTAGCAAAGCTTAAAGGGAAAGGAAGGGGTAAAGTGGTGAGGTTGCAGCAGCGACTAAGCATATATGGTGGCTAACATACGCAAATGAGAGTGAGAAGAGAAACAAAGGAATGGTCGTCAACTAGCAATGATCAAGAGGTGATCCTGAACACCTACTTACGTCAAACATAACACAGAAACCGTGTTCACTTCCCGGACTCCGCCGAGAAGAGACCATCACGGCTACACACACGGTTGATGCGTTTTAATTCGGATCTGGTGTCAAGTTATCTACAACCGGATATTAACAAATTCCCATCTGCCACATAACCGCGGGCATGGCTCTCGAAAGTTTATACCCTGCAGGGGTGTCCCAACTTAGCCCATGACAAGCTCTCGCGATCAACGAAGGAATAGACCTTCACCCGAGACACTCCGATCAGACTCGGTATCCCGGTACATCAAGACATTTCGACAATGGTAAAACAAGACCAGCAAAGCCGCCCGATGCGCCGACAATCCCGATAGGAGCTGCACATATCTCGTTCTCAGGGCAACACCAGATAAGCGAAGCGTACAGGTACCGACGTAACCCAAGTTGCCAAGGGATGGTCCCGCACGGTGCTCTAGTTTGGACCAACGCTTAGACAAGCACTGGCCCGGGGGGGGGGCTATAATAAAGATGACCCTCGAGAGAGCGACTCCCAAGGGAAAAGTAGGTGGTGGTGAGGCAAATGGTAAAAAGTCAATGTTGGGCCTTGCTGGACAAGTTTTATTCAAAGCGAACTGTCAGGGGGGTCCCATAAATCACACGACCGCATTAGGAACGCAAAATCCGGGAACATAACACCGGTATGACAGAAGCTAGGGCGGCAAGAGTGGAACAAAACACCAGGCATAAGGCCGAGCCTTCCACCCTTTACCAAATATATAGATGCATTAATAATATAAGAGATATTGTGATATCCCAACAAAACCCTATCCACCATGAAGAAATCTTCAACTTCACCTGCAGCTAGCAACGCTATAAGAGGGGCTGAGCAAAAGCGGTAACATAGCCAAACAATGGTTTTCATAGAAAGGGTGTCAAAGGTTAGAGGTTCATGGCAATATGGGATGGCTGGACAAACAGGTAATAGGTAGCGCAGCATAGCGAAAGAACGAGACAACTAGCATAGCAATGATAGTAGTGAGATCCAGGGTAACGGTCATCTTGCCTGAAATCCCGCAAGGAAGAAGAACGAGCCCATGAAGAAGACGAACGGATGAAGCCGAACCAACCGTGAGATTTAACGAAACCTCACAATCGCATAGTAAACAGAACTAACAAGAAGAAGCACACAACATAGTAAACACACCACACATGGACAAGGCATGATGCACAACAAGCATGATGCATGACCAAGCTACATGAAGCTACTCATGGCAAGAGATGATGCAAACAAGAACAACACCTCAAAGCAAGTTTAAATGAGGCCGGAAACAACATATAACAATCCCGGTAAGTCCTCATATGCATATTTCGAAATTGGTCCAGAACTGAATAAACCTTATGTTCAAGTTGTTTAACAGCAAGTTAAGATGCACCAAGATGATCTACACGAAAATCTAGTCAAGTTACATATAAAGTTCATTAGATTTGGAGCTACGGTCTAGAAGATATGAGCAAAACAAGTCAAACATGGCATTAATGCAAAATGCACCCAAACATCAAACAAACACACCCAAAACAAGGATGCAACATGATAATATGAAGCTACATGCAAAAACAAGCAAGTTTCATATAGAGCACACACGAAATGGAGCAACGGTGCAACATATACACTCTATACAAGTCGTAACAACAATCTGTCCATAACAGCAACTAGGCATCATACAAGCATCAAAACAACATGCTACAGCACCCCAACATAATAACAAAAGGCATGGGCATGAAGTACACTTAAAGCATAACAAAACATGAACACTGGGCTATCTCCAGAAAAGGCTAGAACATGCTCAAAATGACATGGAGATATTGCAAATAATAACAGTTTCAGACTTTAGTAGAAATAACATCAGGTTGCAATGTTTAGAGCTATCAAACAACATGTTACAGGAACTTAACATGGCAAACAAAGGCATGGCATGAATCTACTAAAAGCATAGATCAAAAGTCCCTTACTGACCATGAGCCAAAAGGGCACGGAAAATATGATGGCACCCATGTAAACATGGCAAGTTATATTACAGATTCAAACATGGCAGGAACAACAATAAGTAGGCATGTTCGTGAGCTTGAACCACTCACCACAGAGCAATACATGGCATGGCAAGGCAACCAACAGTAAGAAGACATGTTTGTGAAGCTAAGCATGGCAAGAGCAAGGTCATAGGATGCATGGAACACTAGGAAAACACATGGGAACAAGTGAACTTAATGTTAACAGGCTGACAACAACATTTTCAAGCAACTTTAGAGCAAGATTACAACATGTTATAGCAGGCTATAATTGCAACCAAGAGCATGAATGGATATATCATGACATGTAGATCAAAACATGTTTATATAGCATCTCCAGATTATGCATAGAATGATTAGTAGAAGCATGTTAACATAGCAACAAAATATAATAGAATCTGTCAGGAAAACAGCAACAACAACTACCCTACTTAGCAAGCTTGATACACTCAGCACACAACTCACAAAAATACATGGTTAACACCCCTGGAAAGATGGCATGGCATAGATCAACATTCATGTAGACATCAACCTCATAGGATGCACACATCAATCATGGCAAAAATGATAAAACAAGTTATAACAGTTTCAGCAGATTAACAACAACATGCACTATTCCAACAGCATTTCGGGCATCAAGATGAGCTCAAATGAAAATGATGCAATGGAATGAAATGAAGTACTCGTCGAGACGAACAATTTGACATATTATACGCACGAAACGGAGCTACGGATGCAGAGATACAATGGCATGAACATGGCATGATTATGTTAGAATAAACGGGACTTAGTGGAATCGGGGAAGGGGAAAAAAATCAACCTCGCGGGCACGGACTTCGAGGCAGCCGGATTTCTTGCCGGAGTTCGCCGGGGAAGGCCGCCGGAGTCGAGGGGGGCTCACCGGAGCGCGGGGAGCCGGATCCGGCCCTCCCGCGGCCGGATCTGGCCGGAGAGGAGGAGAGGAGGCGCGGGGCGGCGCATGAGCTCCATGGCCGGAGCCGCCATGCACGACGGGCGGCGGTTGCTTGTCGGGCGCTGGGCGGCGGACGAGGCCACGAGGAGGACGGGCGGCGCGGCGGCGAGGAGCGGAAGCATGGCGGCAGCTGGAGGTGGGCGGTGGAGGAGCGCCGACGGCGGTGGCAGGGCGGCAGTGGTGCTGCTGGGCCGCGGCGGGGTTGTGGGTGAGGCGCTGGCAGCGGGCGGCAAGGCGGCGGCTGGCGGCGGAGCTCGCCGACCGGAGGGCGCGGGCGCGAGGCGGCGGCGGGCGGACGGCAGCGGCAGATGGATGGGCCCTGGGATCGATCCGGCCGCGCGGGCCGGCGGCGGGGTGGAGAGAGAGAGGGTGAGGTGGCGCGGTGGGATTGGGCGAGGCGGCGGGGGCGGTGACGTGGCAGCGCCTGATTGGCCGAAGCGACGTGGCTGCTGGACATGTCCGGCGGGGGTTGGACATGTCCGGCGCGCGAGGGGAGCGGGGCTAGGGTTTCGACCGCGAAAATGGAAGGGAAGGGCCTTTATATAGGTAGAGGGAGCTAGGAGAGTCCAAATGAGGAGCGGTTTTCGGCCACGCGATCGTGATCGAACGACCAAGAGCATGGAGGGGAGTTTTCTGGGCTTTGGGCCACTTTGGAAGGGGTGTTGGGCTGCAACAAAAGAGGGCTTTGCGGTTACCCGGTTAACTGTTGGAGTACCAAACGACCTCCAAATGGCACGAAACTTGACAGGCAGTCTACCGGTGCTATACCAAGGCCGCTTGGAAAACCTCGGGCCATTCCGAGAAAGTTTAACACCCGCACACGAAAAGAGAGAAGAGGGGGGATGCCGGATGACATAGGAGTGCCGGATTGCAAAACGGACAACGGGGAAAAGGCTCGGATGCATGAGACGAACATGTATGCAACATGAGATGCACATGATGACATGATATGATATGCAGATGATGACATGGCAAAGTGCAACACGCAAGCACATGACATGGCAACAACGGCGAATAACTGGCGGACACCTGGCGCATCGAATCCGGGGCGTTACACTTGAGCCACGCCGCAGGCCGCATGCAAGCAAATCTGGGGACCCCCTTTCCCAGAACGCCGATAGTAGCCCCCGGGCCCAAGGCGCGCTTGGACTTGGCTTAGCAGTGAAGCGAAAGGGCAAGTGCGGAGCGCTGGGGGCCCCAACAGCCTGCAACCTTGGTCGCCGTGTGGCGATTGATTGGAAGTGGGCGTCTCCACTTCCCCATGCTGCCTCGGCAACTGCCCGATTTGATGAGTCTCTGTTGCATGCAAAAAGAGTCATGATTACCTGCGATCGTGGAGGCCGACGGTTGGCCTCCCTTGGGTTATAAATGTGGAGGAGGCGCAGGCACCCGCTGCACATCTCCCTTCCCCCGCCTGCTTCTTCTTCCTCCTTGCTCCAGTTGCCTGCCGTGTCCCATGGCGCCGACGAAGAGGTTCTCGGCTACAGAGAAGGGGAAAGATTGCCGGGAAGGGCCTGGCTCCCCTCCGCCCAAGCGCGGCCGAGGTCGTCCCCGCAAGCACCCCGTGACTCCTGCAGCGGCTCCTCGTGGTCGCGTCGGTGGTCCTTCGCGTGGTAATGGCCGCCCAATGGGCAGGGGAATACGCGTCGTGGCCGCGCGGCCTCCCCGGACACGCTTTCACTCAGCACAGGTGCTACTGGAGTTTGTCGTTTGGTCGGCAGGTCCGGCCGACAACTGGCTCCAGCTCCCCCGCTTCTTTGCCGGCGAACTGCCGGCCGCCGGCCCTGGTGGGCTCTAGCTGTAGGCGGATGGCTACTGCAGCAGGGCTTCCTGGGTCACGGTGGAGATTTCCGTTGCCGGGGACGTGGCCTTGGCTCGTGGCTGGCAGACGTTTGCCCGTGCGTGTGGCCTGGGCCGGCGGTGCACCCTGCACTTCAAGTTTGACGGCGACACCACCCTCTACGTGAGGGTGTTCGGAGAAGACGGCCGCCACATCGGGTGCTACCCTGAAGACGATGACGGCGACTGTGTGCTTGGCCTTGGCGACGGCCGTTACGAGGACGATGGCGAGCCCGCTCCTGGCGGCGTGCGCAGCTCGCCAAGCTTCAGCGGCTCCTCCTGTGGCGACAGCTCCTCCAGCGGTGGCCGCGACCATCCACCGTGCCACCGCGCCCGCTTCGAGGATGGTAGCAGGTCGTCCCATCGCCGCACCCCGGTGAAGCGCGAGGAGGAGTCAGATTGAGCCCGGGAGGGCGGTGCGGACCCCTCCACACGAGCCGTTGATACGTCTCCAACGTATCTATAATTTTTGATTGCTCCATGCTACTTGATCTACTGTTTTGGACTATATTGGGCTTTATTTTCCACTTTTATATTACTTTTGGGACTAACCTATCAACCGGAGGCCCAGCCCAGAATTGTTGTTTTTGCCTATTTAAGTGTTTCGAAGAAACGGAATATCAAACGGAGTCCAAACGGAATGAAACCTTCGGGAACGTGATTTTCCAACCGAACGTGATCCAAGAGACTTGGACCCTACTCCAAGCAGTGCCAGAGACGGTCACGAGGGTGGAGGGCGCGCCCCCCTGGGCGCGCCCCCTACCTCGTGGGCCCCCTGACGCTCCACCGACGTACTCCTTCCTCCTATATATACCTACGTATCCCCGTACGATCAGAACAGGGAGCCAAAAACCTAATTCCACCGCCGCAACCTTCTGTATCCACGAGATCCCATCTTGGGGCCTGTTATGGAGCTCCGCCGGAGGGGGCATCCACCACGGAGGGCTTCTACATCAACACCATAGCCCCTCCGATGAAGTGTGAGTAGTTTACTACAGACCTTCGGGTCCATAGCTAGTAGCTAGATGGGTTCTTCTCTCTTTTTCGATCTCAATACAATGTTCTCCCCCTCTCTTGTGGAGATCTATTCGATGTAATCTTCTTTTTGTGGTGTGTTTGTTAAGACCGATGAATTGTGGGTTTATGATCCAATATTATCTATGGAAAATATTTGATTCTTCTATGAATTCTTTTATGTATGATTGAGTTATCTTTGCAAGTCTCTTCGAATTATCCTTTTTGGTTTGGCCAACTAGATTGGTAGTTCTTGCAATGGGAGAAGTGCTTAGCTTTGGGTTCAATCTTGCGGTGTCCTTACCCAAAGGATGTAAAGGGTTGCAAGGCACGTATTGTATTGTTGCCATCGAGGATAACAAGATGGGTTTTTTATCATATTGCATGAATTTATCCCTCTACATCATGTCATCTTGCTTAAGGCGTTACTCTATTTTTACTTAATACTCTAGATGCATGTTGGATAGCGGTCGATGAGTGGAGTAATAGTAGTAGATGCAGAATCGTTTCGATCTACTTGTTTTGGACGTGATGCCTATATACATGATCATTGCCTAGATATACTCATAACTATGCTCAATTCTGTCAATTGCTCAACAGTAATTTGTTCACCCACCATAGAATATCTATGCTCTCGAGAGAAGCCTCTAGTGAAACCTATGGCCCCCGGGTCTATTCTCATCATATCAATCTCTATCGCTTTATTTACTTTCTTTGTTTTTACTTTGCCTTTTACTTTTTACTTTGCATCTATCTATCAAAAATACCAAAAATATTATCTCTATTAGATCTCACTCTCGTAAGTGATCATGAAGGGATTGACAACCCCTAAGCGTTGGTTGCGAGTTGCTATCGTTTTGTGTAGGTACGAGTGACTTGTGCGTGGTCTCCTACTGGATTGATACCTTGGTTCTCAAAAACTGAGGGAAATACTTACGCTACTTTGCTGCATCATCCTCTCCTCTTCGGGGAAATCCAACGCAGTGCTCAAGAGGTAGCAAGAAGAATTTCTGGCGCCGTTGCCGGGAGGCTCACGCAAGCAATTCAACTATACCAAGTACCCATCGCAATCCCTATCTCTTGCATTACATTATTTTCCATTTACCTCTCGTTTTCCTCTCCCCCACTTCACCCTTGCCGTTTTGTTCACCCCTCTTCCGTTCGATCTTGTGTCTCCATGTACCTTCTTTTTTTTGCTTGCATCTTCGCTTGCTAAAAGTTTATGGATCCTCATCCACTTGCTAATCTCTTTAAGAGATCCAATTATGTTGAACCTATTGCTAGTGAGTTGAGTGCACTAGATTATCTTTATGAGGTTTTGCTTGAAATTCGTGAATCTGAAAATTACGATGAAGAAATTTATGAAGAGATTCACGATAACTCCTTGAATAAAAAGCATGATTGCAATGATTTTCCTATAAATTCTCTTGATGTCAATTGTGCTAATAATATGCAAAACTCTAAGCTTGGGGATGCTAGTTTTGCTATGTCTACTACTTGTTTCAATGATCATGATTGGGGTGATACTTCTTACAACCTTGAAAATTTATTTAAGCCCCATGATGAATATGAGATTGATAATAATGTTTGCAATAATATTGAAAGTGGGTTTGGAAGAGTGTCAACTTTAGATCCCACATTTTTGGAGTATGTTCAATCTTATGATATTTTTGATAAAAGTGGGTTCGGAAAGGTCATGACTCTAGCTAATGTTAATCCCACTATCTTGGAAGAGTGTCAACTTTACATGCATGTGGATCGTGTTGAGAATATGTTATGTGATAGCTATTTTGTTGAATTTCCTTATGATCCTACCTGTGATTATTATGAGAAAGGAAATTATGGTTGTAGAAGTTTCCATGTTACCAAATTACCTCTCTTCATGTTGAGATTGCTATCATCTCTTTGTTCTTCCTTGCACATGCTAGTTTTTGCTTGCCTTGATAATTTGTTTGCTTACAAGATGCCTATGCATAGGAAGTATGTTAGACTTAAGTGTGTTTGTCACATGTTTTATGATGCTCTATTTGTGCTTCAATTCTTGTCTTTCATGTGAGCATCATTGAAATCTCAATGCCTAGCTAAAAGGCTTTAAAGAAAAGCGCTTGTTGGGAGGAAACCCAATTTTATTTTGTGTTTTTTGTTTTTCTTATGTTTAGGAATAAATAATCCATATAGCCTCTGTTTGGATGTGGTTTTGTCTTTTAATTAGTGTTTGTGCCAAGTAGAACCTATAGGATAACCTATGATGATAGTTGATTTGATTCTGCTGAAAAACAGAAACTTTGCGCGCACGAATATAATTTTGTTAAATCACAGGGACGTGATTTTTCGTTGATTCTTTTTGCTTCTGTTCAATAAACATATTGTACAGGACTTCCTATTTTGATAGAATTTTTAGAGGTCATTAAGTGTGCGTTAGTTACAGATTGCTACAGACTGTTCTGTTTTTGACAGATTCTGTTTTACGTTTGTTGTTTGCTTATTTTGATGAATCTATGGCTAGTAAAATAGTTTATAAACCATATAGAAGTTGGAATACAGTAGGTTTAACACCAATATAAATAAATAATGAGTTCATTACAGTACCTTGAAGTAGTCTTTTGTTTTCTTTCTCTAACGGAGCTCACGTGATTTCTGTTGAGTTTTGTGTTGTGAAGTTTTCAAGTTTTGGGTGAATTCTTTTGATGGATTATGGAACAAGGAGTGGCAAGAGCCTAAGCTTGGGGATGCCCATGGCACCCCCAAGATAATCCAAGTACACCAAAAAGTCAAAGCTTGGGGATGCCCCGGAAGGCATCCCTCTTTAAATCCACTTCCATCGGTAATTTACTTGGAGCTATATTTTTATTCACCAACATGATATGTGTTTTGCTTGGAGCGTCTTGTATTATTTGTGTCTTTGCTTGTTAGTCTACCACAATCATCCTTGCTGTACACACCTTTTGAGAGAGCCATACATGAATTGGAATTTGTTAGAATACTCTATGTGCTTCACTTATATATTTTGAGCTTGATAAATTTGCTCATAGTGCTTCATTTATATCTTTTGAGCTTGATAATTTTTGCTCTAGTGCTTCACTTATATCTTTTAGAGCACGGTGGTGGATTTGTTTTAAAGAAACTATTGATCTCTCATGCTTCACATAGATTATTTTGAGAGTCGTTAATAGCATGGTAATTCGCTTAATGTTAATATACTTGGTGTTCAAGATATGTGAACCTTTCTTTTGAGTGCGTTGAATACTAAGATAAGTTTGATGCTTGATAATTGTTTTGAGATATGAAGATGGTGATATTAGAGTCATGCTAGTTGAGTAGTTATGAATTCAAAGAATACATGTGTTGAAGTTTGTGATTCCCGTAGCATGCACGTATGGTGAACCGTTATGTGATGAACTCAGAGCATGATTTATTTATTGATTGTCTTCCTTATGAGTGGCGGTCGGGGACGAGCGATGGTCTTTTCCTACCAATCTATCCCCCTAGGAGCATGTGCGTAATACTTTGCTTTGATCACTTCTAGATTTTTGCAATAAGTATATGAGTTCTTTATGACTAATGTTGAGTCCATGGATTATACGCACTTTTTCCCATCCTTCCACCTTTGCTAGCCTCTCTAATACCGCGCACTTTTCGCCGGTATCATACACCCACCATATACCCTCCCAAAACAGCCACCATACCTACCTATCATGGCATTTCCATAGCCATTCCGAGATATATTGCCATGCAACTTTCCACCGTTCCATTTATTATGACACGCTCCATCATTGTCATATTGCTAGCATGATCATGTAGTTGACATTGTATTTGTGGCAAAGCCACTGTTCATAATTCTTTCAAACATGTCACTCATGATTCATTGCATATCCCGGTATACCGCCGGAGGCATTCATATTGAGTCATACTTTGTTCTATGTATCGAGTTGTAATTGTTGAGTTGTAAGAAAAAAAAGTGTGATGATCATCATTATTAGAGCATTGTCCCAAGTGAGGAAAGGATGATGGAGACTATGATTCCCCCATAAGTCGGGATGAGACTCCGGACGGAAAAAAAGAAAGAAAATAGGCCATAAAAAAGAGAAAGGCCCAAATAGAAAAATTGAGAGAAAAAGAGAGAAGGGACAATGCTACTATCCTTTTACCACACTTGTGCTTCAAAGTAGCACCAAGATCTTCATAATAGAGAGTCTCTCATTTTGTCACCTTCATATACTAGTGGGAATTTTTCATTATAGAACTTGGCTTGTATATTCCAATGATGGGCTTCCTCAAAATGCCCTAGGTCTTCGTGAGCAAGCGAGTTGGATGCACACCCACTTAGTTTCTTTTGTTGAGCTTTCATATACTTATAGCTCTAGTGCATCCGTTGCATGGCAATCCCTACTCACTCACATTGATATCTATTGATGGGCATCTCCATAGCCCGTTGATACGACTAGTTGCTGTGAGACTATCTTCCCTCTTTTTGTCTTATCCACAACCACCCTTCTATTCCACACAGTGTTATATCCATGGCTCACGCTCATGTATTGCGTAAAGATTGAAAAAGTTTTCAGAATGTCATAACTATGAAACAATTGCTTGGCTTGTCATCAGGGTTGTGCATGATTTAAATATTTTGTGTGGGGAAGATGGAGCATAGCCAGACTATATGATTTTGTAGGGATAACTTTCTTTGTCCATGTTATTTTGAGAAGACATGATTGCATTGATTAGTATGCTTGAAGTATTATCATTTTTTATGTCCATATGAACTTTTGTCTTGAATCTTTCGAATCTGAATATTCATATCAAAATTAAGAAGATTTACATTGAAATTATGCCAAAGTATCACTTCGCATCAAAAATTCTTTTTTATCATTTACCTACTCGAGGACGAGCAGGAATTAAGCTTGGGGATGCCTGATATGTCTCCAGTGTATCTATATTTTTGATTACTCCATACTACTTTATCTACTATTTTGGACTATATTGGGCTTTATTTTCCTCTTTTATATTACTTTTGGGACTAACCTATTAACCGGAGGTCCAGCCCAGAATTGTTGTTTGCCTATTCCAGTGTTTCGAAGAAATGGAATATCAAATGGAGTCCAAACGGAATGAAACCTTCCGAACGTGATTTTCCAACCGAACGTGATCCAGAGACTTGGACCCTACTCAAGCAAAGTGCCACAGCGGTCACGAGGTGGAGGCACACCCCTGGCGCGCCCTACCTCTTGGGCCCCCTGACGCTCCACCGACGTACTCCTTCCTCCTATATATACCTATGTATCCCCGTACGATCAGAACAGGGAGCCAAAAACCTAATTCCACCGCCGCAACCTTTTGTATCCACAAGATCCCATCTTGGGGCCTGTTCCGGAGCTCCGCCAGAGGGGGCATCCACCATGGAGGGCTTCTACATCAGCACCATAGCCCCTCTGATGAAGTGCGAGTAGTTTACTTTAGACCTTCGGGTCCATAGCTAGTAGCTAGATGGCTTCTTCTCTCTTTTTGGATCTCAATACAATGTTCTCCCCCTCTCTTGTGGAGATCTATTCGATGTAATCTTCTTTTTGCGGTGTGTTTGTTGAGATCGATGAATTGTGGGTTTATGATCCAAGATTATCTATGGAAAATATTTGATTCTTCTCTGAATTCTTTTATGTATGATTGAGTTATCTTTGCAAGTCTCTTGAATTATCATTTTGGTTTGGGCAACTAGATTGGTAGTTCTTGCAATGGGAGAAGTGCTTAGCTTTGGGTTCAATCTTGCGGTGTCCTTACCAAATGATGTAAAGGGTTGCAAGGCACGTATTGTATTGTTGCCATCGAGGATAACAAGATGGGTTTTTTATCATATTACATGAATTTATCCATCTACATCATGTCATCTTGCTTAAGGCGTTACTCTATTTTTACTTAATACTCTAGATGCATGCTGGATAGCGGTCGATGAGTGGAGTAATAGTAGTAGATGCAGAATCGTTTCGATCTACTTGTTTTGGACGTGATGCCTATATACATGATCATTGCCTAGATATACTCATAACTATGCTCAATTCTGTCAATTGCTCAACAGTAATTTGTTCACCCACCATAGAATATCTATGCTCTCGAGAGAAGCCTCTAGTGAAACCTATGGCCCCCGGGTCTATTCTCGTCATATCAATCTCTATCGCTTTATTTACTTGCTTTGTTTTTACTTTGCCTTTTACTTTTTACTTTGCATCTATCTATCAAAAATACCAAAAATATTATCTCTATCAGATCTCACTCTCGTAAGTGATCATGAAGGGATTGACAACCCCTAAGCGTTGGTTGCGAGTTGCTATCGTTTTGTGTAGGTACGAGTGACTTGTGCGTGGTCTCCTACTGGATTGATACCTTGGTTCTCAAAAACTGAGGGAAATACTTACGCTACTTTGCTGCATCATCCTCTCCTCTTCGGGGAAATCCAACACAGTGCTCAAGAGGTAGCAAGAAGAATTTCTGGCGCCGTTGCCGGGAGGCTCACGCAAGCAAGTCAACTATACCAAGTACCCATCGCAATCCCTATCTCTTGCATTACATTATTTTCCATTTACCTCTCGTTTTCCTCTCCCCCACTTCACCCTTGCCGTTTTGTTCACCCCTCTTCCGTTCGATCTTGTGTCTCCATGTACCTTCTTTTTTTTGCTTGCATCTTCGCTTGCTAAAAGTTTATGGATCCTCATCCACTTGCTAATCTCTTTAAGAGATCCAATTATGTTGAACCTATTGCTAGTGAGTTGAGTGCACTAGATTATCTTTATGAGGTTTTGCTTGAAATTCGTTAATCTGAAAATTACGATGAAGAAATTTATGAAGAGATTCACGATAACTCCTTGAATAAAAAGCATGATTGCAATGATTTTCCTATAAATTCTCTTGATGTCAATTGTGCTAATAATATGCAAAACTCTAAGCTTGGGGATGCTAGTTTTGCTATGTCTACTACTTGTTTCAATGATCATGATTGGGGTGATTCTTCTTACAACCTTGAAAATTTATTTAAGCCCCATGATGAATATGAGATTGATAATAATGTTTGCAATAATATTGAAAGTGGGTTTGGAAGAGTGTCAACTTTAGATCCCACATTTTTGGAGTATGTTCAATCTTATGATATTTTTGATAAAAGTGGGTTCGGAAAGGTCATGACTCTAGCTAATGTTAATCCCACTATCTTGGAAGAGTGTCAACTTTGCATGCATGTGGATCGTGTTGAGAATATGTTATGTGATAGCTATTTTGTTGAATTTTATTATGATCCTACCAGTGATTATTATGAGAAAGGAAATTATGGTTGTAGAAGTTTCCATGTTACCAAATTACCTCTCTTCATGTTGAGATTGCTATCATCTCTTTGTTCTTCCTTGCACATGCTAGTTTTTGCTTGCCTTGATAATTTGTTTGCTTACAAGATGCCTATGCATAGGAAGTATGTTAGACTTAAGTGTGTTTGTCACATGTTTTATGATGCTCTATTTGTGCTTCAATTCTTGTCTTTCATGTGAGCATCATTGAAATCTCAATGCCTAGCTAAAAAGGCTTTAAAGAAAAGCGCTTGTTGGGAGGAAACCCAATTTTATTTTGTGTTTTTTGTTTTTGCTTATGTTTAGGAATAAATAATCCATATAGCCTCTGTTTGGATGTGGTTTTGTCTTTTAATTAGTGTTTGTGCCAAGTAGAACCTATAGGATAACCTATGATGATAGTTGATTTGATTCTGCTGAAAAACAGAAACTTTGCGCGCACGAATATAATTTTGTTAAATCACAGGGACGTGATTTTTCGTTGATTCTTTTTGCTTCTGTTCAATAAACATATTTTACAGGACTTCCTATTTTGATAGAATTTTTAGAGTTCCATAAGTGTGCGTTAGTTACAGATTGCTACAGACTGTTCTGTTTTTGACAGATTCTGTTTTACGTGTGTTGTTTGCTTATTTTGATGAATCTATGGCTAGTAAAATAGTTTATAAACCATATAGAAGTTGGAATACAGTAGGTTTAACACCAATATAAATAAATAATGAGTTCATTACAGTACCTTGAAGTAGTCTTTTGTTTTCTTTCTCTAACGGAGCTCACGTGATTTCTGTTGAGTTTTGTGTTGTGAAGTTTTCAAGTTTTGGGTGAATTCTTTTGATGGATTATGGAACAAGGAGTGGCAAGAGCCTAAGCTTGGGGATGCCCATGGCACCCCCAAGATAATCCAAGGACACCAAAAAGTCAAAGCTTGGGGATGCCCCGGAAGGCATCCCTCTTTAAATCCACTTCCATCGGTAATTTACTTGGAGCTATATTTTTATTCACCAACATGATATGTGTTTTGCTTGGAGCGTCTTGTATTATTTGTGTCTTTGCTTGTTAGTCTACCACAATCATCCTTGCTGTACACACCTTTTGAGAGAGCCATACATGAATTGGAATTTGTTAGAATACTCTATGTGCTTCACTTATATATTTTGAGCTTGATAGTTTTGCTCATAGTGCTTCATTTATATCTTTTGAGCTTGATAATTTTTGCTCTAGTGCTTCACTTATATCTTTTAGAGCACGGTGGTGGATTTGTTTTAAAGAAACTATTGATCTCTCATGCTTCACATAGATTATTTTGAGAGTCGTTAATAGCATGGTAATTCGCTTAATGTTAATATACTTGGTGTTCAAGATATGTGAACCTTTCTTTTGAGTGCATTGAATACTAAGATAAGTTTGATGCTTGATAATTGTTTTGAGATATGAAGATGGTGATATTAGAGTCATGCTAGTTGAGTAGTTATGAATTCAAAGAATACATGTGTTGAAGTTTGTGATTCCCGTAGCATGCACGTATGGTGAACCGTTATGTGATGAACTCAGAGCATGATTTATTTATTGATTGTCTTCCTTATGAGTGGCGGTCGGGGACGAGCGATGGTCTTTTCCTACCAATCTATCCCCCTAGGAGCATGTGCGTAATACTTTGCTTTGATAACTTCTAGATTTTTGCAATAAGTATATGAGTTCTTTATGACTAATGTTGAGTCCATGGATTATACGCACTTTTTCCCATCCTTCCACCTTTGCTAGCCTCTCTAATACCGCGCACTTTTCGCCGGTATCATACACCCACCATATACCCTCCCAAAACAGCCACCATACCTACCTATCATGGCATTTCCATAGCCATTCCGAGATATATTGCCAAGCAACTTTCCACCGTTCCATTTATTATGACACGCTCCATCATTGTCATATTGCTAGCATGATCATGTAGTTGACATTGTATTTGTGGCAAAGCCACTGTTCATAATTCTTTCATACATGTCACTCATGATTCATTGCATATCCCGGTATACCGCCGGAGGCATTCATATTGAGTCATACTTTGTTCTATGTATCGAGTTGTAATTGTTGAGTTGTAAGAAAAAAAAAGTGTGATGATCATCATTATTAGAGCATTGTCCCAAGTGAGGAAAGGATGATGGAGACTATGATTCCCCCATAAGTCGGGATGAGACTCCGGACGAAAAAAAAGAAAGAAAATAGGCCATAAAAAAGAGAAAGGCCCAAATAAAAAAATTGAGAAAAAAAGAGAGAAGGGACAATGCTACTATCCTTTTACCACACTTGTGCTTCAAAGTAGCACCAAGATCTTCATAATAGAGAGTCTCTCATTTTGTCACCTTCATATACTAGTGGGAATTTTTCATTATAGAACTTGGCTTGTATATTCCAATGATGGGCTTCCTCAAAATGCCCTAGGTCTTCGTGAGCAAGCGAGTTGGATGCACACCCACTTAGTTTCTTTTGTTGAGCTTTCATATACTTATAGCTCTAGTGCATCCGTTGCATGGCAATCCCTACTCACTCACATTGATATCTATTGATGGGCATCTCCATAGCCCGTTGATACGACTAGTTGATGTGAGACTATCTTCCCTCTTTTTGTCTTCTCCACAACCACCCTTCTATTCCACACAGTGTTATATCCATGGCTCACGCTCATGTATTGCTTAAAGATTGAAAAAGTTTTCAGAATGTCATAACTATGAAACAATTGCTTGGCTTGTCATCAGGGTTGTGCATGATTTAAATATTTTGTGTGGGGAAGATGGAGCATAGCCAGACTATATGATTTTGTAGGGATAACTTTCTTTGTCCATGTTATTTTGAGAAGACATGATTGCATTGATTAGTATGCTTGAAGTATTATCATTTTTTATGTCCATATGAACTTTTGTCTTGAATCTTTCGGATCTGAATATTCATATCAAAATTAAGAAGATTTACATTGAAATTATGCCAAAGTATCACTTCGCATCAAAAATTCTTTTTTATCATTTACCTACTCGAGGACGAGCAGGAATTAAGCTTGGGGATGCCTGATACGTCTCCAGTGTATCTATATTTTCGATTGCTCCATACTACTTTATCTACTATTTTGGACTATATTGGGCTTTATGTTCCTCTTTTATATTACTTTTGGGACTAACCTATTAACCGGAGGTCCAGCCCAGAATTGTTGTTTGCCTATTCCAGTGTTTCGAAGAAATGGAATATCAAATGGAGTCCAAACGGAATGAAACCTTCCGGAACGTGATTTTCCAACCGAACGTGATCCAGGAGACTTGGACCCTACTCCAAGCAGTGCCACAGGCGGTCACGAGGGTGGAGGGCACACCCCCCTGGGCGCGCCCCCTACCTCTTGGGCCCCCTGACGCTCCACCGACGTACTCCTTCCTCCTATATATACCTATGTATCCCCGTATGATCAGAACAGGGAGCCAAAAACCTAATTCCACCGCCGCAACCTTTTGTATCCACAAGATCCCATCTTGGGGCCTGTTCCGGAGCTCCGCCAGAGGGGGCATCCACCATGGAGGGCTTCTACATCAGCACCATAGCCCCTTTGATGAAGTGTGAGTAGTTTACTTTAGACCTTCGGGTCCATAGCTAGTAGCTAGATGGCTTCTTCTCTCTTTTTGGATCTCAATACAATGTTCTCCCCCTCTCTTGTGGAGATCTATTCGATGTAATCTTCTTTTTGCGGTGTGTTTGTTGAGATCGATGAATTGTGGGTTTATGATCCAGTATTATCTATGGAAAATATTTGATTCTTCTCTGAATTCTTTTATGTATGATTGAGTTATCTTTGCAAGTCTCTTCGAATTATCATTTTTGGTTTGGGCAACTAGATTGGTAGTTCTTGCAATGGGAGAAGTGCTTAGCTTTGGGTTCAATCTTGCGGTGTCCTTACCCAGTGACAGAAAGGGTTGCAAGGCACGTATTGTATTGTTGCCATCGAGGATAACAAGATGGGGTTTTTATCATATTACATGAATTTATCCATCTACATCATGTCATCTTGCTTAAGACGTTACTCTGTTTTTACTTAATACTCTAGATGCATGCTGGATAGCGGTCGATTAGTGGAGTAATAGTAGTAGATGCAGAATCATTTCGATCTACTTGTTTTGGATGTGATGCCTATATACATGATCATTGCCTAGATATACTCATAACTATGCTCAATTCTGTCAATTGCTCAACAGTAATTTGTTCACCCACCGTACAATATCTATGCTCTCGAGAGAAGCCTCTAGTGAAACCTATGGCCCCCGGGTCTATTCTCATCATATCAATCTCTATTGCTTTATTTACTTGCTTTGTTTTTACTTTGCCTTTTACTTTTTACTTTGCATCTATCTATCAAAAATACCAAAAATATTATCTCTATCAGATCTCACTCTCGTAAGTGATCGTGAAGGGATTGACAACCCCTAAGCGTTGGTTGCGAGTTGCTATCATTTTGTGTAGGTATGAGGGACTTGTGCGTGGTCTCCTACTGGATTGATACCTTGGTTCTCAAAAACTGAGGGAAATACTTACGCTACTTTGCTGCATCATCCTCTCCTCTTCGGGGAAATCCAACGCAGTGCTCAAGAGGTAGCAGCCATTGCGGGGCATACCGCATTTATTTTGTTTACCTCCTTTTCCTGCATTGAGAGAGAGATAGAAGTATGGAGCCTCGTGGGGGCGTGCAAGACTATTGCCCTTAATTATCATGCTATTTCTATTGTTCACATGCTGTGTTGAGGTGTTGCGGCTATGTGGTTGCACGTAGGAACAGTTTAGCTTAGTGGGTTTGCCGCAGTTTCCGCCTCGCGAGGTACTTGCTTGAGGCCTCGCCGGGCGTATTAGGGTCTGCAAAATCAGTCGGGAGAGCAAGTTTTCGAACCTTTATCACGCGAGTGATCTGGCTAGGTCCTGCGTTCTGCGTCACGATGCCCGTGGGGCATGGACTGGGAGGGTTGCTCCCGCTGCGAACTTGAATGAGGGAGCCTCACGAAATCAGGAGAGAAAGGGCTCACGAGGGTACCCGCGTAGCCCCCTTGCGAGGCTAGCGAGAAGAAGAACATGCCGAGCGAAAGCCAAAGACAGAGGACAGGGACAGGGGACGGCAAACAACACTAGAAGCAACTCCAATAATAGTTCAAATGAGGGAGAACAATCCAACTGCAGAAAGCAAATGAAAAGCCGCGTCTGGCGCCTAGTCTAGTCTTCGACGTCTTCTCACCAGCACGTGGCTAAGTGCTGCCACTGGGCGTGGGTGGGAGCCCCCGAGGCCCAAGGGCGGCACTCCGAAGACTCCGGGGCGTGTACAACCCCAACTCATTATTATGTGAGAGTGTCATGGGCAGTGAGCTTCACAGGCGCTGGGCCTTCTTCACAGGTGCAGGGCCTTTCTTGGGGCGGTGAGCTTCATAGGCACCGGGCCTTCTTTATAGGCACTTGGCCCTTCTTCACAAGCACCGGTCCTTTCTTGGGGCGGTGAGGTTCACACATTATAGGCACTCGGCCCTTCTTCACAGGCACCGGGCCTTCTTTACAGGCACTGGACCTTACTTCATAGGCACCGGGCCTTCTTTACAGGCACTGGGCCTTACTTCAAGGGTAGAACCTCCGGAGGTGCTGAATGCTCCACGCGTTTGGGATGGGCACCCCTTCCCGGGTCTCCAAGCATGCGGCGCCAGGCCTGGAAACATGAACAACCTTGAACGGGCCCTCCCACATGGGCGAGAGCTTGTGCAGCCCTTCCCTGGAGAGCACCCGCCTGAGCACAAGGTCATCTACCTCGAGAGTCCTAGGGTGGATGTTGAGGCAGTGGTACCGCCGTATCGCCTGCTGGTATCTTGCTGCTCGTAGCGCAGCCTCCCGACGGTTGTCCTCTCCCAGCACGAGGCCCATCCCCCGCATGGCGTCCTGCTGTGCTTCAACAAACGCCAGGACCCGCATAGAGTGACGCCTGACCTCGTGAGGGAGGATTGCCTCTGCTCCATAGACGAGGAAGAACAAGGTCTCGCCGGTCGACTTGGTGGCGGTAGTGCGGATGGACCATAGCACGGAATGGAGCTCGTCGTACCAGCCCCTGCCGTAGGCCTCCAGCTTCTTCTTGAAGGTCCTAGTTTTGAGGCCCTTCAGGACCTCTGTGTTGGCGCATTCTGCCTGGTCGTTGCTCCGAGGGTGTGCCACCGAAGCGTAGCATATTGATACGTCTCCAACGTGTCTATAATTTTTGATTGCTCCATGCTACTTTATCTACTATTTTAGGCAATATTGGGCTTTATTATCCACTTTTATATTATTTTTGGGACTAACCTATTAACCGGAGGCCCAGCCCAGATTTGTTGTTTTATGCCTATTTCAGTGTTTCGAGGAAAAGGAATATCAGACGGAGTCAAAACGGAACGAAATCAACTGGAGAAGTTATTTTTGGAAGGAAACCCACCTGATGGACTTGGACCCCATGTTAGAAGATACGGGAGGTGCTCACGAGGGTGGGGGTGCGCCCACCCTCTCCCCCCCCGGGCGCGCCCCCTGCCTCGTGGGGCCCCCGTAGCTCCACCGACGTACTCCTTTCACCCATATATACCTACGTACCCTAAAACTTCCAGAAGGAGAAGATAGGTCGGGAGTTCCGCCGCTGCAAGCCTCTGTAGCCACCAAAAACCTCTCGGGAGCTCGTTCCGGCACCCTGTCGGAGGGGGATCCCATCACCGGTGGCCATCTTCATCATTCCGGCGCTATCCATGACGAGGAGGGAGTAGTTCACCCTCGGGGCTGAGGGTATGTACCAGTAGCTATGTGTTTGATCTCTCTCTCCCTCTCTCGTGTTCTTTCTCGTGTTCCCTCTATGGCATGATCTTGATGTATCCCGAGCTTTGCTATTGTAGTTGGATCTTATGATGTTTCTCCCCCTCTACTCTCTTGTGATGAATTGAGTTTCCCCTTTGAAGTTATCTTATTGGATTGAGTCTTTTATGAGAACACTTGATGTATGTCTTGCCGTGATTATCTGTGGTGACAATGGGATATCATGTGCCACTTGATGTATGTTTTGGTGATCAACTTGCGGGTTTCGTAACATTGGGAACCTATGCATAGGGGTTGGCACACGTTCTTGACTCTCCGGTAGAAACTTTGGGGCACTCTTTGAAGTACTTTTATGTTGGCTGGATGAATCCGAGATTGTGTGATGCATATCGTATAATCATGCCCACGGATACTTGAGGTGACAATGGAGTATCTAGGTGACATTAGGGTTTTGGTTGATTTGTATCTTAAGGTGTTATTCTAGTATGAACTCTTTTATAGATTGATCCGAAAGAATAACTTTGAGGTGGTTTCATACCCTACCATAATCTCTACGTTTGTTCTCAGCTATTAGTGGCTTTTGAGTGACTCTTTGTTGCGTGTTGAGGGCTTGTTATATTATCTATCTATGTTATTATTGTTGAGAGAACTTGCACTAGTGAAAGTATGAACCCTAGGCCTTGTTTCCTATCATTGCAATACCGTTTACGCTCACTTTTACCATTAGTTACCTTGCTGTTTTTATATTTTCAGATTACAAAAACCTATATCTACTATCTATTTTGCACTTGTATCACCATCTCTTCGCCGAACTAGTGCACCTATACAATTTGCCATTGTATTATGTGTGTTGGGGACACAAGAGACTTTTTGTTATTTGGTTGCAGGGTTGTTTGAGAGAGACCATCTTCATCCTACGCCTCCCACGGATTGATAAACCTTAGGTCATCCACTTGAGGGAAATTTGCTACTGTCCTACAAACCTGTGCACTTGCAGGCCCAACAACGTCTACAAGAAGAAGGTTGTGTAGTAGACATCACATATCTGCGTTCCGAGGTTAGCACAGTATGTTTTGAAGAGATTGCTGGTAACTGCGAACCGTTGTCGGTGATGATGCGATTAGGCACCCCGAATCGGCTCATGAGGCCCTTGATGAACTTGACTGCAGAGCCAGCCGGGATGGTGCGGACAACTTCCACCTCCGCCCACTTGGTGAACTTGTCAATGGCGACGTAGAGGTAGCGATAGCTCCCTGGCGCCCGAGGAAACAGGCCCAAGATATCCAACCCCCAGATTGCGAATGGCCACGAGAGTGGGATGGTCTGCAGGCCATGTGTTGGCTGATGGATCTCCTTGGCGTGGAGTTGACAGGCTTCACAAGCCTTCACCAGCTCGATCGCGTCGTTGAGTGCCTGTAACATCCCAAAATTCTAAATTTTGGAATGTTATAAACAAATAGATAGAATGATTGTTTGTTTGATGGTTGTGTGATTGATTGAGTGAAATTTGAAACTTTTTGAAAATTAAATGAGAGGGAATAAAAGGACTTTCCCAAACTTTCATTTTTTTCTGATCTTCATGAATTCAAATTCTTTTCACCACAAAACCCTGGAGAGAAGATGACATGACTTCTTCCATTTATTTAAATGACAAGGGGTGTTGAAAATATTTGAATTTCATTTGGAAAATATTTCCAACCCAAGAACTTTATGCAACTTAATGACTTTCACGAGCAAAAATAAAATGACTTCTTCAAAACATATGACATATGAGTTGGGGGTTTCAAAGAATTAAATTCAAAGTTCTTTTGAATTTATTTTCAATTTGAGGTTATTTGAGTTTTATTCAAATTATTTTCTCCAAAAATAAATATATGGAAAATAGGGTAACATGATTCCCTACATCAAAAAATTGGAGAGAAATAAATTTGAATTAATTTTAGTATTTTTAAAATGATTTTTACTGGATTTTACTAGAGCAGAAGCACTCTTTGTTTTATTTGAATTTGTGTGTATCTTATTTGACTTCGAAAAAATGTTCATATCGTACAAAATATTTTTCTGAAAATGTTGATATATAATATGCCTATATAAAATGATTATTATATTTTCCTTATTCAGTTTTCCTTTCTGTTTCTATTTTAAAAAAACTGTACGTGCGGCCCATAAGTATTTGTCGCCCACGCGCGCATCATAGTAACAGCGAGCGCCCCATCTTTTTTTTCCCAAATGGGCCAGGCCCGGCCAGCCTTTTCTTTTTTATATTCTTAGGCCGAATTTTGTAAAAAAAAAAAACTGCAGCCGCAGCTTACGCGCGCGCGGCCGGCGGAAGGCCTCTAGGCCCATGCGAGGCGCCTCTATTTCTCTGTTTCTTTTCATCTATGTTTAGTCTCACATTGCCTAACCTTTGACCCTGAAGTCTCTTTTCCACCAATAAATATAGACCCATAGAGCCTTCAAAAATCATCTGATTCAGGTTAAATCAATATTTTGATTTGACTAGATTCATTTAAGAAAAATATTTTTCTCCCATCCGGCGCGGCTTCTGGAAATTGTCTTCTCTTTCCGAAGTTGTCGTTTCTCTGCCTTATAAAGGTATTATTTTCATTTTTTTATACTTCCGTAGTTTATTATTTTCTAGACTAGTGCGATAAAATAATTAGATTGCCAATTAGTATACGTATTTGTACATTAGACCTTAGCCGTAGCTAATTTTTTTCATAAAACAGCTTGGCCCTGATTTTTTTTCAAATAGCCATAACTTCTTACTCGTTCATCCAAATTAGATGAAACCAACGCCCACTTTTTCGTTACGATCTCCTCTATCCAGTAATCCAACTCAAACATGTTTTCGAAAGTTTAAAATTTGATTTAGATCAGATTTGAATTTGAACTTTGTTTGATCATAACTTAAGTTCCGTAACTCCGTTTGAGTTGATTCTTTTTGCAAATCAAAGCTCTTGACCTAAACTTTCTGATAAGGCCAAATTCACATAATTTTGGTACGGTTAGAAATTGTTTTATGTTGCAAGAGTTATTTGCTTGGTTTTGATATTTTCCGAATCGTCTTCTTCATTCTTTCCGATCTTTTGAGTGAGTGCTTATGTGTGGTTACTATTGATTGCTTACGATAGATTGACCGGAGTGTGACGAGTAGATCTATCAAGAGTTTTGAGTGCGAATCATCTTCATCAACAGTACAGGCAAGTTCACACTTTGATCATATCCCTTTCATACCCAGTTTTTATGCATTAGTTTCACCCTCAAACATTGCATGAGTAGGTTTGATAACATGTCGGTATTGGGAAGTAGTTGATGAGGTAGGAACCTATTGTCCTGCATTCAAATCTTGGGAGTTACTTCTACGTTATGCTTATATTGCCATGCTATGCTCGTAGACGTGGATTGGGTTTGAGTGTATTCCATGACAGATGTGAGATTGTTTATTTAATGGTTCAACTTAAGGTGGCAACTTTAATACACATCTGGGTGGATTGAGGCACCTAGGGTATCCAGTGATTGCCTGTATTTTTTTTGGAAATCCCGGGGTTACCGTGTGATCTTCCTATGGATCGCCACCCAGGCTCAAAGGGAACTGAGATTATTCATGCTAGAAACTTCCGTGTGCAGCCACAAGCTATTATGGGCTCTAGCATAGTTGAGTAAGTTATGTGAAGCTCTTGAAGAGGTAGATCAGCAGGTAGTGGGTTTTGTAGGTTTGGTATGGTCTACCCGGAGTAGAGAGTTAATGTTTCTGAAACACTGTGTCTCGGTTATCCGTTTCTCAAACACCATGTAGTGCGAGAAAACCAACGAAGGCAATCGAGTCTTGTGGGGAAAAGTGCGCAAACCTCTGCAAAGTGTACAAACTAATCATGGTTAGCCGTGTCCCCGGTTATTGACAATCTTGAGTATCTAGTACTTGAAGTATCTTAAGTATCTCATCATGTTACTTTAATTAATTTTGTTGGGTTTAATGATGATGTTATTAATTGGGATTGAGAATGCTGTCAACCATTCTCAATGTTTAACAACCACCATGATAGTTAAATAAAATTTATTCCTTTGCAGTAGGGAAAAATTGGCTTTTCGCAAAAACATTATAACCATAGAGCCTCCACCAGCCAAATATGCATGTAGTGATAGCCTTTATTCATCATTGCTCTATGGTGTGAATTTGCCAAGACATTCAATGTCTTCGACCCTTTGTGGCTGCAACGCCTCATGTTGCAGGATCTTCTGACAGTAAGTGATACGTTAGGGTTACGATTTCTACACTCAACTTTGCCGTTGGTGTTGATGGGAATCCACAACCTTGTTACTTCCGCTATTTGGATTGAGGTAATAGTACTTACGTTATTTTATACATGTGATTTACCTCTGTTATAAATCCTCGAGTACTGTGTGTGTCAGCATACCGATCCAGGGATGACGCTTAAGCACAGAGACTTGACCGTCTGAGGTCGGGTCGTTACAGTGCCATAGGCCAGTAAGACCCACTGCAAAACGCCTTGCCGACGAGGGTCCGTGATGACGAGTGGTGCCCACAGTCTCCGCCGTGAATGTTTGCCACCAACTCCTTCCCCTGTTCCCTGGAGATGCAACGCAGGGAAACTCCGTTTGGCCGCTTCCGGTAGAGCTCTCCATCTTGGATGCAGTAGGCTGTGGCCTGCCGGGCCACGCGTTCCGCGTCCTCTTCTTTCTCTGGAGGAGTCCCTTGCATCAGGTAATCCTTGAGCTCCGCCATCCAGCATCCCTCCTGAGGCTCCAGCGCCAGGAGCAAGCGTGCTCCTGAGGTCGGGCCACGGGCCGGAGCTCCTAAGGCAGGCGGTTGAGGGAGTTCCTCTCGAGGTTGCGATGTGCTTGATAGTGACAGTGTTGCTGAGGGATTGAAGAGTCATTCCTCGAAAACGCCAGGCTCCTGAGGCAGCCGCCTTGATGCCCTCTTGGCGATGTCATCAGCCTCTTGGTTGGTGCCGCGGGGCACATGCTGCAGCTCCAGCCCCAAAAACTGCTTTTCCATCTTGCACACCTATGCAAGATATGCCTCCATGTGCTCGTCCTTGGGCTCGTACACTTTGTTGGAGAAGTTGACGAGGAGCTGTGAGTCACCCTTGATGATGAGGCGCTTCACCCCCAGTGCGGCCGCGGATTTTAAGCCTGCTATGAGACCCTCGTATTCTGCTATATTGTTGGAAACCTTCTCGCCCTGCTGGAAATAGAGCTGTACGGCGTAATAAAGCTTGTCCTGAGTGGGGGATATAAGCACTACGTCAACCCCCGCGCCATGTCGCGAGAATGTTCCATCGAAGTGCATAACCCAGCCGTCTGGTGCCTCGCTTCCTGGGGAAAGCGACCGATCTTCGCCTTCCTCGAACCCTGGCGCCTCTGTCCACTCTGCCACAAAATCTGCAAGTGCGGCTCCTTTGACGACTCTGGTCGTGCTGAATTCCAACTTAAACGCTTGTAGCTCGATGTTCCATTCAGTGACCCTTCCAGCGGAGTTGGGACTCCTGAGCACCCTCTCTAATGGGTAGGCTGAGACGACCTTGATGGGGTGGCCTTGGAAGTAGTGACATAGCTTACGGGAGGCCACCAACAGCGCGAGCAAGAGCTTCTGGGGCATGGGGTACCGTGCCCTTGCATCCCGCAGCACCGTGCTGACGAAAATACACAGGATGCTCGACGAGGGTGGGTGCGTCGATGGAGCTCGCACCCTCCAGAGAGTTGAACGCCTCCTGAGACGTTGGAGCCCCCGGCTCCTGACTGCTTGGTGAGGTCCCCTCAGCCCTGGGGGCGTCTTGCTGCTGAGGCTGGTCTCCATCTGCCGAGGTCGTGGACTTCGCGAGGCCTTCCTGGTCTTGCGCTTCCGCGGTCGGGGCCGCGGCCGGTCGCGACGCAGCCTTGACCTCTCGCTCCTTCCGAACCGCCACCAAAGCAGCGCTGGTGGAGTAGGGTGTGGCGGCGAGGTAGAGTACCAGGGGCTCCTGAGGGCGTGGCGCCACCATCACCGGAGGGCTGGTCAGGTACTTCTTGAGATCTTGAAATGCTTTGTCGGCCTCTGGTGTCCACTCGAACGGGCCCTTCTTCTTCACCAGCTTGAAGAAGGGCAGGGCACGCTCCCCCAGCTTGGAGATGAAGCACCCTAACGCAGTCACGCGTCCGGCGAGCTTCTGCATTTCCTTGAGGGTTTGTGGTGGACTCATGTCTTCGATTGCCTTGACCTTCTCCGGGTTGGCCTCGATCCCCCTATGTGACACGAGGAAGCCCACAAGCTTGCCAGAGGGAACACCAAATATGCACTTCTCCGGGCTGAGCCACAGGTCCACTTCACGAAGGCTCACGAAGGTTTCTTCCAGGTCCTGTATCAGGGTCTTTGCTGCACGAGACTTCACCACAATGTCATCAATATAGGCCTCAGCATTTCTCCCGAGCTGCCGGCCCAAGGTGATATGCATCAGTCGCTGAAAGATTGCGCCCGCGTTGCACAACCCGAACAGCATGCAGGTGTAGCAGTACACTCCGCACGGGGTCAGGAAGGTCGTCTTCTCTACGTCTTCTATCACCATCTTGATCTGGTGGTAGCCCGAGAAGGCATCCAGGAAGCACAACAGATCGCACTCAGCGGTGGAGTCGACAATTTGGTCAATGCGGGGGAGCGGGAACGGATCCTGAGGGCAGGCCTTGTTGAGGTGGGTGAAGTCGACGCACATGCGCTCCTTTCCTCCCTTCTTCGGCACAACAAAAGGGTTTGCCAGCCGTTCAAGGTAACGGACCTCACGAATGACACCTGCAGCTTCCAGCTTGCGGGTTTCTTGTATGATGAAGGCCTGCTTCTCGATGGACTGCCGCCTTGCTTTCTGCTTCACGGGGCGCACATTGGGGCAAACCTTCAGGTGATGCTCAATCACTTGCCTTGGGACCCCCGCTAGCTACTTGGGTTCCCATGCGAACACCTCCTTGTTCGCGCGCAGGAATTTCACTAGAGCCTCCTCCTGGTCGGGGTCGAGCTTGGCGCCTATGGTGAAGGTGGCTGTCGGTGTCAAAACCGGCGGATCTCGGGTAGGGGGTCCCGAACTGTGTGTCTAGGCGGATGGTAACAGGAGACAAGGGACATGATGTTTTTACCCAGGTTCGGGCCGTCTCGATGGAGGTAAGACCCTACTCCTGCTTGATTAATATTGATGATATGGGTAGTACAAGAGTAGATCTACCACGAGATCAAGGAGGCTAAACCCTAGAAGCTAGCCTATGGTATGATTGTTGTTTGTCCTACGGACTAAAACCCTCCGCTTTATATAGACATTGGAGAGGGCTAGGGTTACACAGAGTCCGTTACAATGGTAGGAGATATACATATCCGTATCGCCAAGCTTGCCTTCCACGCCAAGGAAAGTCCCATCCGGACACGGGACGAAGTCTTCAATCTTGTATCTTCATAGTCTTGGAGTCCGGTCGACGGTGATAGTTCGGCTATCCGGACACCCCCTAGTCCAGGACTCCCTCAGTAGCCCCTGAACTAGGCTTCAATGACGATGAGTCCGGCGCACATGTCTTCGGCATTGCAAGGCGGGTACTTCTCCAAATTCCATGTACTCGCCGAATGGTGTCCGACTTTTTATAAATGTTGTGCTCCTTGGCTTCCACGTCCAATTATGGCCATCTTCCACGTGTCGTACGAATGCAAAAATCCAGGGCGTTTTTACATTCCACCCCCTAGCTGCGCGAATGAGCTGCCTATAAAGAGAGGCGAGGATCTAGATCTGAATCACACCATCCTCCTTCCGCGAGTATTCATCGGAGCCCCTCTGACCAAAAATCCATTCCATCATGGACAGTCGACGCGGCTCCTCTCTCGCGCCCAGCCCTCACCAGAGATTGGGGAGATGCTCGGTCCCACATAGCGAATGGTGACGCCCAAGCCGAGGGATTTCTTCCCCAACCTTTATGGTTCCGGTTCGAGCGGACTTGCCACCTACAAGGGTGGAAAGCAAAGGAGAGCGCCCCAATCCCTCCAAAGGAGAGCGGGTATACTTCGTCCCTTATCTAATAAGAGGACTCGGATTTCCCATACATCCGTTTCTCCGGGGGCTCCTGGAGTTCTATGGGCTCCAGTTTCACCACCTTACGCCTGCCTCCATCCTGCACATCGCGGGCTTTGTGGCCCTTTGCGAGCTATTCTTGGCCGTCGAGGCCCACTTCGCGCTGTGGAAGAGATTATTCTGCTTCGTTCCCCGTTCTCATGAGGGGTCGATATTTCAAGTGGGCGGAGCCGAACTATGGCGCATCGCCGGGACCGGATATCTATCCGGAACCCCGAAGAAGGCGTCCAAAGACTGGCCTTCGAAATGGTTTTATATGGAAGACTTCCCACTACCGGACCCAGTTCGGATCGGTCTCCCGGAGTTCAGCAACGCTCCACTGAAGAAACGCCTGAGTTGGCACCCACGGAGCTCTCAACGGGAGAATGATAGGGACGTCCAGTATCTGATGGGCCGAATAAGGTTATTGGCCCATTCCGGATTGACCATGATTGGGGTCATGGCCACATGCATTATGCGAGGGGTGCAGCCGCTTCAATATAGGGGCCACCCCATGTGGGATTTCAACGGGGAGGATGATGCCACCCGTCATGGCCGCAAGGGGCCGAGATCGGTAGCCGATCTCGCGAAGATCCTATCCGGCCTATACAAAGGGGAGAAGGAGGACTTCCTTCGTGCTAGTCCATTGAATGGATTTTCCATGAACAACCCTCGAAGTTGGGTAAGCGGACGTTTGTCTAGCCGATCCATATTCCCAAAGTTAAGTGTCTTAATTCGTGATTTTGACGCAGGAACTGCGCCGGGCCGTAGAGAACATACACAGCCCGGCTCCACAACCCGAGGATCCGGAACGATCCCTCGATCCGGCCTCCGAAGAGGATCCGGACATAAAGGTGGAGCTGATCGATGGGGTGTTCCACCAACTTAGCATCGACAATGCTTTGGTCGCCATTACGGACGACTACCCAAGAATATCTCAGACTTCCTAGGTAATTGTGACCGGAGTCCTGATACAACTACTTATCCATGCTTATCTGACCAACGCATACCAATGGTGTTCCGCAAGAGGTTCCTTCGAGGCGGGAAGCCGAACTCGCGGCGGCTGGCCAACAAGGGGCAGCTCGGCCCAGCAGGCGGAAAAGAAGTGCGGCTCGAATCTAGATGTCGCGCAACGGTATGTCGCGCCACCATGTTTCCAGGAAAGATTCCTGAAAGGCATATTAACGTTCGTGCATTTTTCAGGAGAAAGAGCGCTCGCCGGACTGTGTCCGGAGAGATTGCCAATCAAGCCTCCGCCAGCCAGGCTCCAACGCCAGGTCCAGAGGGGAAGGCAAACGCAAAGCGCGCGTCGGGTGCTCCTCCAACGGAGGACGCCGACCGGTTGTCCGCCACCAGATCTGAGGTGGAGAGCGCCATGAATCACAGGCGCCGCCGGACAGTTCTTCGTGACGCATGCTTTTCCCCGGAGGCGTTGAATGCCTTCAATTCGGGAGATGCGCACCTTCGTGCCGCTCAAGATGGTCTAGCCAGAGCCACGGAGCAGTATGTGAAAGACATACGGGTGAGAAATTTTGATGATTATATATGCCAAGAGTCCCGAGACTTAAAATAGTTAGAATAACTGATTTAAGGATCATTTGCTATGCAGGATCTTACGGAGAAGAATACCCACCTGACCCAGGAGCTTCAAGAGTGCAAGGCCCAACTTGAGGCCGCACTAGCCGCCACGGGAGAAGCCACAGAGACCCCCTCCGGTAATATATACTTTCGAAAGAGAAGTAATTTGTGAAGTGCGGCGTGTACATGGGTCTAACAATAATATTGCAGATGGTGCCGGACTAGATCCGGATAGGCAGCAGCTACTTCGCCAGCTAAAGGCCGGCGAGAAGGTGCTTACAAGAGTGCGGCAGGAGAAAAATAACCTCCAAGATGCCAACACTCAGCTGGGCGAGGAACTAAAAGATGTTCGGGTCCAGCTGTCTTACTCCGTGAAGGAGAATCTGCGGCTTCGTCGCGACATTTATAGTAAGTGCTTGAACGAACTTTTGAAAAGAAGAGTTCGGTGAGGAAGTCGTTTAACATGAATATGTCTGTAGGTATGCTCACAGGCCGTCCTGCAGAGGAAATACCCGGTTCAACGGGTGACCAACTTCCCGAGCTGCTGAATCGCATTTAACGAAGTTCAACAGTGATGAGTGGCGCCGCCCGTGCCTTATGGCGTCGTCTCCCTACCCGAGGGTCTTGGAGGGCTTGCGGAGAAGCTTCAGGGAGCATGGCGGCGCTTCCGTCTGTGGAAGATATCGGCCTGCCGCCAAGGCGCCAGGGAGGCCTGGGCCATGGTGAAGACGTGGTACATGAAGGCTGATCCAAATCACATGGCCGAGGTCGGACCTGTGGGGCTCGATAGGAAAGAGATCCCTGTGAGCTTAATGTACGGCCAAGTAGAGTTGGCCGCGAAGTATTCCCAGCGGGACTGTAAACTAGACAGCCTGTTAGATGGAATTGAAGAGGAATACAATCAGTCAATTTGACTATGTAATTTAAAATGAAATGAAAAATGCCTTCTAGCCGGATTGTAGATCGTTTGTCTTTGTGGACCTTTTCGCTTCAACCTTGGGACCCGACAGTCCGGAGTGTGTCCGAATACCTCGCGGTTATGTAAAAATCGGGGCATGCATGAAGACCAGGCGTAGGGGTCATTAGTGCTTTATCAGACAAGTGCCCAACTAGTTATGTTATATTACATGGTTAGTAAGAAACATCTTCCAGGAGAATAGTTCCGTCGGGGTTCCTTTCTCAGGAGGCATGCCCTAAAGTGCATGTCCGGATGCGAAAAGAGCGTAAAAGCATCCGGGGCAGATAAATAAATAAGTAAGAAATCATCTTTCAAGTCACCGACCGAATATTCCCTTAAGAATGCTAGCTTTCGGCTTCACCCACCGAGGTACACATCCGGTGACCGGCAAGAATAATCGCAGAGGTGCTCCCTTTACCTCCTAGCCGAACAATCAGGAACGTAGGGGTAAGCACAGGAGCCAGGCAACCCAGCTTGGCCAAAACTTAAGTCATCTCGATGCATATAGTGGTGAATAAAAGGTACATGCGGAAGTGTGACACATGTGTTGGGTATAAAGCCCGTACAAATAAGCTTATGTTAAAGAAGCCCCCAGGTATAATGAGTGCGAGTAGCACGTCAAGTGTGTGTGAACAGTGCGCAAACGAGCCTCCAAAGGCGTTAAAAAAAGGAGGGAGAAAGAGAGAAATAAAAGATAGCTAAAGTATAAAATTTAGACGGGGGAAGGAGACGAACTCAGAGTCCTGCGCTAGGCGTAGAATCTTCGGAGACGGGCTGTGTTCCATGGGTTCGGCTCGAGTCGGTTATCCGATGCGTTTCGCAGATGATATGCTCTGCCGGTCAGGACTTGGTCGATGATGAAGGGACCTTCCCATTTGGGCTTGAGTTTGTCCTTTTTCTTGTCCGGCAGGCGTAGAACTAGTTCACCAATATTGTAAGTTTTGGCCCGTACTGCTTTGATATCTTCGAGCCTGCTGTTGATAGAATGCGGAACGAGCTTTTGCCACGTCACGCTCCTCTTCTAAGGCATCCAAACTATCCTGCCGATCTAGCTCGGCTTCTCTTTCTTCGTACATGCGCACGCGAGGTGAGTCATGAATTATGTCGCAGGGCAAAACTGCCTCTGCACCGTACACCATAAAGAATGGTGTGAATCCGGTAGTGCGATTCGGCGTTGTCCGCAGCCCCCAGAGTACGGAGTCGAGATCCTCTACCCAGTGCGTGTTAGATTCCTTGAGGGACCGCACTAGTCTGGGTTTAATGCCGCTCATGATTAGACCATTTGCTCGCTCGACTTGACCATTAGTTTGAGGGTGATACACTGAAGCGTAGTCGAGCTTGATGCCCATGTTTTGGAACCAGAGTTTAACCTCGTCAGCCGTGAAGTTTGTGCCGTTATCAGTGATGATGCTATGCGGGATACCGTAATGGTGTACTATCCCTGATATGAAGTCTATCACAGGTCCGGATTCGGCCGTCTTAACTGGCTTGGCTTCTATCCATTTGGTGAATTTATCCACCATGACCAATAGGTATTTTTGCTTGTGGGTTCCTCCTTTAAGGGGTCCAACCATGTCAAGCCCCGAGACCGCGAACGGCCAGGTGATGGGTATAGTTTTCAGGGCGGTGGGTGGCATGTGGCTTTGATTAGCAAAGAGCTGGCAACCGACGTATCTTTGGACTGAATCCTGAGCGTCTGTCCGAGCCGTTGGCCAATAAAATCCTGTATGGAAGGCCTTACTTACAAGGGCCCAGGCTGCGGCGTGGTGCCCACCGAGTCCAGCGTGGATTTCAGCCAGAAGATTTCGCCCTTCCTCTTCGGAGATACACCTTTGAAGGACTCTGGTTGTGCTTTTCTTATAAAGCTCTCCCTCATGGACCTTATAGGCTTTAGATCGCCCGTACTATGCAGCAGAGCCTCGCTTTTGGTCTCGGAAGTTCTGCCTAGTTAAGTAGGCTAGGAATGGTTCTGTCCACGGGGCAATGACTGCCATTATTTCATGGGCTGAATGTGTTATTTCGTTGGCAGAGCCACCGATTGTGTCAGAATGTCCGGTGTCGGGCGGTGCGGTTGGGTCCGGATTATTGTTTCCGGACTCCCCTTCCCATAGTACGGATGGCTTGAAAAGCCGTTCCAGGAAGATGTTGGGAGGGACGGCATCGCGCTTTGCGCCGATGTGTGCCAATACGTCCGCCGCCTGGTTATTATCTTGGGCTATGTGGTGAAATTCTAGTCCTTTGAACCGAGCTGACATTTTTAGGACGACATTACGGTAAGCTGCCATTTTCGGATCGTTGGCGTCGAAGTCTCCATTTATTTGGGATATTACGAGGTTCGAATCCCCGCGCACCTCTAGGCGTTTAATGCCCATGGAGACCGCCATCCGGAGGCCATGTAGAAGGGCCTCGTATTCAGCTGCGTTGTTGGAGTTCGTGTACATTATCTGGAGGACGTATTGGACTGTGTCTCCGGTTGGGGATGTCAGGATGACGCCAGCCCCCAGTCCGGCCAACATTTTGGAGCCGTCGAAGTGCATGATCCAATTGGAATATGCGCCATACTCTTTAGGGAGTTCGGCTTTAGTCCATTCGGCGACGAAGTCAGCCAAAACTTGCGACTTGATAGCTCGCCGTGGTTTATATGTTATGTCAAATGGGAGGAGCTCAATGGCCCATTTTGCAATCCGGCCAGTTGCGTCGCGGTTGTTTATAATGTCGTTGAGAGGTACTTCAGAGGCTACTGTTATCGAACACTCTTGAAAGTAGTGTCGGAGCTTCCGGGATGCCATGAACACTGCGTACGCTATCTTTTGGTAATGTGGACACCGGGACTTGCATGGAGTTAGGACAGTGGATACGTAGTACACTAGTTTTTGAAGAGGGAACTTATGTCCGTCCGTTTCTCGTTCGACGACGAGCACCGCGCTTACAACTTGATGTGTTGCCGTGATATATAATAGCATTGGTTCGCCCACGTTGGATGCGGCCAGGACTGGATTTGTTGCCAATATGGCCTTTATTTCTTCGAGTCCGGCCGTGGCGGCATCCGTCCACACGAAGTGTTTGGTGCGCCGGAGGAGGCGATAAAGGGGTAATGCCTTTTCTCCTAAGCGGGAGATGAAGCGGGTTAGAGCCGCCACATGTCCAGTCAATTTTTGTATTTGCTTGAGGTCTTTTGGGATATCCAATTGTGACAGAGCTAGGATCTTGGCTGGGTTTGCTTCAATTCCTCTACCGGATACAATGAAGCCCAAGAGCTTTCCGGCTGGCACACCGAAGACGCATTTTTCCGGGTTGAGCTTAATGTCATATGCTCGGAGATTGTCGAATGTGAGCCTCAAGTCGTCTACTAGAGTTTCGACGTGTTTGGATTTGATGACCACATCATCTAAGTATGCCTCCACTGTTTTGCCGATCTGGTTTGCCAGACATGTCTAAATCATGCGCTGGTATGTTGTGCCGGCGTTTTTGAGCCCGAAGGGCATTGTGTTGAAGCAGAATGGTCCGTATGGAGTAATGAATGCCGTTGTGGCTTGGTCTGGCTCTGCCATCTTGATTTCATGGTAGCCGGAGTATGCGTCGAGGAAGCACAATGAATCATGTCCTGCGGTAGCGTCGATAATTTGATTGATGCGGGGAAGGGGGAAAGGATCCTTTGGGCAAGCCTTGTTAAGGTCCTTGAAATCGACACATAGGCGCCAGGATTTGTCCTTCTTTGGTACCATTACCAGGTTTGCTAGCCAGTCCGGATGTTTTATGTCTCTGATGAATCCGGCTTCTAATAGTTTGGCTAGCTCCTCTCCCATTACTGTCTGTTGGGTTAGGAAAATCGCCAAGAGCCTGTTTGATCGGCTTGAATCCTTTAGGATATTTAGGCTGTGCTCTGCCAGCCAGCGTGGGATTCCTGGCATGTCTGAAGGGTGCCAGGCAAAAATATCCTAATTTTCCCGTAGGAATTCTCGTAGTGCGGCGTCTACAGCAGGGTTTAATTGTGCCCCAATGGAGGCCGTTTTTGTAGGGTCCGTTGGATGGACTTGGAATTTGACTATTTCGTCCGCTGGTTTAAAAGAGGTGGACTTGGATCTTTTGTCAAGTATCACGTCGTCCCTGTTCACCGTGGAGCACAGCGATGTGAGTTCCTCAGCCGCTAGGGCTTCAGATAGCACCTCAAGGGCTAGTGCGGCTGTCTTATTTTTGGCGCGGAGTGCTACGTCCGGATCACTAGCAAGGGTGATGATTCCCTTGGGCCCGGGCATTTTGAGCTTCATGTACCCGTAATGGGGTATAACTTGAAAAATTGTGAATGCCTCTCGTCCTAATAAAGCGTGATATCCGTTGCTGAACGGGGCCACATGGAACGTGATCTCCTCGATCCTGTAGTTGTCCAGCGAGCCGAATACCACATCTAGTGTGATTTTTCCTGTGCAGCATGTTTCCCGACTAGGGATTATTCCTCTGAAGGTTGTGTTGCTTCGCTCAATGCGGCTCCAGTCTACTTCCATTTTTCGAAGGGTTTCCTCGTAGATGAGGTTTAATCGCTGCCGCCATCCATGAGTACCTTAGTAAGGTAAAGCCGCCCACTATTGGACCGAGGACCAATGCGGTGGTGCTCAGTTGTTCGAATTTAGGTTCACATCGGCATTAAAGGTAATAGCTGTGTCACCCATGGATTTATTGTTGCTATTTGGTAGACTTCGCAAGGCTGCATGGAGTGTTCATTTTGCATATTGTTTGATGCGAAAGTCTCAAGACTATTAATACCGTGACGGTATCTTGCTGGGCTGGTTTTACGGGGCTAGAAGCTCTTCGCCACTTTTGGCCACCTGCCGTAGTATCCAACATGCTCGAAGGCTATGCGTTGGAGTGGCGCCCTCTATGCTATGAATTTTGCAAGGTCCGTTGAGCCATCCCTCCAGTACGGTTCTGTGCCCTTTAGGGGTTTTTTGCTTTTTGGTTTTTAACCCATGTGCCTGAATATGATGCAGCCTTTTATTTCGGACTAGGGTTGCGTTCGGAGCCGAATTATCCCAAAATTTGGTTTCGGTTTTCCAGGCGCTCTCCATCGCACAGTACTTTTGTACTATGGACGCCAGGTCGGCGAAGCGTGTAATTTCGCGACGACTTATGGCGTTCATGATTCCTTTGTCCGTACAATTATTGTAGAAAATTGAGATTGCGCTTTCTTCATGGCAGTCCTTTATCCTGCCCATAACCAGGAGGAATCTGGCCCAGTAATGGTGTACTGCTTCAGTGGGCTCTTACCGGATTCGGGATAGATCGCTTGTGTTTGGGTGGGCGGGTGGAATTAAATTCGGAACCCCGTCCAATCTAAGACTCAGGGGCCGGCAAGTTTCCGAACTTGGAAGTTTGGCTTGTTGGATGTTGTCCAACGAATCCGGCCCGCTGCCTGACTTTGGGTTCAGGGTTTGATCAACGTCCGTTCCTCCGTGGGAATCCGGCATGGAGGGGTCGGGAATTCGGACATAGCTTGGCCTTAATGTAGAAGAAGAGTCGCCGTGTTGTTCCTCCACCACAGCAACGTGGTGGGTAGCCTGGGGAGAGTTGATCTCTCTCAGATCGGTTTTAGGCCCGATCTAATCGTAGTCTGTAGCGACTCCCAGGGCGGCGATGCGATCCAAGAGCTCGTTTATGGAAGAGAGCTCCATCGGATCTAGCTACTCGGCGAGTTCCGAGTTGACGTGAAGATCGCTTTTGATGACCCGAGAGGTCATCATCGGCGCGGCGGCCGAACAGGCAGTCATAAGAAAACCACCTAGCCGGATAGTTTGGCCGATGGCCAAAGCTCCTTTGGCAACGGTACCGTCTTTAAAGATGGGACGAGGCATCCTTCCTGATTGCGATGGCATAGAGGAACTCTCAATGAAAGCACCAATGTCGGTGTCAAAACCGGCGGATCTCGGGTAGGGGGTCCCGAACTGTGCGTCTAGGCGGATGGTAACAGGAGACAAGGGACACGATGTTTTTACCTGTGTTGGGCCCTCTCGATGGAGGTAAAACCCTACTCCTGCTTGATTAATATTGATGATATGGGTAGTACAAGAGTAGATCTACCACGAGATCAAGGAGGCTAAACCCTAGAAGCTAGCCTATGGTATGATTGTTGTTCGTCCTACGGACTAAAACCCTCCGATTTATATAGACACCGGAGAGGGCTAGGGTTACACAGAGTCCGTTACAATGGTAGGAGATATACATATCCATATCGCCAAGATTGCCTTCCACACCAAGGAAAGTCCCATCCGGACACAGGACGAAGTCTTCAATCTTGTATATTCATAGTCTTGGAGTCCGGCTGACGGTGATAGTTCGGCTATCCGGACACCCCCTAGTCCAGGACTCCCTCAGTGGCGCCGGAGGATCCGTCCTCATCAACTGGTACCTGCTTAGTCTCCGCCTTGTCCTGGGTGAACAGTGATAACCCACAAGTGTAGGGGATCGCAACAACTTTCGAGGGTAGAGTATTCAACCAAAATTTATTGATTCGACACAAGGGGAGCCAAAGAATATTCTTAAGTATTAGCAGTTGAGTTGTCAATTCAACAACACCTGGATAACTTAGTATCTGTAGCAAAGTATTTAGTAGCAAAGTAGTATGATAGTAATGGTGACAGTGGCAAAAGTAAAGATAATAGTTTTGTAGTAATTGTAATAGTAGCAACAGAAAAGTAAATAAGCGAAGCACAATATGTGAAAAGCTCATAGGCATTGGATCAGTGATGGATAATTTTGTTGGATGCGATTCCTCATGTAATAGCTATAACATAGGGTGACATAGAACTAGCTCCAGTTCATCAATGTAATGTAGGCATGTATTCCGAATATAGTCATACGTGCTTATGGAAAAGAACTTGCATGACATCTTTTGTCCTACCCTCCCATGGCAATGGGGTCCTAGTGGAAACTAAGGGATATTAAGGCCTCCTTTTAATAGAGAATCAGAACAAAGCATTAGCACATAGTGCATACATGAACTCCTCAAATTATGGTCATCATAGAGAAGTATCCCGATTATTGTCACTTCGGGGTTGTCGGATCATAACACATAATAGGTGACTATAGACTTGCAAGATAGGATCAAGAACTCACATATATTCATGAAAACATAATAGGTTCAAATCTGAAATCATGGTACTCGGGCCCTAGTGACAAGCATTAAGCATAGCAAAGTCATAGCAACATCAATATCAGAACATAGTGGATACTAGGGATCAAACCCTAACAAAACTAACTTGATTACATGGCAAATCTCATCCTACCCATCACCGTCCAGCAAGCCTACGATGGAATTACTCACGCACGGCGGTGAGCATCATGAAATTGGTGATGGAGGATGGTTGATGATGACGACGGTGACGAATCCCCCTCTTCGGAGCCCCGGACGGACTCCGGATCAGCCCTCCCGAGAGAGATTAGGGCTTGGCGGCGGCTGCATATCATGAAATGTGATGAAACTTTCTCTCTGATTTTTCTCTCCGCAAAATAGAATATATAGAGTTGGAGTTGAGGTCGGTGGAGCCTTAGGGGGCCCACGAGACAGGGGGCGCGCCCCCCACCCTCGTGGACAGGGTGTGGGCCCCCTGGTCTTGATTCTTTCACCAGTATTTTTTATATTTTCGAAAACTTATCTCCGTGGATTTTCAGGTCATTCCGAGAACTTTTGTTTTCTACACATAAGACAACATCATGGCAGTTCTACTGAAAACAGCGTCAGTCCGGGTTAGTTTCATTCAAATCATGCAAGTTAGAGTCCAGAACAAGGGCAAAAGTGTTTTGAAAAGTAGATACGTTGGAGACGTATCAACTCCCCCAAGCTTAAACCTTTGCTTGTCCTCAAGCAATTCTGTTGATAAACTGAAAGTGATAAAGAAAAACTTTTACAAACGCTGTTTGCTCTTGTTGTTGTAAACAATGTCAAGCCAACATTCAAGTTTTCAGCAAAGATTATGAACTAACCATACTCATAATAACACCTAGGTCTCACAATTACTCATTTCAATAGCATAATCAGCTAGTGAGCGATAATAATAAAACTCGGATGACAACACTTTCTCAAAATAATCATAATATGATATAACAAGATGGTATCTCGCTAGCCCTTTCTGAGACCGCAAAACATAGATGCAGAGCACCTTTGAAGATCAAGGACTGACTAAACATTGTAATTCATGGTAAAAGAGATCCAGTCAAGTCATACCCAATATAAACCAATAGTAATGAATGCAAATGACAGTGTGCTCTCCAGTGGGTGCTTTTAATAAGAGGGATGATGACTCAACAAAAAAGTAAATAGATAGGCCCTTTGCAAAGGGAAGCAGGGATTTGTAGAGGTGCCAGAGCTCGATTTTAAAATAGAGATGAATAACATTTTGAGCAGCATACTTTCACTGTCAACGCAACAACTATGAGATGGTGATATCTTCCATACTACATGCATTATAGGCAGTTCCCAAATAGAATGGTAAAAGTTTTACTCCCCCACCACCAACAAGCATCAATCCATGGCTTGCTCGAAACAACGAGTGCTCCAACTAACAACAGCCCTGGGGAGTTTTGTTTAATTATATTGATTTGCTTTGATCTTTTTGGATCATGGGACTCGGCATCCCGGTTACCGGCCCTTTCTCGTGAATGAGGAGCGGAGTCCACTCCTCTTGAGAATAACCCACCTATCATGGAAGATATAGGCAGCCCTAGTTGAAACACGAGCCGCTCGAGCATACAAAACAGAATTTCATTTGAAGGTTTGGAGTTTGGCACATACAAATTTACTTGGAACGGCAGGTAAATACCGCATATAGGAAGGTATGGTGGACTCATATGGAACAACTTTGGGGTTTAAGGAGTTTGGATGCACAAGCAGTATTCCGCTTAGCATGTGTGAAGGCTAGCAAAAGATGGGAAGCAACCAACTGAGAGAGCGACAACAGTCATGAACATGCATTAAAATGAATTCACACCGAGTACAAGCATGAGTAGGATATAATCTACCATGAACATAAATATCATGAAGGCTATGTTGATTTGTTTCAACTACATGCGTGAACATGTGCCAAGTCGAGTCACTCAATTCATTCAAAGGAGGATACCATCCCATCATACCACATCACAATCATTTTAATAGCATGTTGGCACGCAAGGTAAACCATTATAACTCAAAGCTAATCAAGCATGGCACAAGCAACTACAATCTCTAAATGTCATTGCAAATATGTTTACTTCATAATAAGCCGAATCAGGAACGATGAACTCATCATATTTACAAAAACAAGAGAGGTCGAGTTCATACCATCTTCTCTCATCTCAATCAGTCCATCATATATGAGTCCACTGGTAAGATGATGCACGATAAGGGTCCAGTGCAGGTTCCGGTTCAGGCTCAGGTTCTGGAGTAAATGCTTGGCCTCGATGATCATACACCGCTTCCGGCGTGACAAGAAAATTATCTGCAATCCAATCAAACAACAGAGGCGCAGGCAGAATAATAGTCTCATTGTGTTTCTTATTAAATCTCAGGTTATACAGAAGCATCTTGTCTTCGTTGTCAACAATAAAATCATGTGCCACCATGCTCTTGTAATCTAAAATGTAAGGAGGCAATATTGTCTCCTCTTTCTCATGGTGCCTAATAGGTATCTCAAAATATTTAGCAAGACGTGCAACATAGATACCTCCAAAGATGGGGCCTTTTGTATGGTTCAGGCTTAGCCGTTTAGCAATAACGACAGCCATACTAAAACTGTTATCACCAAACAAGGCATGGTGAAGAATAATAATATCAGGAATAATGAAGTTTCCACTATTTCCACGACCAATTAAGCATAGACTAGCAAATATGGCAAAGTAGCATAAAATAGGAAAGTGTATGTAGAGATTCTCGCATCGAAACCCTTCTTTGGATCCCCTACAGTAATGGTATTGACAAAGCCATCCACATCTTTATGATGTGGTTCATCTAATTTACCCTCAAAAGGAATTTTACATACCGCGCAAAAATTACATAAAGACATTTCCCTAAATTCATCGTATAAATGAAATGATACTGAAGGCGGTGACTTCTTAGGATGATAATAAAAGTTTTGCACGAAAGTATTGGTGAGTAAGAGATACTGGCTGATCCGGTCGTGGAGGAAGTCGGTGAGGCCTGCATTCTCGATCAAAGAATAAAAGTCTTCATAAATTCCGGCTTCCCTCAAGAAATTGTCACAAGGCCATTCACACGGCCGTACTTCCGCTATGCAAGGAAGATTATACTTTGCCTTTTCCTTCTCTTAACCTTGTTTTTCCTGGGAGCCTTGGCTAGTAGAGCCCCTCAAAATTTTCCTTAACATTTTCTGAAAATTTCTGAAATTTTAGTAACTTCAAAATAAAAGTGAATTAAACTAAACAAGATTGGTAGCAACTACTCCTACAAGTGCCTAGGGCCTATATCATGCATTAGAATTACTTGGGACCTCATAAACTTGACATGCAAGCTCAAGAACAGGGTCACCTATGCAGCAAAATTTTGCAATGAATAAAGCACTAGAGAAAAAACTAATTGGACCAATGGAGGAGTCACATACCAAGCAACAATCTCCCAAAGCAGTTTTGTGAATGGAGCTTTGAGCAAGGAGATCGAAAATCGCAGCAAAATGGGCTAGAACTCGTGCTTGAGCTGGATGGGGATTTTTTTGGGAAGAAGATGGAGTGTGTGGGTGCTGGTATAAGTGGAGGGGGGCCACCATGGGCCCACAAGAGAGGGGGCGCGCCCAAGGGGTGTGGGCACTCCCTCCACTCTCGTGGCCTAGTGCTTGCCCCTCCTGCAGTGTTTTCAGTGCCTAAAATCCTCAAATGTTCCATAAAAATCATACTAAATTTGCAGGGCATTTGGAGCACTTTTATTTTCGGGATAATTTTTTATTGCACGGATAATTCAGAAAACAGACAGATAATACTATTTTTACTTTATTTATTCTAAATAGCAGAAAGTAAAAGGAGGGTACAGAAGGTTGTGCCTTCTAGTTTCATCCATCTCATGATCATCAAAATGAATCCACTAACAAGGTTGATCAAGTCTTGTTAACAAACTCATTCCGAATAACACGGAACTAGAGAAATTTTGAATAACACTAGGTTACCTCAACGGGGATATGAACATCCCCAATAATAAGAATATCATACTTTTTCTTGACAGTAGGAAGAGGAAATTTAAAACCTCCAATAATGATAGTTGGAACTTTTCGAATAGAATTGATGCTATGAACTTGAGATTGTTTCCTCGGAAAGTGTATCGTATGCTCATTACCATTAACATGAAAAGTGGCATTGCCTTTGTTGCAATCAATAACAGCCCCTGCAGTATTCAAAAAGAGTCTACCAAGGATAATCGACATACTATCGTCCTCGGGAATATCAAGAATAACAAAGTCCGTTAAGATAGTGACATTTGCAACCACAACAGGCACATCCTCACATATGCCGATAGGTATAGCAGTTGATTTATCAGCCATTTGCAAAGATATTTCAGTAGGTGTCAACTTATTCAATTCAAGTCTACGATATAAAGAGAGACATAACACTAACACCGGCTCCAAGATCACATAAAGCAGTTTTAACATAGTTTCTTTTAATGGAGCATGGTATGGTTGGTACCCCGGGGTCTCCAAGTTTCTTTGGTATTCCACCTTTAAAAGTGTAATTAGCAAGCATGGTGGAAATTTCAGCTTCCGGTATCTTTCTTTTGTTTGTAATGATATCCTTCATATATTTACCATAAGGATTTACTTTAAGCATATCAGTTAAGCGCATACGTAAGAAAATAGGTCTAATCATTTCAGCAAAGCGCTCAAAATCCTCATCATCCTTTGTCTTGGATGGTTTAGGAGGAAAGGGCATGGGTTTCTAAACCCATGGTTCTCTTTCTCTACCGTGCTTCCTAGCAACAAAATCTCCCTTATCATAACGTTGATTCTTTGATTGTGGGTTATCAAGATCAACAGCAGGTTCAATCTCTACATCATTATTTTTGCTACGTTGAGCATCAACACGAAAATTATCATTAACATTAGCACTAGATTCATGTTCATCACCCGATTGTGTTTCAACATTGTTCTCAGGTGTGTGTGTAACAGGTTCACTAGAAGCATGCAAAGTCCTATCGTTTTTCTTTTTCTTCTTTTTAGAAGAACTAGGTGCCTCTAAATTATTTCTCTGAGAATCTTGCTCGATTCTCTTAGGGTGGCCTTCAGGATACAAAGGTTCCTAAGTCATTCTACCTGTTCTAGTAGCCACTCTAACAACAAAGTCATTTTTATTATTTAATTCATCAAGCAAATCATTTTGAGCTTTAAGTACTTGCTCAGCTTGAGTGGCAACCATAGAAGCATATTTGCTAATGAGTTTAAGTTCACCTTTAACTTTAGCCATATAATAACTCAAGCGTCCTATCTTGAAAGAATTATTCTTTAATTCTCTACCAACATAAGCATTAAAACTTTCTTGTCTAGCCATAAAGTCATCAAATTCATCTAAGCATGGGCTATGAGATTTAGTAGAAGGAATTTCAACTTTATCATATCTATAGAGAGAATTTACCTTTACTACCTGTGTCGGGTTATCAAGATAATGTGTTTCTTCAACAGGTGGTATATTAAGACCATGTATTTCTTCAATAGGAGGTAAATTCTAAACATCTTCAGCTTTTATACCTTTTTATTTCATTAATTTCTTTGCCTCTTGCATATCTTTAGGACTGAGAAATTGAACACCTCTCTTCTTAGGAGTGGGTTTAGGAATAGGCTCAGGAGTTGGCTCAATTGGTTCAGGAATTGCCTCAGGAATTGGCTCAGGAAGAGTCCAATTATTTTCATTAGTCAACATATTATTCAATAGTAATTCAGCTTCGTCAACTGTTCTTTCCCTGAAAACACAACCAGAACAACTATCCATGTAGTCCTTGGAAGCATCGGTTAGTCCATTATAAAATATATCAAGTATTTCATTTTTTTCTTAAGAGGATGATCGGGCAAAGCATTAAGTAATCGGAGAAGCCTCCCCCAAGCTTGTGGGAGACTCTCTTCTTTGATTTGCACAAAATTATATATTTCCCGCAAGGCAGCTTGTTTCTTATGAGCAGGAAAACATTTAGCAGGGAAGTAATAAATCATATCCTGGGGACTACGCACACAACCAGGATCAAGAGAATTAAACCAAGTCTTAGCATCACCCTTTAATGAGAACGGAAATATCTTAAGGATATAATAATAGTGAGACTTCTCATCATTAGTAAACAGGGTGGCTATATCATTCAACTTGGTAAGATGTGCCACAATAGTTTCAGATTTAAGGCCATAAAAAGGATCAGATTCAACCAAAGTAATAATCTCAGGATCTACTAAGAATTCATAATCCTTATCGGTAACACAGATAGGTGAAGTAGCAAAAGCGGGGTCAGGTTTCATTCTAGCATTAAGAGATTGCTGCTTTCATTTAGCTAATAACTTCTTAAGATCATATCTATCTTTGCAAGCAAAGATAGCTCTAGCAACTTCCTCCTCCATAACATAACCCTCAGGAACAACAGGTAATTCATAATCAGGGGGAGAACTTTCATCATCACTATCATCAATAATAGCATCTTCAATACTTTCATTCTCTCTAACCCTAGCAAGTTGTTCATCAAGAAATTCACCTAATGGCAAAGTAGTATCACGCACAGAAGTAGTTTCATCACAAGTATCATGCATAGCAGAAGTGGCATCATCAATAACATGCGACATATTAGAATTCATAGCAGTAGTAGGTTTAGGTGTCGCAACCTTACTCAAAACAGAAGGAGAATCTAGTGCAGAGCTAGATGGCAGTTCCTTACCTCCCCTCGTAGTTGAGGGAAAAATCTTAGTTCTTTCGTCTTACAAGTTCCTCATAGTGATCAACAGATATAAATTCCAAGTGACTCAAAGAATAGAGTTATGCTCCCCGGCAACGGCGCCAGAAATTAGTCTTGATAACCCACAAGTGTAGGGGATCGCAACAGCTTTCGAGGGTAGAGTATTCAACCCAAATTTATTGATTCAAAACAAGGGGAGCCAAAGAATATTCTTAAGTATTAGCAGTTGAGTTGTCAATTCAACCACACCTGGATAACTTAGTATCTGCAGCAAAGTATTTAGTAGCAAAGTAGTACGATAGTAATGGTAACAGTGGCAAAAAGTAAAGATAATAGTTTTGTAGTAATTGTAATAGTAGCAACGGAAAAGTAAATAAGCGAAGCACAATATGTGGAAAGCTCGTAGGCATTGGATCAGTGATGGATAATTATGTCGGATGTGATTCCTCGTGTAATAGCTATAACATAGGGTGACATAGAACTAGCTCCAGTTCATCAATGTAATGTAGGCATGTATTCCGAATATAGTCATACGTGCTTATGGAAAAGAACTTGCATGACATATTTTGTCCTACCCTCCCGTGGCAGCGGGGTCCTAGTGGAAACTAAGGGATATTAAGGCCTCCTTTTAATAGAGAACTGGAACAAAGCATTAGCACATAGTGAATACATGAACTCCTCAAACTATGGTCATCACCGAGAAGTATCCCGATTATTGTCACTTCGGGGTTGTCGGATCATAACACATAATAGGTGACTATAGACTTGCAAGATATGATCAAGAACTCACATATATTCATGAAAACATAATAGGTTCAGATCTGAAATCATGGCAATCGGGCCCTAGTGACAAGCATTAAGCATAGCAAAGTCATAGCAACATCAATCTCAGAACATAGTGGATACTAGGATCAAACCCTAACAAAACTAACTTGATTACATGGCAAAATCTCATCCAACCCATCACCGTCCAGCAAGCCTACGATGGAATTACTCACACACAGCGGTGAGCATCATGAAATTGGTGATGGAGGATGGTTGATGATGACGACGGATACGAATCCCCCTCTCCGGAGCCCCGAACGGACTCCAGATCAGCCCTCCCAAGAGAGAATAGGGCTTGGCGGCGGCTCCGTATCGTAAAACGCGATGAAACTTTCTCTTTGATTTTTTCTCCGCGAAACGAATATATGGAGTTGGAGTTGAGGTCGGTGGAGCCTCAGGGGGGCATGAGACAGGGGGCGCGCCCAGGGGGGTGGGCGCGCCCCCCACCCTCGTGGACAGGGTGTGGGCCCCCTGGTCTTGATTATTATATTTATATATTCCAAAACTTATCTCCGTGGATTTTTAGGTCATTCCGAGAACTTTTGTTTTCTACACATAAAACAACATCATGGCAGTTCTACTGAAAACAGCGTCAGTCCGGGTTAGTTTCATTCTAATCATGCAAGTTAGAGTCCAAAACAAGGGCAAAAGAAAAGTAGATACGTTGGATATGTATCAAATAGCTGCTTCTTCTTGGTTGGCGCAGCCCCCTTGGCCTTGGGGGTATCGGCGCTGGTGGGCTGCGCCACTGCGGCTGTCTCGAAGGCAAGCTTGAGCGCCTGCAGAGCATCTTTCGTATCTCCAGGTACGGTGAGGACGCCGCTGCTCCCGGGCATCTTCATGAGGTTGTAGGCCGGGTGAGTCGCTGCCATGAATTAAGCCAAGGCAGGGTAGCCGAGGATGGCATTGTACGGGAGGCCGATGCGGGTGATGTCGAAGTTGACCAACTCTGTGCGGAAGTTGTCATGGGTGCCAAAGGTCACCGGAAGGCGGATCTGCCCCAGGGAGCCGGTTTAGCTGCCTCCGACGCCCGAGAAGGGCTTGCTGGGCCGGAGTCGTTCTAGCGGCACGTGGAGGATGCTGAAGGCCTCCACCGAGAGCACTTTGAGGCCAGCACCGCAAATCAGTGAGGGTCCTGGTGACGGCCACCTGGCAGATGGTGGGAGTGCAAAGCATCGGGAGCGCACCTGAGCAGGCAGTGTTGATGGGGTGATCGTCAGAGCTGAAGGTCAGGTCGGCCTTGGGTGTCGTCCAACCCGGAGGAGCCTCGTGCCACGTAAGGGCGGCACCGATCTGGCGGATGAATGGCTTGATGTGGCAGCCCGAGGGTGGCGCCTGCGAGCCGCCCAGGAGAGCTGCGACGACCGGGGGTGCCGGCGCAGCATAATGGGCGAGGAAGAGGTCGCGCAGCTCCTCCCAGGAGGCCACAGAAGTTGTTGGCAGGTGGAGCAGCCACATGTGCGGAACGCCGGTGAGGGCCATGGGAAACCAGTTTGCCATGACCTTGTCGTCGCCCCCGGCCTTGAGGACGGCCTCCTCATATGCCAGCAGGAAAGATAGCGGATCCGTCGCGCCGTCGTAGCGCGGCGGCATCTCTGGCTTGAACTTGTGCGGCCACTGTACCTGTCGCAATGCGGGGGCCAAGGCTCGGAGCCCCCTAGCCCTAGTGATGGCGTCGGTCGCCAGAGCGGGTGGTGTGCCGTCGGCCATGAGGGCGAAGTGCAGTGTTGATGGAGAGCGGATCGATGGAAGGGACAGCTCCGGCGCACCCCTACCTGGCGCGCCAAATGTCGGATATCGGGTTACGGCAAAACCCTTAAGGTTCGAACTCTGGGGTGCGCACGAAGATCTTCCCCCTACCGGTCCACGTCCCAGCGCCTTGGGACACAGGGTTTATACTAGTTCGGGCCACCGTTGTGGTGTAATACCCTACTCTAGTTTGTGGTGTGGTGGGTTGCCTCAGGGGCTGATGATGAACAGTACAAGGGAAGAACAACCTCGCAAGAGGTGTTCTTGAGCTGGTGCGGTGTTCTACTTAGGTGGGTTCGATCGCCTCTAGATGAGATGATCTCTACTGTGGTGGTTATCTATATATATAGAGGCCCTGGTCCTCTTCCCAAATGTTGAGCGGGAAGGAAGCCAACAATGGCCATTTTGAAGGGGAACAGCTAGTACAAGTTATCCTGACTAAAGTTGGTCTTTGACTGCCAAAGCCACTGGCGATGACGCCGTCTTGGGCTCCACGGTGACCTCCGTCCTACCGCTCTGCTGGTCTTGGTCTCCTTGCACCGAAATGGTAACCTCTGCTTGATGCCTCGGTACTCCGCGCCTGCGCTTGCCCCCTTTGCACCAAAGAGGAGGCGAGGACACTGCGCAGGCTGGTGCCCGCCTGGTCTCGTCGTCATGGCTTGCGTCATGTGTACCTCGCGAGGTACCCCTGCCTTGATCTCTCCGCCTCCTCACGAGCGAGCTTGGTGAGGCCGCCCCTGAGGAAGCCTTGCGTCGTCCGCCCCGCGAGGCTTGGCCCCTCGCCAGGGTCTTGAGCTTGGGTTGATGAAGACAGGACGTACTGGGCTACCACTTGAGCCACGCCGTAGGCCGCATGCAGGCAAGTCTGGGGACCCCCGTTCCCAGAACGCTGACAATATCATTTTAATTTGATGAGTTAATAGGGCGTGGGGTATTAATATTTTTTAGGCTAGACGTGGGACAGTTGAGTTGGTTCTAGGGAAAAGTACTGGGAGAAAACTCAGTTTACATCGAAAAAGAAAGTGGGAGAAAATTCAGATATAGGATTAATGAAAACGAAAAATAAAGGAAGTGAGAAGGTCTATAAAATGGTTGGACGAATGACAGGTTTAAAGGAACCTTATGTTGTTTCTATTATATATGTATATATGTGTGTGTGTAATAAAATAAGAAATAGGTTCACTTTTGCATTCTTATAGAAAAATAGAACTGAGTTGTGCGTCGTTTTGAAAAAACAAACATAACTTGGGCTGCTGATGTTATAGACAAGCTAGGTTGGAAGGCCCAGAGGCCACTTGATCCAAAAAACATTGAAACATGCCGTGGGCTGCCCATGTTAAACAACAAAACCTAGGCCATGGACCTGGTGGGCCTGGGACTGTCAGCCTCCCGATGAACAGTTGTCCCTTGATTCCTCTTGTTTTGCTGACCATGTTGAGAATGACAGACGGCGGCACCGCAGTGAGAGCACCAAGGCGGAGGACAACGTCGAGACCGCAGACCGAACGAACCGGAGCGGGGGAAGACGCAGGCGGAGGGGAGTATGAGGGTTGACTTGTTTGGGTGCAGGGTGGGCTGGTGGAGCTGCCACCGCCGGACAATGTGTGGGAGTAGAGGGATGGCCTGGCCAACGCCATAGGCTATGATGGCCAGCCGCTGTATAGGAAGAGGACGAAAGATTGAACAAAATAAAGAAATACAAATGGATAGGTGGTTGGTCCCATATGCCTGTGTACGAGACCTGCTGGGTCCACCTGAGAAGGGGAATATGTTGGGAGGAAGGAGATTCAAAGCACGGTAGCCGAGTGAACTAGTTTTTTTTAACAGTCGAGTGAACTTGTTACATACATAAGCAAATAGCCACTAAAAAAGGCAAACGGGTTAATGGCTTCTTAGAAAAAATATTTCGGACAAAACAGATAATTACGACACATAGGCTAATGCATGAAACACTCAGATGATAAAGGTGCTTAAACAGATAAAGTACAACATCTAGACCTTCCTGGCACGCTTGATCATGATGTCGCGGCTGTCCGCGTACTCGTCGGTTACGGGAAGCAGACACGCCCTCATGTCCAAGATCTGCCTGTACATGTCGTAGCATGTGTGTGCGTCCTTGGCCGTGTAGGTTATGTAGGCTAGATTCAGAGGTACCTCCCGTGTGTTCAGGTCCTTGGTATCGTTTTCTTCTTTCATGTTGGCGTAGCAGGGGTTGATGATGGTCTCGGCGAGGTCAATCGCAGAGTCCTTCTCTTGCCCATTGCCGATGATCTTGTATTGCTTCTGGATGTCAACAAGCTTGTTGCACCAGATGGCCGAACCGTCGCGTTCTTCCTTCTCTCCACCGTAGCGAAGGTGCAGTCGGCGCTTTAGATGAAATGGGTGAATGCTCCACAAACTCTGATGGCCCTACATCAGTGGTAGACAAGAACCTCGTCCCGCACGCATACCTGGGCGACCGCGATCCGCTGGTCCCTGTCAGGAGACGAATGGATGGGCACAAGGTCTAGTCCTGCGACCTTGTGCTTTCTTGTCCTGTAGGTACTGCTTGAACTCGGCGAGGCAGAGCTTCGCCGAGTCCAGATTGTTGGTGTACATCACATTCAACTTGGTGCAGCCACGGGACTGAACGGAGAACTCAAAGGTGAACTCCTTGCTGAAGTCCATATCCAAAGAAGCTCACCCTCTGATCACCATTGATTCTCTTCAAGTGAACGAGTGAGTAGGCGGCAGCAGAGTTCGTTTTTCAGCTGGGAATCGGATTCAACAAGAACCGAGTGTGTATAGGCGACAACAAGCACTACCCTCCTCGCTCGCTTGACGCCGATGAATATGCACCCTCGGCAAGACTCAAACGCTCCATGAAGAAACCTATTCCGCCACACACGCCGGTTCACGAAAGGTGTCTCAGATGGTATCAGTAATAACAAGTGTTAGTGGTTACTTTACTTAAATTTAATTATCTTTAATTAAAATGTATTCTTAAAACAAGTAATGCATTGGCTCGTTCTATCAGTGCCACAGGATCAACATGCACAAAATTAGAATTATTACTCAGACGCATATGATCAAAGACATTTGCCGCACTTTCACACAGACAATACTACCAAGTTTGAACAGTTTGTTATGGTTGTTGTCCTCTGCATCATCATGTCGTGTTTCCTAGCTTGCAAGATTCATAACCAACAAATAAGATTCAAATTATAAGTACAACAAAGATGCCTACACATCTCATTGATTCCCAGCTTCCAAGATTCAGAACCGACAAATAAGATTCAAATAATGAGTACATCAAAAATGCCTACAAATCTCATTGATTCCCAGCTTGCAAGATTCAGAACCAACCCATTAGAGCCTTTTGATAGAGTGAATATCAAGATTAAATCCATCATGGCTAGCCGTGTCATACAACCCAAGAACTTGGCGAATGCTCTTGACCATCACAACATCTGTAGTAGAGTATTCCTGTTTGCACAAATAAGACAGAGCATGGATTTTGGACTCTAGCAGCCGTAGAGATGGTACTACAAACATTGGCCTTTTCTTTTGGCCACCAATTCTATCTATGTTCATGATGCATCAATCTTTGACGCATCCCTTCAGATTACTATAATAGTGGCACTAGTTGAAGCAAACTTTATTTCCAAAACGAAAAAGAATGCGATAGAATAGCTTTATTTAAAAAATACAATGTTGGCACAGCATGACAAAGCACAATCATGTTGATAAAGGACAGTACTGACTGGTGTGAGGGTCCCTATGCCGCCACGACTTGATCTGATGAACCTGCAACTCCACTCGGATGAGGTCAACCTATAGCTCCATGATTCAATTCATGCACCTTTTTCTGCAGTTCACCTGAAATGAAGCAAAGATTGCATCATTCAGCTAGCAAGAAGTACTTGCTCTCGTGAGTTGGCATGTTCTTCTTTAGTAGTTGCACTAAAATTGAGCAACATTAAGGTTGGCTGTCCTGCTCATGTAAGGTGCAACTATAATTTGCTTATCCTTTTGTGCAGTTCCACTAAAATAAAGTGCCATTGTGGTGACAGTGACGACTCATCTTGCAAAGGCTAATAAAATGTTGCACAAGATTACCAACAGAATTTGATGGAGATTTTGCAAACTCCAGTCACCATTTTGTGCAGTGCCACCAAAATTGAGAGATGTTGGCACGTGACATTTTAGTTGAACTGCACAAGACACTCATGCCAAAAAAACTGTTTTGTGCAGTTCACCAAAAGGTCACAATAGCAACAAGGTGAAATGGATATCCCTATCTGCACAAAAAGATAGAAAGTAAACAGTTGCTGGTCAATAAGAATATACAAAACCTACACGAAATGAAAAGAAGCATCTTAATTATGTTCATGGCAATCAGGCAAGGACAGTAGAAATTTTAAAACGTCAGCAATGCTTCATGTTACCAGAAGCATTGCGATTAACTATGACATTCTTCAAATATGGGATTACTTTAATAGTGGCATTGCTTGTTTAGCAGATACAGTAAATCAACAGCAGCTAAAGAGTTGGTTTAAGGGCATGGGACCGTGGGGACACCAGGTCACTCAGCAGTGTAAAGAAGCAACTTACTTATCATACTGGGGGAAACAGCAGGAGTACCATTTGTTAACACAGTTTAATTGCATCATATCACTGGAGGGATTAGATTAACAATAACACTGGTTAGACATGTCCTTAAGCTAACAGTGTGATCGCTTCATTTTACATGTGCCCTTACATTAACAACAACAAAAGGTTGGTATAAGGACATGCGACAGTGGACGCATCATCACAATGTACCTACAAGGAGGCATAAAGTGGTGATGCCGAGTTTGTTCATGCTCTGTGAGGGCAACAAATCTAATCCTGAGGAACTTTTACTACGTGAGGGCAGCAAATCTAATCCTGGAGACCTTTTACTATGTGAGGGCAGCAAATCTAATCCTGGACATACTCTGTTGACATGTCCACCAGCCGCCACTTTCTATCCTTTTTTTCAACCAATAATAGATCTGTTCCTTATCCAGTTTGTACTGAGTTTTCCCCTTATTTCCCTTTTCAACCAAGAGACCGGTTGGGTATCCGGTCTCTACTACTTTCCCCATGTTATTTCCTCTTTGAATCAAGTCCTAGATTCATGCTACGACTTTCCCCCTTTCTTCGTTGTTTGAACAAAGTCCTAGATTCGAATGCATGAAGTAGCTTTACCTCTAATAATACTAAAAATTTAGGTGGATTTGGAAGAGCTGATGGAAGTAGAAAAAGATGCACATGCAAACACGTTGGGAGCTAGGGCAGTAGAGCAAGGCCGCTTTCGAACAACTTGTACCTAAAGTTCGTCAGGATGTCGGCGGCGGAAGGTCTGATCTGCACACAATATGGCAGGGAGGAAGAAGGGTCGGAGGACCTCCCGAGCCGGGCCAGGTCAAGAGAATGGCACAGCAAAGGATCCGCCCCACCGCAGCTGTGGGTTTCTCCTCGGCGGCGATGACCGCGTGAACGATGCACCTTTTAGTCCTCTACACACACCGGCCGAAGGGATCCGGCCGGTTCTGTGACCAACGGTGAGCAGAGAGAAAATGTCGCTACCGCTGTCTTATTTAGATCTGGAGAGGATGAGAGAATGAAGAGAGCAACCCTAGTAAAGCAAATGCTCAGGCCCCTGTGTACATATATAGTGGAGTGATTATCTTATTCTCTCCACAACAAGCGTTTCAATTTGTGTACGTAGCATTAAAGAAAAGAAACTCTCTATTTAAGGTGACTAACTGTGCGACTCCTACTTACTACTAGTAGTACTAGTATTGTTCACTTGTGCTCGCCGGCCCTCCATTCATTGAACAACCCCACGGGTGAATAAATACACAGTACTAGTATTTAAATAGAACGAACAAGCTCGAACTATTTTCGCGTAGTTAAAAGTTGAGGGCGGGGCTTTTCCCGGGCAGTACACGCGGCAATTTTCGCGTAGGCGGTTTGACAGAGAGGCAAGGAGGGTGAGGGAGTAGAGGATTCAACTTACTTACTGCTGGAAAGGTCGGGCTGTGTGATTTGACGGCACGTTACTGCTGGCAAGACTTGTGATATGACTACTCACTATAGTCATGAATTACTGGCCCTACAACCGGGGTGATGCCCCCTTCCGTTCCGCACTCTAATCTGGTGCATGACACGTCGACCCGGATGCTGGCTCTCCCACATGTCCGTGAAGTACGTAGTAAGAAGGAGCAAAGAATCATCCGGTATATACTACTAGTCACGTCGGAGGAGTGCGAACCATGGCAGCTCAGTGAACCAGCAGTGTGAACCACGGCGGCCCAGTGAACCAGCAGTAGAAAACAATGTGGTGATATGACCATAAAAAACTATGTGCTACGGTCCAGACTGTAGCATGTACAGTACTACTCCTCTATGTTTGGATCCCTGAGTTAGAGCTACTTTGGGTCGAAATAGCCTCAAATTATCAAAACACGAGGGGTTAGTTTGAGCTAGTTTGCTCTAACCCAGCTAAAAAAATAGCTCGGTGGAGAGGTTCTAATTGGGTTAGCTATCCTTGGGCCCACTAAAAGAGAACTAAAAAATCTCCCCTGCCCGCACTAGATCGGTCCCTCCGCCCCCCCAAGACGACTCCTCTCTGTTCCCCATCGGGCCGCCCGCCCAAGCGCCGCTCTGTCGGTCGCCCTCTTTCTCCTCCGGCCGCCCTCTCCCTCCAGCCTTTGAAGGTCACCCCGCTCCCCTTCACCGGTCGTTTTTCTCCCTCTATCATGCGCAGCGGTGGCGCATCTACCAGGGAGGTCGCGAGAGGGGTGAGTTTGTTCGTTCCTTCTCTGTCTCACAGCCATATCATTGATCTTGCTCATTCTAGCGTTAGTTCTGATTTGGAAGAGTAGATCCTGATCAAACTTGGTATAGATTTGTGGTGCATGCATGGAATTGTTTGATGCTGCTTGAGGAGGTAATAAATCTTTCTAGAGGCCAAAAGATTCAGTTCACCTTTCTAGGTATTTCAGTTTCAGGCTTGCATTATTTCTAGAGGCCCAAAGATTCAGTTCACCTTTCTAGGTATTTCAGTTTCAGGCTTGCATTATTTCTAGAGGCCCAAAGATTCAGTTCACCTTTCTAGGTATTTCAGTTTTAGGCTTGCATTATTTCTAGCGGCCCAAAGATTCAATTCACCTTTCTAGGTATTTCAGTTTCAGGCTTGCATTATTTCTAGAGGCCCAAAGATTAAGTTCGCAGTCGTCGGCAAGCGTCCGTACTACCCATGCCGGTGTCGACCTCAACTCGCAAGCGCCAGCGTCAGAGGGGTTCCCGGGGCTTGGGCTCTATGGAGCCTTCCTCCAGAGCAACGATGACGAGCTCCTACTTGGGTGCGTGAGGGGCTCCGGGCTCCCTCCCTATCGTGAATGACTTCCGTGATGAGTTAGCTCATGCTTTGTTTCATGGAGTGTATTTTTTGGTTAAGCTTGATTGACGACTTGTATGTTTAAGTGGGATATCTCATTTGTATGGACAAAGTAAAATTTATCATGTTTTGCATGATTGATTTGTAAAGATGGTTCATTTATGTCAATTGTGAGCGGGAGGAGGCCACACAAGAGCCGGCCACACCAAATCCAGCAGGAAATAGTGTCCAAAGTAGTTAAATGATTGAGAAAGAGCATTTATTGTCAATCTAACCCTGCCATCCATACACCTCTTTGGTTTAGAGTTAGTTCAAGGTTAGTTCAGGGTTAGAATCTAACTCTAACCTCTAACTAAGTTAGAGTTCTCCTCGTCTCGGTTCATCGCCATCATACTTTCCCCATTCCTGTGTTTTCAGATCCTGCGAATCAAAGAGGCCCTTTTTTGCGGGAAAAATCAAAGAGGCCCTTAGACTGGTTTAGGTCTGGTCATTTTTTATAAATGTGTTATGTCCACAATTTAATGAACGTGCTCCGGTTTCTATGAAAATAATCCGGTTTCATGTAGTAATTTATTTATTTATTTATTTATTCTTCTATGGGGGTTTGCATGTAATTCGTGAGGTCTGAAATGTAAAGTACCCCGCATATGCTCCGAGTCGTGCATGCACTACGACCCAGATGCTCTATGTTCCACATGTCAGCAAAAGGGAGCACGTGGAAATAGCCTAGGAGAACATATAGGAGGATAAATGCGTGAAAAAATATGTACTGTGAAGCATAGCTGCGGTTCTAAAAGGACCCCTAAAGTGATGACAGCTATAGGTCGCACACACCCAACTAGTGGTACTAGACATACGACTACTTTTTCCCTAAAAAAAAGAGGTACGAGTGCTCAGTACTCCTATTCTATCAACACGAGTCCCATCTGACAACAGCGTCCGTGCTACAGCAAGCTCTTCTCCCTCGTTTCTCTCTTCTAATTCTAAACTCAGCCGATGCTCGGTGGGCAAGGTGGGGATTTGCTGATGGTCGGTTTGCTCAACTGCGGCTCCACCTCATAGTGAAAACGTTACGACTGGAATAAAAATGCCATATACTCCCTCCGTTCCTAAATATAAGCCTTTTTAGATAGTATTTCAAATGGAATACAACAAACAGATGTATGTAGACATATTTTAGAGTGTAGATTCACTCATTTTGCTCCATATGTAGTCACTTGCTGGAATCACTAGAAAGACTTATATTTGCGAACAGAGGGAGTACTATACTAATAAAACATTAAGGCCACAAGGCGATGCAGTGCTGGTTACAGGAGGCAAGAAGAAGAGATGCATCCATCGACGACGTCCACCACCTCGACTCAGGGCGCCAGCCCATCGAACGGCGGCTAAGTAGCAGCTGCTTTCGTGGCCAAGTCGACATGCTTCTAAACAATGGCGTCCAAAGATTCCAGCCGCTGGAAGAAGGCCAACGTCTTTCTCTACTCGCTTGCCTTGTAGTGGCCTATGTAGATGATTTCCTCGTAGACGTGGATGTGCAGGTCGACAGTTTCTTGCATGGCGAGGTGTTGTGGGGTGAGCGCGGCCTCGAGGTGCACATTCTTCGTCGCGACCTCCGGCACCTGCAGGGCCACCAGGGCTTGAAAGAGTTCGTCACCATGGAGGCCGATGAGGGTGGCAGGCAATGAGGAGCCTGGGCGCGCGGGCTGGAGCAGTACGGCAAGGTCGTCTGCGCGCTTCTTGACGATGGTGAACTTGCGGATGAAGTTGACCATCATGTCGTCCATGCGAGAGGCGAAGCCGGCGTCGGCGAGGGATACGACACCGGCGGTCGCCAGCACCATCTGGAAACGCTGTGCGGTGCGGGGCCACAGGCCGGCGCCTTGCATGATTTGGCACAGCCGACTGCCGCTCACGTCCATCGCCTCCATAGGTGCTTGTGGCTTCTGGTCACTTGGTCTTGGATTGGAGTGAGCAGTGTTGCGCCGAGACTATGAGTAGATGGATTGGAGTGGTGGGGCGCCTTTATATGAGAGTCCAAACTCTGTTGCATTCACTTCGTGTTGGCTCTATTCTGCTTCTCCAATTAATTCCCTCTACATGTAATTGAGGATGCATCATTGACCGTCCAATGTCTCAGGAACTGCTACACTCTCCCTCCTTGGCATTCAAGCATGGAAGCACCTATGGAGGCGACTGCCGCTCGAGTCTATCGCGTGTCAGGAGACGTTCCCGTCGACGACGAGTTGCCTATGGTGACTTCAAAAATTTCAAGATGATAGTGCCGACTCAGTCTTTCGGAGGTGCTCATAGGGGTAGGGTGTGCGTGTGTGCGTTCAAAGGGGTGAGTGTATGCGTGTGTATATGAGCGCTTGCGTCTGTACTGTGTTAAAAAAACATAAATGCGTGTCAAAAAGAGACTAGTCGGTATACTCAATATTGTGCCCCGCGACCAAGGCGGAGAGGAAAACGAGAGAACTACGTATTTATTTACGGTGCAGATTCACTCATTTTGCTCCATATGTACTCCGTCTCAGTGTAGTCTAGTCACTTGTTGAAATCTCTAAAAAGGCAAATACTACTTTCTGGTTTACAGGGCTATACTAGCAAGTACTACAATAGTGGGCTCACATAGCAATTTTGTCTCATGCAAGAGCCTTGCTATATGCGTGCTCCAAGGTTCGCAACTCCCACGTTCGGGTTGCGCTTGACTCTTCGCCTCTTCGAGAAGACGAACAATGATGTTACTACTATTTCTTCTACATTATCGAATCCACTACTGCATGTCCGTCCACCGCGAGCGGGGGAATAGCATGTTGTAGTACTATAAGCAAAAGCATGTCCTCGTCTGTGAGCCACCGCGCGCATGGGCGAGGGAGAAGGCGTGTAGTAGTAAAATCAAGCTTCTCCTTGTTGTACGAGTTGGCGCAACACATCATAGCGCTGGCCCCACATGCTTGCCTCTAAACTTGGCTGAAAGACCCGCAGTGTACAATATATTTGCTGCAACCTCTAACATTTACCCACCACAAATTAAAAAATATATTCCTCTCTTGACCATATGAGCGTGCAAAGCATAATCACCAGGATGACAGGTAGGGCCAGAATATTATTTTAATCAAAATAAAAGCTTTGAGACGGCTACATAGCATGGAGCCGACCCCAACGATTTTAAGCTTACAGGCACGGTACATGCTATCCTAGACTACTCTACACATGAAACTGTAACACGAGCATCCAGGCTGAGCTTTGCTCTTCGCCTCTTCGGGAAGTCGAACAATGATGGATTACTACTGTAGTGGAGGAGTACTACAGTATGCTTCTGGCCATCTGACACTGATTGAACTGCTGCATGTCCACTACGTGCGGGAGGGAGAGCATGCAGCGAAAGCTTCTCCTAGTCCTGCCAGCCACCACGCTCATGGGCGAGGGAGGGACGCAGCTTCACTGACTTAGTGCTCCTACCTTTGCATGTATGACAGGTGGGCCCAACAGGTGGGTGGCTGCCCACCTGTCATACAGCCAAAGGCAGGTGCAGTTAAGGCACCGGAGCTCAGTCCGCGAGGGAGAGGATAATCAAACTTCTCGTTGTTGTACGAGTTGATGCGACACATCAAAGAACTGCACTTGATATATTTCAATAATTTACACTTACCGATGCATTAATTACAATGCATGCATGCATGTCATGACTCTCCTTTTGATACTTGCATGTGTTGATTTAATGCACCTTGAAGTAGTATGAGTATGTGACAGTAAAGCTTTGTAATGCCCCAGCCCTAAAGCGATAGATGGTTGTGCACGAGGAGGGCGAGATCATGCAGACAGAACAGGACCCAGTGATGGAGCTCTCTATGGTCTCGATGGACCTCACCTTGCCCCACTGCCCCTTGTGCCTCCGCCCCTTGAAGCCTCCAGTGTATGAGGTTCGAACACACCTCGTTCGTTCGGCTGATCGAGCAAGCTGCAGGTTTCTTGATTGATGTGTAGTTCGATTGATTTATGCAGTGCAAGGGAGGGCACCTGGCCTGCGCAGACTGCCACGTCGAGCGCCCCGGGAACCAGCGGTAGTGCCATAAGTGCGAGCGCGGCGGTGGCTTCGATGTGCAGAACACGGTGGTAGACATCGTCCTCTCGTCGGTGAGGGTCGAGTGCCCGCATGAAGGCTGTGGGCTCTACGTCACTTACCACAAGCTCACCGATCACTAGAGCGTGTGTCCGCTCGTGCCTTGCAAATGCCCCGTGCCCGTCTGCGGCTACGAAGGCCCGCCGCCAGCGCTCTCCCACCACATCAGCACCGCACATCCCATACCTGTGCATAGGATCCAGTACGGCAAGGTGCTCCAGCTGCAAGTGCCACTATCGGAGCCACGGCTCTTGCTGTTTGCGGAGGAGGACGACCGCGCGTTTTTCTTGGTTGGCAGCATGCTCGACATCAGCGTGCCTATCGCCATGTCGATCGTCTGCATCAGAGCGGGGGCGTCCCCACTGTCGCACTATGTGGCCAAGCTGTGGGCGAACGGCCCGCCGGGGGAGCCCAAAGGCAGGACCGACACCATCAAGGTGGAAATGGAGGTGACAAGCAGCAAAGATCCCGGCGGCATCGCCGTGCAGGAGCTGACCTTCTTCACAGTTCCGCCCAAGCTGCTGGCCGGGGCTAAGCTGGTGTCCCTCCACATTCAGATTGACAAGCTCACATCCTAAATGTTTCTGCAGTGCCTTCTGTTTATCTTAGTAATATGCTAATATAGGGATTAGCTCGATCTACTTTAGCTTAAGAGATGGTGGGTTTTGGTGGCGATGCAGCAATTACTTCGACATGAGATCAGTAATTTCCAACAGTATAATGGATATTTTGTGTCTATTGGATATAAAGTTCCTTTGCGTAAGAAGTACTACATGTCATCTAAATGGATAAAATGAGATGTATCTAGTTCTAGATACGTCCCTTCTTATCCAGTTTATGACAAGTATTTTCGGACGGAGGGAGCTTATATGCTTGTTTGTTCATGAAGTGTTCCATACTTGTGCGAGTTGATGTGACATATCAAAGTAGTACCACTATTAGTAGTAGTCCCTCTGATCCAATTTCTTTGCGCATAAGTCGAGCCGCAGATACCAAGCAGGGCCTAGTTGTGTTGGACAACTCAACTGCGCACCAGGTAGACGAAGCTCGTGTCGTGTTGGTGCCGTGTGTGGCCTGCACATTAACCAAAACCTCGTGCCTCCAGCTTAGCCTCCGCGTATTAAACTTCTCAATCTCAAGGACAAGGAGCAACGTGAAAGCTATGATAGAGCCAATCGGATGGTTGAGAACACTACAATCGTAGCTATAGATGCGTGTGTGAGAGAGGACGAGTGCGTGCATGCACCTCTTCTCTTCCTGTATAACGTACTAAACTCAAAGTACAAGTGTATGTGGGTGGCATCGACCAAGGGAGCTAGAGATGGTGCATGCGACAAGTCTCGAGAAATAGGTGTGATGCGTCTGAAAAAAAGACTAGTCTATAGCTCGCCACGAGGCTATTCCTGCCGAACGCCCCAATAACTGTAAGATATGTATCCGACAGTGCCAGTTATTGCATGTACACGGCAGTAGAAAAAGAACTACCAGGCATATGCTACACCACAGCCGAGAACACGTGCCCACGTTACGCCATCCGCGAATAGTCCCGCACTTCGAAACTAGAACCGTCAATAAATTTTGAGCTTGCGTCTCGTCACATTCCAAATTACTACTACTACCACGCTATATTTAATTGCAAACATATTCACACTGATCACAACCTAAATGGTTTCCCACTTAGGAGCGTATTATACTCGGTTATAAATACTACTGTGCCAAGATGACTGCACATTCCTCCTCAACTCCTCATCCACAAAAATAAACAAGTCATTCAGCATCCTTCCCTTGCGTCTGCCATGGCCAGCATGAGTTCTGGGTCGAGAGATTACCACCAGGGAGAGGTGAGCATGGAAGCGGAAGCACGAGGGATGTCCCGCCTCACCGCGAAAGCAGCCGACATGTCCTGCCACACGGAAGTAGCAGCATAGAGGTCCTGTCGCGCCGCCAAAGCAGCACGGAGGTCCCGCCGCGCCGTCGATGCAGCAGACTGGTCCGGCCGCACCGCGGAAGCAGTAGAGATGTCCCACCACACCGAGAATGCAGCAGAGCTGTCCCGTCGCGCCGCAGCGGCCTGGGAAAATGTCTCGCGGGCAGGCGATGACTCTTACAGGCGCATGCATGCGATCGTCCATAGCCAGATGGATCATATCTCCGGCTGGGCGAGGTTGCAGGATGACAAGAAAGCCTCGTTTGAACAGGCTACCGGCATCATCCGGCAACTAAGGGAGGGCAATTAGAGGCTCCAGGCCGAGCATGACCTGCTGAGAGCGAATATTGTCCGAAGTGCAGACCAGCGAGAGGAGACCAGTGCCTTGTTGAAGAGGATCGGCGTCATCGTCAAGAAACTTATGGACGAGAATGACATGCTCCGCATTGAGCGCCAAAGGATGGTGGAGGAATCCGTGGATGCTCTCAAGCAGCATCTTGAGGACACGAAAGAGCTCATCGCCGCTCGCTGCGGAGACTAGTTCCCGCGGCCTGCAACAATGCATCAAGAAAGTAGAGATCAGCGAGCCAGATCATTGTCTTCCTTCTTCTTTTGCCCTTGTGTATTTTGGGCATACCCGCGTGTGGCTTTTTGAATTATCTTCCTAATTATGTAAGACAATTATTATCCACTATCGTCGTCCTTATATATTCATTTGTCTTGCTATAAGTCGCAGTAGATGCTATATAGGTCCGTCAGATCTTACATCAAGATCCGTGCAAAATTTTCTTTTGAGATTTTTCTTTTTTCTCTCTTAAGTATCAGTCGAGTGAGACATAGCCATGCCATTAAACAGAGGCTCGGGCACCATTAATGGAGGCCTTGGGAGAAAGGTGGACGGCTGATGGAGGTCAAAGGGCTCTCCTCCCAATAAGCACGCGCATGGGTCTGATCGCACGCCTCTCGTACTCAGATAGCTACCCTGCATGGTGGCTCCTAGCTAATTAAAAAAGGGGACGCGTGGCAGCACGTAAATGGTAAATAGAATGCCCATGGTTTTAATAATACTTGTGTTTCCGATTGTAATGTGATAGCACTTGTTCCAAAATGACTTTGTTGATTTGCGCCTTCGCAAATCGGACAGCAAAATTACCACGGCATGTTGGTGCCATGTCATGGCACCAAGCCAAGTTTCACGATTTTCATGCGTGTTTTGGATTTACATGAATTAAAAAACCAAGTTTCTCAATGTTTCTAGCCGAGCCACGACGCCCAGAATTTTAAATTTCATTCACATTTCTTGCATGGGACCTAGAAATTTACTCGAGGACACACAAGTGATTTTTCAACCAACTTTGGTGCACTGGAGCATGTGCTTGTATTTCAAATTTGAATTATGCACACAAAGGTGACACGTCCCTCTCAGAACCACGAGCCTTCTTGAGAGAAGCTTTGGTTTGCAAGAAGCTTATACCAAAATTTGTTACTATTCAGCAATTTTTTTTTACCACAACATGGTAGTACCATGACATGACACCATGCCATGTTTCATGATTTTCAGGCGTGTTTTGGATTTACAAGAATTCTAAAACCAAGTTTCTCAATGTTCTCGACCGAGCCACGATGCCCAGATGTTTGAATTTCATTCCCATTTCTTGCATGGACCTAGAAATTCACCCAAGGACACACATGTGATTTTTCAACCAACTTTGGTGCACGGGAGCATGTGCTTGTAGTTCAAATTTGAATTATGCACATTAAATGACCAGAAACTCAATTAATGTATAAAAAAGGCCAAACAAACCTGGAATAATTCCAAAATTTAACAAGGCACTCATGTAGTTCTATGTTGCCTCTATAAAGTAACTCAAGGGGGCAGCGTATATTGTTTCGCACTCAAAGGTGGCACGTTCCCTCTCAGAACCACGAGCCTTCTTGAGAGAAGCTCCGGTTTGCAAGAAGCTTAGACCAAAACTTGTTCCAAATCGGCCCAATTTTTACCACAGCATGTTAGTGCCATCACATGACACCATGCCCAGTTTCATGATTTCTAGGCAAGTTTTGGATTTACCTGAATTTAAAATCCAAGCTTCTCGATGTTCTCGGCCGAGTCACGACGCCCAGATGTTTGAATTTCATTCTCATTTCTTGCATGGGACCTAGAAATTCAACCAAGGACACACATGTGATTTTTCAACAAACTTTGGTGCACCAGAGCATGTGCTTGCAGTTCAAATTTGGATTATGCACATTAAATGTCCAAAAACTCAATTAATGTATAAAAAGGCCAAACAAACCCAAAATAATTCCAAAATTTAATAGGGCACTCATATAGTTCTATGTTGCCTCTGTAAAGAAAATCAGGGGGAGGCAGCGTATATCGTTTCGCACACAAAGGTGACACGTTCCCTCTCGGAACCACGAGGCTTGTTGAGAGAATCTCCGGTTTTGCAAGAAGCTTATACCAATGTCGGATATCGGGTTCTGGCAAAACCCTTAAGGTTCGAACACTGGGGTGCGCACGAAGATTTCCTCCTACCAAATCTCGCTCTCAGCCTTGCCGTCATCCCTAAACTAGATCGATGAACAACACAAGAGACACAAGATTTATACAGGTTCGGGCCACCGTTGTGGTGTAATACCCTACTCCTGTGTGTGGTGGTGGATTGCCTCTTGGGCTGATGATGAACAGTACAAGGGAAGAACAGCCTCGCGAGGAGAGGTATTCTTGTGGTGGTGTGGTGTGTAGATGGACTTGATTCCGTCCCTTCTACGGTGGTGGCTAGCCCTATTTATAGACGCCCTGGTCCTCTTCCCAAATATTGAGCGGGAAGGGATCCAACAGCGGCCATTTCGAAAGGGGACAACTAGTACAAGCTATCCTGACTAAAGGTGGTCTTCGCCTGCCAAAGGTGCTGGTGATGACGCTGTCTTGGGCTCCACGGTGACCTCCGTCCTGCCGTCCTGCTGGTCTTGGTCTTGTTGCACCGATATGGAAACCTTTGTCTGATGCCTCGGTACTCCGCGCCTGCACTTGCCCCCTTTGCACCAAAGAGGAAACGAGGACACTGCGGGCTCGCGCCCGCCTGGCCTTGGTCATCATGGCTTGCATCATGGGAACCTCGCGAGGTACCCCTTGCCTTGACCTCTCCGCCTCCTCGCGAGCCTACCTGGTGAGGCTGCTCCTGAGGAGGCCTTGCATCGTCTGCCCCCTCGAGGCTTGGCCCCTCGCGAGGGTCTTGAGTGTTTGGTTGATGAAGACGGGTAGTACTAGGCCACCGGTTGAGCCACGCAGCAGGCCGCAGGCAGGCAAGTCTGGGGACCCCCATTCTCAGAACACCGACAACCAAAACTTGTCCCAATTCAGCCAAAAAATATACATATGAAAACAGGGTTTAGATTATCCCGAACATCTCGCTACCTAGACCAATGTACTATGATTTGAATTCAACATAAAATGGATACGAATATTTGAATTGGAGATCGTATGGTACATGTAGTTCATAGTGAAATATGATTACTGCTATATGCATGTTTTTTGTTATCAAGATAATATTTAAATGATTGTATAACTTGATAATAATCGTATTCAAATAAGGAAAATTGATTGAAATTTAGTCCATATGGTAGATGACAATATATATGTTCATAGGGTGGAGTAAAATGTTCATATATGATGGGAGATCAAAATGTACGACTACATCAATTATAAACCGCAAGGTCACCTAACAATATATTCGAATTCAACATAACGTGGATTCAAAAATTGAAATTCGAGATCCTAGCATTTGTAATCATATAAAAAGGGACATTACTCTTTCTTTTGGTGGGAATTGATTTGTTTTTTGTTGTTGTTGAGGGAAGTGCGAATCGATTTGGTATTGTACAGGGTAATCTTGTTCTCCTGATTTTTTTACATTTTTCTTGTAGTTTTTTCAATGGCATTTATAGCAATATAGTAAAAGGGGACATGACTCTCTTGTGTCTTGTATGAATTGTTTTTTTTGTACACGTTAAGTTTGCTCTGTCGAAAAAGGAATCCGCACCTTGTTATCTCGAAATTTTCAAGCTCGAGTATCTTTTGTCTCACCTGCTTTGAAACTCCCGCTCTTCAACCCGCGTCGCGCCTTGTTATCCTGAAATTTCGACACGCGCGAAAACTCCCTCCTCATCCAAAATCGGTCCCGCAACCCAGACACACAAAATCCCCCTTCTACCCCTCAGCCAGAAATGCCGGCTACGTCGCGGTGTCAAAACAGGTGGGGGTACACTGGTAACTTACCCTACATTTCAGACAAGGGCGTCCCTAAGCCCTGGCTCCCCCCACCTTCCCCTTCGTTGCCCCAATTTGTACATCGAGGCCACCAAAACCCGCGAAACCCCACGCTCCTCCGTCAGCCTCCCGACCGCCGCCCAGCCGGAGACTCTTCCCCGACGACATCGTCCACCGCAACAGCTCGCCGTCCCTCATCCACTGCACCGGATGAGGATCTATCGTCGATCTCATCGTCTCGCCGGATCAGCCGACCCGTCCTACACCTCCAAGGAGCTTCCCCGACGTTCGCCTCGTCTATCGTGCCACCTCAATCCCCACAGCACTGTCTTGACCTGCCCCACCGAAACTGCAGCACCCTCACCAATTCCTCCAATGAAGCCGAGGCCAACTCGGTGCCACCAAGGAGGTTCTCCACTCACTGCTGTATTTTATCTTTTATTCGATCTCACGGGGCTGCCGGTGCTCGATACCGAGCATCCATGGCGTGTCTCCATCGACGGCACCGTCGCCGGCCACTTCATCCACGGCGTCTCTCCCCATGTCGTTGCTTCCTCGGCAGCGACTTCCACACCGGCACTAGCTGCAGATGCTCTGTCTCGCTCGCACTGCGGCTCTGTTCTTTCTGTCGGTCACGCTTCTGCACTACTCTTGCTTTCATTCGTGTCGCTGCTCTACTCTGCTATTGTTGTCGGTCGCGCTGCTGCTCTACTCTTGCTCTCGTTCGTGCTGCTGTTCTGCTCTTGCTCTCGCTCACACTGCTGCTGTTGCACGACCTCCGGAAGCTACAGGAGTTGCTGCTTTACCACTCGCTCACGGAGCTACTGCACGTCTTTCTCTCTGATAGTGCGTTCCCTGCTTGAGTGTCTGCTGATTTAGATCACTACTTCTCTACTACTAGTGCTCGAACGCCCTAAACATCTATTGCAATGCGCTGCTACTAGTTCAATCAGTTTCGAGAGTAAAATTCAGTTTCGACTATAAAGTTCAGTTTCTTCAGTTAAGTTCAGAGTGAACAGTACTTACAGCATCTGTCGGAGCAGCCGTGGCACGGCTGATGCGTTTTACATCTAGCACTTTTTGGTGATGTATTTTACATATCTATTGCAGATGATATTAGAGTCCCACTTCACATTAATGTTGTCTGTCTTGTCTGCTTCATCCTCGCCGCCAGACACCTCACGGAGCTGCTCCAACAACGAAACCGTCCATCACAGCATAGCAGTACCCTCGGCGCCGTTTCTAGAGGCCTCAGATCTTCTTCCCGACTCGACAGTACACCAAAGATCACCATCCTCCACGTCCAACCCAATGATGTTGAGGTCCACAAGCCTATGCCAAAGAGGTTGTACACTCGTCGCATCACTTTGTTACTCTGCATTCATGTCAATCCCTCAGGGATCCTTTGCTATGGAACTACTATGGTACTACTATTGGTGCATTTGGTTAGAAGGAGTGGAGCAAAGCAAAACTGGAGGATTTTTTTCCTTTGGTGTCTCTTTCAAAGAAAAAACGTAGGAATTTTAATATTAACTTGGACGTCCTTTTTAAATTAATATGCGTGAAGAACAGAACTAATCGCATTACTGGCATAATAAGATTCTTTTTTTTCATTTTCACGTGGTTTAACTTTAATTTGACCATGTTTCTCCATTCCTGTGTTCTTCCAACTCATGTGAACCAAACACCCAGGTTGACAGAAACCCTATGTTTCCAAATGCTCCATTTTGCACGTGCATTCCTATCCTATTCCTGTGTTTTTCCTGTCCTTATGTTTATAGAATCCTCCAATTCTAAGGAGCCCTTACAGATTTTCTTCATTTTCAGATAGGCGTCAAAGAAAACTCTGTGTGTTATGTCCTGCTCCTGTCGTGTCGTCATCCACCCCACCTGAGGTGCACCATCGATAGAAGCGTTCACTGCAGCAGAGATTCCCCCTGCAGACTTTCTTTCGCTGCCTCAGATCACCTTCCCCGTTGTCGGCAGCCACGCCAACAGGATTACCATCATCGACTGAGAAGATGAACCTGAGGACTACACAGTTCTGGAACAGAGGTCCAGTCTTTTGTGTTTGCTTACATTATACATCGGTTATTATTACCTGCTACTTTATCATTAAAACTTGAGTTTTAAAATGCATGTGGGTCTCATATCAAGGCAGCAACGAATAGTATCTGTCTACTATTTGGTTCATCTGGGGTGTTCTATGTGGTTCATGTTGGGTGGGCAATGATACGTCTCCAATGTATCTATAATTTTTGATTGTTCCATGCTATTATATTATCTGTTTTGGATGTTTAATGGGCTTTATTATGCACTTATATATTATTTTTGGGACTAACCTATTAACCGGAGGCCCAGTGCAAATTGTTGTTTTTGCCTATTTTAGTGTTTCGCAGAAAAGGAATATCAAACAGAGTCCAAACGGAATGAAACCTTCGGGAGAGTCGTTTTTGGAACAAAAGCAATCCAGGAGACTTGGAGTGGACATCAAGGAAGCAACAAGGCGGCCACGAGGTAGGAGGGTGCGCCCAAGGGGGGTAGGTGGGCCCCCCACCCTCGTGGGCCCCTCGTGGCTTCACCGACCTACTTCTTTCGCCTATACATACTCATATACCCTGAAAACATCCAGGAGCACCACAAAACCCTATTTCCACCACCGTAACCTTCTGTACCCATGAGATCCCATCTTGGGGCCTTTTCTGGCGCTCCGCCGGAGGGGGGTCGATCATGGAGGGCTTCTACATCAACACCATAGCCTCTCCAATGATATGTGAGTAGTTTACGACAGACCTTCTGGTCCATAGTTATTAGCTAGATGGCTTCTTCTCTTTCTTTGATTCTCAATACAATGTTCTCCTCGATCTTCTTGGAGATCTATTCAATGTAATACTTTTTGCGGTGTGTTTGTCGGGATCCAATGAATTATGGGTTTATGATCAAGATTATCTATGAACAATATTTGATTCTTCTCTGAATTCTTATATGTATGATTTGATATCTTTGCAAGTCTCTTCGAATTATCAGTTTGGTTTGGCCTACTAGATTGATCTTTCTTGCAATAGGAGAAGTGCTTAGCTTTGGGTTCAATCTTGCGGTGTCCTTTCCCAGTGATAGCAGGGGCAGGAAGGCACGTATTGTATTGTTGCCATCGAGGATAAAAAGATGGGGTTTATATCATATTGCTTGAGTTTATCCCTCTACATCATGTCATCTTGCTTAATGCGTTACTCTGTTCTTATGAAGAATACTCTAGATGCATGCTGGATAGCGGTCGATGTGTGGAGTAATAGTAGTAGATGCAGAATCGTTTGGATCTACTTGTCACGGACATGATTCCTATATACATGATCATGCCTAGATATTCTCATAACTATGCGCTTTTCTATCAATTGCTCGACAATAATTTGTTCACCCACCATAAGATATGCTATCTTGAGAGAAGCCACTAGTGAAACCTATGGCCCCCGGGTCTCTTTTCCATCGTATTATATCTCTTTTATTTACATTGCATCTCGTTTACTATTTTGCAATCTTTACTTTTCAATTTATACAACAAAAATACCAAAAATATTTATCTTATTATCTCTATCAGATCTCACTTTTGCAAGTGGCCGTGAAGGGATTGACAACCCCTTTATCGCGTTGGTTGCAAGGTTCTTATTTGTTTGTGCAGGTACAAGGCGACTTGCATGTAACCTCGTGCTAGATTGATACCTTGGTTCTCAAAAACTGAGGGAAATACTTACGCTACTTTGCCGCATCACCCTTTCCTCTTCAAGGGAAAACCAACGCATGCTCAAGAGGTAGCAAGAAGGATTTCTGGCGTCGTTGCCGGGGAGGCTTGCGCCAAGTCAAGTCAAGATTTGATCTTTGACAACTTGCCAATTTATGGCATCGTTGCCGGAAAGATCTACGCACAAGTCAAGACATACCAAGTACCCATCTCAAACTCTTATCCCTCGCATTACATTATTTGGCAATTGCCTCTCGTTTTCCTCTCCCCCACTTCACCCTTGCCGTTTTATCCGCCTTTTTCCGTTGGTCTCTTTTTGCTTGCGTCTTGTGTGCTTGTGTGTTGGATTGTTTGTCACTGTGGCTCAAGACAATACTAAATTGTGTGATTTTTTCAATACCAACAACAATGATTTTCTTAGCACTCCGATTGCTCCTATTACCAATGCTGAATCTTGCAAAACTAATGTTGCTTTATTGAATCTTGTCATGAAAGATTAATTCTCTGGACTTCTTAGTGAAGATGCTGCTACACAGCTAAACAACTTTGTTGATTTGTGTGATATGCAAAAGAAGAGAGATGTGGATGATGATATTGTTAAATTATAGTTATTTTCGTTTTCGCTTAGAGATCGTGCTAAAACTTGGTTCTCTTCTTTGCCTAAAAATAGTATTGATTCATGGAATAAGTGCAAAGATGCTTTTATCTCTAAGTATTTTCCTCCCGCTAAGATCATCTATCTTAGAAATGATATTATGAATTTTAAGCAACTTGACCATGAGCATGTTGCACAAGCTTGGGAGAGGATGAAACTAATGATACGTAATTGTCCTACACATGGTTTGAATTTATGGATGATTATACAAAAAATTTATGTCGGATTGAATTTTGCTTCTAGAAATCTTTTAGATTCGGCTGCGGGAGGCACTTTTATGGAAATCACTTTATGAGAAGCTACTAAACTCCTAGATAATATTATGGTTAATTATTCTCGATGGCACACCGAAAGATCTACTAGTAAAAAGGTTCATGCAATTGAAGAGATTAATGTTTTGAGTGGAAAGATGGATGAACTTATGATTTTTTTGCTAATAAGAGTGTTTCTTCTGATCCTAATGAGATGCCCTTATCACTTTGATTGAGAATAATAATGAATCTATGGATGTGAATTTTGTCCCAATTCAGCCAAAAAATATACATATGAAAATAGGGTTTAGATTATCCCGAACATCTCGCTACCTAGACCAATGTACTATGATTTGAATTCAACATAAAATGGATACAAATATTTGAATTGGAGATCGTATGGTACATGTAGTTCATAGTGAAATATGATTACTGCTATATGCATGTTTTTTGTTATCAAGATAATATTTAAATCATTGTATAACTTGATAACAATCGTATTCAAATAAGGAAAATTGATTGAAATTTAGTCCATATGGTAGATGACAATATATATGTTCATAGGGTGGAGTAAAATGTTCATATATGATGGGAGATCAAAATGTACGACTACATCAATTATAAACCGCAAGGTCACCTAACAATATATTCGAATTCAACATAACGTGGATTCAAAAATTGAAATTCGAGATCCTAGCATTTGTAATCATATAAAAAGGGACATTACTCTTTCTTTTGGTGGGAATTGATTTGTTTTTTGTTGTTGTTGAGGGAAGTGTGAATCGATTTGGTATTGTACAGGGTAATCTTGTTCTCCTGATTTTTTTTTACATTTTTCTTGTAGTTTTTTCAATGGCATTTATAGCAATATAGTAAAAGGGGACATGACTCTCTTGTGTCTTGTATGAATTGTTTTTTTGTACATGTTAAGTTTGCTCTGTCGAAAAAGGAATCCGCACCTTGTTATCTCGAAATTTTCAAGCTCGAGTATCTTTTGTCACACCTGCTTTGAAACTCCCGCCTCTTCAACCCGCGCCGCGCCTTGTTATCCTGAAATTTCGACACGCGCGAAAACTCCCTCCTCATCCAAAATCGGTCCCGCAACCCAGACACACGAAATCCCCCTTCTACCCCTCAGCCAGAAATGCCGGCTACGTCGCGGTGTCAAAACCGGTGGGGGTACACTGGTAACTTACCCTACATTTCAGACAAGGGCGTCCCTAAGCCCTGGCTCCCCCCACCTTCCCCTTCGTTGCCCCAATTTGTACATCGAGGCCACCAAAACCCGCGAAACCCCACGCTCCTCCGTCAGCCTCCCGACCGCCGCCCAGCCGGAGACTCTTCCCCGACGACATCGTCCACCGCAACAGCTCGCCGTCCCTCATCCACTGCACCGGATGAGGATCCGTCGTCGATCTCATCGTCTCGCCGGATCAGCCGACCCGTCCTACACCTCCAAGGAGCTTCCCTGACGTTCGCCTCGTCTATCGTGCCACCTCAATCCCCACAGCACTGTCTTGACCTGCCCCACCGAAACTGCAGCACCCTCACCAATTCCTCCAATGAAGCCGAGGCCAACTCGGTGCCACCAAGGAGGTTCTCCACTCACTGCTGTATTTTATCTTTTATTCGATCTCACGGGGCTGCCGGTGCTCGATACCGAGCATCCATGGCGGGTCTCCATCGACGGCACCGTCGCCGGCCACTTCATCCACGGCGTCTCTCCCCATGTCGTTGCTTCCTCGGCAGCGACTTCCACACCGGCACTAGCTGCAGATGCTCTGTCTCGATCGCACTGCGGCTCTGTTCTTTCTGTCGGTCACGCTGCTGCACTACTCTTGCTTTCATTCGTGTCGCTGCTCTACTCTGCTATTGTTGTCGGCCGCGCTGCTGCTCTGCTCTTGCTCTCGTTCGTGCTGCTGTTCTGCTCTTGCTCTCGCTCACGCTGCTGCTGTTGCACGACCTCCGGCAGCTACAGGAGTTGCTGCTTTACCACTCGCTCACGGAGCTACTGCACGTTTTTCTCTCTGATAGTGCGTTCCCTGCTTGAGTGTCTGCTAATTTAGATCACTACTTCTCTACTACTAGTGCTCGAACGCCCTAAACATCTATTGCAATGCTCTGCTACTAGTTCAATCAGTTTCGAGAGTAAAATTCAGTTTCGACTATAAAGTTCAGTTTCTTCAGTTAAGTTCAGAGTGAACAGTACTTACAGCATCTGTCGGAGCAGCCGTGGCACGGCTGATGCGTTTTACATCTAGCACTTTTTGGTGATGTATTTTACATATCTATTGCAGATGATATTAGAGTCCCACTTCACATTAATGTTGTCTGTCTTGTCCTGCTTCATCCTCGCCGCCGTACACCTCACCGGAGCTGCTCCAATAACGAAACCATCCATCACAGCATAGCAGTACCCTCGGCGCCGTTTCTAGAGGCCTCAGATCTTCTTCCCCGACTCCGACAGTCACACCAGCATCACCATCCTCCACGTCCAACCCAATGATGTTGAGGTCCACAAGCCTATGCCAAAGAGGTTGTACACTCGTCGCATCACTTTGTTACTCTGCATTCATGTCGATCCCTCAGGGATCCTTTGCTATGGAACTACTATGGTACTACTATTGGTGCATTTGGTTAGAAGGAGTGGAGCAAAGCAAAACTGGAGGATTTTTTTCCTTTGGTGTCTCTTTCAAAGAAAAAACGAGGAATTTTAATATTAACTTGGACGTCCTTTTAAATTAATATGCGTGAAGAACAGAACTAATCGCATTACTGGCATAATAAGATTCTTTTTTTTCATTTTCACGTGGTTTAACTTTAATTTGACCATGTTTCTCCATTCCTGTGTTCTTCCAACTCATGTGAACCAAACACCCAGGTTGACAGAAACCCTATGTTTCCAAATGCTCCATTTTGCACGTGCATTCCTATCCTATTCCTGTGTTTTTCCTGTCCTTATGTTTATAGAATCCTCCAATTCTAAGGAGCCCTTACAGATTTTCTTCATTTTCAGATAGGCGTCAAAGAAAACTCTGTGTGTTATGTCCTGCTCCTGTCGTGTCGTCATCCACCCCACCTGAGGTGCACCATCGATAGAAGCGTTCACTGCAGCAGAGATTCCCCCTGCAGACTTTCTTTCGCTGCCTCAGATCACCTTCCCCGTTGTCGGCAGCCACGCCAACAGGATTACCATCATCGACTGAGAAGATGAACCTGAGGACTACACAGTTCTGGAACAGAGGTCGCAGTCTTTCGTGTTTGCTTACATTATACATCGGTTATTATTACCTGCTACTTTATCATTAAAACTTGAGTTTTAAAATGCATGTGGGTCTCATATCAAGGCAGCAACGAATAGTATCTGTCTACTATCTGGTTCATCTGGGGTCTTCTATGTGGTTCATGTTGGGTGAGCAATGATACGTCTCCAATGTATCTATAATTTTTGATTGTTCCATGCTATTATATTATCTGTTTTGGATGTTTAATGGGCTTTATTATGCACTTATATATTATTTTTGGGACTAACCTATTAACCGGAGGCCCAGTGCAAATTGTTGTTTTTGCCTATTTTAGTGTTTCGCAGAAACGGAATATCAAACAGAGTCCAAACGGAATGAAACCTTCGGGAGAGTCGTTTTTGGAACAAAAGCAATCTAGGAGACTTGGAGTGGACATCAAGGAAGCAACAAGGCGGCCACGAGGTAGGAGGGCGCGCCCAAGGGGGGTAGGTGGGCCCCCCACCCTCGTGGGCCCCTCGTCGCTTCACCGACCTACTTCTTTCGCCTATACATAGTCATATACCCTGAAAACATCCAGGAGCACCACAAAACCCTATTTCCACCACCGCAACCTTCTGTACCCATGAGATCCCATCTTGGGGCCTTTTCTGGCGCTCCGCCGGAGGGGGGTCGATCACGGAGGGCTTCTACATCAACACCATAGCCTCTCCAATGATATGTGAGTAGTTTACGACAGACCTTCTGGTCCATAGTTATTAGCTAGATGGCTTCTTCTCTTTCTTTGATTCTCAATACAATGTTCTCCTCGATCTTCTTGGAGATCTATTCAATGTAATACTTTTTGCGGTGTGTTTGTCGAGATCCGATGAATTATGGGTTTATGATCAAGATTATCTATGAACAATATTTGATTCTTCTCTGAATTCTTATATGTATGATTTGATATCTTTGCAAGTCTCTTCGAATTATCAGTATGGTTTGGCCTACTAGATTGATCTTTCTTGCAATAGGAGAAGTGCTTAGCTTTGGGTTCAATCTTGCGGTGTCCTTTCCCAGTGACAGCAGGGGCAGGAAGGCACGTATTGTATTGTTGCCATCGAGGATAAAAAGATGGGGTTTATATCATATTGCTTGAGTTTATCCCTCTACATCATGTCATCTTGCTTAATGCGTTACTCTGTTCTTATGAACAGAATACTCTAGATGCATGCTGGATAGCGGTCGATGTGTGGAGTAATAGTAGTAGATGCAGAATCGTTTGGATCTACTTGTCACCGACATGATTCCTATATACATGATCATGCCTAGATATTCTCATAACTATGCGCTTTTCTATCAATTGCTCGACAATAATTTGTTCACCCACCATAAGATATGCTATCTTGAGAGAAGCCACTAGTGAAACCTATGGCCCCCGGGTCTCTTTTCCATCGTATTATATCTCTTTTATTTACATTGCATCTCGTTTACTATTTTGCAATCTTTACTTTTCAATTTATACAACAAAAATACCAAAAATATTTATCTTATTATCTCTATCAGATCTCACTTTTGCAAGTGGCCGTGAAGGGATTGACAACCCCTTTATCGCGTTGGTTGCAAGGTTCTTATTTGTTTGTGCAGGTACAAGGCGACTTGCGTGTAACCTCGTGCTAAATTGATACCTTGGTTCTCAAAAACTGAGGGAAATACTTACGCTACTTTGCCGCATCACCCTTTCCTCTTCAAGGGAAAACCAACACATGCTCAAGAGGTAGCAAGAAGGATTTCTAGCGTCGTTGCCGGGGAGGCTTGCGCCAAGTCAAGTCAAGATTTGATCTTTCGACAACTTGCCAATTTCTGGCATCGTTGCCGGAAAGATCTACGCACAAGTCAAGACATACCAAGTACCCATCTCAAACTCTTATCCCTCGCATTACATTATTTGGCATTTGCCTCTCGTTTTCCTCTCCCCCACTTCACCCTTGCCGTTTTATCCGCCTTTTTCCGTTGGTCTCTTTTTGCTTGCGTCTTGTGTGCTTGTGTGTTGGATTGTTTGTCACTGTGGCTCAAGACAATACTAAATTGTGTGATTTTTTCAATACCAACAACAATGATTTTCTTAGCACTCCGATTGCTCCTATTACCAATGCTGAATCTTGCAAAACTAATGCTGCTTTATTGAATCTTGTCATGAAAGATTAATTCTCTGGACTTCTTAGTGAAGATGCTGCTACACAGCTAAACAACTTTGTTGATTTGTGTGATATTCAAAAGAAGAGAGATGTGGATGATGATATTGTTAAATTATAGTTATTTTCGTTTTCGCTTAGAGATCGTGCTAAAACTTGGTTCTCTTCTTTGCCTAAAAATAGTATTGATTCATGGAATAAGTGCAA